>CM051241.1:132577718-133777718 GCA_027917425.1 Gastrophryne carolinensis | reverse complement strand
TTTTTTACGTCCTTCACATGGGCTTGCGACCAATTCAGAGAGGTGATTGCTAATTGTTTGGAAGCCCATTAAAGAGCTGCTTTACGAAATGTTTGCCGGCAGCTATTTGGCCTCGGGAGTAGGATGGAGCGGAGCGAGTTTGTGGCACATCAAGGGCTTATGCTTTTTGGCATTGAGTTGATCGAGATGTCTGAGAGCAGATTGCCCCTGCGTCGTCGCATGAACATCGATAGCATGAATGATGTTGAGCTGTTCGAGCTGACCAGGCTTAATCGCGCTTCCCTCCATAAATTATATAGTGAGCTGCGGCCATGGTTAGCCCGCACCACAAGGAAGGGGCATGCAATTTCAGGTATGACCAAGATGCTTGGCTGCCTGCAATTTTTGGCGAACGGCTCGTTCCAGAGGCTGGGTGCCCTCTCTGTGGGGATGTCACAGCCTACGCTGAGCCGCGCACTGTCTAAATTTTTGGAAGGCATGGCTGCCATAACTCAAAAATATATTTATTTTCCTGATGATATGGCAGCCAGAAACGCCATTAAGCTTGGGTTTTATAATGTGGCCGACATGCCCAACGTTATTGGTGCAATTGACTGCACACATGTGGCACTCGTACCTAGGGCAGCCGACGAGTATATATATAGGTATTGAGATTGGTTATTATGTTGCCCAACGTGTCATGTAACCTGTTTTCCTTTGCGGCAGCATATTTGTTTATCCCTCATTTGTGTAGCTGCTTTATCTCGGCTTTTCATTAGTCTTTCCCAATAGAGTGCAGACATGTTTTGTGGTTAATTTATTAGTTTGGGTCAAATATCAATTACCCTTTTTGTATGTTTTTGCCTTAAGGAATCGTAAAATGGGACACTCACTTAATGTCCAGGCCGTGGTTGGTCCGGATATGCGGTTTATGAGTGTCCTTGCCGGCTACCCCGGATCGTCCCACGACTCCTATATCCTCCGGCGATCTGGGTTGTTTCGGAGATTTGAGGCAGGTGAATTTTCGGGGGCATGGCTGCTTGGTAAGTGTGTCCTATTTGTGTGTTATTAAATGTGGCATTAATCTTGTATTTGTTGATATGTTTTTTAAGGATAAATTTACAGAAGCGTACAACTGCCTTTTTCTTGGCTCATATATTAGGAACTTACCCAAAAAATCCTTGTCTCGCTGTGGCCTTCAGAATGTTTTGCCTTTAGTTAGGATGTCTGTAAGTTCCTTGTGCCTCAATATATTGGTTTGGAGTTTATACCCAAGGATCTTTGACCTTTGGCTCCTTTGGGACTATTGGTCTTTAAATGTCAAAGTGGACTTAAACTGCATACATTGTATTTTCCAGTGAAATGTGGATAGGGATCTTTGACCTTTGGCTCCTTTGGGACTATTGGTCTTTAAATGTCAAAGTGGACTTAAACTGCATACATTGTAGTTTCCAGTGAAATGTGGATAGGGATCTTTGACCTTTGGCTCCTTTGGGACTATTGGTCTTTAAATGTCAAAGTGGACTTAAACTGCATACATTGTAGTTTCCAGTGAAATGTGGATAGGGATCTTTGACCTTTGGCTCCTTTGGTACTATTGGTCGTTAAATGTCAAAGTGGACTTAAACTGCATACATTGTAGTTTCCAGAGAAATGTGGATAGGCCCTCCGCAGCATCCTAATTGTAACATGTCTGAAAACTACAAATATATGTAAAAGACAAATACCCTTGGCCGTGCAGATGTTTGTTAATTAATTGGTATATAGAAGTGCCATTTTTATTTAGGTGATACCTTAGTGCAATTTTTGGGGGCCCTAATGTGCCGTGTTTTTTTTTGGGAACACTTTACCTTACATCATTATGATATCTGTGAAATTTTTGGTGTTGGTTGTGTTGCCTTTTTAATTTTGATTACATTTAATTCTCTGTTTAAGGTGATTCCGGGTACCCACTTCTACCCTGGCTCATGACGCCTGTGCTGCGGCCCCAGGATGCCTCTCAGGAAGCGTATAACCGTGCGCATCGCAAGACCCGGGCTGTTGTGGAGAGGGCCTTTGGTCTGCTGAAGACACGTTTTCGTTGCCTTGACCATACTGGGGGGGCCCTGCAATATGATCCCAAGAAAGTGATCGACATTATAATGGCATGTGCTGTTTTGCACAATTTTGCCATCATGGAACGTGTCCCACGTTATGTGGACAGCCTGCCCTCTTCAGCCGTCGAGGATGAAGCCGAGAATTTTGAGGGGCCCCCCAGTGAGTCTGGCCAATCTGTTCGAGCCAACCTGATCAGCCAGCATTTTAGTTAACTTTTTTCCCTGTCTCACCATTCTGTATGTCTGTGTTATCCTTTTTGAAACATATGTTGTTTTGCCGTAATGTGGCATTACCTCTAAGTAAAACATTTAGACCTTAATTGTTGCCTAATGTATTTCATGTAGTTTCCTTAGCTTTCGCTTTGCATTGTTACACCTCTTCAAACCAAAATTATCTGGTTTAGGCCAAGCTGTTAAAAATGTCTTCCCACTAAAAACGCCACAAGTATTGGAAGTGAAATTTTTGTTTTACTTTGAAAATGAAAAATTATAGTGGTTAACAGAAATCAGTCCACATACATCTGTGGTAACAAATGGATAACATTAAAAAAAAAACATCGAGCACATCTACACCTGGAAGTGAGTGGCACAACCAAACAAGGACACCCATTCCAAAGGCCAGCCTAGTCCAGTCATTAATATTGCCTGTGCCCAGGGATATTTGGGCATGGCCATAATGTCACACAAACATGTCTGCAAACAGGAGGAGCACCAACCAAATACATAGGTAAAGCCATAAGTGGCCAGATAAACTCCACATAGACCTATGGCATTGGCTAGTGGCCTTAAGCATTACTCTAAGGAGCTATATGGGAGCAAATACAAAACACAACCTGCCAGAGCAACACAAAATGGATTGTTTGAAACCTCAAAGGACAAGTAAATACAGTGGGGGTTAAGAGAAAAGATGTCCCACACACCCATGGCTTAATAGGGTGGCTGCCCATAATACCCAGGTGGAGGTCCAGGTGGAGGTCCATGGGAATGGGACCTAGCCTGGGCCATGGCAGCATTGTGAATTTGAAACTGCTCCACAATGTTTCTCTGCATATTGGTCATCTCAGCCATGGCTGACTGGATGCCATTACTTGCATTGGCCACGTTGCTGTTGAGGGTACGCAACTCCGCGAGGATGCCCTGTAGACTGGTATGGATGTTCACCATGTCGGCATGCCTTTGCTCACGCTCTGTAACGAGCTGGGCGTCATAAGAGTCCCTTTGTTGGGTCCATAATTGAAGCAGGGCACTCTGCCTCCCCTGGGAAATTGTGGGGCGGCGTAATGGCGTCCGCCGCACAATTACCCTGGCTCTTGGGCGTGCCCTGCCGCGTGGTGTCGTACCCTCAACAGCAACCGGCCTGCTTTGCAAATCCTCAGCAGCAGAGTGAACACTGGGGACTGTAGTGTCAGTCTCCCCATGTGCAAGCACAATGGATGGAGATTCACTCTGCTGCTGAGGATTGGCCAGAGAAACATTATGGAGCAGTTCCAAATTGGGACCCAGGGGGAGTTCATCCGACGTGCCCTGTACGGAGACATCATCATCTTCCTCCATGTCCTGGATCTCTTCCATGAGTGTGCGGGTCTGTAGGGACATATCAAAAAAAAAAGGCTAAGTTTGCGTCCCAATTTTGGATTTCAACAGTTTAACACATTCTTAAGCACTTGTTAGTATTTATGCTACTAAATTAACTTACCGAAAATCTCTGATCTGGGCTCCTATGCTGTACGGACCTGGTAGGCATAACCAAACTGGGGGGTGAGTTTACCCTTGCTGAGGGATCATGCTGGGCTGAAGAAGAGAAAAACAAACCACGTAAACACACACACATAACCTTTTTTTGGATAGGTAATCAAATATAGCTCTATTTGTAATATTATTCAACTCTAGAGCAATGGTGACCTTTGTTCAAACCCACGCAAGTTTACATAGGTGCAATGGCTCTGACAAACTGCTAAGTGACCTCAGTTCTAAGTCATGAAGTGTACCCAGTCAGCATCCAACTTTCAAGGCACATTTTTGGATTTAGCCTACCATTCGCTAGGTCCGGGGTACTCAAACAATTGTTTGAAACGCCCATTTAAAGGTATGTGGTGAGAGGTGAATGTCTGGCCATGGTGCTGACGCAGGGGGTGTCTAGTTAAAAATAAAGACACTGGTGGAGGGGCTGGAGATTTCTAAGTGCCAACTAATAAAGGCTGCTTGCCCTTGCTGGGCTGGATGGGCCAGAGCTGAGGGGACAGGGATTGGATGGCTAAAGGGGGGAGTTAACGTATTGATGGTGATGGGATGGATGGAGCCAATCTGTTACAAATGTATGGGGCTTATGTGGGGGGGGGCATGGGGGGACTGTGGCAGATGGGCCAGAGCAGGGGCAGCGGGACACGATTGTGGCCAGTGAAAATTTAAATAAGTTACTGTGTACCTTGCAATGCCACTTCCTGGGCAGTACTTCATATTGCAATGCTATGTTTCACGGAGCCATGACATTGGGCAGGAGACCAACCACTACATGGCCGATCAAGGGGGCAGCTCTGAGCACGTCAACACAGAAGTAACTGAGTGCAGGGCTGTCTGGGCAGGGGTCCTTGAATGTGGTGGCAAGGTCCGCATTGGGACCCCGGGCCGCCAGTTGAGTCTCGCTGCTCTTGGTCACATATGTTTGTGGGTGGCTAATTAAATTGTTAACTCAAACACAACTCACACAAGCAAAAGGCAACCCATACATAATGATGTGTGTTTTGTGATTGATTCAAAATATCTCACTTATCTTGCGAAACTTCATGACTTTAACAATACAATTGGACATTTGAACTTTGCCATAATGGCTGTGGGCCTAAATGTGTGATTCCCAGGGCCAAAAAGAGGACACAAACAGCCACAGTAGTGCGAGGCCAAGCAAGGCAAACCATAGGGGCATCCCGTTAGCTTGTTACTAGTGAACTGTCGATTATTTAGCAAACAGGCAAACATGCAGATTTAAGAGTACTCACCGTGGGTACGGGTCGGTGAGTCTGTGTCCCTTAGACCAGCATGTCCACCGACCGCGACCGGATGGAGAAGTCCAAGCACAATCTCCTCAGCAGGGGTAAACTCCAATTTAGATGGAAAGCCACCGCCAGTTTTCAGGCTGAAAAGAGAAAATCGTTTGGTACTCAGAAAAGGTGCATACAGTACATCCAAAACATTAGATTTAGCGTAAACATTTAGTTACCTGTAATTATGCCTTTTAATTTCTTTTTGCCGTACAGCATACTTCAGATCAGAGATTTTCTTCTGAATTTGGGACACATCTTTCCTCTCTTCCCCCGCTGCATTTACTTGACGGAGGATGGTTTCAAACAATTCCATCTTGCGCTGCTTGGTGGTGTGTTTGGATTTGCTCCCATATAGCTCGTCATAGTATAATGTAAGGCCACTAGCCAATGCCATATTTTGGTCATGGGAGAATCTCCCACTCAACTGGCCGCGGCGCAATGTGCGGCCAGATGGTTGGCTTGGCTGCTCCTCCATGTGTGCAGACACATGTGGTGACATTATGGCCTGGGGCTGGGTAGGGGAATGGCCGGATTGGTGGCTTCCCAATGACTGGACTGGACTGGCCAAGGGACTGGGTGTTCTTGCGTGGCTGGCCACCGAACTTCCAGGTGTAGATGTGGTCATGGGGGCAATTCGGGGCCCTCTTGGGGGGCTAGGTTCCCGGCTGGTGCCAGGTCGTGGGCTCTGTTCCCGGCTGGTGCCAGGTCGGGGGCTTCTGGCCCTGGATTGGGTTCGTCGGGCCCTGTAGGGGCTTCTGGCCCTGGATTGTGTTCTTCTGGGCCTGTCGGGGCTTCTGGCCCTGGATTGGGATCTGCGGGCCATGTAGGGGCTTCTGGCCCTGGATTGGGTTCGTCGGGCCCTGTAGGGGCTTCTGGCCCTGGATTGTGTTCTTCTGGGCCTGTCGGGGCTTCTGGCCCTGGATTGGGATCTGCGGGCCATGTAGGGGCTTCTGGCCCTGGATTGTGTTCTTCTGGGCCTGTAGGGGCTTCTGGCCCTGGTTTGGGATCTGCGGGCCCTGTAGGGGCTTCTGGCCCTGGATTGGGATCTGCGGGCCCTGTAGGGGCTTCTGGCCCTGGTTTGGGATCTGCGGGCCCTGTAGGGGCTTCTGGCCCTGGATTGTGTTCTTCTGGGCCTGTCGGGGCTTCTGGCCCTGGATTGGGATCTGCGGGCCCTGTAGGGGCTTCTGGCCCTGGTTTGGGATCTGCGGCCTCTGGATGGGCTTCGGGGCCTGGATGGGGTTCGGGCCCTGGATGGGGTTCGGGCCCTGGCTGGGCTTCGTGCCCTGGATTGGGTTCTTCGCCCTCTGGCTGTGCTTCGGGCCCTGGATGGGGTTCGGGCCCTGGATGGGGTTCGGGCCCTGGATGGGGTTCGGGCCCTGCTGCGGGGCATGGGTTTCCGAACTGCCCTACTTGAAGGCATGGCCGGTGTGGGCTCACTGGTGCTGCCTGTTCTGGGGGCAGAGGTGGTGGGTGCTGCAGTTGCCAGCTTTTTGGCTGCAGGAGGGGCACGAGGCTTGGGGCCCCTTTTTTGGGTACCTGAGGGTCCAGGGTCCCTTGGTGGGGCCGAGGTGGGAGTCTTGGATCTCAGTTTTCGGCCAGCTTGCTGGGACCTTGTGGTGGGGCCCTCCGCGGTCTTGCTTGCCTGGGGTCGCTTGCTCATCGCCTTTTTTGGTGCCATCGTACACAAATGCTCAAAGAGAATGAGCTTGGGGGGAAGGGACCTTTAAATAATGAGCCCAGCGTGTGACGCCTATGCGCACGACTACGCGCTCGTACGAACGTACGTTCGAGCGGAACCAGGAAACCGCTGGGGTTTCACTTATCTGCTGCCTGGAAGAAGACTAAAGATGGCGCCCACTATCTTCACCCGTCAACAGGAAGAGATCCTCATGCTGGTAAGTGGCTGCCTGTGCATTTTAATAGAATAGTCAATGATGGCCTAAATGTAAATGATGCGTTGGGAACTAGTTTGGGGTCTCTTAATGTTTAATCACTGGCTCCTCACACTTCATCCTCAAGGGCCGAGCCTGGCCACGTTTTCACCTGTCTATGCTGATGTCCTAATTCGGCCAATTGCTCCGGCTTAGCAACAGTTAATTAACCTGTGGAGTAGCGGGGCGAGCTGTCAAACCTGGCCTGTCTCGGACCTTGATGCGGATGTTTGCGGAACACTGTTTTCCTAAGCCATAAAAACACAACGGGAAGCCACACACGTGGTCCAAAAGGCTAAGCATTAGGCTACATCTTGGATGTTTAAACCATCCTAACATGCCATAGATGCAGGTGGCCTGATTCTTGATGTTGGCTATTATCTGTATGTACATGGTGTGTGATACATATAACATAAGACCAGACTGTCAATCACAGTCAACGTCCTCTTTAAGGCACTCCCCAAAAATGGCGGCCATTCGAAATGTGTGTGTTAATGACATTAAATACTCAACTTGTGATGCAACACATATGGGTCTGTGTGTAAAAGTAAAAGCTCTGTGTCCATTATGTTTTTCAGATCATGCTTCAGCGCCGGTATGACTTCGCGCCCAATGTGTGCGAGAAAAGGGACATCGCCCGGGAGATCATCGCCGAGATCCACCGTGTGACCAGCACCACCTTCACTCACACCCAGATAATGCAGCATTGGTCGGACCTGAAGCGTCTGCACATGCCCCGGGTGCGGAGGTTTTTTGGGATCCATTTCCCAAGTAAGTACAAAGCAATTGCATGGTATATGTTCAAAATGTCTAAGTTATGCCTTTATTTATAATGACTTTTCTTTGGTAGTGTTGGAAATGGATTTCAGAATTCGCCGCACCCGGAGACGTACAGGCCGACCAGTGCTGCATGACTCTGCATCTGTGAGTGAAGGTGGTGGATCTCCCGGGCGACGGACCTACCCCTCCTCTGTGGCCTCCTCAGACCAGCCCCTGGACCTTACCACAGAGGAGGGGCCAAGGCGCGTGGGCGTGGAGTCATACCTGGCCACGCATGGGGAAGGCTCTGGTATGTCACTCTTCATGTATAGGCACAAAGATATACATGGCAGGCCAAAAACTAAGTTATCCTTTATTATGTATTTGTAGAAGCTTCAGGAGCGGGTGAGATAGTGGAGGAGGAGGCAGCAGAGATGCTTGAAGTCGATCCTGGCGAAGGTGAGTGATGTCAGCCAGACTGGGAGCCAGATATGTTGGGGATAGTGACTCTCTACAAATACTAACCAAATGTCACATGTTTCTCCAGGGACTTCTTCACAGCAGAGCCAGGACCAAGGGCAGCCTGTTGGCCCCAACCAGCCATCTGTCGGCCACCAACTCCGTAAGTCTCCATGCCATTATTCATATTAATGTTTGCTTAGCTAATAACACACACATAACTAAAGGCGTAGCCAATGTGTAGTTCACACTTTCATGTGGGCACTTCGTTAGCTTAAAGAGGACCCAAACTAGTATTAAGAACCAAAGACTTAGCCATCACACTGTACCTACAGATTAGAAACATGGAAAAACACCCTTCACCCATCTAATGCATGTTATTAGACAGAACCAAACCAATATTGGGGAATATGGAATGCACAATATTTACAGGCAGCATGGGATACAGATTGAAAAAAGGAAGGTGCTGCCATGCATTGTGTGAGTGATGACCTTTCCCTCAACCCAGCTATGCTCTGGATTCCCAACGCACCACTGTAACCTACTCCCCTGTACTTTATCCAACTCTCCACTCCTCATTAAGTGTTATGCTTCAGAGTCCAGATGGCGGCGCTGTAATCCCAAAAAAACCCTAAATAACTTTGAGGTGGTGCAGAATCATTTGTGAATAGTTTTTGGTTTTCATTAAATAATGTTGAAGGTCCGGTTTAAGGAGTTTAAACACTTACCTGTGGGAAATGCATTAACTGTATCCCTTTGAAGAAGGACATATGTCATGCATTTACATGTATTTGATTAACCCTAAATCTATTTCCAGCATACAAACCGGTCTGGGACTCCTATTTATGTTTCTTTCTCTATTGGTTACAGGGATGATCCCCCAAACCTTGGCGGGAAAAAAAAAAAGAATGAAGGAGTTGGTGGCCGAGCTGCTGGCCATACAGGCGACGTTGGGGCCAACAGATGAAGAAGAGGATGATGAATAGTGCCCTTGGTCCTGGCTCCTTTATTTAACTTGTTTTTAAAGTTGTTCACATTTGAGAAAGTGTTTTATAGTTTTTTTAAAAAAAAAAAAAAAATTTTTTTAACCAAAAAAACCCACCAAAAAAAAAAAAAGAGTTTTACTGTTAAAAACAAACAAAATAATTATATATGTTTTAACGAGGCCAAAAAAAAAAAAAGGTTTAAAAAAAAAAAAAAAAAAATATACCAAAAATTTGGAATTTGATTCCAAACAAAACCAAGAAAAGATTTTAAATAAATTATATTTTAAGCCTTCCTAAATGTGTCTTTTCTAATATGCACACACCCAAAAAATTACACAAACCAGAAACAACACACTTAGAAACATATAGACATATGTAAATTATGTGATTTTCTTACGTTTTATGGACCGAGAAATGAAGTGGGATGCAGCCGCTACGGGGTTTAGGTAAGTTTGAGGGACCGAGAAATGAAGTTGGATGCAAGCGCTAAGGGGTTTAGGTAAGTTTGAGGGACCGAGAAATGAAGTTGGATGCAAGCGCTAAGGGGTTTAGGTAAGTTTGAGGGACCGAGAAATGAAGTTGGATGCAGCCGCTAAGGGGTTTAGGTAAGTTTGAGGGACCGAGAAATGAAGTTGGATGCAGCCGCTAAGGGGTTTAGGTAAGTTTGAGGGACCGAGAAATGAAGTTGGATGCAAGCGCTAAAGGGTTTAGGTACGTTAGAGGGACCGAGAAATGAAGTTGGATGCAGCCGCTACGGGGTTTATGTAAGTTTCTGGTTGAGGGTGCGCATGCGCAAGATCTTATAAACATACGAACGCACGAATCTAAGAGGCCAAAAACCAATGAAAACCAGAGGCAAACGCAAGTAATTGGAAGAGCTGGACGATGGAAGCAGCCGAAAAAACAGGCTGCCGCCGCAACAGGTGAGCACATGAACGTGATTTTTACGATTGGCAACTGACTGAGGCAAGTTCGGGAGATATCATACGAACGGACGTATCTTTTAGGATAGAAACGTATTTGCTTATTGAATCACTCGCAAGTTCATACGAACGCACGAGCGGACGTAAAAAATAGGATGATCGTGAGCCAAATCCAAGCTGTTACATGTTTCTTTGAATCAACCCAATAGTGTATGGGAAAAAAATGGCAGTTAATCATGTGACCATTTTCTTGTCTAATGGGTGTTGATTCCGCTGAAAGCACATAAAAACAAGCTCGGGGGCACCCAGAATAGCTCAGGGCTCTGCACATAACCCCCCAAAATCCCCAATATACTTACCTTCACCTCGAGCCTGTGTCAGAAAAGGAGTCCCGCGCTTGGCTGCTAGCACGCACATGGGCAGATTGAGGGCAGGGCATTCCATTGGCCAACGCCAAGGACGCAACCATGGCCCACGTGACCGCTCTGCGGCCAATCACAGGACTCCTTTTCTGGCGCAGGTTTGAGATGAAGGTAAGAGTATTGGGCGTTCTTGGGGGGGGGGGACTCCTGCATTCTCGATGCCCCTCCCGAGTTTGTTATGTGCTGTCAGTGGGACCAACACCGTTAGAGAAAATAGGGGTGTTGGTCCGGTTTAAAGTGGACCTTTAGTCCTTTTGCATAAATAAAAAAAAGAATCCCATTTGCGCTGCACTAATAAATTATTTTAAAAACGTACACATAACTTTCTTAAATGTAAGCATACTGACATGGTGTCAGGGCTGCGGATTACTACAGACCCCTGTAGTCAATCACTGCCCCCCAGCCCGGTAAGGCCAAGAGGAATATCGGACCAAAAATAAAAAAGGGCCGATTTCCCTCCTCTGCCCTTCAGCACCTACTTACCTTTTGGATGTCGTTGCTGCCTGCTGCAGGGCATCTTTAACCACCATCTTCTATTATCCTGCATTAGAGATATAGTGTATAGCTCTATCCAGGTACCAAGTACCAAGTATGAGGAAAGCTAATGGTACAGGCTAATGCAAGGCTGGGGTTGGGGTCCTTGCTAACTAGGACCCTCCATGGCATTTAGTTGCTTGTCCACTTTAATACACTTTAATTTACATAAATGTGTTGTTTGTGCAGGTTCCACTCCCCGGTTACATTGAAGCTCATCCAAGATCAAGATACCCACAGAGTTCTCCTTCTCGCCTCCCTAGGCAGTTTAGTCAACCCGTGAATTTACACTCAAGCTTGGACCATGCTGCTGGACCGTCTATGGGGGCTTCTCAGCAAAGTCTGGCAGACACAGACACTCCCGATGCCTCCGTTACTAACTTATCCACAGCCGCATTGGTAAAAGCCATAAGAGAAGAAGTTGCCAAGCTGGCCAAGAAACAAGTTGATATGTTTGAGTTCCAGGTGTGAATGACGCTGTGGAATTTCCACCATACAATGTACATTATTATTTGTTGGAACAATGGTAACAGTGCCTAAAGAAATCTGGACTCACATGGGATTATATGCTATTTTTATGTATTCAAGACAATAATGTGACCTGTTACTGATATGCATTTGTTTTTATTTATATATTTAAAATATAAAATCAGCTTTCTACTGAACTTGAGGCTTTTTTGTCTGTGTTGGGAGAATAACAGAATTGCAGTTAAAAATTGGCCAGCTTTCAGGGACCCTGAACTGTGTCCTGTAATAAGGTTGGTATGTGTACAGGTCATGGAGTAAGAGAGGAGTTTGTCTTTGTATTAAAGTGGACCAACACCCGATGCTGATCGGCCCGGGAATCTATAAGATTCCCGGGCCGATCAGCATCGGGCCTGCGGGGCACCCGGATCGGGGGTTGTGTGAAACCCCCCAGAAAGCCCCAAAATCCCTACCTGCTCTTTGGTCAAGCGGCACACAGCGGGGAACCCACGATCGGGGTGCCCCACCGAAGTGGGCCAAAACCCAGGATAGTCAAAATCCTGGGTGTTGGACCACTTTAAGGGGAACTTCTTGTGTGCTTTCCCCTCCGCCTGTCTGTTTGCTACGGTCCACTGCATATGTCAGTGTCGCTGACAGGACTCACTATTTTTACAGGCAGTAAACAGAGCAAGAGTAAATCGATATGCAGGTGGAGAGGCGACCCCTGCACACTGGAATGAAGCTCCTCAAACTGTGATGCAGGCAGGAGGTGGGGTTCAGACCACTACCTGCTGTTACCAGAAGGTGGCCTAGCTGGAGAGAAGATATAGAGAGCACTGGTTGTGTGCAGAATTGTATTTTGAAATAAATAAGCAAATATATATAGTTGGGCAAGTAGGTCACAATGCTTAGTGTTTCACATCAAGCTGTCTCTCCTTATTCTGTAATCGGATGTTGGACTGGCGGTCACATGGTCCAATAGCCCAATCGCTTTACTTCTAGAAAAAGGGACATCAATTAAAAATGGGCCATATCCACCCCTGCCCATGATCTTTCCTTGCAAAGCTATAGTCTCAGCTTTGGAGCACATAACTTGACTGACCTAGAAGCCTTGGAGGCTAAGCAGGTATGTAGCGGACTGTCCAAGGGCTGATAAAATCCTGAGCTGTTTTCTGGCCGCACTGATGGGGGCCCAGACAAAATATGGATTGTATTGAGTGTGCTCCCCCTATAACCATTTAATGTAAGGCTGGGCACCTATTTTGAACTCTAGGATCCTATATAATTGAAACTGGACCTCAAGGCTAGCAGGCTAACTCCAGTAGTTAGACTACTGTATATTGGAAACAAATGCTCAAACAGGGGGCCCAGCCATCACATTAGTACCATATTTTTAACTCTATAAGATGAACATGCCCATAAAAAAAAAATATTCTGAACCAATTACAGGCAGTGTGGAATTCTGCCCCCTCCCATTCCTCATATAACAGTATGGCATCCCTCCTCCTTCCTCTTACAGGCATTGTGACATTCTCACTTCCATTTCCCATATAGGCAGTGTGGCATTTCCCCTCCTATTCCCTATAGGCAGTATGGCATCTCCCCCTCCTATTCCCTATCTATAGGCAGTGTGGCATCTCCCCCTCAAATTCCCAATATAGGCAATGTGGCACAGTCATCCTGAACCCCTCCCCGACAATGGCCTGCTGTCCCAAACACCCGGTCTGCACAGCTGGTGGGCATGACCTATGCCAAACGTCCAGTGAGGAGAGAGGACGTGAGCCACACTCATCCATCATCTCCCGGTGGCTACCAACAAAAAAAGTGCCATTTACGTAAGTTTACTTTTCTTTTTTTTCACATTCACTCGATAAGAGACACTGACATTCCCCCCACCCACTTTTGTGGAAAAAAGGGCATCATATATACAAACATTGTGGATATATGGGGGAAAAATAAACCCTGATAGTGGCCCTGGCCATAGAGATGCATGGGAGGCGGAGACTTAGCTCTGCCAAGTTGGACTTTAAAGATGATGTGCTATTGTCAGTAACAAAGATTTTTATCACCTTTCAAGGATAAACCATAAAACAGAAACCCCTCTAAAACTTGGCTAGTTAGAAAAGATTCATTCAATACGCTCACCATCCACTCAATACTGAAAAACATTTTCAGAGTGGAGCTCAGCTGAGGCCGGTAAAGTGAGTTGGTTGAGGAGCTTGGGCTTAGAACTCGATCTCTGGTCTTCCATACAATCGGGTCTCTGTCTGCCTGAGTGCTCTATTCTTCTGCAAGAAATAATACTAAGCCAGGAACAGAGAAGTGAAAGAATATTTCTTGGTCCAACTGGAAGAGAGAACTAATGAAAGTCTTCTTTCCAGCTCAGGAATGCGGGAAGAGAAAAAACTATAATAAGCTTTGTGTGGTCAAGATGTAAATACACTGCAAGCTTTGATTTAAGACATCTTTGATCATAACAAATAGCCGATCTTTGTTTAGGGCAACTTGATATCCCTGCACTGTATAGCTGATCTTATTGAACGCCGGTTCATAAAGCATAACTATGGACCAGGGTCCCCAACCAATGGTACGTACACTGGTGGTAGTCGAGATCCTATCAGGTGGTACTTGGCAAGGCTGCAGACTAACCTTTACCCCAGCCTATGTACATTTTTGTGTTTTATGCACTTTAGGTGTTTTTTTTTTTATGCATTTTACTATGGTTTTTACTATAGTTGGGTATCCCTGCTCTAGATTAACCTAAATAATGGTGTTATATTAAATGCCAGCAATAATGATCCTATTATTTTACTCAATGCAGATCTAAATTCTAAAAATGATGAAAAGCCCAAGGGGATAACCTACCTGGCACTGGTCTGGATGTCCAAGCGACACAAAGCTGAATGCTGTTAGCTGCGCACCTCATAGCTTTTGGGTACATGAAGCGCAGAAATTAATGCTACAAGAACCAATGTGAAGCTGTAGACCTTTGGACTGTGACCGAAATCACTGCCTGAATTTTGAAGCTTTCAAATCCCCTGCTGCGTACTGAAATATTGAGTTGCTGGATTTGAATCAAGGATACCTACACCTCCCAGGTGCCGCAAGATGGTGGCGGGGGATTTCCTCGAGTGGCTGGACAGAGGAGTAAGGACTGGATTATTGACAAGCATGCAGCATGCCCCCCAGACCCCCGCAGTTATTACATCTTCCTCAAATCTAGGGTGGGAAAGCAGCCCCATGATTGGCTGGCAGTGGTCACATTTCAGTGGCCTTTGCATTGGACAAAACCAAGGACGTGCCCCCCGACCCATGTGATCACCGGCGGCCAATCATGGGGCTGCATTCTTGGCTGAGGATGAGGTAAGAATTTCAGATTCTCTGGGGGGGGGGGGGATGTGTGGAATTCTGGATGCCCCTTCAAGTCTCAAGTGTCTTTAAGTGTTTGAATCAGCAGGACCTGGACCAATACCCGTTAGCTTTAAATGTTGTCGCTTATTTTTCCCCCCCCAAAGAAGGTTAGGCCTGCTTTAAATTGAATTTTAAACAGAAGGCCAGTTGACAGTCCCATGGAAATTTAGAGGGCTGGACTGTAGTCTGAAAAAAATAGCTGCTGTGTATGCAGCTAGTAACTAATGGCAGGGACAGTTTTAACAAAGTGTGTCCCAGGGCAAAATTTAAATGTGAAGCCCCAAATTTAAAAATAGTTGGGCAGCTGGAGAGGGGGGTTAGGTAAGGGGTTGGGTCAGCGACCGGGGTGGGAGGTTAGGGAAGGGGTTCGAGTCAGCAACTGGAAGGGGGGTTAATGGAGGAGTTGGGGTCAGCTGCTAGGGGGGTAAAGTAACACTCCAAATGAGGCTTAGCTTTGTAAAATAAATAGAGGTTTTAAATTGGCTGGGGGTCTGCTTAAATTAATAGGGGAGCCTTTTTCTTGTGAGTGGGCCCTGGAGCAGATGGGAAGACCTCTTTAATTGCCTGTGACTGCACTGGATCAGGACCCTCCAGGGTTTTTGACCATTTTACAGGGGCATCCCGATTTGGCTTGGACTCCAATAAGCATTGATTGTCGTACATATTAATGCCCAGCAGTCAATGCTAAATGAATAGCCAGGCACAGAATGCTCCCTCTAGTTGTGCACACCTGCTGCTATAAAGAATTGCCTGGTGCATCAGATGGAGGGGTGCTGGAGATACCACTGGGGTTCCACACATGCGCCAGGGGATCGAAAAACGAAATAAGAATAGGGGCTTACACAGCAGGGAATCCCAAAACTGGATGGCCCTGGGGAGGTCTTTCACCCAGTCTTACAGTCTTTTAGACTACCTAAGCCATGCAACTTAGATTTTGGTCTAGTTTAAACAGTTAAGGCTGCCCCCAAAAGCACAGTATAAGTGTCTTACCTCCACGAAAGTTGAATTCTTGTAGTCTGAATTTCCCAAATTGTTGGGATGACCTAAAGGGACCCCAACGGCAATAATTGGCAAGCAAGCCAGTTTCATGTCCAGGGTAGAAGCCATAACAGTGACCCAAGTTTTGTCTATTTTCAATTTAATTAGATGTAGCCTGAAGTGTTTTTTACCCTGGCAGTGCGATCAAGGGTGCCTCAGTGTGCATCAACACCTATAAAATAAAAGAACGGCCACCCGGGAACTGACCTCTTCCGGGTCCTCTTCTATGGCTGCCATGCTGATAGGACTGTCAGGGTGAAGCACCCATTTATATGCCTCCATTTATAAGGAAGCAAGCTCCCTCATTGATTTGAAAAGAGCACATCTCCTGTCTAGCAACTCAGCTTCTGTCTCAGGGTGTTCGGTCTGGAGTGCACAGGAGTCAGAGGGGGGACCCAACCAGTGCTGGAAGGGATCATGACCAGCGGTGTGCTTTGCCACCACACAACACATGCAATTTCATGAGGCGCCACCTCTTAGGGGCCCCCAGAATCTTTGCTGAGTGGACATTAGAAGCGTCTGGCATGTAATACTGGTGATGCTGTCAGTGCTGAGGCTACATGAGAAAAAAAAAGCTTTTTCTCTCCGTCATTCGTTCCTCTTTAATATTGCATTTTGTTAAATAAAAAAAAATGATAAGCCTACCCCTGATCATGACTGCAGGGGGTTAGATGTATATACCAGTGTAATGGCTTACCACTGCAGAGATGACCTACAATTCCACCCCACCCACCCCAACACAAACATGAAACAAAAAGGCTGGTGGTCCCTGTACCCAGGGCTGTATCTAATGTAACTGGCAGAAGGGGGCATATGATTTTTTTAATGCCCTACACAGCAAGCTGACCAGGAAAGCCCTTTCCTTGGTGCCATTACTCGACACTTCTGGGAGCCAATTCTGCATTGCAGCCCTACGTGACTGTGACTATCCAGTAATATTTGCTAGAAGGGCAATCCCCACTGGATTCCTGCAGTCATGTGGGGAGTTAATACAGCAGCTGGCAGAAGGGATTATGGAGGAGGTGAGTTCCTATAGATAGATATGGAAAGATAGATAGACAAGAGATAGATAGATAAATATGGAAAGATAGATAGATAGATAGATAGATAGATAGATAGATAGATAGATGATAGATAGATAGATAGATAGATAGATAGATAGATAGATAGATATGGGAAGGATAGATAGATAGATATGGGAAGGATAGATAGATGGATATGAGAAGGATAGATAGACAGAGATAGACGGATGGTTGGAAGATAGATAGATAGATAGATAGATAGATAGATAGATATGGGAAGGATAGATAGATGGATATGGGAAGGATAGATAGACAGAGATAGACGGATGGTTGGAAGATAGATAGATAGATAGATAGATAGATAGATAGATAGATAGATATGGGAAGGATAGATAGATGGATATGGGAAGGATAGATAGATGGATATGAGAAGGATAGATAGACAGAGATAGACGGATGGTTGGAAGATAGATAGATAGATAGATAGATAGATAGATAGATAGATAGATAGATATGGGAAGGATAGATAGATGGATATGGGAAGGATAGATAGACAGAGATAGACGGATGGTTGGAAGATAGATAGATAGATATGGGAAGGATAGATAGATGGATATGGGAAGGCTAGATAGATGGATATGAGAAGGATAGATAGACAGAGATAGACGGATGGTTGGAAGATAGATAGATATGGGAAGGATAGATAGATGGATATGGGAAGGATAGATAGAGATTGACGGATGGTTGGAAGATAGATAGAAAGATAGATAGATAGATAGATAGATAGATAGATAGATAGATATGGGAAGGATAGATAGATGGATATGGGAAGGATAGATAGATGGATATGAGAAGGATAGATAGACAGAGATAGACGGATGGTTGGAAGATAGATAGATATGGGAAGGATAGATAGATGGATATGGGAAGGATAGATAGAGATAGACGGATGGTTGGAAGATAGATAGATAGATAGATAGATATGGGAAGGATAGATAGATGGATATGAGAAGGATAGATAGACAGAGATAGACGGATGGTTGGATGATAGATAGATAGATAGATAGATAGATAGATAGATAGATAGATAGATGATAGATAGATAGATAGATAGATATATAGATAGATAGATAGATAGGCAGAAGGATGGATGGATAGATTGATAGATAGATATGGGAAGGATAGATAGACAGACATAGACGGATGGATAGATAGATAGATGATAGATAGATAGATAGATAGATAGATAGATGGTCAGGGAGAGAGAGACAGACAGACAGTGAAGCTAGATAGATGGAGAGAGAGAAAAAAAAGAGTCTGTGAAATTAAGCAACCAAAACATGTTCTGAAAATGACTTGTACAGGTATTGCAGGCAAATGCTGGCAGCCCACTTCCTCTATCAGTGCACTACATAGATATTTAAAACATTGGTGGCACAGTTAATTTCGCGCCACCCCCGCCACCATGAAACCGTCTATGTGATCAGGACTCGGCTTGGCACATTTGCTGTCTCATAAGCTTAGCTTCTCCCCACTGCCTCTGTTACCTTGAATGGAGCTCCGCACAAGCTACTTTGATGATGAGCATGCTGGGAGTGACGTGTGCATTCCCAGCCGCCCCTGCAGAGGCAATGGGAGGTACAGGGGCCCTCTATTGGCAGGCAGTGCAGAGAGGGGCGGGGTGGCAGGCCGGCAACTTCACATGTGTTGTATTGCTATGTAGTGCTGGGGAGGATTAGCGCGGACGGACGGCAACATTACCCACGCACATTAAAATATGAATAGACCCCATTGTACTGTGGGAGGGGGGGCATCTGGCGGGCAGTATCATTACACATGTATTAACATATGAATTGGCCCCATTGTACTTTCGGAGGAGGGGCAGTATCGGGTGCGGTCGGCCAGAAGCTTTAACAAGTAAAAGGACATTTTATTGTTGCAGAGAGGCCGCCCTATGCAGTTGGCCGCCCTAGGCACAGGCCTAGAGCTGCCTAATGTTAAATACGGCCCTGCCTGTACCCGAAGAGGAGGGCCTTCTGTGCTGAAAGCATTGCTGTGCATCCCTTGCCAGCATGATAACTACTTTACTCACGTGATTGCTAGCAACCATCCAGGTTCGTTAGGTGTGGTCATTTTTATGTTTCAGCCTGCTGAACCTGATTGGTTACCAGTGGTCACATGCTCTTTGGAAGGGGTGAGTATTGGCTATATCACTATTGGCTCGGCTGTGCTCGGTGAGGGATCTCAAACCAGGATGCTTCAAAACTACAGGACACCAACAGTTCTTTTTTGACTCTTAGTACTCTTTAAAGAGATGCCTGAAACCTACTAAAACTACTTGTTGGATATGCGCTCCCCAACTGCTTTCACTGCCTCACCAGTGGCCAATGAGATTTGCTAGGTGGCCATGTACTGCCAGGCCACCTAGTGAGTCTGTATGTTCGATGGTAGTCATTTGGGACATCAGAGGAGTTCCCCCAAGAGATGCAACATAGGTATAAGTACAGCAGATCGTGTCCTGGGATTTTTTTAAAAAACAAATTGATAAAAAAAAAACTCTCAACTCATTTGGAATATAAAATTAGTATAATGAAGGAATATACTAGTATTTAACTGGGACAAACAAAGGGATGAAAAATACTTGTGAACATACTAAGGGGGTATTACGGGTCTAGTCTTCCGCCTTCTATTGCTGTATTAGCTTTAGAACAGACTTTCTCCTTTTCCTCCGAGGCTTTGAGGGCCGAGCTGAAATACATAAAATTACAGAAATTAAACTTTCACTAGAACAAAACGCAATTAAAGCATTTAGTAAATTGTCCTGGATTGGCCAGCTCTCCTCTAACTACTTGAGATTATACTGCCTACTGAATGATGGCGCTCCCAGGGCTCGAAAATCCTCTATGACATCTTCACTGATCATCTTTCATTTTAAACAAAGAGCGATTGTTCGTTGTCTGTAGGAAAATTCAGTTCATTCTAGAAATTCTTTTTTATTAATTATATTTTTGAATTAGAGAGCAAATTGTTGCATCTAAGATAGAACTGAGTTTTACAAGTTTGGAATTTACAGCAACCTACGAGTGTATTCAATAAACCATGATAAAGCTCTACTTTATTTCTTTAAAAACAAGCCTCCTTTACATCTTTTGTCAGAAAGGTTCCTTCATCTTAAACTGGACTTTCAGCATCATATGATAAAAAGCCCAAACCCCTTAAAAAACTATTCTCCAGCTTCTAAAATGTATTTACTTTACATTTTTAGTCACTTACTTAATTGGGCTGCAACTCTGTTCAGGACTCTAGGATATGGCCTCTGCCATCTTGCCTCAGAAGCATCACATACTGAGGAGAGTAGAGGGGTGGAAGTGCAGGGGGCGTGTTATAGCTGTGCTTTGCACAGACAGAGCAGAGCTGGGGTTAAGAAAGGGACTGCAATCCCAGAATGCTGAGTGGCACAGTCAGAAGACACTTCCTGTTTTCAGACAGCCTGAGACTCCATGGGTCACCATCTTGGATGTTTAAAGGCTCATAAAATGCAGTAGATGCAGGTAGGATGATTTTAAATGTGGGCAATCTGTATGTACAGGGTATGGGAAACATATAAGATAGGCTCCTATTCAGGGTGAAGGTCTGGTTTAAAAAAGACCTCTAATCCATTTTTCCCCCAGAACTCCTAGGACCACAGCATCTTACACCATCTCAGTTATTCAGAATCCCTGTAGAAAATGTTGTGAAAATGCATCACACAAGAATCGAAAATTTACCAGGCAAAGATTTATTCACATGTTCAGTGGAGTAGATTGAGAGTTCAAATAAAGAAGAACTCTGCCTCAAAGCTAGGCCTTGTCCACTTTTTATATATTTTAATATAAATTATTTAAATGGGCCTGATAAGGGCAATTACTACTGAACTGATCCTTTGTCCTGCATTGCTCCCATACCCCAGATGATCATCAGTAGCCAATGGAGTTTGCTGGGCATGGGCACACCCAGCTAGGTAATTCTCTTGGCAGTAGAGCAGTGAATGATGTCAAGTACAGAGGTGGGTGAGTGTGGAAAATGGACCTATGTGGATCAGTCACTAGGTCATTAGGGCAGTTAGAGGCTTCAGTACATGAAGCATTGAATAGGCCACTATTGAATTCAATAGGCTGGCATGGTCTCTGGCATTTCTACATTTGTAAAAAGGGTCTAATTTGAAGAAAACTAAAACCCTAGTGACAATAAATTAGCTTACTATGTGTTTTTTTTCAGAGGGTCAAAAATAGGGTAACAGAAATACTTTAAAACAGAAATGCTCACCAAGCTTCTCCACCCAAGGGTGGAAAGCCTCTCCATCCTGAGGTAGAAAGGCGGTCTAAGCCTCTCCATCCTAAGGTAGAAAGGCTCTCTAAGCCTCTCCATCCTGAGGTAGAAAGGCTCTCTAAGCCTCTTCACCCTGAGGTAGAAAGGCATTCCAAGCCTCTTCACCCTGAGATAGAAAGGTTGTCTAAGACTCTCCATCCTGAGGTAGAAAGGCTGTCTAAGCCTCTCTATCCTGAGGTAGAAAGGCTCTCTAAGCCTCTCCATCCTGAGGTAGAAAGGCTCTCTAAGCCTCTCCATCCTGAGGCAGAAAGGCTCTCTAAGTCTCTTCATCCTGAGGTAGAAAGGCTCTCTAAGCCTCTCCATCCTGAGGTAGAAAGGCTCTCTAAGCCTCTCCATCCTGAGGTAGAAAGGCTCTCTAAGCCTCTCTGTCCTGAGGTAGAAAGGCACTCTAAGCATCTCCATCCTGAGGTAGAAAGGCTCTGTAAGCCTCTCCATCCTGAGGTAGAAAGGCACTCTGAGGATCTCCATCCTGTGGTAGAAAGGCACTCTAAGCATCTCCATCCTGAGGTAGAAATGCTCTGTAAGCCTCTCCATCCTGAGGTACAATGGCACTCTGAGGATCTACATCCTGTGGCAGACAGGCTCTCTGAGCCTCTTCACCCTGTGGCAGAAAGGCTCTCTAAGCCTCTGCATCCTGAGGTAGAAAGGCTCTCTAAGTCTCTGCATCCTGAGGTAGAAAGGCTCTCTAAACCTTTCCATCCTAAGAAACATAGAAACATAGAAGGTTGACGGCAGAAGGAGACCATACGGTCCATCTAGTCTGCCCTTATGTGTATACTGTATGTTCTCTTTATCTTAGGATAGATGTGTGCTTATCCCAGGCATGTTTACATTCAGTGACTGTTGATTTTTCAACTACCTCTGCTGGATGTTTGTTCCAAGCATCTACTACTCTTTCTGTAAAATAATATTTTCTAACATTGCTCCTGATCTTCCCCCCGACTAGCTTCAGGTTGTGCCCCCTTGTTCTATCATTAAGCTTCTTCTTAAAAACACTTCCCTCCTGAACCTTATTCAATCCTTTCACATATTTAAAGGTCTCAATCATGTCCCCCCTCTCCCTTCTTTCCTCCAGACTGTACAAATTAAGTTCTTTAAGTCTCTCCTGATAAGTTTTAAGTTTAAGTCCTTCCACCATTTTCGTTTCCCGCCTTTGGACACGTTCTATTTGAATAATGTCTTTTTGCAGGGGAGGTCTCCAGAACTGCACACAGTATTCTAGCTGTGGCCTTACCAGGGCTCTATACAGCGGCATCACAACCTCCCTCTTCCTACTGGTGATTCCTCGAGCTATGCAGCCGAGCATCCTGCTTGCTTTTCCCACTGCCTGGCTACACTGTCCACTCATCTACCCCTAAATCTCTCTCCTCCGAGGTCCTGGCTAACACAGTGCTGCCCATATGGTACTCAGAGCAGGGATTCCTTCTACCCAAGTGCATGATTTTACATTTAGAGACATTAAACTTAGTTTCCGCAGTTTTGACCATCTATCCAGTAAAGCTAAATAATTTTCCATGTTGCAGACACCTCCAGGAATATCCACCCTATTACTAACCTTTGTATCATCAGCAAACAGACAAACTTTTCCTACCAAGCCTTCTCCTATGTCACTTACAAATATATTAAAAAGAATGGGGCCCAGGACAGAGCCTTGCGGCACACCACTTGTAACTCGCCTTTGTTCAGATTGCACACCATTGCACGCTCTGATACCGATCCCTCAGCCAACTGGAAATCCACTGAACTATCCAGGGATTGAGTCCTACCTTCAATAACTTATCTAAGGTAGAACGGCTTTCTAAGCCTCTCCACCCTGAGGTAGAAAGGCTCTCCAAGCTTCTCCATTCTGAGGTAGAAAGGCTCTTCAGGCCTCTCATCATAGGGTAGAAACGGTCACCAGGTGTCTTCATCCAAAGATACAAAGGTTCCCCAAGCCAATCTATCATATAATGGAAAGGCTGTCTAGGCGAATCCATCCTTCTCCATCCTAGGGTTTTTTAATATATATGAGTTTTAATATATATGGCCACATTGAGTAATGTTGTTTACAATTAACTTAATTAATGAGATTTGCTGATTGTGCACTCCATTACTCATGGTTTTACGCTGGCCACAAGCAGAGGCAGTGTTTAGAAAATCCTCTGTAGATGTGATGATGAGTGGAACACGTATCTCTATTCACGATACACAGATATGACAGGCCCTTTTGCAGAAGCAGCAGTGGGCACATAAGGATCGACGCATTTCACGTTGAGGGGTCCAAAGCAAGTATTCATTAAATTTAATAGAGGCCCTCAAAAAGAACCATAGGCCTGCTTTAGGCCTACTGATGCCCTATAATCATACCTTCTAATTTTTCAGAGTGGGGAATAGGAACAATTATTAATTTAAGCCTCATTGAAGGATAGATAGGAGATAGGTTGTAACAGTTACAATAATACAAACACTTTGAATAGGCTAATGAGACATTTATTGATGCAGATCTGCATGTTACACCTCAAAGAGAGACAAATGAGAACAACGAGAGACTGGTAGACATGGACTCAAAAGAGGGACAGTCCCTGTAAATAAAGGACACTTGGGAGATATGCCTATAATATTAAAAGTGTTTTTTCAATATACGTGCAATGTATATCAAAATCATTTTCCTATCTGATAATGTAAAACAAGTATAAAGAAGTTTGTTCGTAAAGACTAAAAACTCTTCCATTCCTTTAGGCTAATTTCAGGGATTGCGATTGTGATAAAAAATGTGTCAAAAATGATGTCTCAATGTCACTTGTGATCGCACTGTATCATAAATTAAATCTTTTGTGCCTCACTATGTAAAGTCCTTAGGAAATTCGTAGCGCATTAGGTTTGGTTGTCAGGTTGCTTCGCTCAACCAATACGTCCCGGGCTCAGCTACCAATGCAAAATATTCATAGCTGCAGAAGTGGAGTAAAAGTCCCAGCAGTCTGGACTTTCACTTCCTTGATTGAGCATTGAGGAACAAGCGCACTGCAATTGACCTCAGCAGCTGTGGACACTCGGGTGACTGACTTTACCCAGACCACAGCGGCTGCACCCTGGAGGATTGTGGGATATATACACCTCCCTGGGGCAGCAAGATGGCATCACGAGAGCCTGATATTCCAGAGCCGCCAGCAGCCAGGTAAGGTGAGTAGGACATTGATAAGCATGAAGCAGTTTGCATGCTTAGCAATGTCCTGCTTTTATTTTCTATTTCAGAAAAATAAATCAGGCAGAGTTAAAGGAAAAGAAATAATCTATTTAAAGCTGTGTGGCCGGCCCTGAAATCTAAAAAAAATTCCAAGGGTGGATGCTGGTCTTCTGGTTTTGGGATGCCCCGCTGTGTGAAACCCCCCAAATTGGCCATAATAACTCACCTCTTCCCAGTCCAACAGTGCATGCATGGCTCCCGTCCAATCTGAGCCGTTTGCAGTGACTATGTCATTTGATTGATTGTTTTCAGTGGGGAGCACAAACAGCCGCATCCCCTGCATCCTGGAGCTGTGCGCACGCTCCTGCCCCAGCCATTCAGATAGCACGCACGCCGCTGAGGATGCAGACTCTTGTGCTCCCCATTGAAGTAAATCAGAGACATTTGCCGAAAGATATAGTCACTGCAAACGACTCTGATTGGACAAGAGCCAGCACCTGCTCTGCTGGACTGGAAAGAGGTGAGTTATTACGGGCCATCTGGGGGGTTTCACACACGGGGCACCCCAAAACAAGATGCATCCAGACCACGGTCTTGTTCCACTTTAAAATAAAGCTGGTTTAGTAAAGAGGAATTCCAAGCTTTAAATGGCTCTACAAATGGCATCCAGGGACTTGAGTGACAGTTGGAATTGAGTGACATACCAGTACAGTCACACTGCTGCAAGGGATAGACTAACCTATCATGCAGATTGCCTGCCGCCCAGTGAATTGTTAATATGTTATTGCCAAAATTGGGTTCAGCATAGAGGAAAGTAGGGCCGCTGATGGATTGTTACAACATTTATCTTCCTCTTAAACTCACAGTTTACTCACTGCTCAAGCAATTAAAGAATACTGCCACTTCTAAGCCCTTATAAAGTGTAAAACAGCTGCTACCAAAATATTGCTGTAAATGTACAAAAGTATTTATGCAGTATCTCTATATTAGGACTGTGGGTCTAATGGCTACATACTGTTAATGGTCTCATTGTCATCCTCCATGAGAACCAATAGCTCTTTCTTCTTGAGTTGAATATTGTGCTCCAACAACTCGTCTTCAGGATCTGGATGTGTATTGGAGTCCCCCTGGGTTGGACAGAAAAACGTCAAGGGCTCGTAGTGGATATCCGCTATGCCCAGGGGCCAATGTGTGAGCATCTCTTCAGGCTGCGCTTTTCTTTCTAACCAATAAGTGGGCACAGTATTGTTCTTCAGCAGCTCATTCTCCTTGGGTGGGATATTCGGCCCACACAGTTGATTATGAGGATCTGGATAAGCAAAGAAGCCCCCCTGGGATGGACAGAAGAAACGTGAGGGTTTGTAATGGGTATCTCCCATGCCTGGGGGACAATGTGGAATATTCCCTGTGGGAGCTTTCAGTTTAGGCTGGGCATTCTTATCTAATCCAAATTGTCTCCAAATGGACCCAGTGTTGTCCTTCATGACAGCCAACAGCTCCTTCTCCTTAAGTTGTATATTCTGTTCCATTAATCGTTCTTGAGGATGTGGATGGACAATGGTGTCCGTCTGGGATGAACAGAAAAACTGCAATGGGTCATAGTGGATCTCACCTATCCATGGGGGCCAGCGTAGCCTATCTATAGGAGCTTTCTGCTCAGGCTGGGCATTCCTGGCAAATTTCCTCCATGTGTAAAAGATGCCCTGAGCATTCAAGCTGCTGTCATGCACAGAAGGGAAGAAAGTAGGACCCCACTTGGCCATCTCTTATATGCTGGCTATATAGAGTTATTCTACTGTTTGCAGTTCTGACCAGTACTACAGTTAAACCCTCATGGTCACATGGCATGATATATGGTGTGATGTCACATCATCTGTGAGAATACACACACTTATGTATGTAATATATACAGGGCCAGATTAAGTGTGGTGGAGGCCCCTGGGCACAAAATCTGGTGGAGGCCCCAGATACAGTATTTTCTTTCCTTTAAAATTATAGTCCAGCCAAGTAACTGATTGGTGGTTGTCTGGCACCTGCCTACTTACTGGAACCTCAGATCAAGTCCCTTGTGCGGGTGCGTGCTGCTCGGGATCTCCTGCTTTGCCATTCTGGTGGGGGGGTAGTGTAGTCGGCCAGCAGAAAACCGTTCCCTGCATTGAGCTGCCAGCGGCTGTGCTTGGTGGCTTATGTGCAGTGACAGCTCTGCACACACCCATCACTGTAGCTTTACTGCTCTAGACTCTGCTTTCGCCCTGTTTGGCTGCAGGTTTGCAAAAACAAAGGCTTTCACAGGCACAGGGGGGCCCACAGCTGCCAATAGCTTTGTTGCTGGCCCTGTGGCCCATCAGACTAAAGATTGAAAAGCCTCCTGGACCAGACCATAACCCAAAGGTTGGTGGAGGCCCCCTTTGCAGGGCAAGTGGTGGAGGCCCTGGGGCTCGAGCCCCTTGCGCCCCCCCTCCTAATCCGGCCCTGAATATATATATATATTTATACACACACACACACACACACACACACACACACACACACACACACACACACACACACAAACAAACATACTTCCACTATACCTCAGGGGCAGGCAGATGGGCCCAGGCACAATGCTAAGCTTGTGAAGGTACCACTAGCAATTCATATTGACATCTCACAAGTCATCTGACTCCCCAAACCAAACTCTTAGCCAACTTACTGGTTACAGTAGAGAGGGATTTATAATAAATATATATATATATATATATATATATATATATATATATATTACTTATTTGCCAATTGTAATTTATCCTCCTCATTTAAA
Source organism: Gastrophryne carolinensis (assembly GCA_027917425.1). Classification (NCBI taxonomy): domain Eukaryota; kingdom Metazoa; phylum Chordata; class Amphibia; order Anura; family Microhylidae; genus Gastrophryne; species Gastrophryne carolinensis. Next base: position 133,750,324 of record CM051241.1, on the reverse strand, counting down.
GGGGAACTATGGTCTGAAATGAACCAGGCCCCTCTTCAATATGCAACAGGGAGGCAGCCTGGATTGGGCTTCCCCATGCTAAAAAAGAAAAAGCTGCTCAGGTACTCACCTCTTCCAGGATCCTTCTATGGCTGCCATGGAGCAGCCTGCCAGCTTGTACGGCTGCGCTGATAGGTTTGGTCAGTGGCTGCGCTGATAGGTTTGGTCAGTGGCTGCGCTGATAGGTTTGGTCAGTGGCTGCGCTGATAGGTTTGGTCAGTGGCTGCGCTGATAGGTTTGGTCAGTGGCTGCGCTGATAGGTTTGGTCAGTGGCTGCGCCGATAGGTTTGGTCAGTGGCTGCGCCGATAGGTTTGGTCAGTGGCTGCGCTGATAGGCTGCTTGCGGTTACGTAGGAGCACAGCCTTGAAGAGGTGAGTATCCTGGTTGGGCGATGCACAACTGGAAAGCTTGGCTTGGGCTGCTCCATTGCTTTATGTTAACAAGGGACTATGGTCATTTCTGTCCTCTTTATCCTGTATATATGACTTTAATGTGGTATATGGGAGGTACAAAAAGCAGGAGAGTTTGCAGTTAGTGTATAAGCAGGACTGTATGAACTGTGGTGGAGCCCTGTAGGCAGAAATTAACTTGTATGTAACTGTAAATCAACTGCTTGGTGCTCCGTGGCCATCTCGCTGGCATGCCGGCATATGCATACAGGTTGTTTTTTTTCACTTGCTGCACCCCACCTTTGGGGCATCCCTGCAGTGTGACTTACCTTCTCCCTGCTGGTTCCTTGAGGGGCTTTCCATGTAGTGTGCATCCCTGAATTATGAATTATCTTCTCTCTGCTGGTTCCTTGAGGGGCATCCCATGTCGTTTGCTTCCCCACACTGTTGCTCACCTTCTTCCTTGTGCTTACCTGCTTTCCCCTAGTGTTTTTCACCACCTTCCTCTATCCTAGCCTTACCTTCTGCACTCTGCCTTAAGCATGTTGGGGTTACAAACCACACCACACATGTATACAAATTTAAAAAAAAACTTTTGGGTGGGCTCTTTGCGGTGTCATCCCCTGCCTCTGCTCCATGGCACCTGTATAGACAAAAGAAAAGCATGTCAAAATCTGTTTGAACACGTGTGCCAGTTCTCCCTGGCCAATGTCCCCCAAATACTTACTGCATCCCTGAAGTTGTGCATTTTATGGAGCCACCCCCACCTCAGCACCATTCCTTCCTCTGGGTCTGTAAGGCTATGAAAACAGATATTTGAACTGGACTGTGGGTTCTTCTCCTGGAGGGGTCATCTTTTTTTTTCTTGTACCCACCTGAGGGTCTGATGGTCCGGCCTCAGGTGGCCCTGAGCGGTATATTCGCCCTGGTCTGAAGTGTCTGTAGGGAAAGAGAAGCAAAAAAGACCAGCACTTAGCAGACATCTCATTGGTAGTTGCCTTGACCCACATTTTTTTTCTGTTGTCCTACTTGAGTTTTCTGTCCCTGGGTCTGACTCCAAGCCCAACACCTGGGCTTCCTCCTCTTCAGCTGGTTCTGGTGGTGAGGGTGGTTAGCCTAAAAAAGGAGGTTGAGGACGTTGGCAATGGTTGTGGCCGATGCCTTACACACACACCCTGGCTTTGTCGTGTCACTGGTTGGACCCCTCCTACTAGAACTCCAAAGCTAGAAGAGAAGCACAATTCAGTAACACAGTTCAGCATGAGTGGGCAACTTATCTATAAAGCGTCCATTTACCTGGGTTCTGGCAGAAAATTGTATGCCCTAGTTTAGGTCCACATGCACACTAACCTTCACCTTTGAATATATGTGGCTCAAATCTCCCCCATGTGCAGCAGGCCAATGCATGTATTGGTCTAGCCCTTTGGGCTGGCGAGTAACCTCACCAGTATGTGCATATGCACCACTGAGTAGGTGCATGACACTGCTCCAAGCCAGCATGTGCTTAGGCATCTCCAAATTGCTCCAAGCTCTCCTGGCCACCATTACTAGTGGATTGAACTCGCTGACACACCTAGGAAACCTGGCAGACCCAGCCTTCTAGGCCACCATTACCGGCGAATTGAAAGGTCTAGTGGCTCGCTCCTGTCTGATCCTGCAACAGTCACACCTACCCCTTGGCCTACACACATCTGAGGCCCCCAGGGTCCCCTGCAAACAGGCAAGGGTGGTACTTGTGACAATGGCTGGAGCCAGGGCCAGCGCCAGCACCGGGCAAACCAGGGCAATTGCCAGGGCCTCTGGCATCTTCAGAGGCCCACTCAGGCCCACACTTGGCCATGGCATTATTTTACAGTGCATCTGAACCACTGAATACCGGTTGCTGTGTGGAGACCTGCTCAGGGTCTCATCAACAGGGGATGATCAGCATGGAATAGAGGTTAATTGATGGAAGCTCAGAAGGTGACGTGAACCAGGTGACAACTGACAAGGACTGGAGGGCGACCAGCAGCAGAAGATACATTTGTGGCTGAGGAACTGACTCCTGGCTACTTTGGGGCCCACTAAGATTCTCTTACCCAGGGGCTCCCACAAACCTGGAGCCGGCCCAGGCTGGAGCGTATGACTAATGGCATGTTCACTTTGGCAGATTTGGGGTGGCACACTAATGGTGGTGGCCTGTTTCACGTCTGGGCCTTCAACAAGCAGACAAGGTTGTGGTCAGCACATTGTTGCTCTCTCAAGTTGATCCGAACCCTGTTCAAAAAACCCAACTTCACTACGCTTAGATGTACTTCTGCAGAATGGCTCAACGAAGGCTGAGACATGTCAACTGACAGTGACCCAAGTCTCTGGAAGGAGCAATTCGCCAGAAATGGCAGCCAACCAATTTGGTCAGACCGTCAATTGCATGCCCCTTTCTTGTGGCGGGGGCCAACTGTAGCCACACCTCTAAATAAAGCTTCTCAAGAGAAAGGTGGTTCAGTCGGGTCAATTCGAACACCTGTTGATCGGACCACCGATCAACGTCCAGATGATGGTGGGTATGCCTAAGCTCCGGAAGGTACAAGGTGAGAAGCCCAGGGCACTGCACATGCTCATACTCTTCCAGGAACTCGTCAAGGGGCTCCATCATCAACATGTATGCATACAATCCAGCATTCCTGCAAGCAAAAAGAGGGTGCAATTTGGCATCTGTAACTTCCGGTTCTTATGGGCCTGAAAATGGCCAAATCAGGTCTCAGAATAACGCACAAGCGCAGGCTACACCAGTAAACTTACGCATGCAAGAAGGCATGAACGCGTTCTGACCCATATTAATATGTTGAATACTAATTTTCTTGTTCAATAATTTTTATTTGAAAGTAAAAGATATACAGCAATTTTGCTATACAGTCACAACAATTATCATTCCACAAAGGAAGAAGGGTAGTATTATACAACTTTCAGGTCTATTGACCAGCATTACAACATTCCTGGTACGACCAACTGTCGCATATTTATTATCACCTATATGTAGTTAACAAATAAAACAGCAATAAAATCAGATCAAATTGTCAAACTATAAGTGTTAATAACTAATAATAAGTAAATAATAATAAAAAACTAACAATAATAAAAAAAAAAAAAAAAGGGGGGGTGGAAGGGGAGTAGGGGAGATAATAAGAGAGGGATAGAGAAGAGAAAAAGATGAGATATAGCCCTGAAAGGTGCGGTAGGATCAATACTTTTCATGTTGGAAAGAACGCTTTAACCAGGGTAGAAAGAATTCTACCTGGTGCCTTATAAAGGATGAGAATGTTCACGTGAGAAGATCAGCCGCACTTCAAGGTCATATCTCTAATAGATTAGTGTCGAAGTCGGCAGGTAAATAATTCTGAATCCAGGGTTCCCATGTTTCTCTAAAACTGTCCATAGTACCTTTATGTATCGAGGTCATTTTCTCCATAGCCATAATATTTGAGATCGCGCCTTGGAATTCCTTAAAGCTAAGTTTGGGGGACTTCCAAGACCTGGCAATGACCAGTTTAGCCCCCGTTAGGAGGTGGTATAGGAGGCTCTTATTGTTTTTAGTTGTTCCAACTATTGGGCCATTGAATAGTGCAATCCAGGGTTCTGGTGTTAGAGTGGCATCCAGAACATTGCTAAGAACTTCAAAAATGTTTTGCCAGAATATTTTGGCTACATGGCAATCCCACCAAATATGAGCTTGCGTTCCTACTGCTCCACAACCTCGAAAGCAGAGTTTACCTGCATCACCGGCGATGTGGCAGAGTCGATCTGGGACTAAGTGCCATCTTAAGAAAACTTTAACGTTGATCTCGATCGAGTTCGTTGATGCCTCTCTACCAAAAGAAGCCTGCCAGCTCTTCTGCCATTTGAATACTAATTTTCACAGGCACAAAGAGTCCCGGAAAACAGCAAACTCAGCCCAAAAAACATGGCCCTGCATAGAACAACCTGGAAAAAAAGGCTTAAACCAAGACATTTGAAGCATGCCTAAGAATGATACCTTTTAAGGTACAAAGGGCTGGCTCTATGGAGCACAGGGAGAATTCCCAGCGCTCTCCTGGGTGTAGGCGCCTGCATGAAGCTCACCTCACTCAGAACATGTACCTGAATTTACTCATTCCTCTTTCCGCTCAAGTGCCCCAACTTTAGGCACTCCAGCCCAGATAATTTTAAAGCTTTTGCAACATAATTTTAAAGTGGCAATACCTGACCCACCACGGTATTCTGCCCCTACAATCTTTAAGCTCCAGCATCATCACTTTACGAATGGCCATATCCATTACTGTCACAGTATCTGCCCTTACAATATTAAAGCTTCTGCCCCATCACATTCACAGTGGCCATATCCACTCTGCCTATGATCTGTCTCTGCAATGCTGTAGCTTCAGTCATAAAGAGCAATCAACAGCTCCACAGCTTATATGCTGGCCACGGGCTGGCTGGAACCAGTAAAATTAGAGCTTATTTTTGGCCCCACTCTGTCCCTGTGTGTAGGTAAAACAGAGTTTGCAGGGTGGGGGAGTGCTTGCAATTTATTGCTGCAGAAGGATAGATACAAAAGAGGCTAACAATCTATTACAATATGTAGAGCCCTTGTTAAGCCTCCATAATAAGTCTCTGCTATATCAGACTCTGTTTAATACTGTCAGCAGAGGAGAGAAACAGGTGCAGGTTGAGTTGCAACATTGTAATGTTTCAATTTGACGTCTCAACCACAACAAACTCTGGACAGGGCCGCTTACAAACTTCAACTCCTGGGATCCTTAGAGAATTGAGGGAAGGTAGAAAGACTGCAAGACCCATAATTCCAGGGTGCTGATCTGGAAAAGCTAGGACTTGTTCCTGAGGAGAGCCTTGGGAGATAGAGGATGGCCAACTGGTGAATCTTGTGCTGCGCTTGGAGATCTGGCAAGCTGGAGTGGAAGCAAAAGTGAAAAACAGGACCTCTCAGTCTACTTCATCCCTGAAAGATTTCCATTTCACCTGGATTTGTGAGTAACCTCTTATAATGGACTGTTTCTAAACTGACTAGGCCCAGATTAGGGAACAGTGTACAGTTAGATTGCTGGCTAAGTGACCCAGGAAAACTATTGCATCTGCCAGATCTAAGAGGAAGATTTGTGTGTACAGAGACTTGGTGTCAGTGAATGTGACTTTTGCTTTTACCCTGTTTATTGGAAATCTCACGGTGCAAGTTGAAGTAGAACTGTCAGGGCCGGATTAAATGTGGTGGAGGCGCAAAATCTGGTGGAGGCCCCAGATACAGTATTTTTTTCCTTTAAAATAATAGTCCAGCCAAGTAACTGATTGGTGGTTGCCTGGCACCCGCCTAGTTACTGGAATGTCAGACCGAGTCCCTTGTGCCACCCTTGTGTGGGCGCATGCTGCTTGGGGACTCCAGCTTTGCCATTCTGGGGGGGGGGGGGGGGGTGTAGTTGCCCAGCTGGTCCAGCACAAAACAGTTCCTTGCATGGAGCTGGCCCATCAGACCAAAGACTGAAAAGCCTCCTGGACCAGACCATAACCCAAAGGTTGGTGGAGGCCCCCTTTGCAGGGGAAGTGGTGGATGCCCTGGGGCTTGCGCCTCTTGCTCCCCCCTCATAATCCGGCCCTGAGAACTATTATACATGTTCTAGAGAAATATCACTGTTCTTTTACTGCAGCTATAAACCGAAGTTGATTAACACAGCCTGGAACTTTCTGCAAGTTGCTATTAAAGACACCAAGGAGGCTGCTGTTCCTATCTTGAAACCAAGATAAGTCCAGCTGGCTCAGAGGAAATTAAAGCAACAGTACTTCATATCTGTCAAAGGGATTTCTTATATCAAGGCCTAGTTACTGCTGTTGGAAGTTCATCCTCTTTCTTCACTTCTGGTCACAGTAGAATTTTCTCTTCTATATATTTTCTGCTGCGCAGCTTAAAGACAGTAAAGATTAGGGATTTATGCAAAAATCTATTAGAGTAATAACTATAGGTTTGATGCTACATTATTGTTCCATTACCGGATTAAGTGTTGATTTAACCATTGGTTTGCCACTTCTTATTAAATGTATATTGTGTGTGCCATTAAAACTATACTGTTGATAATAACAATTAAAAATCCCAAAACATATTCTAGATCCTCCCAATGCTGGGTTACAAATATATCATGGATGCAAAACCTATGACTGGCACTTCCATCTGTTGTGGCTCCTATCACCCCTGGATAACTGAGAAGTGCAAGCAACTAGCCACTAGATGGCAGTCTGTCACTTATTTCCAAGTTAGGCACCAATAATTGTGCTGGGTGTGTCAGGAGATGCTTACCTCTGCTTAACTCACCTCTACCTATTTTTACCCACCTTTTCTCACTTCACCTTTGTCCATCACCCTACTTCTTTGTCTACCTCTCTACCTGTCATTCTTCTCTGGTCAGTGCTCTGAATCAGGAAATTACCTTCCTTAATCGGGGCTTTGTCGACATTCCCCCGACGAAGTCGGGCAGTGCAGCAAATTCAACCTGATCTTCCACCACCGTCTTTCTGAAGTCCAGGATGGCCAACCGGGCATCAGCACCCTCCCTGTTGAATGGGTGGATGGGAGCACACAGGATGCCGGGAGTGACAAGCACCCAGCGGCCGGCCTGGTGCAGGTAAGTGTATTTCTATTTTAGGCCTGCTTCAGCACTAAAGGTGGGTGGCAGAGCGGGGTGGGGGTGTTAAAATGTGTTAACCTGGCTGCAGGGCTATATTTACCATTAGGGAACCCTAGGCCTGTGCTATGGAGTGTGCTGTTACTGCTATAGTTAAAAAAAACTAAGAAACCCTGACTGGCACCTTAATGAATGCCCCCCCCCCCATCCACAGAAAGATGCAGTGTGTGTGTAGGGGGTGAAGGTGCAAGGGGTTAAACACAGTCTGCAGGCCTCTCTCTTAACAGGGCTTGATATCCCTGCCTCCAGGCTGTGGTCATGAGGTCATGAGACCTCTGTGTGTCAGGAACCTGGGATGCCAGTAAAAAGTATAGGGCTCTGCATTCAACCCTTTGAACCCTCTCCCACTCCTCTACACACACACACTGCCTGCATGTAACCACTTGTACCCTCATCCCCTCCCACATACTGTATTTAATCAGTTGCACCCTCTCCCCCCTCAACATACACTGTCTGAATTTCACTCTCTCTTTCCTCCACACACTATCTGCATTTAACCGCACATCCTATTTCCAAATAAACCCTTGTACCTTCACCAGCCCCACACTCACACTGTCTTCATTTAGACATATTGTGCCCTCTTCAAATGGGGTAGGGTGCAAGCAAAAAAAAAAATGTGCCTAGGGCGGCCTGGACACCAAATACAGCCCTGCCTGGCTGAAGTGGCCTTTTAATATGACTTTAATGGAGCAAGACAGATTGTAATTCTTGGCATGTGAGGCAGGCACTGCCTGGGTGCGTAAGGCCCTTTAAAAGGTGGCCTGCAGCACTAGGATGTTGCCTGCAGATCTTCTTGGAGTGATGCTTGCCTCTGTTCCTGTGAGACTTTCTGGTTTGACTTTGGGCTGTGATTTCTGGCATTGGATTACAACCCACTCCGGCTCTGACCCTCTGGCACTTGGATTACAACCCCACTCTGGCTCTGACCCCCCCTGGCTTTGGACATCAATCTATCTCTGGCTCTCGACTCCCTGCTTGGATGATTACCTGTTTTGGCTCCGGCACTGGATTGGGGCTTTCCCTGGCTCTGGACTCTCTGGCCTCCCTGCATCAGTTTTCCCCAAAACCCGGACTGGCTTTTCCCAAAATTTGGGCTCACTGGCCACTAGCAACAGTAGTGGGACCCCAATTTTTCTGCAGCATAGTCTGAGCCGGCAAAAACCAGATCTGTCGGCAGACTCCCCATTCTGATATCAGTGCGTGGTGTAGCACTCTACCAGTTACTCCCCGCTGGCTCCCGTCAGTTACAGTCAACTTCCAGATCTTCATCAGTTCCTGCCTGGTGTTCCCGATTCAGCATTATCCGCACATGTTACACTCCGGCCCTCCCCTCTGCTGAATTTTCCCAGCCTTTTTTCTGTGTGTGTCTTTTTACACTTTACCCTTTGTGAACTGGTAAGAGGTCCTTAAGACCCCTATACCATTTCACATGGAAGGAGGGGCCACCCCATTATCTGCATCTCCAAAGCCGAGGGGGTGCCGATGAGCCCACAGCCCATGAGGGCTATGTGGGCTGTTAGCTTTAGGGCTGAGAGGACGCTCAGCATCTGTACCCTGGTCTACCAGCCACCATAGCTGATGCCCAAGCTAGTTTTGCTGGAAAGAGGGGAGCCCACACCATCTTTTTATTTTTAAGGGTTTAAAGCAAACAAAAACCCACACTTTTCCCGTAATTTCTCCCCCTTGTGTACCTTTTGTCAATTTTTTCTGCTCCTGCTTTACTCTGCTCCTTGCTAATGCTGCTTGTTTTAGCTGTAAATCTTCACCTCCTCCAATCACGCCACTGTAGTGAGTGCCAATGATGTAATTGCTGCACCTATGCAATGACTAATAGTCTGAAATCTTACAGAGAGGGACAGCAAAAAAATCGGTGTTTCAGGACAATTCTGTATACAAAAATATAGGTCTACACCCTAAGAAGGGAGTATTGGCAGGGGATTTGGACAAATTGATTTCAGAATCTTGGTGGGTTTTGGTCCGCTTTAAACCTTGCTAGTTAACTGCACAGTGCAGTTAACTATTTTATTTAAAACTAAATCACTCTTTTCTGTTTCAGGAGTCTCCTGGGCAGGAACAGGGGTCTACCAATACATTAGTGGTACCATTGTAATCTGGAGGAATGGGGCTTTTACAGGCAATATGGTTTTCTTCAAAAACTTACATTTTTTGTTTTTAAAAAGCACTCCAAAATGTCAGATTTTTTTCGCACGTATTTTACCCAAAAATATTGGAAAAGCACTGAAAAATTACATACAAGACATTTCATGTTAAAGTCCAAACTGCTGAAAAAAACCCAACATATGATTTTCCTGGAAACCCCTTAAAATATTACAGTTAAACATATATAGCGCAATATGCTGAAAAATGGCCTGGCAACAAAGCGTGATCAAATCTCTAGGTAGACTGGCACTGGAAGGGTTAAGGAAACACATTAAAATGTTATTACTAGCACAGAATAGACTTAGAACTGAGCCTTTACATTTCCACCTGCAGTTGCCCTTTAAAGTCAGTTCCAGCATATTTCTTCGGCACTTGTCTCAATAGCAAACATTTTAATTCAGTAGCAGCGCTGACAGAAGATAATAAAGCACTGAGTTTTTTTCCCCGTCTCATTAAATTGTGAGGAGATGTGAGCACAGAGCGGCCTTTCTGTATCTGCTCCAGGTAATCATCTCCTAATTCCTGAGCCTGTTTTGTGCAGTGCTGCTATATTGTGCCGGATAGAATGACCCTTTCCCATCATTCATGGTGTCACTGCATTGTGCTCTTCTGCTGAAATGTAACCCTTTATTCATTCAGGTTTCTTCTGTAAAGGAAAACCTTAAGTAGCCAATCAGAAGCTGCATTGGGATTACTATATGTTATTATACTTTTTTAATTATCTGATGATCACACTTTCCATGTGCTTTTACGAAAATGTCATTTTATTTCCTTTGCTTTGTTTTTTTCTGATCATTTTGGCTAAACTAGTGCTTCTCCTAGTGACCAAAATCAGTCCACAGCTTACAGCTTTCTGCTGCCGTGTGGCCCAGATATAACCCCTAAACCAAACACCATCTTGATAGCCAAATGGGGAGGCTGATTCATTAACAGCGGCAGGTAGCGACAGTTGAGCGACTGTAGCGGCATTTTCAGAGCGCCCGCTAGTAGTCGCTGTGCTTGGCCGTTGTTCGGTAGTTGATAGCGACTCAGTCGGTTTGCCGTAATGTTGAATATTGGATGAGGAGTCGCTATTTGACAGGTTCCACGCTGTATGGGAGCGCATGATAGCGACTGGCTCTAGCGACCGGCTCCCACCATATTCATTAAAAAATCACGCTCAAAAAATTCTTGCGCTGTAAAATGCATGTTTAAACCCCAGAGCGCTGGCGGCGATGGGTTAAAAGTAGTTTTTTAACCCCCAAACAACCATATTTTTGGAAACCAAAAAAAACAAGTTTTTAAAATAATTTTGTAATATGAATACATTAATATCAGACCTGTAATATCAATTCTGTACATTTTTTTTTTTTTACCTTAAAAAAATTATTTAAAATGGCAGAAGTGGTCACAGAATTTTTCACATTTAAAAAAAAACAAACAAAAAAAAAAACAATAATTAATTATGAATATTTAAAGATTGTTCCGTTGAAATGCATTGGAGCGCGCCAGGTAGCGAGAGGTCAGACGCTGGCGCTGTGGGCTGAGGCTGGAATAATGATGAATGAGTCGCTATCTGGCGCTATCTCAGTCGCTAAGCAGGATTGGCTTGATAAATGTGTGATTGTGGTGGGGAGCCGGCGTTCTCGTGGCGGGGCCCGTCATTACCGGCCGCTCACCAGTCGCTACCTGTCGCTATCCCTTGTTAAATAAGGGCCTAAGTCTTTGTCCAAGTAAATACTAACTTCCTCCCACCTTGGGAACAGTGAAAAATGTGCCATTTTAAAGCATCTCAAAATCTCAGATTATATGTAAATACCTTATTTTTTTTATAAAAAAAACCTTATCCCTTTCAATTTCTTGGACATGGCTGAGCTGGGAAGTACGTGTCATGGTGCAGCTTTGTGAATCATGAGCACGCTCAGCTGGGGGACCACTGTGACTTGCCATGCTCACTTATGCCGCGAGCACCAAGGGACAGAGTGGCTGGATGATCCTGGAGGAATAAAGAGAATGAGGGCAAGCTTTGGAGCTCTGTTACAGCCAGCTATTCAGACGGGCACCAGGAAGGAAAGCCTCCTCTATGTCCCTCCCCTCCTGTGACAGCATCCTTGAACAAGAGATGCCAGATAACAGGAGCCCCTGACCCGGTGGATCAGAGTAGACCACACCGCCAGTCAGGGGACAGAGGAAGCAAGACACAGAGACATAGATTACAGTTTTTTGTATTTTAAAAATGTTTTTGTTCTTTTTTAACTGTTTGGGAATTGGTAAGGTGAGCTGATTTCTGCCTTATTATTATCTTTGGGTTTAGAGTCCTTTTAAAGTGGACCAAAACCCACATTTTGAACTAGCATCTCCTGAATTGCTCTCCCCATGAGGATTTTCTTTTGCCAATTTTCACCACTCCTGCTTAAAGTGGACCAACACCCAGGATTTTGACTATCCTGGGTTTTGGTCCACTTCCCCGGGGCACCCCTGCTATGTGAAACCCCCCAGATCGCAGGATTCAACTCACCTCACTCCACTCCTACGGCGCATGCGCGGCCGCTCGTCCAATCAGCACGTTCGGAGCCGCTGTGGTATGCGCGTCAAAGCGGCGTCAAACCACAGCGGCTCCGAGCATGCAGGCCACATCTCGTGCTTTCCTCTAACAGGGAGCACGCCTGCGCTGGTCATTCACAAATGCCCGGTGCGGGCACGGGCCCTGCTAGAGAGAAGCGCGAGATGCGGCAGCGGCCCCCGCATGCGCCATTGGACCGGGAGTAAGGTAAGGTTAGTTGGCGTCCTGGGGGGTTTCACACAGCGGGGCATCCCGATTTTGGAGGGGTTGGATTGGAATAACTTCCCCTACCCCAACACCCTTGGTTGAACTTGATGGACATATATCTTTTTTCAACTGTATTAACTATGTAACACACAGCGCCACACAGCGCTACTTTTCTAGCCTCAGCGGCACTCAGCGTCTGATTTAACAGTAGCGAAATGATGCAGTGCCGGGCACTCTGGAGGAAGCAGTGCCAGATGAAACCTGGTGCTGTAGCTTAAAGTGGACCAACACCCAGGATTTTGACTATCCTGGGTCTTGGTCCACTTCCCCAGGGCACCCCGAACGGGGGTGCCCTGCTATGTGAACCCCCCGATTGCTCGTAAAAACTCACCTCACCCCACTCCTACGGCGCATGCGTGGCCGCTCGTCCTATGAGTGCACTCGGAGCCGCTGTGGTATGCGCGTCCAAGCGCCGTACAACCACAGCGGCTCCGAACACGCTGGCTGCCGCATCTCACGCTTCCCTCTAACAGGGAGGGTGCCCGCACCGGCCATTCACAAATGGCCGGTGCAGGCATGCGCCCTGCTAGAGAGGAGCACGAGATGTGGCCGCGGCCCACACATGCGCCATTGGATCGGGATCAAGGTAAGGTTCCTGGGCGTTCTGGGGGGTTTCACACAGCGGGGCATCACAATTTTGGATGCCCCGCGGGGAGGGATCGGACGGGCCGATCCGGGAGGGTGTTGGTCCACTTTAAGATCCCATAGGGAACAATGGGCAGAACTGGTTTGTAGTGTTTTATGCTTATAAAACACATTTATTTGTACAGAACTTACATTGGGACTTGTCAGTAATGGAAATGCTTTTTCAGGGGTTTATTGAAATTCATTTTACGACTTCTTTTGCTTAAAGTGGACCAAAACCCACAATGATCAGCCCGAGAAACTATAAGATTCCTGGGCCAATCAATTCCCTCCCCCCCGGGGCATCCAAAATTGGGATGCCCTGCTGTGTGAAACCCCCCAGGTCGCCCCATGCACTTACCTTCTTTCCCGGTCCAATGGAGCATGCGCGAGCTGCGGCTGCATCCCTGCTATCCCTTTGTGAATGGCCGGCATGGGCATGCTTGCTTTTAGAGGGTAGCGGGGAATGCGGCTGCCAGCGTGCTCAGAGCCGCACGCCTTAGACAAAGGCTTAGACGACATGACATCAGCAAGCGCGCTGATTGGACGAGTGGACGCGCATGCGCTGTAGGACCTGGAAGAGGTGAGTTGGTTTTGGCAACCTGGGGGCTTTCACACAGCGGGGCAAGGACCAAAACCCAGGATAGTCAAAATCCTGGGTTTTGGTCCACTTTTACAACGTGTAATTTGGACACCAACAACTAAAATGCAGCCAAAACTGCACTGTAAAGTTTCCTCCCCTTTGTCCCCAGCAGTGATTTCTTGTAACTGTAATGATGACACGCTGACCAGCGCCGGAAAAATACAGCACCTAAGATTTCAAGGAGGAAAAATGTCATAAATATGCTGGGGAACGCCAGATAAGCGGCAGAAAAAGTTGGCACTCACTGGCGCTTGGATAATCGGCAGCTGGGTCCAACAGGTGCCGACATAGGCTGGCCAATACCTAAGTGCAACAAAGCTAATTATTTAGCGTTCAGCGCAATGCCTGCTAGCGTCAGATAAGACGGGAATGCCGGCGGTAAGAAGCTGGCGCTATAGCCACAAAAATGATGCTAAATGACACACATCATAAATTAAGCCCCCAATTACTTTTTTAAATGGATTACACGTTACATTAAATGACTTAAAGGGACAGTCTAGACAATGGCAATAATGAGGCAGCGAGCAGCCCGCCTTTCCCATGTGTCTCTCCTCCATATTCTGCAATGTGCTGTAGATGCTGTAGCAGGTCTCCAAGGCTTGTCCTTCTTTCCATGTCTATCATGACCACCTATAAAGATAGTTGCACAGCTGCACTTGTCCCTCATTGCTTCCATGGCCAATACCATTATGGGGCAGGAGAACCAATCCATCCTTCCTGTACCGAGAGCTATTTCACCTAGAAACTGCCCTGCTTGCCGTGCTCTCTCACACTGGCAGAACTGAGGGACAAGGGCTGCTGTGTTATCAGGAAATTGAGGAAAGAGCTAAATGGGACTGGCTTCAGGTCAGCTTCTTGCTGACTTTTTGCTATTGCCATTGCCTGGATTGTTCCTTTAAGGGTGATTTTTTTAAAGGGGACATCTGCAGACGTCTTTCTGGCTTATTCTGTTCAAGACAGCTGTTCAGTTTCCCTATAAGAGAGTCCCAGAGAAAGCATTCCCTCCTTCAACTCGTATGCTTGTAGATTTTGGAGCCCATTGTTATCCAATAGCGCCATCTTGTGTACATTTAGCATGGCTTCACAAAAAGTTTTGTGGCACTTGCCTCAGAATTGGAAGACATATGTCTTTGACCGTGACATGCACCAAGGAGACAGCACAGAGCCGGGGACAGTGAGAGCAGAGCTGGAGGCAGCCATCATGCTGGATGGCACGGGTCTGAACTTTGCATGTTGGATCTGCTCAAAACTATTGTTAATATGTTAGCTGGAGTGGGGATAACCTGCTCGCTCCCCTGAACTGACATGAGGAGTATTAAAGTTGATGCTGCTTGAGTAGGTAAAGCATTTGAAAAGTTCAGTTAGTGTCACAAGGGCGGTGCATCCCATAATGGACTTGCTGGAACTTCTGGCTTGGGGTCTTCTCACCAATGGCAGAGGCACCAATCTTCTTGCTGATCTATTTTGTCTTTCCTCATCATTGTAACTTGGGGAGTTGGGTTTTGGACCTAGTGCCTTTGTCTTTGAAATGGTTTCCTCTAATTGTTCGTTAGGACACAATGCTGATGTGCTTGCCATTTGGGTTCCTAAAAAGTTGGCTTTGAATTTTCAAAGCTTCACCTTATCATCTTTTTGTCTATTTCTGGATAAGACTGGCTACTCTTGTACAGGCGAGGACCTGCCTTGGTCTGGGCCTCATAAAACGTTATGTGGGTAATGGATAATTGGTGATCCCACTCACCCCGGATATAAACTCTTCCAGTTACTCTACTCAGGACGTCATTTCAGAATGTCGGTCTGCAAAACCAGATCGTTCAAAAACTGCTCTTTTGTCCATTGTCTATCAAAACCATTAACGAACAATTGCTTTAAATTGTAGTCAATGTGTGTTTTTTTCACCTCTTCCTATAACCCAGTTACCTATACCAAAATTATTTCCCGGTATGTTGTGATGATTTACTTGGCGAATAAAACAATTCTGATTCTGTAAGTTCTTCTTGTGTTTTTTGCCACCAAGCTTTGGTCTATACAGCAGCTACATGGTACTCCATGCGTATATTACATGATGCATGTGTAGGCAATTGGGAATGTCAGCTTAGGTAACAAACTGTAACAAGTGATAACTTAAGAGTCTGTTTAAGCAGCAAAGCTTTTTTCAATACCAGTCACATAGAATCTACGGGGGTGACCATTTCAGCCAGAAGCTCCAGCACCATAGATTCATGGCTGGCATTTTCACCCTGCTGTAGCAAAAAAAAGATCACCTCCATCTGGGATCCAGTGCCAGAGGTCTCCTACTCCCCTGGGAACTTCCGATCCCCCCCCAGGGTCTTCAGCAGGGCAGAGAACACCCATTCACTGTCCCGCATGGTGGCTTCTGACAGTCTTTTATACTGGTGAGTGAGTTTACATCATTCACCCACTGGTATAAAAGACTCCTCCCTGCAGCAGGAGTGAGAATAAGAAGCCAGAGTTATTGGTGGAAGCTGGGGGCGAGAGCAGAGGGTACCACTCCCGACTTCCGCTGATCACTTCCAGCTGTCAGAGCAGTAAACGGCTGGTGTAGAATCAGAAATAGAAGGTAGGTAATAGAAGGTAAATAAAAAGAAAAAAAAACATAAAAAAAGAATTTTCAGTGCGTGTGTCTTTTTACATTTAACCCTTTGTGAACTGGTAAGCAGGTGATTTGCCATAACCCATGGGGCTATGTGGACTGCTAGCCTTCAGGGCTGGGGGCTGGCCGCTTGAACTTTGCACCCTTGTCTACCAGCCACCATAGCTGGTGCTCTGGCTGATTTTGCTGGTAAGGGGGGACCACACGCATTAAAAAAAATTAAGGGTTTAACCTATGATAGTGCATATAGTAGTAGTATTTTAATTAATTAAGATCTCAAAAAGTGCTCTTTACAGTTTGGGGTGTCTTCTAGACAGGAATGGGGGTCTACTGATACATTTGTGGTACCGGTTTAATCTGGAGGAATGGGGCTTTTTTTTTTATTTTCTTGTAAAAAAATTATTGAGATAGCACTGAAAAAATAAAAAAAATGTAATGGAAATTCCTGCAAAATCACAGTTCAATATATATAGCGCAAAATGCTAAAAAGTGGCATGGCAACAGTGGGTGACAGAATCTCTAGGTAGGCCGTCATTTAAAGGGTTAAAGGGTCCTAAAGTCTTGATACCACATGTGCAATTATCTCTAGTGGTGGGTGCTTATATGCGTACCGGGGGCCAGGCAGAAATGCGCTCCCTCAGCAGCTTGAATAAGTTATCCATAAGGAATCCAGTCCAGGGTGCAACAATGTGAATAGCAGAGAATGTACCATTGCATTCCATAGTTAGAAGTAAACGTATTTTACTGACTGATGAAAGTAACTAAACTAAATGAGCAAACAATATTTTAAGTTTTATTTATAGAACACTTGCCTATGTCAAACTTCTAATTTTGTATCTCTGATCGTACCATTCACTTTACTAGAGACCGCAATAATGTTAGTGGTACCGTTCCATGACAATTTTGTAGATGATACCAGAGAGTAGTAAGACACTTTCACAGCTGAGAATGCCTGGCGTCAGGGCCAGATTATAAGGGGGGAAAGGGGTGCGCGCCCCTGGGCCTCCACCACTTTCCCTGCAAAGGGGGCCTCCACCTACCTTTGGGTTATGGTCTGAACCAGGAGGCTTTTCCGTCTTTGGTCTGATGGGCTGCGGGGCCGGCAACAAATCTATCGACAGCACACCTTTTTTTGTTCTTGCAAACCTACAGCCAAAGCCACCACAGGGCAGAAGGCAGAGTCTAGAGCAGCAAAGCCGCCGTCAGCAATGCTACAGTGATGGGTGGGTGCAGAGCTGTCACTGCACATAGGCCACCAAGCACAGCCACTGGCAGCTCAATGCATGGGGCTGTTTTCTGCTGGACCAGCTGGGTGACTACACCCCCCCCACCCAGAATGGCAAAGCAGGAGATCCCGAGCAGCACACACCCGCACAAGGGTGGCATAAGGGACTCGATATGATGTTCCAGTAAGTAGGCGGGTGCCAGACAACTACTGGCATATATAATGGCTGTGCTCTTTTTAGACAGCCAATAACACCCATAGCTATTAAGGCTTTAGAATTAACACCCAATACCCAAATATTTACATTACCTGTTTCAAAATGTTGGTGATGGAAAATAGATTGTTGATTCATAAGCGTAGAGCTTAAAATATTTACTTTGATCATTTTGCTGTTTAACCTGAGTGAACTAAAATCATTATTTAGACATTATGCTCTTAAAGTGGACCAACACCCAGGGGGGATCGGCCCGGGAATCTATAAGATTCCCGGACCGATCAGATCCCTCCCCGCGGGGCATCCGAAATCGGGATGTCCCGCGGGGAGGAACCCCCCAGGAGGCCCACAAACCTTACCTCAGCCGCGGCCGCGTCTCTCGCTTCCCTCTAGCAGGGCGCGCTCCCGCGCCGGCCGTTTTGTGAATGGCCGGCGCAGGCGCTCCCTGTTAGAGGGAAGCGAGAGACGCAGCCAATGACAGCGCTCTGGTATGCGCGTCCAAGCGGCTTTGGACGCGCATACCAGAGCGGCTCTGAGCGCTGTCATTGAGGTCACGTGGGAGCGGGGAGAGGTGAGTTTTTGCGGCGATCGGGGGGGTTTCAGACAGCGGGGCACCCCCGATCGGGGTGCCCCACCTAAGTGGACCAACACCCAGGATAGTCAAAATCCTGGGTGTTGGTCCACTTTAAAGCTCCTAAGTGCCCCCCCCTCTAATGCCTGGAGTATCCAGGAGCTGCATTAGACACAGGCTTTGAGTTGGAGGTCTAAGTTGACTGCCCAGATTCTCTTTTTTTCATAGCATCCTCTAGCATTCATGTATTGCCAGGGGAGGGGGGGGGCTCATACAATGTCATTAGAAAAAATAAAATGATTGTTTATGGAACTACAGATTTTGAAACAGGAAAAACGCATAGCCACTATCAAAGCTGTTGGCTGCTCCCGGTTTACAGTACATAAAAAACAAAAGTATTTACAGTCTCTATAACATTTTAACTTTTTGACTATCCTGGGTTTTGGTCCTTTCCCTCTGGGCACCGCGATCAGGGTTGCTCAGCAGTGTGACACCCCCCAGATCACTGAGCGCCGCTCACATCGCCCCGCTGTGTGAAATCCCCAGATCAACGAGCGCCACTCACATCGCCCCGCTGTGTGAAATCCCCAGATCACCGAGTGCAACTCACCTCTTCCCTGTCCTATGGCACATGCGCAGCCGCTCGTCCAATTAGTGCGCTCAGAGCCACTGACGTCACATCGTCTAAGCCTTCGTCTAAGGCCAGCGGCTCCGAGCTGGTGGCCACATCCAACGCAAATTCACAAATGCCTGGCGTGGGCACGCGCCCTGCTAGAGGGATATCGAGGATGCGCCCACGGCTCGCGCATGCGGCGTTAAACCGGGTAGCAAGGTAAGTGTATTGGGCGAACTGGGGGGGGTTTCACACAGCGGGGCATCCCGATTTTGGCCCGGAGGGGGGGGGGAGGAAAATGATCACGCTGGGTTTTGGTCCACTTTAAATACGGCTTAAATGTAGAAACTGTAAATACTTGTGTTTTTGTTTATTTTTGTGATAGTATTAGTCTGTACTATACTTCCTATTTATCACTCATGACAGGAAACATTCCTTGTATGTAGAGATGGGCGAACACAGACAGCAAAGTTTGGGTTCATACCGAACTTTGCGAGTTCGGGTTCCCAAACACAGACTTCTAGCTGAAGTCAGCGTCCTGCCCAAACACAGAAAAGCTTCACCTAAAGGAAGCAGTAGAAAGCTGCTGTAACTCATCTCTGCCTGATCCGCTCCCAGTCAGCGGCGGCAGCAGTGTTTGAAACTGGTCCCAGCCGGGGCTACAAAAAGATGGCCGCTGGTACTAGAACTTGCTCTTGAAATACATGGTTTGTTTGGGAAACAATGCAGAAGGTATCTCTTTAATCTTCTCTCTTTATCACCTTTATCACCACCAGCCTTTATGGGTTGGACTTTGGTGGTCCATTAAACTGGACCAACAGCCTTGCACAGTTAAAAATAAAACTTCCCAAAACTCACTTGCCCCATCTGCATGCATGATACTGAATCATTTATATTTGGACTTACATTTGCTCCTGCATCCACTCAAAGCTCAAACACCTCCTCACTGATTTCCTCCTGGTCGCGACCATCTTTAAGCACCTGGAAGGCTTTCTTTCCCAGCATAAAGAAAAAGTAGTGAGACAACTGATACACCAAAAGTATATTGTAGTAAAAAAAAGACATGTTGTAGCTACATACAATGCTATATAATATTTTACCACCAGGTGGCAACATCCTCCAAAGGAGAACCAGTTATGATCAAAGGTTCACAATATGGTTGATTCAGGGTCGGTTCGCAAAAACTGTGTGATTCATGGCTATGTGCGCACCCTGGGTGCATGTGCCAACCACAGCAAATAGCAAGATTGGGAGAAGCACTATTTGCGCCTTCCGCAAGGAAAGTCTGCTGTTTTGAAGCGCAAATGGCCCTGCCCCATGCGCATTTGGCTGGCTAAGCTCTTAACTTCTCAAAATGGTCCCCCATGTTTCTCCCCTTAAACAGAAACATTAGACCTTTTCTGATGTTCCTCTTTAAACATTCCTCCCTCACTGCCTTTTGAAAGTCAGCGTTATCTAAAACGCCGACATCCGGCGAGTCTGTTTTTGAACACATATCCACCAGCAACAAAGCGAAAACACATGCAATTACATTGTTGTAACATTGTGACATTAACACTTTAGTGCCAGACCTGTCATGACAATTCTGCATAAAAAACAAAAACATCAAAAAAGTTTAAAAAAAATGACTTTTTCTAGGCCAGGAGAGGTCGCACAATTATTTGAGAGAAAAATAAATAAATAAAAAAAACCCTGTTTAAACAGAAGAAAAGGAACGTCCATTGAAATGTATGGGAGAGCGACAGGTAGCGACAGGGAATACCTGGCGCCGGTGCTATACGCTGAGCTGCCTGTGATGATGAATCGGACACTACATGGCGCTGTTAAAGTCGCTCACCAGATGAGCTTTCATAAATGTGGTATTGCGTATTCACCAGATGCTGCCTGTCGCTACGAGGCACTACCTGGCGCTATCCCTTGATGAATAACCCCCATAGTGTCCGGCGCTCAGTTTTAGAGCACCTACGCTGGTTTTGTGTTTGATTTTCTTAAATATGGGCTTCAGCTTCGAGCGTCGGACGCACTTAACTGGCGCTACCTATAATTCGCTGCAGCTCTGGGTGGCTTTTCCTCAGGGCGCTACATATGTATTGATTGAGGGAGAGCACTTCTACAGCGTCCTCCAGACATCACATTTATCAATGCTGGGCGGGATAGTACACTTTTCCAGCCGCTACGCTCGGTTACAGCACCAGACACCTGCTTGCAGCGTCTACTAGCGGATGTTCTAAGCGCCCCTACATAGACGCTCAAATGGCAATATGTGGCGCTAGTCGTAAATCAGCCTCCACAAGAACATGACATGGCTTTCTCACGGAGACAAAACACAAGTTTACAGCGTAACCTAAATATACAAAAAATTCATCCATAAATAATCCCAACCAGCCCAGGGATCCCGTGGCACATGCACCAGCCCTAAAAATGTCGAAATAACTGTAACCATCCCATCCCATTGAAATGTATGGGATAAGGCCACACAGTTCAGGGTGAGAGTCTGGTCCTATCTGGCACTGTAGGGAAGTGGCGGCACTCTGCCCAATGTCGGTGCTGATGATAAATGGGACACTGCCTGGCACTATTACAGGCGCTCTGGATTTTAATCACACAGCCTCTGGCGCTATGGGCTACAATTACATGATTTTGAGTGCCAGCGATGTTTGTGGCTGTTTTCTTGATGAATGTGGTATCAGTCAGTCGCACTGAGCTGGCGTTATGGGGCACTCATATACAGCGTAGTATAGCGAATCACATATCATATTCATCAATGCCGGACAGCAACTGAGGCGCTCTGAAACAATGATCCATGGCCGAGCACAGCGACTACTAGTGGTCGCTCTGAAATTCGCTCTACAGATGCTCCTCTGTCGCTACCTGGCGTTACTAATGAATCAGCCTGCCCGAGGGTCCTGGGAGATTTGCATGGCCTATGAAGATGAGAGAGCTATGTTAGCTTCTAATTTGTCGGCCTACCTAATAACCCATAAATACAACCTCCCCCCTTTTTTTAAATTTCTCTTTATGTTTTTTTTCTATTTTTGGTGTGTTTTGGCGTGTGTCAACTCACACAATGCCCCTTTTCTAACAATTTAACAGTAATGCCCTTTGCTGCAAATGACAGTATGTCCTCAATATTGGCATTATGTACTATAATATTTGCCTTTTCTCTAACGCCAATGCAAAAAAATTCGATAAAAAGGCTGAAAGGAAAAAAACTTGAGAAACAGAAGCAAGAAAGTGACTGGACACAGAAGAAACACTGGAGAAAGGCAGACACAGACAAGAGATTGAGCAAAAGAAAGCATGGAAGAGAAACCGGTGAGTGAGAAATGAGAGAGAGCAAGAAATGTAGAAAATGGCTCTGAAGACAGATGTGTGAGAGAGAGAGAAGCAGCAGAGACAGACATGAGAGAGAAGCGAGAGAGAAAAAATGTGCGAGAGGCACAAAAGAGAAAGAGGGCTCAAGAAAGAAAGGAGAGAGAGAGAGACAGAAGAGAAATGACGGGAACAGGAAGGAGCATGTGAGATACATATGCAAGTAAGAGATGGGGAGAGGCACAAGAGAGAGGCAGACACGAATGAGAGAGAGAAGAACAGAGAGATAATGAAAAAGAAACAGGTAAGAGAGAAACCAGAACGAGAAGAAAATGGCACAGGAGACAGATGTAAGAGAAAGAGAATGTGAGAAATTGTGATGAGACCGACATGAGAGAGAGAGAGACTAGAGAGAACAAGAAAATGTGAGAGAGGCATACAAATGAAAGAGAGAACCAGGAGAGAGAGGCTCGAGAATATGAAAGGGGAGAGAGAGAGATGAAAGGAGCATGAAGACATGAGAGGCACAGAGATAGACAAAAGAAATGCAGACACAGAGATAGACAGGGGAGAGGAACAATATAGACAGAGACAGACAGGAATAAGAGAGACAGACAGAGAAACAGATGAGAGAGATACAAGAGAGGTAAACAGGAGAGATAGAGAGAGAGAGACAAAAGAGAAAGAGAGCAGTAGGGGAGAAACAAAAGAAGAGAGAGACACCAAGGTAATACAGAAGTAAATTAGCGAGGTAGAGGCAGGAAGGGGCAAAAGAGTGTGAGAGAGAATAACAGGGGACAGACACAAGAAAGAGAGAGAAAAACATGAGAATGATGGGAAGGGTGTCCGGGCGGGGGGCGTAAAAGAACTGCTTACTACCATAGACAGCCTTAATCTGGCCCCTAAGGGCTGGATTCTGTGAAGTTGCCTTGGGAAGCCCAATTATCCAGAATGACCAGTTCTATTTACAATGCACTATGTCTTCACTTTTCTACATTTCTATTTAAAAATAAAAGCCCCTAAGTTGATTCCAAGAAACTAGATCCTTCCCCTAAGATCTACACAGAATCTGACCTGAAAGTGCTATTGGCAGGCCAAACAGAGTGGTCGCCCTCAGCGCCAAAGCTATTGGAAGTGCCTTTATCTCATTCATCCTTCATAAAAGTATGAATAAATAAATGCAATAGTATTACCAAAGTGAAGTTTTGTTTGAGGGGGTGTTTCCACCTTTTAATTAAATCAGAAACAACTAGGAGGCTGATTTATTAATAGCGACATGTAGCGACAGTTGAGCGGCTGTAGGGGTATTTTCACAGCGCCCTCTAGTAGTCGCTGTGCTTGGCCGTTGTTCGGTAGTTGACAGCGACTCAGTCGGTGTGGCGTAATGTTGAATACAAGGTTACGAGTCGCTATTTGACAGGTTCCGCGATGTATGGGTGCGCATGATAGCGACTGGTCAGAGCGACCGGCTTCCACCATATTCATCAAAAAATCACGCTCAAAAAATTCAAGCGCTGTGAAATGCATGTTTAAACCCCAGAGCGCTGGAGGTGATGTGTTAAAAGTAGTTTTTTAACCCCCAAACAACCATATTTTTGGAAACCAAAAAAAAAAGTATTTTAAATAATTTAGTAATATGAATACATTAATATCAGACCTGTAATATCAATTCTGTACAATTTTTTTTTCCCTTAAAAAAAATATCTAAAATGGCAGAAGTGGTCACAGAATTTTTCACATTTAAAAAAAAAAAAACCACATTAATAACAATTAATTATTAATATTTAAAGATTGTTCCATTGAAATGCATTGGAGCGCGCCAGGTAGCGAGAGTTCATACCTGTCGCTGTTCAAGATCGGACGCTGGCGCTGTGGGCTGAGGCTGGAATAATGATGAATGAGTGGCTATATGGCGCTCTCAGTCGCTAAGCAGGATTGGCTTGATAAATGTGTGATTGTGGTGGGGAGCCGGCGTTCTCGTGGTAGGGCCCGTCATTACCGGCCGCTCACCAGTCGCTACCTGTCGCTATCCCTTCATAAATAAGGGCCTTAGTATCATTGCCTCTGACTAATTAGGCCTCAAATATATTTCATTTATTTATTCATACTTTTATGTATATATATATATATATATATATATATATATATATATATATATACTAACCTATTTTTCCTCACAGGATCGCAGAGAACATTAACCCTTTATTTACTCTCACTTTTAACCTGCCATTTTTATCCACAGCGCACCTACACTAATCTCTTCTCCACCTAGGTCCACACCTAAGTTAGAACAGATTAACCCATCTACATTTTTATGTATAGCAATCTAAATTGCCATGGGAGGAATGCATATGAGCTCTGTTTATTGTGTCGGTCTGATTTAATTCATTTTTGACTGTTGGTCCGCACTGCCACCCCTGACTGTGTATCGGGGATGGGGCCGGGGGATGCTGCTTTGTATCTTTCTGTGAGGCGGCTGCACAGAGAAACGGGAGAGCGGCACAGCAACGTGGGGGAGGTATGGAGTTTTTTTCTCCTCGTCCTGCCTCAGCGCCAGGAAAGGGTAGCAGACCGGGCGTTTGATTTTGCCTGGTATTCCACTTTAGTAACAGTCAGTATATTGTAGGTCACAAAATATTATTTTTTAAAAGAAAGACAAATGTATAAGATAAATATAAGTGGCTTTGATGAGATCCTGCCTTTTCACTTTGCAACCAGCAGATGTCGCTGGTGTAAAAGACACATGAGATTTTCTTTTTCGTTCTCTTTGCTAAAAAGCACTTTTAATTTTCTTTCTGGGTCGCTGGACATGAGAAACAATGACCTAAATAGTGACTAAGTAGTTAGAAGTGTCACCTTAGGATGGTTGCTTCTCCTGTGAATCAATAGAAACACAACAGCCTAGATCAGTGTCATTCAGACTTTTTCCCATAGTCAGACAGGCTCAGTAATTATTAGACTAGTCAATGAAGCTTAATCATAAGAACAATAAGCAAGCTTTCTGGTTGCCAATTAGCACATTTGGGATACAAACATACCTTTAGAGTATCATCTGTGGTTTTAAAGAGGAACATCGGACCAAAAATAAAAGGGGCAGATGTTGCCGCGGCCTGCCATGGAGACATCCGGCTGCCTAAGAGCCCAATCGCTGCCCCCGCTGGGTCAGAATCCCCCCATAACATGCTGAGTGTCAGAATCCCCCCATAACATGCTGAGTGTCAGAATCCCCCCATAACATGCTGAGTGTCAGAATCCCCCCATAACATGCTGAGTGTCAGAATCCCCCCATAACACGCTGAGTGTCAGAATCCCCCCATAACATGCTGAGTGGCAGAATCCCCCCATAACATGCTGAGTGTCAGAATCCCCCCATAACATGCTGAGTGTCAGAATCCCCCCATAACATGCTGAATGTCAGAATCCTCCCATAACATGCTGAGTGTCAGAATCCCCCCATAACAAGCTGAGTGTCAGAATCCCCCCATAACATGCTGAGTGTCAGAATCCCCCCATAACATGCTGAGTGTCAGAATCCCCCCATAACATGCTGAGTGTCAGAATCCCCCCATAACAAGCTGAGTGTCAGAATCCCCCCATAACATGCTGAGTGTCAGAATCCCCCCATAACATGCTGAGTGTCAGAATCCCCCCATAACATGCTGAGTGTCAGAATCCCCCATAACATGCTGAGTGTCAGAATCCCCCCATAACATGCTGAGTGTCAGAATCCCCCCATAACAAGCTGAGTGTCAGAATCCCCCCATAACATGCTGAGTGTCAGAATCCCCCCATAACATGCTGAGTGGCAGAATCCTCCATAACATGCTAAGTGTCAGAATCCCCCCATAACATGCTGAGTGTCAGAATCCCCCCATAACATGCTGAGTGTCAGAATCCCCCCATAACATGCTGAGTGGCAGAATCCCCCCATAACATGCTGAGTGTCAGAATCCCCCCATAACATGCTGAGTGTCAGAATCCCCCATAACATGCTGAGTGTCAGAATCCCCCATAACATGTTGAGTGTCAGAATCCCCCATAACATGTTGAGTGTCAGAATCCCCCCATAACATGCTGAGTGTCAGAATCCCCCATAACATGTTGAGTGTCAGAATCCCCCCATAATATGCTGAGTGTCAGAATCCCCCCATAACATGCTGAGTGTCAGAATCCCCCATAACATGTTGAGTGTCAGAATCCCCCATAACATGTTGAGTGTCAGAATCCCCCCATAATATGCTGAGTGTCAGAATCCCCCCATAACATGCTGAGTGTCAGAATCCCCCATAACATGTTGAGTGTCAGAATCCCCCCATAACATGCTGAGTGTCAGAATCCCTCCATAACATGCTGAGTGTCAGAATCCCCCCATAACATGCTGAGTGTCAGAATCCCCCCATAACATGCTGAGTGTCAGAATCCCCCCATAACATGCTGAGTGGCAGAATCCCCCCATAACATGCTGAGTGGCAGAATCCCCCCATAACATGCTGAGTGGCAGAATCCCCCCATAACATGCTGAGTGTCAGAATCCCCCATAACATGCTGAGTGTCAGAATCCCCCATAACATGTTGAGTGTCAGAATCCCCCATAACATGCTGAGTGTCAGAATCCCCCCATAACATGCTGAGTGTCAGAATCCCCCATAACATGCTGAGTGTCAGAATCCCCCCATAACATGCTGAGTGTCAGAATTCCCCCCATAACATGCTGAGTGTCAGAATCCCCCCATAACATGCTGAGTGGCAGAATTCCCCCCATAACATGCTGAGTGTCAGAATCCCCCCATAACATGCTGAGTGTCAGAATCCCCCCATAACATGCTGAGTGTCAGAATCCCCCCATAACATGCTGAGTGTCAGAATCCCCCCATAACATGCTGAGTGGCAGAATTCCCCCCATAACATGCTGAGTGTCAGAATCCCCCCATAACATGCTGAGTGTCAGAATCCCCCCATAACATGCTGAGTGTCAGAATCCCCCCATAACATGCTGAGTGTCAGAATCCTCCATAACATGCTGAGTGTCAGAATCCCCCCATAACATGCTGAGTGGCAGAATCCTCCATAACATGCTGAGTGTCAGAATCCCCCCATAACATGCTGAGTGTCAGAATCCCCCCATAACATGCTGAGTGTCAGAATCCCCCCATAACATGCTGAGTGTCAGAATCCCCCCATAACATGCTGAGTGTCAGAATCCCCCCATAACATGCTGAGTGTCAGAATCCCCCCATAACATGCTGAGTGTCAGAATCCACCCATAACATGCTGAGTGGCAGAATCCCCCCATAACATGCTGAGTGGCAGAATCCCCCCATAACATGCTGAGTGTCAGAATCCTCCATAACATGCTGAGTGTCAGAATCCCCCCCATAACATGCTGAGTGTCAGAATCCCTCCATAACATGCTGAGTGTCAGAATCCCCCCATAACATGCTGAGTGTCAGAATCCCCCCATAACATGCTGAGTGTCAGAATCCCCCCATAACATGCTGAGTGTCAGAATCCCCCCATAACATGCTGAGTGTCAGAATCCCCCCATAACATGCTGAGTGTCAGAATCCCCCCATAACATGCTGAGTGTCAGAATCCCCCCATAACATGCTGAGTGTCAGAATCCCCCCATAACATGCTGAGTGTCAGAATCCCCCCATAACATGCTGAGTGTCAGAATCCCTCCATAACATGCTGAGTGTCAGAATCCCCCCATAACATGCTGAGTGGCAGAATCCCCCCATAACATGCTGAATGGTAGAATCCCCCCATAACATGCTGAGTGTCAGAATCCCCCCATAACATGCTGAGTGGCAGAATCCCCCCATAACATGCTGAGTGTCAGAATCCCCCCATAACATGCTGAGTGTCAGAATCCCCCCATAACATGCTGAGTGTCAGAATCCCCCCATAACATGCTGAGTGGCAGAATCCCCCCATAACATGCTAGGTGGCAGAATCCCCCCATAACATGCTGAGTGGCAGAATCCCCCCATAACATGCTGAGTGTCAGAATCCCCCCATAACATGCTGAGTGTCAGAATCCCCCCATAACATGCTGAGTGTCAGAATCCCCCCATAACATGCTGAGTGTCAGAATCCCCCATAACATGTTGAGTGTCAGAATCCCCCCATAACATGCTGAGTGTCAGAATCCCTCCATAACATGCTGAGTGTCAGAATCCCCCCATAACATGCTGAGTGTCAGAATCTCCCCATAACATGCTGAGTGTCAGAATCCCCCATAACATGTTGAGTGTCAGAATCCCCCATAACATGCTGAGTGTCAGAATCCCCCCATAACATGCTGAGTGGCAGAATCCCCCCATAACATGCTGAGTGTCAGAATCCCCCATAACATGTTGAGTGTCAGAATCCCCCATAACATGCTGAGTGTCAGAATCCCCCCATAACATGCTGAGTGTCAGAATCTCCCCCATAACATGCTGAGTGTCAGAATCCCCCCATAACATGCTGAGTGTCAGAATCCCCCATAACATGCTGAGTGTCAGAATCCCCCCATAACATGCTGAGTGGCAGAATTCCCCCCATAACATGCTGAGTGTCAGAATCCCCCCATAACATGCTGAGTGGCAGAATTCCCCCCATAACATGCTGAGTGTCAGAATCCCCCCATAACATGCTGAGTGTCAGAATCCCCCCATAACATGCTGAGTGTCAGAATCCCCCCATAACATGCTGAGTGTCAGAATCCCCCCATAACATGCTGAGTGTCAGAATCCCCCCATAACATGCTGAGTGTCAGAATCCCCCCATAACATGCTGATTGTAAGAATCCCCCCATAACATGCTGAGTGTCAGAATCCCCCCATAACATGCTGAGTGTCAGAATCCCCCCATAACATGCTGAGTGTCAGAATTTCCCCCATAACATGCTGAGTGTCAGAATCCCCCCATAACATGCTGAGTGTCAGAATCCCCCCATAACATGCTGAGTGTCAGAATCCCCCCATAACATGCTGAGTGTCAGAATCCCCCCATAACATGCTGAGTGTCAGAATCCCCCCATAACATGCTGAGTGTCAGAATCCCCCCATAACTTGCTGAGTGTCAGAATCCCCCCATAACATGCTGAGTGTCAGAATCCTCCCATAACATGCTGAGTGGCAGAATCCCCCCATAACATGCTGAGTGTCAGAATCCCCCCATAACATGCTGAGTGTCAGAATCCCCCCATAACATGCTGAGTGTCAGCATCCCCCCATAACATGCTGAGTGGCAGAATCCCCCCATAACATGCTGAGTGGCAGAATTTCCCCCATAACAGGCTCTGATGCCGCCGCTGGGAGTCGAGAACCGGAGCCGAGGGCCTTGCAGAGCCGGGGCTGCTCCCCCCGCCGTCCGGTGCTGTGGCCTATGACATTCGGGCAGCAACACAGCTCATCATTGGAAGCGGCCGCCACTTCCAATGCAATGGCTGACTAATTTAATGCTGGCTCTGGCTTCTGGCCACAGGCCGGGTGTGTGGGAGCAGCCCCTGGTCGGCAGACACTCTGGGCTCCCATTCACCCGGCCCGCTGCAAGAAGCAGGCAAGTGCTGGGGATGTGGCGGGCATTGTCCCGGTATGCCCTATGTCCAGTTCACCCCTGGGTCCTGTAGATGTTTTACAAGGATTATACATTTTGGATGACATCAGGCTGAAAAGGTGACTTCTTGAAATAATCCTTTTTTAATATTAAAAAAAAAATAGGATCAAAACAAGTTTTGTATGGCCCCAGACTCTAAGGCCAGGCGATTCCCAGTCCTAATGCAAGGAGTGATTTAAGACGCTTAATAACATGAAACCCCTGGTTTCCCATAAACTCGCCTCGATCCTTGATCTCACAGCGTATTCTTGGGTCTCAGTCAGCTGCGCCCTGCAGACATAAATGTCGGGGAGTTTTGGTCCACTTAAACTATTCTTGCAAATACTCTAGGAAGATAAATGTGTTATGTATATTTTAGTAGAAGTAAATTTTTTATACTATCCTGTATTTAAAAGATTTAACATACATACTTGGATCTCTGCGTATTTCTGTGATCTGTGCCAAAAATGTACTAAACCTGTGTAGAGCGGGAATTAATGTCCGTTATACTTTATGAAAAGTAAGGGTAGCCAAAGTGCTGATGATGGATGAGTCAATTTACATAGTCAGGTAAAATACAATAACAATGAAAGAGATATTATACAGAAGAAATATGAAGGAACAGTCATCCACCCAGTATAATCTCTCACCCAGGGATACTGATAAAACATTTGCCGAAACACTTGATGCAGTTATTATGACAATATAAATCAAATCTTCCCATCAGATGCGCGCAATAGCAAGACGAACACCTCTACCGGAAACATTCTTCTAAAATCTTAATAAAAGCAGAGGTTTCGGGGAAGATACATTTCCAATCAACAAGGCACTATCAAGGTGCCTTCCCTGAGTACTTCCTAATCTAGGGGGGATTAGCCTTACTGAAACCTACACAGACTTAATGACATCAGTAGACATTTTTAAAGAAACATACTTACCTACCCAACCAGATATGTCCTCCAGTAGTGATGTTTCTTCATAAAACCTTTAGATTTCTATTTCATCTTTACTGAAGCCAGCTGTGCGTTCCTACTGTAGCTACAGACTGGCACTATTTAGAGGTCCCACCACATACCAAAAAAAAAAAAAAGACCATACGTTACCTACTGCAGGACCGACGGCATGTAGCTTAGCAGCTTGACTCAACTCACAACCCACCTGGGCCCAGAAAAATACCCCAAAATCTGCCCAAAATCTGCCCAAAAACCCCAAAAAGTATAGTAATAGTAATTGCTCTAATCCACATACAAATACAAAAACAAATGAATTGCAGTGAAAATAAAAAATGCTCTATGAGGTAAAAATCAGATAAATCGATTATTGCCACTAATCCTAATCTGGCCTAATGCTGATCAATAAATAATTAAAAAGAACAATAAATCAATAACCAATTTATAGGTTACACTAGAAAAAAGTGCAAGTGCTTCACAAGAAAACTGTGTGCAAATAACTGTCATCTAGTCAACCCCAATGCTGACAGCCCCACCGCTTATTAAAATAGTGACAATAAAGAGAAAACCTGGTGAAGTGAAAAAAGGTATCAAATATTCTAGATAAATAAAGCCAAATACTGCAGGCACTATAGGGTTAAATAAAACATAGGTTAATAGATATCATCAATAAAAATGGAGCAGAATTCACTGCCAGATTCAGGCACCACCGGCGCGTTGCGTAGTGGGGGACCACTACTTCATCAGGATGTTGGCTTGATTCCCCTCCATTATCCTGTTTTCAGCTCCAATACTAGCAATAAGCTGCCACCATACTTTTTAGCAGTCCAAACCAGATTCATTACTGATAAACAGGTTGGCGGGCAGATTCAAAATGAATGTAAAAGCCAAAGAAACGCTTAGAACAGGAAACAACTGCAAACAAGTTCCAATAACAATGCAGCGAAGTGCTGGAAAGCATAAAACGTGCATCCATCCCCAAATAGCCCCCAAATTAAAAAGTAGGGTCAATGATGATCCCCTCTGATTTCCCAAAAATTATAAGCAGGTCACCTACAGATTCTCCTCCAGCCCTTCAAAATGATACTGAGTGCACGGATTACACCCAGCCCCCTCTGACCGAGGTAGGTATCCGGTTAGTCAGTCAAATATTTCCAGGTTCAACAGGAGGCAGGTGCAAGGTCCAGACTAGCTGATATAATAGCCCTTTATGGGTGAAAGGGGGATCTTTAAAAAGGGCTGCCAATCAGAGCAGAAGGTGGGAAGAAAGATGTCAGCCTGTGTGCCTGCTGGTGCCAATTGGACATACCGTGCGAACGCATGTGCACAGGTGCGATCGCACGCACACATGCAGGGGCCCAGAAACCCACTCATGGGCACAGCAGTGCACGAGGCACCTGATACCTGACACTTCCAAATCTTAAAAAGAAAAATAAACACGTATACCTCCTACCCTTAAAATATTTGCCCCACACAAACAGATGTCCTCAAAATGTATAATAGCAGATTTGGACAGATGGGTATGCTCTGGGACTTCCAGTACCACTTCCAGCTACTATTCTCTCCTCGCCCCTGGAATGTGATCCAAGATTTACAAGACACCAAATGGGAAGGCTGGGAAACCATGTGTGACACTGACATCTGCAGAGCCACAAGTTGGAGACCCCTTGTCCTTGAGGATATTTAGAGGGATCCCAAACTGTGAGATGGATTTAGGGTGGCAACAGTGACACAGCTATTGCTTGGGGGGGTGTCCTATTTCATGGTGTCCCCCGCACATAGCCCCCACAAACCCCCCCATACCAGGCCCCCGAAGCTCTCCTCTTCCGCTACCACATGTGTAGGACAAATTTTTTGCCCTCCCTCAAATGCCCTCGAGCTACTGAACAAAGTGTCCCTGTCGAGGCCTGATACGCCTATGTCCAGAGCAATAGTATACTCAATACCTGTATACAAGAAATTAATTGTGGCATGAAGGCATATACAACGTCAGGAGGTCCTGTCCAAGCAGCCGAGCCTTGGCACAATTTGGATACTAGTAAGCCAGGGTTGAAGTGATTTAAAGTCTTGGGGATGGAACTGAGTGATGTGGGGGGAAGGTTGAAGAGTCTTCCAGTAGCTGGAGCCTGCCTGGACTTACTGCTAAAGGGGTCCGGGTCCAGACAGGTGGATAATTAGACCTGGGGGTTCTGGGTCCCCTGGAACAACATTCACATTCAGGGAAGGCATGGAGAGGTCATAGGGGGAGGTGCCCAGGAGGAGGGGAGTTGGGACTTTGAGGGGGGATAGAACTTTAGGGAACATTTGTCATAAAAGAATACTGGATCCAGACAGACACTGCCAGATTTCGGTATAACTTTTGGGCCCTTGATCCACAGCTTACTGACTTTACTTTGAATTTCTCTTTGTGTATGACCTACAGTATCTACTGAATATGAACCTTTGTTGCCTGCATTGTCCATAGCTTGGCTTATTATTATTATTCTTAAAGTGAACCAAAACCCCTCCCCTCAGGTCATCCAAAATCGGGATTCCCCACTGTGTGAAACCCCCCAGGTTGCCCCATACACTTACCTTGCTTCCCGGTCCAACTGCGCATGTGTGAGCCATGTCCCCAACCCCGCTATCCATCTAACAGGGCACGTTCCCGTGCCAGGCATTTGTGAATGGTGGCGTGGGCACACTCCCTGTTAGAGGGAAACAGGAGATGCGTCCGCCAGCGCGCTGGGAGGCCTTAGACGAAGCCTTAGACGACGTGATGTCAGCGGCTCCGAGCGCACTGATTGGACGAGCATCCGTGCATGTGCCGTAGTACCAGGAAGGGGTGAGTTGTGCTCGTAGTACACTGTGGGGCACCCCCTGGGGTGCCCAGGGGGAAAGGACCAAACCCTGGAGAGTCAAAATCCTGGGTTTTGGTCCACTTTAAATGCCATGGATAGCAGCTAGATGTGCTGGGAGTGACGCTATAAGGCCCATTTTAGATATCACAGGAATCTGGAGCCATGCTAACTAGGGATGAGCGAATCGATCCGGATGAACCCAGATTCGTTCCGAATTTCATGGAAAATTTGATTCTGACCGAATCCGAATTTCCCCGCAATTCGATCGATCGAAGTTTTCCTTTAAACTCCATTTGTTTCAGTTACAGGCATTCTAAAATGGGGGCACCTGGGGCAAGGTATCATGGGTAAGTCACATGCAGCCTATCAGCAGCCAGGAAGCCCGGTGACGCTATATAAACCGGCAGCCATCTTGCTTGTGCGCATTTCAGCCTTGCATTGCGGCCAGAGCACAGCTAGTTAGAGACAGGGACAGAGAGTTAGAGATAGGTAGGGAGAGTCAGAGAGGCAGACAGAGAGGTAGAGAGAGCCAGGGAAAGATAGGGAAAAACCGGAACCATCCAGCCAGAGACAGCTTAGAAGTGACAGTGAAACATTTTTTTTTTCATTAGCCAGATCAGTTTTCAATTCGATTTCAGTTCTTTGTGCTGTAAATCTGCCTTGCCACTGTGCATGCCATCTATGCAGTGGCTTATTTAACCCTATCTGTTACACACAAGCATTTATCATAATATACAACAGGATAAGTTTAAATATTTTTTGGTCTGCCTTTAACAAAAAAAACACCAGCCCACCTGGGTATCCCAAACCTGCACTTAGCCTATCTGTTATACTAAATACGCTTGTTGATCCTTCCTCAGCTTAATCAAAGTATTGCATTTTGAATTGGTTTTTGGTCTGCCTTTAACAAAAAAAACACCAGGCGCAGGGCATCCCAAACCTGCATTAGGCAGCCTGTTATACTAAATACGCTTGTTGATCCTTCCTCAGCTGAATCAAAGTATTGCATTTTGAATTGGTTTTTGGTCTGCCTTTAACAAAAAAAACACCAGGCCGCAGGGCATCCCAAACCTGCATTAGGCAGCCTATCTGTTATACTAAATACGCTTGTTGATCCTTCCTCAGCTGAATCAAAGTTTTGCATTTTGAATTGGTTTTTGGTCTGCCTTTAACAAGAAAAACACCAGGCCGCAGGGCATCCCAAACCTGCATTAGGCAGCCTATCTGTTATACTAAATACTCTTGTTGATCCTTCCTCAGCTGAATCAAAGTATTGCATTTTAAATTGGTTTTTGGTCTGCCTTTAACAAAAAAAACACCAGGCGCAGGGCATCCCAAACCTGCATTAGGCAGCCTGTTATACTAAATACGCTTGTTGATCCTTCCTCAGCTGAATCAAAGTATGGCATTTTGAATTGGTTTTTGGTCTGCCTTTAACAAAAAAACCCCAGGCCGCAGGGCATCCCAAACCTGCATTAGGCTGCCTATCTGTTATACTAAATACGCTTGTTGATCCTTCCTCAGCTGAATCAAAGTTTTGCATTTTGAATTGGTTTTTGGTCTGCCTTTAACAAAAAAAAAAACACCAGCCCACCTGGGTTTCCCAAACCTGCATTAGGCAGCCTATCTGTTATACTAAATACGCTTGTTGATCCTTCCTCAGCTTAATCAAAGTACTGCATTTTGAATTGGTTTTTGGTCTGCCTTTAACAAAAAAACACCAGGCCGCAGGGCATCCCAAACCTGCACTTAGCAGCCTATCTGTTATACTAAATACGCTTGTTGATCCTTCCTCAGCTTAATCAAAGTATTGCATTTTGAATTGGTTTTTGGTCTGCCTTTAACAAAAAAAAACACCAGGCTGCAGGGCATCCCAAACCTGCATTAGGCAACCTATCTATTATACTAAATGCGCTTGTTGATCCTTCCTCAGCTTAATCAAAGTATTGCATTTTGAATTGGTTTTTGGTCTGCCTATAACAAAAAAAACACCAGGCGCAGGGCATCCCAAACCTGCATTAGGCAGCCTGTTATACTAAATACGCTTGTTGATCCTTCCTCAGCTGAATCAAAGTATTGCATTTTGAATTGGTTTTTGGTCTGCCTTTAACAAAAAAAACACCAGGCCGCAGGGCATCCCAAACCTGCATTAGGCAGCCTATCTGTTATACTAAATACGCTTGTTGATCCTTCCTCAGCTGAATCAAAGTTTTGCATTTTGAATTGGTTTTTGGTCTGCCTTTAACAAAAAAAACACCAGGCCGCATGGCATCCCAAACCTGCACTAGGCAGCCTATCTGTTATATTAAATACGCTTGTTGATCCTTCCTCAGCTGAATCAAAGTATTGCATTTTGAATTGGTTTTTGGTCTGCCTTTAACAAAAAAAACACCAGACCGCAGGGCATCCCAAACCTGCATTAGGCAGCCTGTTATACTAAATACGCATGTTGATCCTTCCTCAGCTGAATCAAAGTATTGCATTTTGAATTGGTTTTTGGTCTGCCTTTAACAAAAAAAAACACCAGGCCGCAGGGCATCCCAAACCTGCACTAGGCAGCCTGTTATACTAAATACGCTTGTTGATCCTTCCTCAGCTGAATCTAAGTTTTGCATTTTGAATTGGTTTTTGATCTGCCTTTAACAAAAAAAACACCAGGCCGCATGGCATCCCAAACCTGCATTAGGCAGCCTATCTGTTATACTAAATACGCTTGTTGATCCTTCCTCAGCTGAATCAAAATTTTACATTTTGAATTGGTTTTTGGTCTGCCTTTAACAAAAAAAACACCAGGCCGCAGGGCATCCCAAACCTGCACTAGGCAGCCTATCTGTTATACTAAATATGCTTGTTGATCCTTCCTCAGCTTAATCAAAGTATTGCATTTTGAATTGGTTTTTGGTCTGCCTTTAACAAAAAAAACACCAGGCCACAGGGCATCCCAAACTTGCACTTAGCAGCCTATCTGTTATACTAAATACGCTTATTGATCCTTCCTCAGCTTAATCAAAGTATTGCATTTTGAATTAGTTTTTGGTCTGCTGCCAAAAACACAGGGTATCTTATATTGACAATTTTCATAGTATCTGGTGCAGAGTAGCTGTCCCTCACTTTATTTAGCTTCTTCTTTTTAAATTAGACACATTTTTTTATCGTACCTATTGCTCATTTTAAATGCATAAAAATGTCAGGCAGACAAGTGTCAGGATGTTCAAAGAGGAGTGGCAGAGGCCAAGATTCAGCAGGCAGAGGTCGCAGCAGACTAGGAGCGAGTGGCAGCAGGAGTCAATGTGAGAGACCTGAACTGCCAGTATCTGCTAGCGGTCGTGTCTCCACCAGTAACGCACCTGCCGTGGTAGATTGGTTAACACGCTCATCAACATCATCACAAGTTACATCTGAGACCCCCAGTCTAGGGTCGGTAGGTTCCTCTGACACAACCCTGAGTTGGCTTGCCTCGAGAGCAGTCCCTGTCCTCCCATTGCCTCTGTCCTACGCCGTTCCCTCCCCCAGCGACGTATCCTATGCTTTGGGTTCAGCTCCACTCTTTAGTGAGGAGGACGATCAGATAGAGGACAGTCAGCAGCTACTGCCCAGCCAAGAAATGGAGGTGGCTTCTTTAGCTAGGCAGACAAATAGTGATGTGGACAGTGTCGTGGGTGTTGCAAGCGTTCCAGCCCCTGCGCCAGACACTGTTGAGGAAACCAAGAACATCAGTGACGTACAGCCACAACTCGGTGATGATGATGATGATGATGAAGCCGATCGCACTTGGGAGCCGGGTGATGAAGGGGCTTCATCGTCATCATCAGG
Source organism: Gastrophryne carolinensis (assembly GCA_027917425.1). Lineage (NCBI taxonomy): Eukaryota > Metazoa > Chordata > Amphibia > Anura > Microhylidae > Gastrophryne > Gastrophryne carolinensis. The sequence goes on along the minus strand of CM051241.1, from coordinate 133,713,219 downwards.
AGAAGAGGGGCGCAGGTTGCCCCGGAGTCAGCAGCTGAGGCAGCAAGGTGTTAGCAGCATGGTTGGCAGTCAGCATGGGGGCACAATTATAAAGCCTGGAGCTAAACGGGGCCGGGGTAGAGCACCTGCTGCACGGCAGGCTACCTTATCGGGTGGTAGTGGAGCAGGGGTTCCTGGAGTTGGCGACAGTAGCAGTGAATCAGTGAGGCCTGTTGGTGGGAAAAGTAGCTACTCGGCAGTGTGGCAGCTTTTCCTGAAGCATCCGCAGGAGGGTAACATGGCCACATGCAAGATATGTAGGCAGAAGGTGAAGCATTGCCAGGGCACAAATGTTGGCAACACGACCCTGCGTCAACATATGAAGCGTCACCATAAAGCGGCCTGGGAGAACCGAGGCTCCGAAGAGGTGGTCCAGCCTGCTTCCTCACCAAGTGGCACGCCGCTCCCAATTTCTGCCAGCCAAGGCTCCAGCACCTCAGCCGAAGGCAGCTGTGCGTCATACCCATCCTCCTCCTCCTCTAAGTCATGCATCCCGCCAGCAATCCATCAGCGAAGCCAAGCTGAATGTGCTCCTGTCCAAGTTGCTGGTGCTACAGTCGCTCCCTTTTCAGGTGGTGGACTCTGCACCTTTCAGTGGACTGATGGCTTGTGCCGAGCCGAGGTGGAGAGTCCCAAGCCGTCATTTCTTTGCCAAGAAGGCAGTATCAGCGCTGCACACTTTTTTTGAACAGAAGGTGTGCCAGTCCTTGAGCCTGTCGGTGTGTAGCAAAGTGCATGGCAGCGCCGACGTCTGGGGCTGTAACTACGGTCAGGGACAGTACATGTCGTTTACGGCCGACTAGGTGAATGTGGTCCCTTTGCAGCAGCAGCAGGAACTTGGACAGGTCACGGCGCTTTGGCCTCCGCGCTCCCTGCCCGTTGGGCCTGTGACACTGTGCGACTTGGCCTCCTCATCCTCCGCCATCTCCTCACCCTCCACTGCAGGCTCAAGTCTCAGTGCCCCTCCAGTCTACCATGTGTGCAGGGCACGTAGGTGTCACGCTGTGCTTCACATGGTTTGTCTTGGCGAACGGAGTCACACAGGGGAGGAACTGCTTAAATTTATTCATCAGGAAATCCAAACATGGCTTACTCCAAGAAAACTTAAAATGGGAATCATGGTTACCGACAATGGGAAGAACATTTTGTCTGCGCTGTGCCAAGGAAGCCTGACCCATGCCCCCTGCATGGCTCACGTCTTCAATCTGGTTGTCTAGCGGTTTCTGAAGTGTTCCCCCATCTGCAAGACATCCTAACAACTTCAAGGAAACTTTGCATGCACTTCAGCCACTCATACACCGCCAAACACACCCTTCTTGAGCTTCAGCGTCAGAACGGTAGCCCCCAACATAGTCTGATTTGCGATGTTTCCACCCGTTGGAATTCCACCCTTCACATGTTGGACCGATTATATGAACAGAGAAAAGCCATCACGGATTTCCTGATGATCCAAGCGGATAAGCGGACTCCCCTGTGTAACTTCAATGTCAACCAGTGGCAGCTCATACGTGACACCTGCAGTTTGCTCAGGCCCTTTGAGGAAGCCACTTTATTTGTCAGTTGGCAGGATTACGGGATGAACGACATGATTCCACTGCTTCATGTACTACAGCACATGTTGGAAACCATGGCTGGTCAGGGCACTGGAGACATGGCGTCTACATCTTACGGCCACATGAACCCCGTTGGAGCTGAACTGGAGGAGGAGGAGGAAGAGGAGAAGGAGGAGTTGCCCAGTGAAACACAGTTTAGGCTTGGCGAAATGGCTGGTTTATCTAGTCAGCGGACAGGAGAGGAGGAGCAGGAGCAGCCAGAGGAGCTAGAGGGTTTTGAGGAAGGCGAGACAGAGGACCCAGACACACCGTGGCAGTATGCAGTGGAGATGAAGACAGGTAGTCCCTCCGAGTCACTTGCGCAAATGGCAGGAAGCATGCTCACATGCTTGCATAGTGACCCCAGAATTGTTTCCATTTGTCGGCGGGATGACTTCTGGCTGTCCACCTTATTGGACCCTCGCTTCCGGCACAAAATGGCGGCATTTTTTTAACCCGCCGAGAGGGAGGACAAACTGAACTACTACAAAGACATTCTGCGTAGTCAGTTGGCCGATGCCTATCTGCGCCATGGTCCATACTCTCGCAGGTCTGACTCGGGGGGGTGCTCTGCGCTCATCTTCCACTGCCATGGCTGCTCGGGGGGTTGGCAGGAGCAGCAGCAGCAGCTCCATCAGCAGCAGCCTCAGTCTTCAGTTGCTAATGAGTAGCTTTCTACACCCGCATAGTGAGGCTACTCATGAGCAGCAGGAAGACCTGGAGCAGGACCTCAACCAGCAGGTCATTTCATACCTTGACATGACCATGCCAACACACCTTGAGGATCCGCTGGACTTCTGGGCAGCCAAACTTTGCTTGTGGCCACAACTAGCAGAGTTTGCCCTGGAAAAGCTGTCCTGCCCGGCCAGTAGTGTGCCATCTGAGCGGGTGTTTAGTGCGGCGGGGGCCATAGTTACGGCGAGGAGAACTCATCTATCTACTAAAAATGTGGCGAGACTCACCTTTGTCAAAATGAATCAGGGATGGATCAGCCAGGATTTCCACCCACCAATGGCTGATGCATGCGACTAGATTCAGCATGGTGTCACGTTTTACTCTTTCCAAATGGTGCAAAACATATTTATGTCTTTAGGCCAATTTTTGGACTCCTGCTGATGCCAACTTCAGGGTGTGCCTTTCAGCCAATTTTTGGCCTCCTGCGGCTGCTGCTGCCAACTCCAGGGTGTCTTTCAAGCAATGTTTGGGCTCCTGCTTATGCTGCTGCCAACTCCAGGGTGTGCCTTCCAGCTAATGTTTGTGCTCCTGCTGCGGCCAACTTCAGGGTGCCTTCCAGCCAATTTCTGGGTTCCTGCTGCTGCTGCTGCTGCCGACTCCAGGGTGTGTCAGTCAATTTTTGGGCTCCTGCTGTGGCTGCTGCCAACTCCAGTGTCTCTTTAAAGCAATGTTTGGGCTCCTGCAGCCAGTGCTGCTGCTGCTTGCAACTCCAGGGTGTGATTCAGCCAATTTTTGGGCTCCTGCTGCCAACTCCAGTGTCTCTTTCAAGCTATGTTTGGGCTCCCGCTGCGGCTTGCAACTCCAGGGTGTGATTCAGCCAATTTTTGGGCTCCTGCTGCCAACTCCAGTGTCTCTTTCAAGCTATGTTTGGGCTCCTGCTGTTGCTGCTTGCAACTCCAGAGTGTGATTCATCCAATTTTTGGGCTCCTGCTGCCAACTCCAGTGTCTCTTTAAAGCAATGTTTGGGCTCCTGCTGCTGCTTGCAACTCCAGGGTGTGATTCAGCCAATTTTTGGGCTCCTACTGCCAACTCCAGTGTCTCTTTAAAGCAATTTTTGGGCTCCTGCTGCTGCTTGCAACTCAAGGGTGTGATTCATCCAATTTTTGGGCTCCTGCTGCCAACTCCAGAGTATCTTTAAAGCAATGTTTGGGCTGCTGCTTGCAACTCCAGGGTGTGATTCATCCAATTTTTGGAATCCTGCTGCCAACTCCAGTGTCTCTTTCAAGCTATGTATGGGCTGCTGCTGCTGCTTGCAACTCCAGGGTGTGATTCATCCAATTTTTGAGCTCCTGCTGCCAACTCCAGTGTCTCTTTAAAGCAATGTTTGGGATCCTGCTACTGCTTGCAACTCCAGGGTGTCATTCTGCCAATTTTTGGGCTCCTGCTGCCAACTCCAGTGTCTCTTTCAAGCTATGTTCGGGCTCCTGCTGCTGCTGCTTGCGACTCCAAGGTGTGATTCATCCAATTTTTGGGCTCCTGCTGCCAACTCCAGTGTCTCTTTAAAGCAATGTTTGGGCTCCTGCTGCTGCTTGCAACTCCAGGGTGTCATTCAGCCAATTTTTGGGCTCCTGCTGGCAACTCCAGTGTCTCTTTAAAGCAATGTTTGGGCTCCTGCTGCTGCTTGCAACTCCAGGGTGTCATTCAGCCAATTTTTGGGCTCCTGCTGCCAACTCCAGTGTCTCTTTCAAGCTATGTTTCGGCTCCTGCTGCTGCTTGCAACTCCAGGGTGTGATTCATCCAATGTTGGGGCTCCTGCTGCCAACTCCAGTGTCTCTTTCAAGCTATGTTTCGGCTCCTGCTGCTGCTGCTTGCAACTCCAGGGTGTGATTCATCCAATTTTGGCCTCCTGCTGCCAACTCCAGTGTCTCTTTAAAGCAATGTTTGGGCTCCTGCTGCTGCTGCTTGCGACTCCAGGGTGTCATTCATCCAATTTTTGGGCTCCTGCTGCCAACTCCAGTGTCTCTTTAAAGCAATGTTTGGGCTCCTGCTGCTGCTTGCAACTCCAGGGTGTCATTCATCCAATTTTTGGGCTCCTCCTGCCAACTCCAGTGTCTCTTTCAAGCTATGTTTGGACTGCTGCTGCTTGCAACTCCAGGGTATGATTCAGCCAATTTATGGGCTCCTGCTGCCAACTTCAGTGTCTCTTACAAGCTATGTTTGGGCTCCTGCTGCTGCTTGCAACTCCAGGGTGTGATTCATCCAATTTTGGGGCTCCTGCTGGCAACTCCAGTGTCTCTTTAAAGCGATGTTTGGGCTGCTGCTGCTTGCAACTCCGGGGTGTGATTCAGCCAATTTTTGTGCTCCTGCTGCCAACTCCAGTGTCTCTTTCATGCTATATTTGGGCGGCTGATGCTGCTTGCAACTCCAGGGTGTGTTTCATCCAATTTTTGGGCTCCTGCTGCCAACTCCAGTGTCTCTTTAAAGCAATGTTGGGCTCCTGCTGCTTCTTGCAACTCCAGGGTGTGATTCATCCAATTTTTGGGCTCCTGCTGCCAACTCCAGTGTCTCTTTAAAGCAATGTTTGGGCTCCTGCTGCTGCTTGCAACTTTAGGGTGTGATTCATCCAATTTTTGGGCTCCTGCAGCCAACTCCAGTGTCTCTTTCAAGCTATGTTTGGGCTGCTGCTGCTGCTTGCAACTCCAGGGTGGGATTCAGCCAATTTTTGGGCTCCTGCTGCCAACTCCAGTGTCTCTTTCAAGCTATGTTTGGGCTCCTGCTGCTGCTTGCAACTCCAGGGTGTGATTCATCCAATTTTTGGGCTCCTGCTGCCAACTCCAGTGTGTCTATCAAGCTATGTTTGGGCTCCTACTGCTGCTGCTTGTAACTCCAGGGTGTGATTCATCCAATTTTTGGGCTCCTGCTGCCAACTCCAGTGTCTCTTTCAAGCTATGTTTTGGCTCCTGCTGCTGCTCGCAACTCCAGGGTGTGTTTCATCCAATTTTTGGGCTCCTGCTGCCACCTCCAGTGTCTCTTTCAAGCTATGTTTGGGCAGCTGCTGCTTGCAACTCCAGGGTGTGATTCATCCAATTTTTGGGCTCCTGCAGCCAACTCCAGTGTCTCTTTAAAGCAATGTTTGTGCTCCTGCTGCTGCTGCTTGCAACTTCAGGGTGTGATTCATCCATTTTTTGGGCTCCTGCTGCCAACTCCAGTGCCTCTTTCAAGCTATGTTTGGGCTCCTGCTGCTGCTTGCAACTCCAGGGTGTGATTCATTCAATTTTTGGGCTCCTACAGCCAAATCCAGTGTCTCTTTTAAGCTATGTTTGGGCTCCTGCTGCTGCTGCTTGCAACTCCAGGGTGTGATTCATTCAATTTTTGGGCTCCTGCTGCCAACACCAATGTCTCTTTCAGGCTATGCTTGGGCTGCTGCTGCTGCTTGCACCTCCAGGGTGTGATTCATCCAATTTTTGGGCTCCTGCTGCCAACTCCAGTGTCTCTTTCAAGCTATGTTTGGGCTCCTGCTGCTGGTTGCAACTCCAGGGTGTGATTCATTCAATTTTTGGGCTCCTGCAGCCAAATCCAGTGTCTCTTTTAAGCTATGTTTGGGCTCCTGCTGCTGCTGCTTGCAACTCCAGGGTGTGATTCATTCAATTTTTGGGCTCCTGCAGCCAACTCCAGTGTCTCTTTAAAGCAATGTTTGGGCTCCTGCAGCTGCTGCTGCTTGCAACTCCAGGGTGTGATTCAGCTAATCTTTGGGCTCCTGCTGCTGCCAACTCCAGGGTGTGTTTTTCAGGCAATATAGGGGCCCCTCATAGTGATGTCACCTCAACTCTCTGCAATTGTGCCGCTTTGCGATTCTATTAGCGATGCCTCCGATCTGCATGTGATAATTATTTACAGTATTATTTCACTAACCCAGTACTCGTCCTATGCGTGTTACAGCAAGGCAGAATGGTTTACAACCCTATTGAGGCTCTAGGAGGCTCAGAAATAGCCATTTTAATAGCGATTCATCGCAAATAAATTCGGGTCGAAACTATTTTTGTCGGAAAATTCGGCGAATCAGTCGAATCAAATTTTTCAAAAGTTCGCTCATCTCTAATTCTAACTGCAGAGAATCTCGCCATTGCCATACAAGGAACAAAGTGGTTCCACAGATGCTTGGGCTCAAGTCGTGGGAATTTTTATTTTTATGCATTATTAAGCATTACTTACTTACATTTCTGTAAAAAAAACTGTTTCTTTTTCTATTTATAGCATATTTGTTAGTTTTAAGGAATGTAATGCACTTATTAATACCATCCCGGGAGAGCCGGGAGAACTCAGCATGCAGCTCACCTAACCCAAAGCCTGACCCGGAATTCCCTCTGTCCTGTTAGTACGATACTTTTATAACATCCCCTACTCCTTGTTTCCATATTCTCCCAGGACTTCCCCCATATCCTGTCCCACTACACCCTTTAGCTCAGACATCCCAGCCCATGTTGTGCCCCTGCAATGCTATAGGTTCAGCATCATGTCTGTGGGGCCATACCCACCCTGACAAATGTTCTGCCCATACAACACTATAGCTTCAATATCATGACTTTAGGAGTGGCCATATCCAAACATGCCCATGATCTGTCAATGCTATAGCCTTTAGTCATTGACTGGCCTGGAAGCACCTTGGATGCAGGTCCCAGTGGGATGACAAGGGCTGGCCCAGGTAGGTTTTTGGTCCTAGTCCACCCTGGTTCATGGCTGTATTTTGTGTTCATGCTGCCCTACGCACTTCAAGTGCTGGCACCCCCTTTTTGTTAAGTAACATTGAGCAGGGCCGGCTCCAGGTTTATACGGACCTTTGGGCGATAAAAGAGCTGGAAGGAGAAAAAGAATAGACGGACTGGCAGAAAAAAATAACGAAGGAAAAAAGAAAGAAAAGAAACAGATTAAAGGGAAAAAAAACAAAGACTAGAAGGAAAGAATACAATAACAGAAACAAAGACTTAATGGATTGACAGAAATAAAATTAAAAGTAATGTGAAATCAAGAAAAGGAATGGCAGAAAGAACAAATGAGAGAAAGAAACACAGAATACATGGAAAAAGAAAAGAAACAAAGTTGGGCCCTCTGAATGTGCAGCAGCCCCAGCACCCGCCTGGGCACGCCCAGTGCCGATGCCTACCCTGACATCATGATCCGCCAATAGAAAAAATGTGCGTAGGGAGGAGAGGTTTCAAGGGGAGAAATGCAGAGGCGTGTGCATTCTATTATATATTACCAGACACACGGGAGTCACATGGCCATATCAGTAAGGGGAGAGAATCAAGCTACAGACTGCCTTTAATTTGGTGCGCCCCCTCTCCCCCCTCTACACTCACAGTGTGGCTTGGGAGCATTTGTAAGGAGGCAATAATGCGCCAACAACTTTTTTACTATAGTAGAAACATCTGCAACCCCCCCCCCCCCGCAGGTGGCCACCCTAGGCACAGGTTTAGGTTTGCCTATTGGTAAATACAGGCCTGCCCTGGTTGTAAATATAGCCTTTGAGCATTTAGAAATTAGGCTACATTGCTGCATGGAAGGAAAAGAGTGGCTGTGCCCTGGTCAAATCCAGGGCCTGAGGATGTGTAGAATATTTTCCCGGTGGTATTCATATAAAGAATTGCCAAGCTGTTACCCATCCTTGAGCAGGCCTTGTCAATCATGGTAAATAAACGTAACCTTTATGCCGCTATGCTACTATACATTTTAATTGTTTCCATGACAATGACTAAGGTCCTACAGATAGTTGCAGTCTGGCCCCAGATGCCGGCAGCAGTTGAATAAAAGGTTTTGTGAGCATTCCGTATTGACGACTCCCCCACCCACATTGGCTTTTCTTTTGGCCCCAATTTGTAAGTGTCATGAGAATCATTGCTGGTTTCTGTGGAAATGAAAGGGAAGCTAAAGTTTCTGTAGGATTTTTTTTTTTATTTGCTACCATTATTCAGGCAGGGTCGCTTTCTCTAGGGTCCACAACCTTTGACCTTAGGGCTAGAGAGACCGAAATTGACAAAAGCAGCAGACTCATTATTCAGCGCTCACAACACAAACACTGTGTCCATAGAAAAGGCCTGCGGGAGGCTACATGCATTATTCAGGAAAGCAATCCTTTTAATAGCTACCTAATTCTTGTAGACCACAGACAAATAGAAAGAAAAAGGAAGGGTTTGTGTGCTGAACCTGAAGAGTGAGTTTCCCAAAAACTATGAGACAGTCTATGGGGGCTGGGTCGCCAGAATTATAAAACCATGGGATAGATGGTTTTCTGCTGTACAGGGATACTATGAGGCCGATTCATTAATAGCGCCAGGTAGCGACAGTAGCGTTATTTTCACAGCGCCCGCTAGTATTCGCTGTGCTTGGGCGTTGTTCGGCTGTTGACAGCGACTCAGTCGGTGTGCGGTAATGTTGAATACGGGGTTATGAGTCGCTGTTTGACAGGTTCCGCGCTGTATGGGAGCGCATGACAGCGAACGGCTCCCAGCATATTCATTAACAAATCACGCTCCAAAAATTCTCGCGCTGTGAAATGCTTGTTTAAACCCCAGAGCGCTGGCGGCGATGGGTTAAAAGTAGTTTTTTAACCCCCAAACAACCATATTTTTAGAAAAAAAAAAAACATGTTTTTCAAAACATTTTGTAATATTAATACATTAATATCAGACCTGTAATATCAATTCTGCACAATTTTTTTTTTTTTTTTTTTTTACCTTAAAAAAAATCTAACATTGCAGAAGTGGTCACAGAATTTTTGACATTTAAAAAAATAAAAAATAAAAAAAATTAATAGCAATTAATTATGAATATTTAAAGATTGCTCCATTGAGATGCATTGGAGAGCGCCAGGTAGCGAGAGGTCATACCTGTCGCTGTTCAAGGTCGCTCGCTGGCGCTGTGGGGTGAGGCTGGAATAATGATGAATGATTCGCTATCTGGCGCTCTGTCAGTCGCTAAGCAGGATCGGCTTGATAAATGTGTGATTGCGGAGGGGAGCCGGCGTTCTCGTGGCGGTGACCGTCATTACCGTTCGCTCACCATTCGCTACCTGGCGCTATCCCTTGTTAAATAAGGGCCTATGTGTTGGGGCTGTGATACAAACAAAAGCAAAAAATGCTCCAGGTAAAACTGCCTTTTTTATTGACCATTATTATCCATTGATTTTAAAGTGGACCAAAACCCACCGAGACCTGGGGGGTTTCACATAATGGGGCATCCTGATTTTGAATACCCAGCGAGGCATGCTAATCAGCCGGGAATCTATAAGATTCTCAGGCTGATTGATTCTCTCCCCTCAGGGTATTCAAAATCAGGATGCCCCACTATGTGAAACCCCCCAGGCCGCCCCATACACTTACCTTGCTTTCCCTGTCCAATGGCACATGCGCGAGCCACGGCTGCATTCCCATTATCCCTCTAGTAGGGCGTGTGCCCATGCCAGGCATTTGTGAATGGCCGGCACGGGCATGCTCCCTGTTAGAGGGAAGCGGGGGACGCGGCCGCCGGCGAGCTTGGGACGTCAGCAGCTCTGAGCGCGCTAATTGGATGAGCGGCCATGCATGAGCCGCAGGACCGGGGAGAGGTGAGTTACGTTCGGCGATCTGGGGGGGGGGGGGGAGTTTCACGAAGCGGGACCCCATTGGGTTTCGGTTTGTTTAGCAAGGGCATTCCGATCTCTCCACACTCCCATGGTGCATGTGCAGGCAGGGTGCACCAGTAATGAGGCCATGTGAGGCAGCTGTCTCAGGCGGCATGGCAGGGGGACAGCAGTAGTGGGAGAGTTCTTCAGCCGGAGAAGGTTGCCAAGAATGCGGGCCATGTGGAGTCGTTCATTGGAAAGGTACATTTTAAGGTGATCTCAGGGAATTCCAAACAGCAAAGCAACCCAAATATGGATGATCAGAAAGAGGGAAACTTTTAAACTTCACTTCCAAAGGGCATCCCTCAGGCTCCATACCACGGAGTTCTGTGAGCTGCTGTCTTTCAGTTTCAGCACTGTCAGCCTCTGAAACAACCAAGCGCTTCTCTCTCGGTTCAGAGCGTCCCGCTATGAATTCAAATCATCATGGGATGCTCTTGAGCGGTCACACTACTGACAATCATTGAAGGAGCCTGATCCCATGTGGCTGGAGATGGACAGGCACAGCCAGGCCAGAAGCGGGCTGAAACTGGAGAACCCTGGGATTGAGCCTGTGTGCTGGCAGGTAAGTGATCTTTAAGTTTTTTTGCAGCCTGCAACATGCAAATAGTTATTTGTGATGATAACATTATAATTATTAGAAATTATTAGAAATTCCCATAAAATTGGGTCACTTTATGCTGTTGTGTTAAAAGGGTATACAGGAAGGTAGTAAAGAAGTACTATAAATGGGCCACTGGGGTACTTAGGTCCCTACTATGGGTTAAAGGCCCTGCTGCCTCAGAGGCAGCAATCCAGGACCCTGGCACTGTCTGGCACTTCCCCTCCCTGTACACAGTGAATGGAGTGTGCAGCTCTGTTCCCTGTGACATTGATAAGGGAAGGCATATTTAGACACAATACTGAACTGTTAAAGGACCTAAAGTAACTTTTATCAGCCAACTGGGTGAACGAGATTGACCACTGGAGGGTATGGTTGCAGTGAATGATAGGTGAGTTTTAAAGTGGATCAAAACCCACAGAGATCTATAAGATTCCCAGGCTGATCGATACCCTCCCCCAGGCATCCAGAATCGTGATGCCCCGCTGTGTGAAATCCCCCAGGTCGCCCGTAAGCTCACCTTCTTTCTTGGTCCATGTGCGAGAAGCAGCTGCGTCCCCGCTAACCCTCTAGCGGGGCGTGTGCACAAATTCATTCACAAATGCCTGGCGCGGGCATGCTACCTGTTAGAGGGTCAGCTGCTCCTGATGAGCTCCTGAACGAAGGGGCTCGAGCTGACTGGACGAACGGCCACGCATGCGTCATAGGATAGAGAAGAGGTGAGTTTGTTTGGGCCACCTGGAGGGTTTCACACAGTGGCCCCCGGGGGAAAGGACCAAAACCCAGGATAGTCAAAATCCTGGATTTTGGTCCACTTTAAAAGCCTGTTTCCGGGCTTCTTAAAGTGGACCAATCACCAGAATTTTCTCTGTCCAACGGACTGGTCCTTGCTCCAGGGGTATCCTGAATTAGCATGCCTTGCTGGGTGAAACCCTCCAGATCACCCACTTCAATCACCTTCCCGCCGTTCCAATGGCGGATACGCAAATCAAATTAGTGCTTTATATCGTGCATACCATTGCACAGCATCAAGCCATTGTTTCAGACTATGGGGTTTATTCATTAAAGTGGACCAACACCCAGGATTTTGACTATCCTGGGTCTTGGTCCACTTCAGGGGGGCACCCCGATTAGGGGTGTCCCGCTGTGTAAAACCCCCCAGAACCCCGAAAAACTCACCTCACCACGCTCACGGACAAGCGGCGGACAAGACAGTGCGCCCGCCGCCGCCTCCCGCACGTCGCTCTGACAGGGCGCGCGCCCGCGCCGGCCATTCAACATACATCTCATTCATCAATGCCGGCCAGGTTACTACAGCGACTGAGGCGCTCTGTTACAGCACCCGATAGCTGTTACAGACGCTCATCTGCCGATAGCTGGTGCTAGTAATGAATCAGCCTGTCAGTGTCGCTTGCTGACTTTACTCGATTTAAAGCATTATCCTTATTTCTTCTATTAAGAAAAATGTGATAAATGACCCCCGAATCTCTGTAGACTTACTTTATAAACTATAAGCCTATCCAACCTATTTTTCCTCCAAATGAGTACACATCAAACTTTGAAAACGTGTTGGATATGTATCATCCATCTCTCTATCATTTCAAAGAAGTAGAATAAGCCTAAATAGAATTCTCGCAGGAGGACCGAGCCATAATATAGCAGCAGAAAAAGAGAGGGCAGGCAATGTTCATCTCCTGCGAGCGACTAGTGAAGCCTTGTTGAAATTTTGTAAATATTTCATGCCGTCAGATGTCTCATCTTAACAAGGCCTTGATAATCCGTTCCTTGTTAGCTCCACGTCTTTTTCATGTCTCCCTCCAAGAGTTTGTGGTTCTCGGCAAAACTGGAAACGTCAAAGAATTTTAAGATTCTTCTGCATTCCTTTATAAGGCTGTCACAGATCCTAAATGTATGTATTCCCCGAACACCACAGACTGTATTAGAAGCAGATGGTGCGGCTTGTAAAATGGCTTCTGACATGTTTGATAGCATCTTCCGTAAATGTGTCTGGGTGGAAAAAGTCCCCAGTGTGTAACGGCCTACTGATAAAGTATAATGGCCAATGCAAAAGTTTCTGGCACTGCTTTGTGTCTTGCTGGTCTGGACTCACTACTGGGAATTAGATCTCTGTTCATTTTCATAGCTTCCCATGTACTATCTACAGGCAGAAATGATCTGAAAATGAGATTTGCAATATGTGCATTTTTTTCATGATCATAGCCGGAGGCGGACTGGCCATAGGGAGACCCCGGAAAATGGTTGTGGGCCGCACTGTTTTTGGGCAGTCTGGGCTGCTACTTTTACTAACCCTCCCATTGAATCCCTGCCTCCCCCTCTAGCTCTCCATCCCCTTCTCCATTCTACCCCCTCACCCAAGCAACCCCAGCCCATGCCCTCACCCTAATGATATAGCCTCAGTCTTGGAGCACACTGGTTGACTGGCCAAGAAGCAGCAGAGATGCCACTAACTGGTCATGGGCAGGTCGGGTGCTGGTAAAATCCCGGGCTGATTTTTAGCTCCAGTCCAGAAGCCTCCCCCTGGGCTGTGGTCAGGGCAGTTTCTCTGCAAAATAGTGGTGCTGCTTCTGTCCCATACAGGTATGTGCCATGCAGTGCCCCTTCCCAAGCAGCAGGCGAGGCCCCTTTCCTATATGGGGGGATGAGGGGGTCTATCCTTTGGCCTCCACCACTATTAGTGGTCCTGAGCAATAAGTCAATTTATGTCTCCTTCCGGTGTGTGCCAGGGCATCTCAATTTATGAGGAATGTTCATCTCACCGGCAGCACATGAACCGCCAACCCCCGTTCTTACCACTTCTGTGTTTCCTGTGACTTCCAGTAGACCTGAGACTTAGAGGCTGATTCATTACTACTAGCAGCGCTTAGAGCGACTGCTAGTAGACGCTGTAAGCGAGTATCGGGCACTGTAACAGAGCGTCTCAGTCGCTCTAGTAACCTGGCCGGCATTGATGAATGTGATGTGTGTTGGGCGCTCTAATACCAGTACAGTGCTGCAGGGAGCGAAAGATAGCGCCAGCTCAATGCGATCAACTCTCGGCCCTCCACACCATACATATCAAAAAAGGACACACACAGCGTTGGCGCTCTAAAGCTGGGCCAGACGCTGTGTGATTAAAGCTGTTTCTGAACACATATCCACCAGTAACAAAGCGAAAACACATGAAATGACATTGTTGTAACACTGTGACATTAACACTTTAGTGCCAGACCTGTAATGACAATTCTGCATAAAAATATAAAAAGTCCAAAAAGTTTCTAAAAGTGTTTGTTTGCAGCCAGGAGAGGTCATACAATGATTTGAGCAAAAAATAAAAAAATAAAAAATGTCAAACACGCTTTTTAAACACAAACAAATGAACGGCCATTGAAATGTATGGGAGAGCGACACTGAGCGATACCTGGAGCTCTGGAAACTACAGCACCGGCGCTATACGCTGAGCCACATGGCGCTGTTAGAGATGCTCACCAGATTCACTTTCATAAATGTGATTTTGGGTACAGTGCCCAGCGCTCACCAGACGCTGCCTGCTGCTACGAGGTGCTACCTGGCGCTACACCTTCTTAAATAACCCCCCTTAGTGTGCGCCTGCTGCCCCAGCAAACCAAGTGGCTACTGCCACACGAAGCATGGAGGAACAAGGAAGGGAACTGAGAGGTAATAAGGTCCTGGGCTTCCAGGGTAATAGTAATATGGCTAATAGTGGCCATTCTATGCTTATAGAGGAACAACACACAGGAATTTCACTTTCCTGTGTCTTGTTCCTCTCAGGGGGACATGCAGAATTGGGATGCCCCGCTGTGTGTATTCCGCAAGGTTGCTGTAAAAACTGACCTTCCCAGCGTTCCCATGGAGCAGGCTTGGCTGAAACTGAGCAGGCTGATTGGCTGCGCATCCACATGATTGTATGACTTCTGCATCTCCAAAGGTTTATCTGACTTACCTCCTTTCTCTTCCCTACCATACTTTTGAGAATAGTTGTTCCTCATTCTGATTTGTCCAAATCAAATATTGTTAAATATTTTATTGTAATGTTTAATATTGTTTTATGTATTATGTATACATGGATGCCTAACATGTATGTTATGACTTGCCTCTAATACTATATACCTCCGTAATTATGTTTATTCTCCCTATTTTTTTTCAATAATCACAAAATACCATAATTATTAATAAAAATCACATTTAATTTGTAGATTATAGTGATTTTGAGTTTTACTACCTTTTTTAGTTTTTCTAAATAACTAAAATATGTCACTATCTACTATAAATAATATCAAATACATTTAAAATAACATTTGAAGAACTACAAATAAATAACCCCCCCCTCCCACTAGAATCCCGGTATATTAAACCGGACCTTCACCCTGAATAAGAGTCTATCTTATCTGTTCCCCCACCCTGTACATACAGATTGCTCACATGCTCACATTAAAAATCATCCTACCTGCATCTATTGCATTTTCGGAGTCTCAGGCTGCCTCAGACGTGGAGGCTGATTCATTACTAGCGCCAGGTATCGGCAGATGAGCGCCTGTATGGCGATCGCTAGTATACGCTGTAAGCGGGTATCGGGAGCTGTAACAGAGCGCCTCAGCCGCTGTAGTAACCTGGCTGGCATTGATGAATGTGATGTATGTTGGGTGCTCAAACACCAGTACAGCACTGCAGCGAGCGAAAGGTAGCGTCAGCTCCACACCATACTTATCAAAAAAAGGACACACATACAGCATTGGCGCTCTAAAGCGGGTCGTTATAGCATAGAGCGCCAGACGCTGTGTGATTAAAGTCTGTTTTTGAACTTACATCCACCTGTAACAAAGCGAAAACACATGGAATGACATTGTTTTAACACTGTAACAATGACACTTTAGTGCCAGACCTGTAATGACAATTCTGCAGAAAAATCAAAAAAGTTTTGAAAAGTGTTTGTTTGCAGCCAGGAGAGGCCACACAATGATTTGAGCAAAAAAAAAAAAGTCAAACACGCTGTTTAAAAAGAAAAAAAGGAACACCCATTGAAATGTATGAGAGAGCGACAGGTTCGAAAGGTAATACCTGACTCTCTGGAAGCTAGAGCGTCGGCGCTATACGCTGAGCCGCCTGTAATAATACATGTGACGCTACATGGCGCTGTTAGAGTCGCTCACCAGATTCGCTTTCTTAAATGTGGTTTTGCCTACAGCGGCTTTCACTAGACACTGCCTGCTGCTACGAGGCACTACCTGGCGCTATCCCTTCTTAAATAACCCCCTTAGTCAATGTCTTCTGACTATGCCGCTCTGCATTGTGGGATTGCTGCCTTTTCCTGACCCCAGCTCTGCTCTGTGTGTGCAAAGAACAGCTATAACCCCGCCCCCTGTACGTTTTACCCCTCTCCTCAGTATGTGATGCTTCTGAGGCAAGATGGCGGCACCCGTATCCTAGAGTCCTGAACAGAGTTGCAGCTCAGCAGGGGAAAGAATAATAAGCGACTAAAAACTTAAATTATATTAATTTTAGATGCTGGGGAATAGTTTTTTAAGGATTTGTGCTTTTCATTAAATGCTGCTGAAGGACCAGTTTAAGAACAGTCAGGATTCATCAATCTCTCAGCAAGGTATTCATCGAAAGGCTCAATTTTGCCAAAAAAGGGGGCTGAAACACAGGGCCGGATTAAGTATGGTGGAGGCCCCTGGACACAAAATCCCCAGATAGACTATTTTTTTCCCTTTAAAATATTAGTCCAGCCAATTAACTGATGGTTGTCTGGCCCCCACCTACTTACTGGAACGTCAGATCAAGTCCCTTGTGCGGGTGCGTACTGCTCTGGAATTCCTGCTTTGCCATTCTGGATGGGGGGGGGGGGGGGGGGTAATGTAATCACCCAGCTGGTCCAGCAGAAAACTTAAGCAGAAGGCTTATGTACAGTGAGCAGCCATCGATTGACTACTCTGCACCCATCACTGTAGAGTTTCTGAGGGTGGCTTTGCTGCTCTAGACTCTCTGTCCTGCCTTGTGGTGGCTTTGGCTGCCCAAATGCGGGGGCCCCCACTGCCGCCGATAGCTTTGTTGATGGCCCTGCAGCCTGTCAAACCAAATACTTAAAAGCCTCCTGGACTAGACCATAACCCAAAGGTTGGTGGAGGCCCCCTTTGCAGGGCAAGTGGTGGAGGCCCCGGGGGCTTAAGCTCCTTGCGCCCCTCTCATAATCCCTGCTGAAACAAAACAAAGCACTATTCTCCCCAGCAAAAATATGGAAGAAACTGGAGTCCGGCTGCATTTGATTACAGGTCCGGTCCCTGACCTTTCCATTTGGACATCCAAAATTGACATGCGCCGCTGTGTGAGCCCCCCTCCAGGCACCGGTAAACTCACCTACTTCCTGGCTCCCTCGCTGGTGTAAACAAGGGGTGGCTGCATCCCCTGCCCCTGCAGCAGCTGTTCAAACTCCCAATGGCCATAAACAGATACCATTTGTCGAACATTTAAAATGCATGGCAAACGGCTCTGAATGGACAAAAGCCTGTGTATGCGGCGTTGGACTGGTGTGACGGGTGGAAACCAGGGGCAACACTACACGTAGGAAACATGAAGCCCTGTCAGTGGAATAGGCCCCTGATAGTGTTAGAAACTTTAAATAATTCTAGCTAAACCAGTTAGAGGCATAACTTGGGGATCATTACATCATGAATCCACATGATGGCAGTGTTGCCTAAGGAATTAACCTAACTAATATTAAATAGCCTAGCGTTCCTCTTAAATTTGGATTAATAGAGACTTAGCCAGGTGACATTGGCAACATTATCTGTCCTGCCATTGGTTGAGGCTCTCAACTTAGGCCCTTATTTATGAAGGAATAGCGACAGATAGCGACTGGTGAGCGGCCGGTAATGATGGGCCCCGCCACGAGAACGCCGGCTCTCCACCACAATCACACATTTACCAAGCCAATCCTGCTTAGCGACTGAGATAGCGCCATATAGCCACTCATTCATCATTATTCCAGCCTCAGCCCACAGCTCCAGCGTCCGACCTTGAACAGCGACAGGTATGACCTCTTGTTACCTGGCGCTCTCCAATGCATTTCAATGGAACAATCTTTAAATATTAATAATTAATTGTTATAAATTTTTTTTTTAAGGGAAAAAAATAAATAAATAAATTGTACAGAATTGATATTACAGGTCTGATATTAATGTATTCATATTACTAAATTATTTAAAAAACTTGTTTTTTTTGGTTTCCAAAAATATGGTTGCTTTGGGGTTAAAAAACTACTTTTAACCCATCGCCGCCAGTGCTCTGGGGTTTAAACATGCATTCTACAGCGCAAGAATTTTTTGAGCGTGATTTTTTAATGAATATGGTGGGAGCCGGTCGCTAGGGCCAGTCGCTATCATGCGCACCCATACATCGCGGAACCTGTCAAATAGCGACTCCTCACCGGCAAACCGACTGAGTCGCTATCAACTACCGAACAACGGCCAAGCACAGCGACTACTAGCGGCGCGCTGAAAATACCGCTACAGTCTCTCAACTGTCGCTACCTGCCGCTATTAATGAATCGGCCTCCCCGTTTGTTAAGACAACAATACAGAGGTGATAAAAGGGAAAACCCAATCCTTCTAAAGGGTTCTATGCTAATACCAAGCTCATGAGGGGAAGTGTTAATGTAGTGGAGCAGCTGAGAAACAGCCGTGGAAGAAGCACGTGGATTTTAACTGGAAGCTGTAACTGTTTGCTGTAACCTATGAATACTGCCTGTAACATGACTATGCTGTTTGTCATGGATGGAAGCTTACAAATAAAGACCCGGTTGTTTGCACCAATGGAGACCAGCGTCGACAGAACGAGTAAGTGAATCTCCACCCCACACACGCCACACCAACCTTAGTCGTCCTACCCTAGGTCCAAGAACCCCCCCTCGCTCCCCAGAGTGCGTGCCAATGGCCAGGCACGGCACAAGGTAGAGGTGAGTTTTTACAGGCGAACTGGGGTTTCACACAGAGCTGCATCCCAATTCGGGACAAAATCCCAGGTTTTATTCTGCTTTAAGAAGAAATATATTTAGCATTTTATTGTGTTGTTGAGTTGAAAACTTGATTACAGGTGGGAGAGGTTCTCAAAGTCTAATTGGATCACCCTCCTACCATCAGCACTCCCAACATCCATATATTCCCTGTTCAGTGATTTACTTTGTCAGATGAGCTTTAGTAACGAGCTTCCAAATATTTTATTCTGCCAGACAGTGAAGGTTAATTGAGGCTGATCTTTTTGGCAGATGATTAGCTGACCTAAAAAAATTGTGAGGAATGATCTAGATGGAAATTTATCAAACATGCATTGTTCAAAATCCTGATATTCTTTAAGGAATTCCAGCTTTTCAAATTAAAGTTTTTGAATAGGTTTTGGGAGAAACAAAATGTGTTAATGCCCGAATCAGGTTTAAGCTGGTTATTCAAGAAACGCTAAGGCTACATAGTGCCATTTAGTGCCAGATGAATGTCAGGTCCCAGTGCAAAAGGTGCATTTATCAAAAATCCAGAGCCCCTGTGATAGTACCAGGAAGTGTCCCATCTATCATCAGCGCCGGAAATGAGTTTCCTACAGCGCCAGATAAGACCAGGCGCTCACCCTGCACTGTGTGGCCTTATCCCATACATTTCAATGGGCTGGGATAATTATAATTATTTAGACCAGGTTTGTTAATATTTTTTTGGCTGGTGCATGTGCCACGGGATCCCTGGGCTGTCTGGAAATGTTATTGGTTGCATGTCCCCAATGCAGTTCCCCCAAAAATGGAGGATTTTCACAGGCGTTATGCACCTGTAATCCCCTTCTGACAGCACCGGCATGGGCGCAGTTTTATTTATTTATTTTTTTATAATCTGGATACTCTTATGCACTCTCAGGTGGCACTAGGGGCCCACAAGCGCATTGGTTTTGACAAGACCAGGCTCACAGGAAGCACAGGCAGAGCGTCATCTTTTCCTGGCGGCTCGCCAATGCGGGCGCAGATAGTGTCTCTTGTGAGATGCTCATCTGGCGCCCACAGCCCTGTGGGGGAAAAAATAAGTGATTAA
Organism: Gastrophryne carolinensis; assembly: GCA_027917425.1. Classification (NCBI taxonomy): domain Eukaryota; kingdom Metazoa; phylum Chordata; class Amphibia; order Anura; family Microhylidae; genus Gastrophryne; species Gastrophryne carolinensis. The sequence continues at coordinate 133,693,572 of CM051241.1, read as the reverse complement.
AAAAATCAAATATATGAATTTTTGGATGCAGGAGAATAGTTTTTTAAAGACTAGCGCCACGTATTGCCATTTGTGCGTCTACATAGCTGCGCTTAGAGCGCCCTGCAAATGGGGCTCTGGCACTGTGACCTGGCTTGTAGTATCCTGTCCAGCATTGATAAATGTGATGCTTGGAGAGCACTTTAGAAGCACCCTCCCTGATTCATTGCAGCGTCTGAGCGCACCAATGCTGCTATTGTTTCATGTAGTGTCCGAGGGAAAGCCGACCAAGGCAACACCACATATAACAACTGGAAACCACTGTAACGAATGATAGGTCGCGCCAGTAAAAAGCGTCCGACTCTTGGTGCTGAAGCCCATATTTAAGACCAAAAAACACAAAGCTCAAAAAATGGACGCTCTTGCATTGAGCACCGGACACCCAGTCTGTTTCTTACAATATAAACCACAGCCCCAGAGCGAAAATACATTGAATGACATTACTAACACACTGGAGCACTGGCACTGTAATGGCGGAACACAAAATGCAATTCTGAAGCCTAAACCTAATTTGCGAGGAACAACGCTAAAGTCTTTTGTTGCTGCCTCATTTTATGTGAAATACAGAAAAATGTAATACTAATGTGATTTCTACACAACCAAAATATACACCATTGAAATGTATGGGAGAGCGCAATTGAGCGTCAGGTGCTATGTGGCGCTGCTGAACATACAGCGATGGTGCTTTACACTGAGCTGCCGCTGGTAATACATGTGACGCTACTAGAGGCACTTACCACATTGACTTTCTGTCACGGACCGGGTGGAGCGGGCTCGGGTGTGGATCCGCTTTAACTGTGGGACCGATGGCGGGTATCGTGTCAGGGGAGCGGAGTCTAAGGGGCCACCAGCATTCACCAGACCCCACCGCAAGGCAGGTTGGTCTTGTGCGGCGAGTGACCCCCAGGTCGCTACGCCCCAACAGCGGCCCAGTCCCACAGTCAGCCGAGGTTCAGCGAGGTACACAAGTGGCAGGCAAAAGGCGTAGTAAGTACAGACAGAGGTCGGGGCAGGCAGCAAAGGTTCAGAGTCGGGGACAGGCAGAGGTCGATACACGGGTGAGCAATCCAAGAATGTCTGACTTTCAACAAGCATGGAGAGACCAAGATCCGGCACTGAAGGAAGGAAGTGCCTCTTTAAATAGGAGAAGTGGATGCAGGATTGGATGACCAGGCGACAATCAGTGCTGTACAGGCCCTTTAAATCTCAGGAATCTAGTGCGCTCGCCCTCTAGTGGATGGAGACGTGCGCGCACCTGAGCATGTGAGAAGGAAGCATGGGGGAAGGGAGACAGCTAGGAACAGCCATGAGGGAAGTGCTGCAAAATGGATGACGGCTGGATGCAACCATGGAGGTAAGTGAAGTGCTGATAGATGGGCGTGCAGCGCTCGCCCTAACACTTTCATATATATTGTTTTCACATACTGTGCCTGGCGTTCACCTGACGATACGTGGTACTATGTGGCGTTAGTGCTTCTTAAATAAGACACTCAGTGCTTATCTATTGGTAATGGCACTCATTCAGCGGGATGCATAAACTTTAACCAATAAACTATCTAGAACAGTGTTCTGAACCCTGTCCCTGATCTATAGCCCTGCTGCTGTTCTAATTACTCCACTTGTGCATCAGTGTTGAGAACTGAAAAATATGGCCTGTTGGTGGCGCTCCAGGAAAGGGTTGGGGAACACTGATTTAGGAGGGTCCACATCTCTCCACCCTACCACAAAGCTTCTTCTTTCAGCAACTAAAACCCACCACAGAATTTTTTCTGCTATGCAGTACGAAGGAGATTACAAACAAAATATGATTATTGTTTATTTATAAAGCCCCCATAGTGCTGTACAAGGTAGTGGTTACAGACAGGGTAGAACATACAGTACACTGATTACTAGAAATGCGGTGTTACAGAGTTCACAATGGATATTCTGAGCAGGGGAGCGCCTTTGAGGTGTGCAAGGGCACAGGGCGTCCAACAGAGGGAGGGGGGGCACCGTCGCATTGGCTTTGTTTTTATAATTTTTATTATTACTCTCTTAGGCACATTATTGCCCTCTTTATTTCTCATTTGTTTAGCTATTGATGTTTATTGTCTAATATGTTTTTCTTAGTGGATGTCAGACTCTTAGCTCATTTGGCTATGGTGGGGGGGGGGGGGGACAGTGGAGGCCAGGTCTCCGCAGGGGGAGGGGGGCATCATTCTGCAGTCTTGCACAGGGTGCCCGGCACTGATTCTGAATCCAAGATACACTATGAGAGAGCCCTGCCCATACAAGCTTACATTTGGCTCTCTTTGGCAAGATGTTGTTTAATTAAGATTTTGAACTTGTAGTTTCTCGTTTAATGGTCCTTGCATCTCCAAAAATTTAATTTGGAATTTCTTTTTAAATTATGATCAGTAGTTAAAGTGCATCTATACCCATACATGAAGTTAATGTTATCACCTTCTATTCTCAGCCCTGTGCACCAAAACAGCCTGTGTTCCTTATATTTACAAAAACCTTTGCCCAATATTCAAAACAACATGAACCAGATGCAGTCAGCCATATTGCTCCCTGGCCAAGCAGCCCCGCCCCCCTTATGTTTTAGCACTGATACATTCAGTTACAGTACACACAGTTCAGCATTGGGAAGTACTTCAACCTAACTGCCATTATGTGACATTTTAGTAGTAACTGAATTAATTATCATACGGCTGCCATTCAGACATCATACAGACATCATACTGCTAAGGCTTTAGTAAAAAAAAATGAAACACAGGCTATTTTGGGGCACTGGGCTAAGGGTAGAAGGTGACCACATATACTTCCTTTCTGGGTATAGGATCACTTTAATTGTAATGGATTAAAAATTAAAAATGTATTATTTAAAATAACAGTACACCATCTGTCTCAAATTGTCTTTAAAAACTGGTTCATTTTGGTGTACCCTAAACCGATTCCAGGTCTGGACAACCAATTGTCAGGTCCCATGGGACACCCGCCTTCAGGTGAGTCCGCGACCCCCAATCTCTGCTGCTGCTTCTGCCTATAGACAAGCCCCTATTAGCCGGGACGCTGGACACACCTCACCGGGTTGCTCCCAGGTCTTAGCACAAAGGATGCGGACTTACAGGGTGAAGGTGGATGAACCAGGGACCAGACTGAGCGGATGTCGGGCTGGCCGTGGTCATACATGGGAAGACAGTCCTCATAATACGTGGCACCAAGGGGATAAGCAGGAGAAAGGTTGAGGGTCATGCCAAGGGTCAGAAAGTTTGTGATACAGAGGGGAAGACAGACTCGAGGTCAGGCAGGCATAGGTCCAGGCAGCAATCAGAGGAATGGTCAGATAAGGCTAGGTTGGCAACAGATAACTAACACAATTCAGAGGCACTACAACACCCAGCAGAACTCTATCACGGGCGTTGAGCTAGTGAAATTGGAATGCTTTTTTAGGGAAGAGGAGCAGGGGATTGGTCAGGCGGACTTCGGGCTCATTGGTCTAACAACAAACCACGGGCCACAAACAAGGTCTACCTGCCCTGCATTCATTAATTTAAACCAGCCTCCGGCGAGTGCGTTTTCGGAGGGCATAAGAGCCTTGTGTGTGTGTGCACACGTGGGTACACGAACAGAGACGTTGAGCGAGGTGGAGAGAGGCGGAGCCACCAACGCTGGCCAAGCCTGAACCTGGGGCTGGCGTGCAGACCTAGAGACAGCTGCCCTAGCGCACCAATCCGAGGCAGTGCTGGAGCGATGGACAGGATTGTGTCACCTATCCACTGATCAGAGCCATTTATGGGTCCAATTTAGAGTTCAGATGCATTACTAAGAATCACAAATGTGGCGACCAAGGAAGAATCATGGCTACCAATATCCCAGGCAGACTAGATCCCAACAGGAATGTTTTTAGGAGATCAGACAGGGACAGTTTTACATAATGAATGCTCCTAGGCACAATATTGTACTTTAAAGTGGACCAAAACCCATGGAGATCGGCCCAGGAATCCTGATTCCCTCTCCACGGGGCATCCAGGATCAGGATGCTCCACTGTGTAAAACCCCCAGGTCGCCCATAAACTCACCTTCTTTTCCGGTCCAACAGCGCATGCAGCGGCGCATCCCTGCTATCCCTCTATCCCCGCACCAGGCACTTGTGAATGTCCGATGCGGGCATGCTCCCTGTCAGAGGGTAGCAGAGGATGTGGCCACCAGCATGCTTGGATCCGCTCATATTAGACAAGCTCCTTGTCGAAGGGGCTGGAGGGAATCTGAGCGGATCTGTTAGGTCGAACTTCTGCGCATGCGACATAGGACCAGGAAGAGGTGAGTTTTTTGGGTGACCTGGTGGGTTTCACACAGCAGGGCACCCCCGAGGGCAAAGAATAAAACCCAGCACTTTAAAGAGATGTACAGGCAAAAAAGAAAACATCTACACTCAACTTTTGGTCTCCATAGCTCCTCTGTCAGGAACAGTATAATCCTGCGTCGCTCTTCAATCTCTACCTCCTTCAAAATGGAATCCGTGCCCCATGGAAATCTGTCTTGATGGAGGCCCCAATGTCTGAACAGATTTTTTTTTGCTTGGACAATCACTTTAAGCTATCAATATCTGCTACAACCTTATTAAACTGAAGCAAATTTAGTCTAATAAATATGAACAGGTAAATAAAAACCAATGCATAAAGCTGACACCAGATCAAGTTACAAAGAAAAAAAGGTAAGGTAAAGGTTTTGTTCTTCGAAACCCCCTGTCCTGCCTCAGCACCAGGAGAGTGTTGTTTTTGACTGAAATTCCACTAAATGGAGTCATGAACCTGAGACTGATGGGCAGACAGTGTAGACAGATGTCAGGGGTCAGAGGCTCAACTGTGAATGGAGTAGCCAGGAATGAGGACAGTCACCATAGGTTCCAGAGTGATGATCAAGCCACTGATCAAGCAGAATTGTCAGATACGCAACAACAAAGGATGTATTTTTGCTTTTCGGAGGGGGGTATGCCAGTAGCTGCCATCGGGGCCAGATTAAGTGAGGTGGAGGCCCCTGGGCACAAGATGAGATACAGCATTTTTTTTCCTTTAAAAGAATAGTCCAGCCAAGTAACTAATTGGTGGTTGTCTGGCACCCGTCCACTTACTGTGGTGTCAAATTGTGTCCCTTGTGCGGGTGCATGCTGCCAGGGAACTCCTGCTTTGCCATTCTGGGTGGGGGGTAGTGTAGACCTCCAGCACAAAACAGTTCCCTGCATTGAGCTGTGCTTGGTGTCTTATGTGCAGTGAGCAGCTGCCGTGCAGCTCTGCACACACCCATCACTGTGGCATTGCTGATGGTGACTTTGCTGCTCTGCCCTGTGGTGCTTTTGGCGGCAGGTTTGCAGAAACAAAAAACTAGACCATATCCCAAAGGCTGATGGAGGCCCCTTTGCAGGGCATGTGGTGGAGGCCCCGGGGCAAGCGCCCCTTGCGCCCTCCTCTAGGGATGAGCGAATCGATCCGGACGAACCCGGATTCGATCCGAATTTCATGAAAAATTCGATTCGGATCGAATCCGAATTTCCCCGCGATTCGATCGCTCGAAGTTTTCCTTTAACATCCATTCATTTACATTACAGGCATTCTAAGATGGCGGACGGGACATGTCCAGACATGTAAGCTGGGGCAGTGTATGCTGGGACAGTCACATGCAGCCTGTCGGCAGCCAGCAAGCCCGGTGACGTCACAGCGCTATTTAAGGCCGGCGGCCATCTTGCTTTTCCTAATTTCTCTATTGCATTCGTGAGAGACAGGACGCTGCTGTAGGCAGGGAGAGAGACAGTTAGACAGACAGGGACAGACAGGGACAGACAGGGACAGGCTGGAGACAGGCAGGAGACAGACAGAAAGTCAGCGAAAAACAGGGAAAGTTAGGAAAAATCGGAGGCAGTCACAGGGAGATTTTTTTTTTTTCATCCAGCCTGAGTGTTACTGGCTGGCTGACTGGCTTTGTTAGCGTTTTCAGGCTGCTTATACACTAACTGTGCATATATACTGAACTGATCTTAAGTCTGCTGTGAGGCATCCCATTCTGTGACTACACCAGCCTCTATTTAAGACCATATAACCATTTGCACTTATTCTAATAGAAATTAGGCCTGATAAAGACACTTTTGCTGTGCATAGTCTTACTGCTGCCTGCCAGGTACTCTCTGGTTTTTGTGGCATCCCATTCTGTGACTACACCAGCCTCTATTTAATACCATAACCATTTGCACTTATTCTAATAGAAATTAGGCCCGATAAAGACACTTTTGCTGTGCATAGTCTTACTGCTGCCTGCCAGGTGCTCTCTGGTTTTTGTGGCATCCCATTCTGTGACTACACCAGCCTCTATTTAATACCATAGCCATTTGCACTTATTCTAATAGAAATTAGGCCTGATAAAGACACTTTTGCTGTGCATAGTCTTACTGCTGCCTGCCAGGTGCTCTCTGGTTTTTGTGGCATCCCATTCTGTGACTACACCAGCCTCTATTTAATACCATAACCATTTGCACTTATTCTAATAGAAATTTGGCCCGATAAAGACACCTTTGCTGTGCATAGTCTTACTGCTGCCTGCCAGGTGCTCTCTGGTTTTTGTGGCATCCCATTCTGTGACTACACCAGCCTCTATTTAATACCATAACCATTTGCACTTATTCTAATAGAAATTAGGCCTGATAAAGACACTTTTGCTGTGCATAGTCTTACTGCTGCCTGCCAGGTGCTCTCTGGTTTTTGTGGCATCCCATTCTGTGACTACACCAGCCTCTATTTAATACCATAACCATTTGCACTTATTCTAATAGAAATTAGGCCTGATAAAGACACTTTTGCTGTGCATAGTCTTATTGCTGCCTGCCAGGTGCTCTCTGGTTTTTGTGGCATCCCATTCTGTGACTACACCAGCCTCTATTTAATACCATAACCATTTGCACTTATTCTAATAGAAATGAGGCCTGATAAAGACACTTTTGCTGTGCATAGTCTTACTGCTGCCTGCCAGGTGCTCTCTGGTTTTTGTGGCATCCCATTCTGTGACTATACCAGCCTCTATTTAATACCATAACCATTTGCACTTATTCTAATAGAAATTAGGCCTGATAAAGACACTTTTGGTGTGCATAGTCTTAGTGATGCCAGGTGCTCTCTGGTTTTTGTGGCATCCCATTCTGTGACTACACCAGCCTCTATTTAATACCATAACCATTTGCACTTATTCTAATAGAAATTAGGCCTGATAAAGACACTTTTGCTGTGCATAGTCTCACTGCTGCCAGGTGCTCTCTGGTTTTTGTGGCATCCCATTCTGTGACTACACCAGCCTCTATTTAATACCATAACCATTTGCACTTATTCTAATAGAAATTAGGCCTGATAAAGACACTTTTGCTGTGCATAGTCTTACTGCTGCCTGCCAGGTGCTCTCTGGCTCTTGTGGCATCCCATTCTGTGACTACACCAGCCTCTATTTAATACCATAACCATTTGCACTTATTCTAATAGAAATTAGGCCTGATAAAGACACTTTTGCTGTGCATAGTCTTAGTGCTGCCTGCCAGGTGCTCTCTGGTTTTTGGGGCATCCCATTCTGTGACTACATCAGCCTCTATTTAATACCATAATCATTTCCACTTATTCTAATAGAAATTAGGCCTGATAAAGACACTTTTGCTGTGCATAGTCTCACTGCTGCCAGGTGCTCTCTGGTTTTTGTGGCATCCCATTCTGTGACTACACCAGCCTCTGTTTAATACCATAACCATTTGCACTTATTCTAATAGAAATTAGGCCTGATAAAGACACTTTTGCTGTGCATAGTCTTACTGCTGCCTGCCAGGTGCTCTCTGGTTTTTGTGGCATCCCATTCTGTGACTACACCAGCCTCTATTTAATACCATAACCATCTGCACTTATTCTAATAGAAATTAGGCCTGATAAAGACACTTTTGCTGTGCATAGTCTTAGTGCTGCCAGGTGCTCTCTGGTTTTTGTGGCATCCCATTCTGTGACTACACCAGCCTCTATTTAATACCATAACCATTTGCACTTATTCTAATAGGAATTAGGCCTGATAAAGACACTTTTGCTGTGCATAGTCTTACTGCTGCCTGCCAGGTGCTCTCTGGTTTTTGTGGCATCCCATTCTGTGACTACACCAGCCTCTATTTAATACCATAACCATTTGCACTTATTCTAATAGAAATTAGGCCTGATAAAGACACTTTTGCTGTGCATAGTCTTAGTGCTGCCAGGTGCTCTCTGGTTTTTGTGGCATCCCATTCTGTGACTACACCAGCCTCTATTTAATACCATAACCATTTGCACTTATTCTAATAGAAATTAGGCCTGATAAAGACACTTTTGCTGTGCATAGTCTCACTGCTGCCAGGTGCTCTCTGGTTTTTGTGGCATCCCATTCTGTGACTACACCAGCCTCTATTTAATACCATAACCATTTGCACTTATTCTAATAGAAATTAGGCCTGATAAAGACACTTTTGCTGTGCATAGTCTTAGTGCTGCCAGGTGCTCTCTGGTTTTAGGGGCATCCCATTCTGTGACTACACCAGCCTCTATTTAATACCATAACCATTTCCACTTATTCTAATAGAAATTAGGCCTGATAAAGACACTTTTGCTGTGCATAGTCTCACTGCTGCCAGGTGCTCTCTGGTTTTTGTGGCATCCCATTCTGTGACTACACCAGCCTCTATTTAATACCATAACCATTTGCACTTATTCTAATAGAAATGAGGCCTGATAAAGACACTTTTGCTGTGCATAGTCTTACTGCTGCCTGCCAGGTGCTCTCTGGTTTTTGTGGCATCCCATTCTGTGACTATACCAGCCTCTATTTAATACCATAACCATTTGCACTTATTCTAATAGAAATTAGGCCTGATAAAGACACTTTTGGTGTGCATAGTCTTAGTGATGCCAGGTGCTCTCTGGTTTTTGTGGCATCCCATTCTGTGACTACACCAGCCTCTATTTAATACCATAACCATTTGCACTTATTCTAATAGAAATTAGGCCTGATAAAGACACTTTTGCTGTGCATAGTCTCACTGCTGCCAGGTGCTCTCTGGTTTTTGTGGCATCCCATTCTGTGACTACACCAGCCTCTATTTAATACCATAACCATTTGCACTTATTCTAATAGAAATTAGGCCTGATAAAGACACTTTTGCAGTGCATAGTCTTACTGCTGCCTGCCAGGTTCTCTCTGGTTTTTGGGGCATCCCATTCTGTGACTACACCAGCCTCTATTTAATACCATAACCATTTGCACTTATTCTAATAGAAATTAGGCCTGATAAAGACACTTTTGCTGTGCATAGTCTTACTGCTGCCTGCCAGGTGCTCTCTGGCTCTTGTGGCATCCCATTCTGTGACTACACCAGCCTCTATTTAATACCATAACCATTTGCACTTATTCTAATAGAAATTAGGCCTGATAAAGACACTTTTGCTGTGCATAGTCTTAGTGCTGCCTGCCAGGTGCTCTCTGGTTTTTGGGGCATCCCATTCTGTGACTACATCAGCCTCTATTTAATACCATAATCATTTCCACTTATTCTAATAGAAATTAGGCCTGATAAAGACACTTTTGCTGTGCATAGTCTCACTGCTGCCAGGTGCTCTCTGGTTTTTGTGGCATCCCATTCTGTGACTAGACCAGCCTCTATTTAATACCATAACCATTTGCACTTATTCTAATAGAAATTAGGCCTGATAAAGACACTTTTGCTGTGCATAGTCTTACTGCTGCCTGCCAGGTGCTCTCTGGTTTGTGTGGCATCCCATTCTGTGACTACACCAGCCTCTATTTAATACCATAACCATCTGCACTTATTCTAATAGAAATTAGGCCTGATAAAGACACTTTTGCTGTGCATAGTCTTAGTGCTGCCAGGTGCTCTCTGGTTTTTGTGGCATCCCATTCTGTGACTACACCAGCCTCTATTTAATACCATAACCATTTGCACTTATTCTAATAGAAATTAGGACTGATAAAGACACTTTTGCTGTGCATAGTCTCACTGCTGCCAGGTGCTCTCTGGTTTTTGTGGCATCCCATTCTGTGACTACACCAGCCTCTATTTAATACCATAACCATTTGCACTTATTCTAATAGAAATTAGGCCTGATAAAGACACTTTTGCTGTGCATAGTCTCACTGCTGCCAGGTGCTCTCTGGTTTTTGTGGCATCCCATTCTGTGACTACACCAGCCTCTATTTAATACCATAACCATTTGCACTTATTCTAATAGAAATTAGGCCTGATAAAGACACTTTTGCTGTGCATAGTCTTACTGCTGCCTGGTGCACTGCTGGCTGTTGGGGCATACCATTCTGTAACATAGCATACCCCTCTTTATTTACACTAAGCAGCTCTCTTATTTACATTAGGCAGGCCTGTTGGAGTGTTACTGCTCACTTTTGGTGTGCATTATATTCTGTTTCATATAGACCCACCGCTGCCTGGGGGTTCTTAAAATATCACCTACTACCACGCCAGTTAGACTATGTCGGGCAGACAAGTGCCTGGAAGTGAAAAGAGGAGTGGCAGAGGCCAAGATTCCGCAGGCAGAGCTCGCAGCAGACTGGGGGCCAGTAGCAGCAGGAGTCACGCTGAGAGACCTAATCTGCCAGTATCTGCTAGCGGTCGGGTCTCCACCAGTAACGCATCTGCCGTGGTAGATTGGTTGACGCGCTCATCAACAACATCATTACAACTTACGTCTGAGACCCCCAGTCTAGGGTCGGTAGGTTCCTCTGACACAACCCTGAGTTGGCATGCCCCGAGAGCAGTCCCTGTCCTCCCATTGCCTCTGTCCTACGCCGTTCCCTCCCCCAGCGACGTATCCTATGCTTTGGGTTCAGCTCCACTCTTTAGTGAGGAGGACGATCAGATAGAGGACAGTCAGCAGCTACTGCCCAGCCAAGAAATGGAGGTGGCTTCTTTAGCTAGGCAGACAAATAGTGATGTGGACAGTGTCGTGGGTGCTGCGAGCGTTCCAGCTCCTGCGCCAGACACTGTTGACGAATCCACGAACATCAGTCACGTACAGCCACAACTCGGTGATAATGATGATGACGATGAAGCCGATCGCACTTGGGAGCCGGGTGATGAAGGGGCTTCATCGTCATCATCAGGAGAAGAGGGGCGCAGGTTGCCCCGGAGTCAGCAGCTGAGGCAGCAAGGTGGTAGCAGTCAGCATGGGGGCGCAATTCCAAAGGCTGGAGCCGGCCGGGGCCGGGGCCGGGGTAGAGCACCTGCTGTGCGGCAGTCTACCTTATCGGGAGGTAGTGGAGCAGGGGTTCCTGGAGTTGGCAACAGCAGCAGTGAATCAGTGAGGCCAGGGGGTGGGAAAAGTAGCTACTCGGCAGTGTGGCAGTTTTTCCTGAAGCATCCGCAGGAGGGTAACATGGCCACATGCAAGATATCTAGGCAAAAGGTGAAGCGTGGCCAGGGTCCAAATGTTGGCACCACGGCCCTGCGTCAACATATGATGCGTCACCATATAGCGACCTGGGAGAACCGAGGCTCCCAAGGGGTGGTCCAGTCTGCTTCCTCACCAAGTGAGCTCCCAATTTCTGCCAGCCAAGGCTCCAGCACCTCAGCCGAAGGCAGCTGTGCGTCATACCCATCCTCTGTCGCTCCTGCTCCTCCTCCTCCAAGTCATGCATCCCGCCAGCAATCCATCAGCGAAGCCATGTCCAAGAGACAGCAGTATGCGCCCACTCATCCTACGGCGCAGAAGCTGAATGTGCTCCTGTCCAAGTTGCTGGTGCTGCAGTCGCTCCCTTTTCAGGTGGTGGAATCTGCACCTTTCAGAGAACTGATGGCTTGTGCCGAGCCGAGGTGGAGAGTCCCAAGCCGTCATTTCTTTGCCAAGAAGGCAGTACCAGCGCTGCACACTTTTGTTGAACAGAAGGTGGGCCAGTCCTTGAGCCTGTCGGTGTGTAGCAAAGTGCATGGCAGCGCCGACATCTGGAGCTGTAACTACTGTCAGGGACAGTACATGTCGTTTACGGCCCACTGGGTGAATGTGGTCCCTTTGCAGCAGCAGCAGCAACTTGGACAGGTCACGCCGCTTCGGCCTCCGCGCTCCCTGCCCGTTGGGCCTGTGACACCGTGCGACTCGGCCTCCTCATCCTCCGCCATCTCCTCACCCTCCACTGTAGGCTCAAGTCTCAGTGCCCCTCCAGTCTACCATGTGTGCAGGGCACGGAGGTGTCACGCAGTGCTTCACATGGTTTGTCTTGGCGAACGGAGTCACACAGGGGAGGAACTGCTTAAATGTATTCATCAGGAAATCCAAACATGGCTTACTCCAAGAAAACTTAAAATGGGAATCATGGTTACCGACAATGGGAAGAACATTTTGTCTGCGCTGCGCCAAGGAAGCCTGACCCATGCCCCCTGCATGGCTCACGTCTTCAATCTGGTTGTCAAGCGGTTTCTGAAGTGTTCCCCCCATCTGCAAGACATCCTAACAACTTCAAGGAAACTTTGCATGCACTTCAGCCACTCATACACCGCCAAACACACCCTTCTTGAGCTACAGCGTCAGAATGGTATCCCCCAACATAGTCTGATTTGCGATGTTTCCACCCGTTGGAATTCCACCCTTCACATGTTGGACCGATTATATGAACAGAGAAAAGCCATCACGGATTTCCTGATGATCCAAGCAGATAGGGGGACTCCCCTGTGTAACTTCAATGTCAACCAGTGGCAGCTCATACGTGACACCTGCCGTTTGCTCAGGCCCTTTGAGGAAGCCACTTTATTTGTCAGTCGGCAGGATTACGGGATGAACAACGTGATTCCACTGCTTCAGCACATGTTGGAAAACATGGCTGGTCAGGGCACTGGAGACATGGCGTTTACATCTTACGGCCACATGAACCCCGTTGGAGCTGAACTGGAGGAGGAGGAGGAGGAGGAGGAGTTGCCCAGCGAAACACAGTTTAGGTTTGGCGAAATGGCTGGTTTATCTAGTCAGTGGACAGGAGAGGAGGAGCAGGAGCAGCCAGAGGAGCTAGAGGTTTTTGAGGAAGGCGAGACAGAGGACCGTGGCAGTATGCAGTAGAGATGGAGACAGGTAGTCCATCCGAGTCACTTGCGCAAATGGCAGGAAGCATGCTCACATGCTTGCGTAGTGACCCCAGAATTGTTTCCATCTGTTGGCGGGATGACTTCTGGCTGTCCACCTTATTGGACCCTCGCTTCCGGCACAAAATGGGGGCATTTTTTAAACCCACCGAGAGGGAGGACAAACTGAACTACTACAAAGACATTCTACGTAGGCAGTTGGCCGATGCCTATCTGCGCCATGGTCCATACTCTCGCAGGTCTGACTCGAGGGGACCTCTGCGCTCACCTTCCACTGCCATGGCCGCTGGGGGGGTTGGCAGGAGCAGCAGCAGCAGCTCCATCAGCAGCAGCCTCAGTCTTCAGTCGCTAATGAGTAGCTTTCTACACCTGCATAGTGAGGCTACTCATGAGCAGCAGGAAGACCTGGAGCAGGACCTGAACCAGCAGGTCATGTCATACTTTGACATGACCATGCCAACACACTTTGAGGATCCGCTGGACTTCTGGGCAGCCAAACTTGATTTGTGGCCGCAACTAGCAGAGTTTGCCCTGGAAAAGCTGTCCTGCCCGGCAAGTAGCGTGCCATCTGAGCGGGTGTTTAGTGCGGCGGGGGCCATAGTTACGGCGAGGAGAACTCGTCTGTCAACTAAAAATGTGGAGAGACTCACCTTTGTCAAAATGAATCAGGGATGGATCAGCCAGGATTTCCACCCACCAATGCCTGATGCATGCGACTAGATTCAGCATGGTGCCACGTTTTACATTTTCCAAATGGTGCAAAACATATTTATGTCTTTAGGCCAATTTTTGGGCTCCTGCTGATGCCAACTCCAGGGTGTGATTCATCCAATTTTTGGGCTCCTGAAGCCAACCCTAGGGTCTCTTTAAAGTAATATTTGGGCTCTTGCTGCTGCTGCCATCTCCAGGGAGTGAATCATACAATTTTTGGGCTCCTGAAGCCAACCCCAGTGTCTCTTTAAAGTAATGTTTGGGCTCCTGCTGCTGCTGCCAACTCCAGGGTGTGATTCATCCAATTTTTGGGCTCCTGAAGCCAACTCCAGTGTCTCTTTAAAGTAATGTTTGGGCTCCTGTTGCTTCTGCTGCTGCCAACTCCTGCCAACTCCAGGGTGTGATTCATCCAATTTTTGGGCTCCTGAAGCCAACCCCAGGGTCTCTTTAAAGTAATATTTGGGCTCCTGCTGCTGCTGCTGCCAACTCCAGGGTGTGAATCATCCAATTGTTGGGCTCCTGAAGCCAACTCCAGTGTCTCTTTAAAGTAATGTTTGGGCTCCTGTTGCTTCTGCTGCTGCCAACTCCTGCCAACTCCAGGGTGTGATTCATCCAATTTTTGGGCTCCTGAAGCCAACCCCAGGGTCTCTTTAAAGTAATATTTGGGCTCCTGCTGCTGCTGCTGCCAACTCCAGGGTGTGAATCATCCAATTTTTGGACTCCTGAAGCCAACTCCAGTGTCTCTTTAAAGTAATGTTTGGGCTCCTGTTGCTGCTGCTGCTGCTGCTGCCAACTCCTGCCAACTCCAGGGTGTGATTCATCCAATTTTTGGGCTCCTGAAGCCAACCCCAGGGTCTCTTTACAGTAATATTTGGGCTCCTGCTGCTGCCAACTCCAGGGTGTGAATCATCCAATTTTTGGGCTCCTGAAGCCAACCCCAGTGTCTCTTTAAAGTAATGTTTGGGCTCCTGCTGCTGCTGCCAACTCCAGGGTGTGATTCATCCAATTTTTGGGCTCCTGAAGCCAACCCCAGTGTCTCTTTAAAGTAATGTTTGGGCTCCTGCTGCTGCTGCCAACTCCAGGGTGTGAATCATACAATTTATGGGCTCCTGAAGCCAACTCCAGTGTCTCTTTAAAGTAATGTTTGGGCTCCTGCTGCTGCTGCCAACTCCAGGGTGTGATTCATCCAATTTTTGAGCTCCTGAAGCCAACCCCAGGGTCTCTTTAAAGTAATATTTGGGCTCCTGCTGCTGCCAACTCCAGGGTGTGAATCATCCAATTTTTGGGCTCCTGAAGCCAACCCCAGTGTCTCTTTAAAGTAATGTTTGGGCTGCTGCTGCTGCCAACTCCAGGGTGTGAATCATCCAATTTTTGGGCTCCTGAAGCCAACTCCAGTGTCTCTTTAAAGTAATGTTTGGGCTCCTGCTGCTGCTGCCAACTCCAGGGTGTGATTCATCCAATTTTTGAGCTCCTGAAGCCAACCCCAGGGTCTCTTTAAAGTAATATTTGGGCTCCTGCTGCTGCTGCTGCCAACTCCAGGGTGTGATTCATCCAATTTTTGGGCTCCTGAAGCCGACCCCAGGGTCTCTTTAAAGTAATGTTTGGGCTCCTGCTGCTGCTGCCAACTCCAGGGTGTGAATCATCCAATTTTTGGGCTCCTGAAGCCAACTCCAGTGTTTCTTTAAAGTAATGTTCGGGCTGCTGCTGCTGCTGCCAACTCCAGGGTGTGATTCATCCAAATTTTGGGCTCCTGCTGCTGCCAACTCTAGTGTCTCTTTAAAGCAATGTTTGGGCTCCTGCCCCTCATAGTGATGCCACTTCAACTCTCTGCAATTGTGCCGCTCTGCGATTCTATTAGCGATGCCTCTGATCTGCATGTGATATTTATTCAAAGTATTATCTAACTAACCCAGCACGCATCATATGCGTGTTACAGCAAGGCAGAATGGTTTACAACCCTATTGAGGCTCTAGGAGGCTCAGAAATAGCCGTTTTTAATAGCGATTCGTCGCGAATAAATTCGGGTCGAAACGATTTTTGTCGGAAAATTCTGCGAATCAGTCGAATCGAATTTTTCTAAAGTTCGCTCATCTCTACCCTCCTCATAATCTGGTTCTGGCTGCCAGCATGTATTGTAACAGTGGATCAGAAGGATCACAGAAAGATCAGACACAATCACTATATATATATATATTTTTTTTTTACAGAATGGGTGGAGATGGTAAGGGAGGTAGAATGGCAGTTGGCCAGTGGGATGCCCCTAGCCTAAATTCCTAATCGCCAGTTAATACCACTCAGCACCAATATATAGCCTCAGCTGTTGGTGCTAATATGTATACCAGCCTGTGTCTAATTTATCACCGGCGCCAAATAGTTTGCGGTGACTGGTGCAAAGTTGCGCCGATTTATAGTGGTACTGTAGTTTTATATGTCATAGACCACAATGGACAACATAAATAATGTTAAAAACCTTTATTTGTACAGAACATGCGTTGGTGACTTATCATTAATGTAAACGCCAAATATCATTTTATTATTTTCTTATAAAATCTTTTATCACAACTCTTTTTTTTTTAACAATATGTACTTTGTAGCTCAACAACTAAAACACACCCTTAACGTACTGCAGCTGTGATAACCTGTAACTGTAATAAAAGAAACGCTGACCAGCGCCTGTTACATACAATCTAGTCGGTGTGTAAAAAATTAATAAACATGGAGTGCAGCGGCTAAAAGTTGGGGGAACAAAGTAGCGATCACCGATGCTGATTGGCATATGCCTCCACGGGTTGCCCAATATCTAGTGCTTGAATCCAAGCTGATTATTTAACATCAGGCGTTTGGACTTGAAACGCCATTCTGAAAAAAAAAGACGTGGGCGCTCCAAAGCAAACCTATAAGCCAGCAAACTGGCACTAAATGGCGTTCTTCATAAATTACAGACCAAAGTTAGAATAGTATTAACATATTTTTCAATGCTTTTGAAAAAACATGATAGAAGCAGCCAAACCACATACTGTATATAGTTTGTTCTTAAAGCAGGTAATTATGTAACATCATATTCCTACAAAAAGAAACCTTAGAAAAATAATTCAGAATACAGAAAGTCATACTGAACGCGCTGCGAGTACCTTACAGCAGTAAACCCCTAAAAATAGCTGGTAATTGCTCACAACAGCGTGCCCAGGTTTCTGTCCATTCAATTTGGTGGATAAGCATTGTTCAACCACATCTAACGCGCAGACCCCTGTGAAGTTCTATTACACGGCACATGCATTCTGCTCTGTCTCCAATTGTTCTCTTCAGCACAATGAAACCATTTTAAAAGTTTGGACCACAGGCGACTGTGGGAAGCGATATTCAAATGATGGAGAGCTCTTGTAGAAAAGTTCACCTCTCATGTGATTTCCGTTTAAATCAGCAAGGCAAAATATGTTATTCCAAATGCTGCAGCGAACACAATGCACAGAAACTATGTTGCCTAATGGGAAAATAGTGCTTCAGGTTTTCACATAATAAAATTAAAAAAGAAAAACAAAAATTACAATACCTGAAAAAAAAATCTAGTGTTTATTAAAGAGGCCCTACCACAGAGTTCCCCAACTTTGAAATGCCACCAACAGCTCAGGTTTGCAGATCTCCATGCAGATGTAGAAGTGAAGAAATGAGTGCAGCAGCAGAGCTATAGAGGCAGTTATGTGAAGATCCGGAAAGCATGGCTTGTTGGTGGCTCTCAAGGAAAGGGTTGGGGAACATTGCCCTAGCAAAGGAGTACTCAACCACTTCTTGTAAAGGTTCATATACAGATATCTGGTCCGGGCAGGTCTCAGGTCGCGGGGGGGGGGGGGGGGGTGAATAGTTAGAAATCAGTGCACTGGGTGGGGGGGCTATATATTTCACAGGCAAAACTAAAAAAGGCTGAGATGGATGGGGCAGAGCTGGATGGACACGGAGAGATGGGGCAGGAATGGATGGGGCAAAGTTGGTGGGACAGGAATGGATGGGGCAGAGCTGGGGAGCAGGAATGGATGGGGCTGAACTGGGGCAGTGGAACATGATTGGATGGGGAAAAATGACATAGAAACTTAGGCCCTTATTTATGAAGGAATAGCGACAGGTAGCGACTGGTGAGCGGCTGGTAATGACGTGCCCCGCCACGAGAACGCCAGCTCCCCACCACAATCACACATTTATCAAGCCGATCCTGCTTAGCGACTGAGATAGCGCCAGATAGCCACTCATTCATCATTATTCCAGCCTCAGCCCACAGCCCCAGCGTCCGACCTTGAACAGCGACAGGTATGACCTCTCGCTACCTGGCGCTCTCCAATGCATTTCAATGGAAGAATCTTTAAATATTCATAATTAGTTGTTATTAATTTTTTTTTTTTTTTTTTTAAAGGTGAAAAATTCTGTGACCACTTCTGCCGTTTTAGATAATTTTTTTAAGGTAAAAAAAAAAAAAAATTGTACAGAATTTATATTACTGGTCTGATATTAATGTATTCATATTACAAAATTATTTTAAAAACTTGTTTTTTTGGTCTCCAAAAATATGGTTGTTTGGGGGTTAAAAAACTACTTTTAACCCATCGCTGCCAGCGCTCTGGGGTTTAAATATGCATTTTACAGTGCGAGAATTTTTTGAGCGTGATTTTTTAATGAATATGGTGGGAGCCGGTCGCTAGGGCCAGTCGCTATCAAGCGCTCCCATACAGCGCGGAACCTGTCAAATAGCGACTCCTCACCCAATATTCAACATTACGGCAAACCTACTACTACCTACTAACGGGCGCTCTGAAAATGCCGCTACAGTCGCTCAACTGTCGCTACCTTCCGCTGTTAATGAATCGGCCTCAAAGTTTGTGTGTACCTTGCAATACCACTTCTCGCTTGTGCAGTACTTCATATTGCAATGCTAGGTGCCAGGCCATCGCCGATCAAAAGGGGGCAGCGCTTAGCACGGCAACACAGAAGCAACTCAGTGCAGGGCTGTTAGTCAATAAATCTGGTAACGAGATCCACATTCGGCCCCATGGTCCGCCAGTTGAGTGCCGCTGTCCTAGCATATAGCATGCTGCACCTACCCCCATAGTAGCCTTGAGCCAAAGGATCCAATTTAGATTACCGGACTGGCTATCTTGAACATCTACACCTTGAGTAAGTGAATAATAGTGAAAAAGTTAATCAAATCCATGTTTGAATGTGACCAGGTGAGGGGAGCGAGTGCTTCTTTCACCCAAATTGAGCCATCGGGTTCTACTTTGCTGGGGAGGGGGTCTGGGGGTTTTACACAGTAAATGGTGTTCTTATAAAGCTGGGTTGCAAAGACAGGTTAAATTGTGGAGTGGAAAAGAGTAGGAGGCAGACATTAATTAAGTGCAACTGTGCAATAAAGCACAAACAAATAGGAAGGAAGATAGATAGAAGTGTGTTTTAGAAACCTTTTATTGGAATCTATCGCATAGAAGTGCATTTGAATTAGTTAGCTAGAGTAGTTCGAATAAATACACTAAGTAGCAGTAATGTGGCATTAGCCATTAGATAACACACGAATCCTCTAGAAAACAGGGATAGAACTCAGAACTACATGAAAGGTGAATAACTATATTTGGAGAGAATGGATAGAATAACAAGAAATTGTTGTGATTGTTTAGGTAGTTTTGCTGGGAACACTGGGCACATGTTCTATATCTCTTTGGACATGTGAACATGTGCATAGGAAGTGTACGTGGGCAGTGTATTATAGGGAGAGTTGCCTGTTCTAAAGTGTTCTAAACCATCTGATTCATGAAGGAACAGGAGATAGGAAGCTGAAGTTATCATGGAGTCAAGCATGCCTTTTTACTACAGATCTATAGAACCCTACATTCCAGTTCCACCCACACCAACACACAGGGAACACACTGTGGCCCAGAAGAAGGCATAAGATGGTAACAATAACCTACTTTCCACAGTGAGGGGTCTGGGGACACATCTAGGATGAAGTTTTGTAATAATGGGGGTGAAATAAGCAGGTCAAAGATTTATGGCTCTACAAAGGTATTTTATTGGCATACCTTTCTTTGTGTTTGTTTTGTTTGGGGTTTATAATGAGCTAGAATTTAATTCAGAAATGAGGTTTAGGGTTTAGCTTTACCTTTAGGGCTAAGTTATATGTTCTAATACTGGCCCTTTACTGGAATTGCAAAGAAATACTGTATCAATAGAACTATTAGTAAAACCAACGTCATGGGTCAGTTTTTTTAGAGACCGTTGATGAATTGAGCTACTGATTTACTTAGAACCTTTCTAACTCACATGTTATCCTTCCTCATATGCCAAAGCTAGGAATGATTAGTAAATCAGGAGACTAATCGTGCAGTGAAATGTATTGTTATACATGGCACTGAAGGACCTGAGAATAGGGCAACACCACCTCTGACCTAAATGAATTTACCTTCCTGAACATTTGCATTGGAATCCAATATGAAGGTTGAGATAGGAGGCAATCTGATCTACCGAGAGAAGGAGTAGGAGAAAGATAAAATCCGTGGCTCCCAAAATAAATCAAAAATTGGTGTTTTTCTACATGAATACGTTTCTGGGGTGACATGGACCCTACTGCCATGTGGATTTTTGTGTTACATTAGTAAATATTTTATAAGATCTAGAAAAATAATATGTATAGAGGTTCACATTTTATTTAATAATATACAATTGCACAAGATGAAAAACATGTTTCTCCTATTTCTCCTGAACCTGAGTGAGGATTATGGAAAAATTAATGCAGCTCCCCCCATCCAAACACACCTGGGATGTGCGCATGGCTCTCAACCTGTAGAATAACAACAATTCTGCACCCAAGCATCCAGGTGTCCTGAAGCAGTTGTCTATGACCAGGGGTGTACATAGCCCTGGTGGGACCCCATAGCCGGGCCCCCATCAGCAGTTTCCTACCCTCGCAGACCCTCATCAGTCGGGTCCCGCACTAGCAACTGCAGGAAGTGCAGGAGCAGGGGACGAAGGAGGCTAGCGTACGGCAACGTGGGATGCACGATGGATAGTGAGGCACGCAAGTGAGTAGGGAAAGCAATGTTCTGTTGGAGAAACCAGTGGCATGGCTGGATTGGTAAGTATGAAGGTATAGGTAGCTTGCATTGGGCCCTATGGTTCCACGGGCCCGGGGGCATGTGCCTGCACTGCCCCTATGGTATGTATGCCCCTGTCCTTGACCCTGCATAACAGTGTTGGGTTTAAGTATTAGTCATGCACCAAACTTAACTGTCTTACAGGTGCACCCGCTTAGTGCTGTCTGTGGGGGGGGGGGCATGCTGGGGTGGGCATCAAGCTTGGATGGGCACAGTTTTCATTGTGGCTGCTCCCCTATTGGTCTGTGGGGTTGTTGGGGTGGGACCCAGGGTGGGACTAATACTTCTGCCTCCTCTTTCCCCAGACTCCTAGGGATTGCAAGGACAGGTACGTCACAACATGACTAGGGGGCATATTCCTGAAACGCGTAACTTCCGCCACCACATCAGGGACAACTGCTATACAACACTATTGTCTAAGGAGGACTTTTTAAATAGGAATATAAAAGGTTCCAGGGCTCGCAGCGGGCCTTCCTCCAGGGCATCCCAAATCCCAAAGTAATAGGCATTTATTAAGGTGTTTGTTAAAAAGTATTGTTCACAGTCAGGCAGTACTAGAAACGGAGATGGTAGTAGTGTAGGATAAGGAATGAGGAGGAATAGCATATTAAATAGTGTAGAAGCATATTAAATAGTGTAGAGTACAATCTTAAAGTGAAAAAAACACTATACTCACTTTTTGCCCCTTTACCTTTATGTTTAGACAAGCATTTACGGTATTTACAGCTGAAGTAGTCACAGAAGCCAAGTTTTTACCTGTTTTCAGACATAACTTGCTGTGGACCCCATAGTTCTCGGTGTGCCGTGTTCATTTTCCTAGCTAGCTAGCTGTACCCATGGTAGTCTGCATGTCCTTGCTCATACTTACCTTCTCCCCCCTGCTGGCATCTATGGCATCCCATGTAGTCTTTATGTTCTTGCACATACTTACCTCCCCCGCTGGCATCTAGGGCATCCCATGTAGTCTGCATGTCCTTATGCATACCTACCTTCTCCCCCCCTGCTGGCATCTAGGGCACACAAATAAAAAGGGTCACTAGAAGCCAACCTCACCACGTTCCAGGCTGCCATGCAGTCAGGAAAAGAGATGTATTTCTCTTACAGGACAGCCATGCCTTCGAGAAATTTAGTCAGGATGCAGCTCAGCGAAGGCTGGGACATGCCAACCGACAGTGCCCCTAGCCTCTGGATGGAGCCATTCGCAACAAAACGGAGGCAGCCAACCAATTCGGTTTGGCAATTTGGTCAACGTCCAATTGCATGCCCCTTACTTGTAGAGGGGGCAACCATGGCCGCAACCCAGAGTAAAGCTTCTTACTATACTACAAAGTATAAAGAATGTTTATGAATCAAGCCCAATTATGCATTAAAATACCCAATGACCTCAACTCTCAGCTAAAGTCTCCGTTTGGGTTTTCCATTCTCTAACACTTTCCAGTGGACCTCCTTACTATAATCAGCTTCAGGATTTGAGAGACATTAGGGGCGACCCAAGCAGAAAACAAAATATTAAAATGTATGCGCACGTACAAACATCAGGCCACCATAAAAAAACATTTTTTATTCCCTTTGCCGAAATAGGTAGCGGATAATCTACAATTCAAATCCGACAATACGGTCATTTTCCCTCATGATTATTTTAATGGAAAATATTGATGCAGAATTTCTGAAACATTAAAATGAATGAAACCAACGTGATTGATGCTGGCAATAAACACATAACAGTCATTCTAACAGCACTGCCGAGGATTCGGTTGGAACAGTGGGATATTTCAATAAGCGACAGAAACATATAAATCACTGGATCCAATTATGCAAACACTTCATTATTTGTAATTAATTTTCCTTTCACAGATAATGTTAAAGATGGTGTTAGCTTTTTCCCTTCCGGTTCTATCAATGGGAAATATTTTTGTAAGGAAGTCTGCTTTCCTGAAAGTACTGTATTTTTCAACATATAAGATGCACAAGTGAAAAGTGTGTGTGTGTGTGTGTGTGTGTGTGTGTGTGTGTGTGTGTGTGTGTGTGTGTGTGTGTGTGTGTGTGTGGGGGGGGGGGTGGGATAAACAAAAAAAATCAACTCACATAACGGCTCTGCCACCTTGCTGGCTTGGCTGCCAGGGCCACCGGGAGCATGAGTGGTGGGCCACTGTCCCCACCACCGCTTTAACCTCAGCAAAGCCATAACCACATGCAAACACCTGGCCCGGGAGGCCAAAAGATGGATGAACGGCAGACCGCTGTCCCTTCCTTTGCTTCTTCCCTGGCGCACATGCGCAAACGCCCGGCTCCATACAGCAGGTGGACGTAGCCTACGCCGCCGGTGAGCTCATCCATCTTCTGGTCTCCCAGTGGCTTTGGCAGCTGGGGAATGGGAGGGGGGAATGCCACACTGCCTACTGGGAATAGTATGGGGGGAATTCCACATTGCCTATAGGGAATGGGAGGGAGCAATGCCAAACTGCTTATGGGGAATGCCACACTGCCTATAGGTAATGGGATGGGGGGAATGCCACACTGCCAATGGGGAATGGGAGGGGAAAATGCAACACTACCTATGAGGAATGGGAGGGAGGAATACCACACTGCCTATAATGTGGAATGGGAGGGGGAATGTCACTCTGCCTATGGGGAATGGGAAGGGGGGGGTGCCACACTGCCAATGGGGAATGGGAGGGGCAAATGTGACACTATATATCTGGAATGGGAGGGAGGAATGCCAGACTGCCTATGGGGAATGGAAGGGGGTAGGGCAACATTGAATATGGGGAATGGGATGGGGAAATGCCAAACTGCCTATGGGGAATGGGAGAGGGTAGGGCAACATTGAATATGGGGAATGGGAGGGGAAAATGCCACATTGCCTATAATAGGGAATAGGAGGGGGAATGCCATACTGCCTATAGGTAATGGGATGGGGGGAATGCCACACTGCCAATGGGGAATGGGAGGGGGAAATGCGACACTACCTATGAGGAATGGGAGGGAGGAATACCACACTGCCTATAATGCGGAATGGGAGGGGGAATGCCACACTGCCTATAGGGAATGGGAGGGGGAATGTCACTCTGCCTATGGGGAATGGGAAGGGGGGGGCACACTGCCAATGGGAGGGGCAAATGCGACACTACATATCTGGAATGGGAGGGAGGAATGCCAGACTGCCTATGGGGAATGGAAGGGGGTAGGGCAACATTGAATATGGGGAATGGGATGGGGAAATGCCAAACTGCCTATGGGGAATGGGAGGGGAAAATTCCACATTGCCTATATAGGGAATGGGAGGGGGAATGCCATACTGCCTATAATGGGGAATGGGAGGAGGGAGAATACCTCACTGCCTATAATGTGAAATGTGAGGGGGGGCACACTGGCTGTAATTAGGGGTTTCTACATCTTGCCTATTATTTGGTTTCTGCAGGATTTCTCCCAGAATCCTTTGCAGTAGGCTGAGCAACTTCAGGCCTTGTGCTGGGAGGCAGAACCCCAAAACACATGTCCACAAATGGGAGTGGGTGGCTGTGTAAAAATGATTAAGTATACCCAGGCATTGCACCCCCTCCGTTAGCTTTAAAGTTACAAAGAGATCATTTACATGGCTTCCCCTACTGCAGAGGATTCTGGGAGAAATCCTGCTATCCTTGGTTTGTATGCAGCATGTAAATACTTTTTGTTTTAAGAAAGCATCCTCTGCCCTGTACCTTTAACTAGAGGGCATTTAGATCTTTTGAATCCCGCTATAACATGGGTCTCTCCCTAGTCTGGCTACTGACTATATAAATACGTCTAAAATAGATAGATTTTTTGAATGTTCTATATTGTAGGGATAGAAATATGGCATATGTCATTTATTGCTGAATTCCAAGCAAAGAAATTTCAATCAAGAAAATTAAGGAGGAACGCTTGCGATTTGTTTTGTGATACAGCGGTGCTTTCTTTCTGAAACCCATGACACTTCTAAGAGGATCCCCCGGAGCATACATTTACAATCAAAGATCCTTCGAAAGCCAATATTAGCCATGGAGTTCTTTATGATGGGGAGAGGAAATATCTACACACTGCAGTAAAGTATGCATCCGATTTAAGGTGTGACTGCCACCTGTGTGTGCTCCGCTAGGAAAATATCTCCCCATTGAAGTACTGGCAGATGGTGCCAGGGTTGAGGTGCATGGGTATCAGGTTAGATTAGTGCCCCTGTGAGCCAGGATTCTCTCTAGGGCAAATGTGCAAATTAAGGTTTAGGTCTGCTTTAAGGGAAAGCTGGCTTTACGGTAAAGACTTTCCTCTGGCACTTAGGCCCTTATTTAACAAGGGATAGCGCCAGGTAGCGAATGGTGAGCGAACTGTAATGACGGTCACCGCCACGAGAACGCCGGCTCCCCTCCGCAATCACACATTTATCAAGCCGATCCTGCTTAGCGACTGACAGAGCGCCAGATAGCGAATCATTCATCATTATTCCAGCCTCACCCCACAGCGCCAGCTAGCGACCTTGAACAGGGACAGGTATGACCTCTCGCTACCTGGCGCTCTCCAATGCATTTCAATGGAGCAATCTTTAAATATTCTTAATTAATTGCTATTATTTTATTTATTTATTTTTTTTTTTAAATGTCAAAAATTCTGTGACCACTTCTGCAATGTTAGATATTTTTTTTTAGGTAGAAAAAAAAAAAAAAAAAAAATTGTGCAGATTTGATATTACAGGTCTGATATTAATGTATTCATATTACAAAATGTTTTGAAAACTTTTTTTTTTTAATCCAAAAATATGGTTGTTTGGGGGTTAAAAAACTACTTTTAACCCATCGCCGCCAGCGCTCTGGGGTTTAAACAAGCATTTCACTGCGCGAGAATTTTTTGAGCGTGATTTGTTAATGAATATGCTGGGAGCCGTTCGCTATGGCCATTTGCTGTCATGCGCTCCCATACAGCGCGGAACCTGTCAAATAGCGACTCCTCACCCAATATTCAACATTACGGCAAACCGACTGAGTCGCTATCAACTACAGAACAACGGCCAAGCACAGCGACTACTAGCAGGCGCTCTGAAAATGCCGCTACTGTCGCTCATCTGTCGCTACCTGGCGCTATTAATGAATCGGCCTCCCCAGATCTCCTCTTCTGTAGCTCCCTTCTGTTGGCTCATCAGTGTCAGTCTGCTGGGGCACATTAGTCACATTTGAGAGCAACAATGTGACATTCCTGGCTTTATGTAATGTGAAACAGCAAAGATACCCATGTTCATACCTTCCAACTTTTCATGGTGGGAAAGAGGAACAATTGTTCAATTAAGCCACGCCCCCTCAATGAGGGATATATAGGAGACAGGCTGTAACATCTACAACAATATATACACACTTTGAATAGGCAAATGAATCATTTATTGATACAGATCTGTATATTACATTTCAAAGATGGACAAAACAATTAAAGACAAGGGGACTCAAGACTCAAAAGAGGGACAGTGCCTCCAAATCAGGGACAGTTGGGACATTGACAGTAGACCTACTTATAAAAGGAACCACCACACCTTGGATAGGAGATTAGTGATAGATAAAGAATAAAAAGGAGGGGTGGCAGCCGCTCAGACCATTCCATAACTAACCTGGGAGGTGCACGTTAGCAGGGCAATGAGGATACAAAAGTCTTAAAGGGGTCACAGCACTCAACCCTGTTAGCTTGCAGACCAACCTAAAATCTGTCTCTAAATCTGGTTAAAAACAGAGGGCTCTGGTTAAAAACAAAGTATTCTTAAGCTGCACCACCAGCACCAAGGTGCCTCTGTGGGGTGCATTCCTAACTCTAATCTCTGAGAGCCCCATTTGGGACATACAATGCAATAGATAAACTGGGAGCAGGCTTACCTGAGGTTGCCCTAAACCTCTCAAGTGCAAGCCATGGGGTGGAAGGGTCAAAGACCTTGCAATACAGCCTAGACCCCACACACCATTGGCTTGATGCAGAGCCTCCCCGTTCAGCTCCCCCGTGCGTTTTCCCGTTGGTTTTGGGCTTTGATTGGGTCAGGAAAGGGTGCTACGTTGATTTTAGTGTGCGCTTATGCGCTCAGGTGTGCGCTCAGCCGCCTTTCCGATTGTCGGCTCGCACGAGGCTGTTTCCCGGCAAAACGGACGCCTCGTTGATTGGTCCGTTTTTTTCAGTGATGCAGAGCCTTGATTTCCGATTGAAATCACCCTAATAAAACGGGGCCACCGAGCCTTCACTTACGGGCAGTCAGAGCAGCCGTATTTGCACTCGGGCAATAATATGCAGTCCTCTGTTGGAGCACATCAGCGGCGCCAGTTCCGCGGTCTTGTCCTGCTGAGTATGGCAGAAACCAGGCTGCACGCCTTTGGACATGGATGGCATGAGTATTTGATATATTTTAGGGTTTTTTTTTGTGGGTCCTTTTTACAGGGTCTCCCTAATTTTTTTTTTATTGCCTGTGTGCAGGAATTGGAAGATGGGACATAGCATAAATGTGCAGGCACTGGCTGGCCCTGATTTGGTTTTTTGGGAGTCGTTTATCTGGCTTTCCCTGCCTAGGAATTCCTGCCTACATGAGCGATTCAAATCTGGCGATCTTTTTGGTGGCTGGCTACTGGGTATGTGTTTGAAACTTGTATTGGTTACGCACCCTGTCTGACTGTGTTTTTTCCCTTAACTCACTATTTGGTAAATATTTTCGTAGTATATTTGGAGCCTAATTATTGAGCTACAAATTAAATGGGTTAAATGATTGTACCCTATTGCGTCATGTTCTTGCCCTCTTATGTAAGTAGTATTCCCCAGACTTTTTTAATGAGAGTACAGGTTGGATGTGCATGTAGTCTCATTACAAATGTCCTTTCCTCCCACCCTACCCCGCTCACCTATTTGTCCCTCTTTTCTATTGTTGCAATGCACACCTTTTTTTTAATTTTTTTTTTTTGGTTTTAGGGCAGGAGACTCTGCCTATCCTTTGGTCCCCTGGATGAAGACCCCCATCCTGCACCGATCTTCACAGGCAGAGGAGCGCTACAATACTGCCCCCAGGAGGACTCGCTCTGTGTAGGAGCGAGGCTTTGTTCTCTTGAAGATGAGGTTCCGTTGTCTTGATGAGACTGGGGGGGCACTACAATAGACGCCTGCAACGGTCCTAAACCTAATCATGGCTTGTGGGCTACTCCACCACCTTTAGTTTCAGCCCTCCCCACCCCTCCTTTTTCTTGCACCCAAAGTGGCACCGCGCAAACCATACGTGCACAACTAGTGTTTAGTGTTTTTTCAGAGACCACAAATTTATTTGGATTTTTTTTTTTTTTTTATTTTACAAACAAATTTTGTTTTGTCATTTGTTTTTTTGGACCAAAAGAAAAATTACACGTGGGGTCAGAAAAAGTATTCCCCACAAATTAGTGGTATGTTGGGTTGCATGGTGACGAGGAATGATGTTGTGCCTGCAAATTGGCTGCAATGTGGGCCAGGCTTTGATTAATCTCACCCATATGGCTGGTTAGGGCAGAGATATTTCTGTTTAATACCTCTAATTGGGCGTTGAGGTTTGTGAGTTGGGTGCACACAGTCTCATTGAATTGCTGTGTTGTCGCAGCAAAGGCTATATTTTCCTGCCTCCATGTTTTCTCCAAAATTTGAAGTTGTCTTCTTTGGGAAATATGGCGTCTAGAATGGGTAGGAGCAGTGGGACGGGTGGTTGGTTCTGGTTCCGAAGGTGGTTGTGGATGTGGTGGCTGTGCCGGGGTTGACTGCTTTGCTGCCACTGGTTCAGTAGTGGTTACTGACATATGTGGGGTGTCCTCCTCCAAATCTCGTATATGGTCGATGATGGGTGGGCTTCCTGTGGTCTGTAAAGAAATATAGCATCCTTTTAGTTTAATTCTGTCCACAAAAGCTCTCAAATATCAATGTTAAAAGTACACACCAAGGACCATTGACTTACCTCATAGCAATCCACAATTTGGGTTTGTGGTGTAGAAGCCTGGTGTGCCCTTGGCCTCGGTGCTAACGCAGGGGTTTGGGGGCCTGGTGTGTCCTGTTGACTTGGTCCTTAGAATGTAGATAGATAGATTAGCTAAATGGCCAAGTACAGTGTGTTGTGTAGCATAACACTGCCTTCTTGAACTTTTTGTAATAGGTCATGGCAAAATCAGACTCACCTTGGGACCTTACATTCCGGTCTGTGTCTTGTGCCTCTGCCAGGCCCTGGATGCTGGACGGGTGTATGTATGTATATACATGTTCCTCGGCGGGAGTAAGGATTATTTTAGTGGGTAAGCCACCCCCTGTCTGTTGGCTGGGGAAGATTAAATTACACCTAATAAGTGTTACATCCTTTTAACCATGCAGCTAAAAATGCATTTAATTTGCCCTTTACCTCTGCTGACGGCGCATGTCCATTTTTTTTTTACTGTAGTATTTCAAGTCCCCAAATTTCCTTTTGATTTGTTGAATATCTCGCCTGACAGATCCCACACTATTTACTTGGCGGCAAATATTCGTCCAGATCTCCAGCTTAGCCTGCTTAGTGGTGGATTTGGAGGTCCTGCCAAATAGGGCATCATAATGCTCACAAACTGCATTTGCCACAGCCATGCTTTGAGCATCGCAAAAACGTGCAGTTAGGGAGCCACGGCGTAGTTGTCGGCCACATGGGTGTGTGGTGTCCCTGCATCTGTGGAAATTGATGGTTGGCTATCTGGTGAGTCGTGTGTGGTTCTGGGGCTTATGGGGGAGGGTGATGTGGTGTGTGTGCTGCTATGGCTTAATGTCTGGGTTCCTGTTGAGCTATCAGATGTGGAGCTGCATGTGGAATGTGAGGTACTGGAATTGGGAGAACCAGAGGGTTGAGGTGGAGGGGTGGGTGACCTTGGTGGGGTGGTGGGTTTGGCAATACGCTTTCCCTTGCTGATGTGTTTTGTTTTGTGGGTATGTTTTGTGTGTTGAGGCTGAGGATGCTGCAGGGTCTTACTCGACTTTGCACCCTTGTGTGTTCGTGCTTTTTTTGCAGGTGGTGGTGAATGTATGCGGCTGCTATGTGCCTCGGCCCTTGGTTGGCTCTTTTTGCTCCCTTTAGGTCTGCCCATAATGATATGGTATCCAACACAGAGCTGAGTGCCTTGTGCTTTAAATATGTTTCCCGTGTGGGCGTGGTCAACAGCGGGTGCGCGCCTGCGCGCACGCACGTCAGCGCGGGGGGAACGTCAGAGCTATACCTTGCAAACCAAGAAAAGATGTCGGCCGCCATCTTTACCCGGGAGCAGGACGACATCATCATGGATGTGAGTATGCGAGCTTGCGTTTATGTGCGCGCACACATTCCTTCTAATAAAAAAAAAAAAGCAAGAATAGTCTGAAACAACTTAGTTTGTGACGTGAAATACAAGCCCACCTTAGTTTAACACATGTCCGCAGCTACAAACTAGCCTACATGCAGATAGCAGAACTAGGGCAATGTGAGGCAGCAAGAGGTTAATAAAGTGACTTTAGTTAGGCCAAGAAACTTGTTAATGTATTTTGTGTATTAATGGTGGGTCCTTGTATCTATTTTTGACAGATGATGCTGAGGAATCGCTACGACTTCCTGCCATCAGATTATGACAAGCGGACGTTGGCCCTGGCGGTGGTGGACGTGATTGAACGAAGATCCCAAACCACCTATACCTTCACCCAGATCGCCCAACACTGGTCTGATTTAAAAAGAAGGCATAAGCCCCGGGTGAGGCGGTACTTCGCAAAACATTTCCCATGTAAGTGTTGAAAATGTAAATGCACCTATAACCCTGGCCTCGCCTGGGCGTGGTTTAATGATTGTGTTTGTATTTCAGCCCATGAATGGAATTTGCGGTTCCACCCCACCCGGACCAGGACACGCAGCCCAGTGTTGGGCGAAACAGGTGAAGGTGTAGGTGGCCCACCGCCAGGGTCAACGGCCACCCCCTCCTCTGCCAGTGAGTATGAGGAGCCTCTGGACCTCAGCATGCAGGGGAGGGGGGAATCTGACTGCAGGGAGTCGAGTAGAACAGAGCCCCAACCGTTCTCCGGTAAGGGAAAGAAAGTTAGATATGTGGTAAGACATGCATTAAATACAGATACTCATGTGCACTATTGTTTTTGATTCAGACGTCGCTGGAACATCCCAAGGGATGAGTGAGGAAGGGGGCGAGGAGGAAGAGGTTTCTGGGGAAGGTGAGTAGATTGATACCTAGAAGCCTAACATAATATTATATTAATGAAAGAACAACAGTCTCTAATATCAGTGTGTTTGTCATTCATACAGATTCCCAACTGCCACAGAGGGAGCATGAAGGGAGACTCCGCCCCCGATGCAATGTGCGGCCTAAACCTTGTAAGTGGTGTTTATTTAAACTAAAGTAAATGAGCAAACAATACCATTCGAAAACTAAAAATCTTTAACATTTCCATAAAAATTTATAAAAAAAAGCCCTTAAAGCGGACCTTAATTATGACTAAGAGGCTATCTTACATATTTCCCACACCCTGTACATACAGATTGTGCACCTTACAAATCATCTTACTAACTTTTGCCAGAGCACAGCTCTGCTCTGTGTGAGCAAAGCACAGCTATAACCCACCCCCTGTACCTTATCCCACTCTCCTCTCCTCAGTAAGTGTGATGCTTCAGAGTCAACATGGCGTTGCACGTATCCTAAATTCCTGAACTGAGTTGCAGCCCAGTGGGTGAAAGAATAATAATTGATTGACTAACAAATTAATATATATTAGTTTAAGATGTTGTGGGAAATTTTTTAAAGAGTTTGGGCTTTTCATTAAATCACGCAGAAGGTCCGGTTTAAAAAGTGCCAAAAAAAGAAACAAACACAATAAACAATGCTAAAGTAATGTTTTTCATTCACAGATCAAAGAAAACAACAGGCTACAGACCCCGAGGCCTAATTTTTTTTTGGGACTTTAAAAATGTAAATATTTCTATTTGTATGTTTAAACAAAAATTTTAACAAAAAAAACAAAACTAAAGCAAAACCAAAAAAGTTTATTAATAAATAATTAAGAATATTTCGAGAGTTGTGTTTCCTGCAAAAGTACCATCACACAACATCAGCACACATTTACATGACACACAAAAGGTTTAGATATGGGACAATAAAACAGAAAAAAACACAAACTATTAAGGTATGCATTAAAGCCAAGGAAGAAGGAACTACAAGATGATTAAGGTATGCATTAAGGACAAGGAAGAAGGAACTACTAGAGGATGAAGGTATGCATTAAGGACAAGGAAGAAGGAACTACTAGATGATTAAGGTATGCATTAAGGACAAGGAAACCCCCACAAAAAAGCAAAAAGAAAAAAAAGATGTGTGTCAAATTTGCATTTGTGGCCATATGCATCTTCCAATGGAGTTTGAGGGATGTGCGCTTGCGTGTAGCCAGATTGGCAACAGAAGAGCGATGGAGATGTAAGTATACTTGCTAAAACCACCAAAATGGAAGGTCAAATACGACGGAAACCAAGCAGGTACGTTCAAAAAGCCAGGAAAAAACAGGGAAAAACGGGCGTGATTTGTTAATGAATATGCTGGGAGCCCGTGTGAACGTGCTGGGAGCCCGTGTGAGCCCGTGTGAACGTGAACGGGAGCCCCGATCAAATTGAAGGCACCCGAGAGAGCAAAAAAAGCTTTCCGAGTAAAGTGAAATTGAAGGATCAGTTAGGGAGCCATTCCGACGGAGGCTCTGCATCACATTTGGGCCACGATTCAAACGGGAGCCCCGGACAATCGGAGGGTTTTAAGGTCAGTTCAGAGGAGGCTCTGCATCAGGCCATATGTGCTTGCACAAATTCAAAAGAAACAAAGGAGGGGTGGCAGCCACTCAGACCATTTTATAACTAACCTGGGAGGTGCATGTTAGCAGGGCAATTAGGATACAAAAGTCTTAAAGGAGCCACAGCACTCAACCCTGTTAGCTTGCTGACCAACCTATAATCTGTCTCTAAACTTGGTTAAAAACAGAGGACTCGGTCAAACCGAGTCCTCTGTTTTTAATCAAGTGTAGAGACAGATTATAGGTTGGTCTGCAAGCTAACAAGGTTGAGTGCTGTGGCTCCTTTAAGACTTTTATAAATATAGAATAATTTACACCAGCTAGGATTATTAGTCACATGTATCAGCTAGGATGGAATGGAAGGAGTGGAGTGGATGGAACTTGAAAGACAAAGGCCCTTATTTAACAAGGGATAGCGCCAGGTAGCGAATGGTGAGCGAACGGTAATGACGCTCACCGCCACGAGAACGCCGGCTCCCCTCCGCAATCACACATTTATCAAGCCGATCCTACTTAGCGACTGACAGAGCGCCAGATAGCGAATCATTCATCATTATTTCAGCCTCACCCCACAGCGCCAGCGAGCGACCTTGAACAGCGACAGGTATGACCTCTCGCTACCTGGCGCTCTCCAATGCATTTCAATGGAGCAATCTTTAAATATTCTTAATTAATTGCTATTAATGTTTTTTTTTTTTTTTTTTTTTAAATGTCAAAAATTCTGTGACCACTTCTGCAATGTTAGATATTTTTTTTTAGGTAAAAAAAATAAATAAATTTATGCAGAATTGATATTACAGGTCTGATATTAATGTATTCATATTACAAAATCTTTTGAAAAACATGTTTTTTTTTTTATCCAAAAATATGGTTGTTTGGGGGTTAAAAAACTACTTTTAACCCATCGCCGCCAGCGCTCTGGGGTTTAAACAAGCATTTCACAACGCGAGAATTTTTTGAGCGTGATTTGTTAATGAATATGCTGGGAGCCGTTCGCACAGCGAATACTAGCGTGCGCTGTGAAAATAACGCTACTGTCGCTCATCTGTCGCTACCTGGCGCTATTAATGAATCGGCCTCAAAGTGGAGTCCAAGCTTGCCTTGTGAAGCTGATGTCCTTTCATTGAGTTTCTTGTGGTGGAATCATTGAATAGTTTAGGTTGTATTCAGACTTTGACATGCAGAGATTTCAGGGAAGTATCTAAAGCTCACGTTAGGTCATTTATATTATAGGCAAAGTCATGTAGAACATAATGGCAATCTCCTGGTGTTATTAAAGTGTTTCAGCTGGGAAATAAAAAAACACGTGTACTTACTTTTTGTCCTGCACTGCAGTTTTTTTTTATTTCCCTGCTGTAGGACTTTAAGGAGGGTTTTGGATACATAATTGGGGGCAGTGGGGGACTGGGCCAAAAATCAGCCCTGGATTTTATCAGCCCCTGGCCAGCCCAAGGCGACCTTGCTGAGGCCCCCCTCCACAACCATGATGTTGAGGCTATAGCATTGGGGG
Organism: Gastrophryne carolinensis; assembly: GCA_027917425.1. Lineage (NCBI taxonomy): Eukaryota > Metazoa > Chordata > Amphibia > Anura > Microhylidae > Gastrophryne > Gastrophryne carolinensis. The sequence continues at coordinate 133,659,254 of CM051241.1, read as the reverse complement.
CTGGGGTTCCTTGGCTTGTGGGTACAGGGGGCTGAGAGGGAGACTAAGGGGGCAGGGATTGAATGTGGGTGTTAAAAGCAGCAGCCCATCTGGCTCAGAAGCAGTGCGGCCCACCAGGCAATGTCCCGGGTCTCTCTAGGACCAGTCTACCCCTGCTTGGGGGCCAGGTTGCAAGTCCTTGTTTAGGCACACACTAACTTGCTCTCATCTTTTACCACCTGTCGGAACAGTGTACAGTGCTGTTTTAAAGTGGAATTCCTCTCAAAAGTCACAAAAACCCTTTATTGACCCTCGAGTCAGCTCTGCTGTCCCGGTCATGGGCGCCAGCCGCTGAGAAACCCCCATGCCCCTGGCACCCATTTACAGGGACCAACACCCACGGCTAATCTATAAGATTCCCGGGCTGTTTGATTCCCTCCCCCCGGGGCATCCAAAATCGGGAGGCTCTGCTGTCGAAACCCCCAGGTCTCCTATACACTTACCTGTTTTCCCGGTCCAATGGCGCATGCGCGAGCCGCGGCGGCATCCCCCTATCCCTCTAGCAGGGCGCATGCCCGCTACAGGCATTTGTGTATGGCGTGGGCATGCTCCCTGTTAGAGGGATGCCCCGCTGTGTGAAACCCCCCAGGTCGCACCATACACTCACCTTGATTCCCGGTCAAATAGTGCATGCGCGAGCCGCATCCTCATCCCCACTATCCCTCTAGCAAGACGCGCCAGGCATTTGTGAATGGCCGGCGCGGCCACGCTCCCTGTTAGAGGGAAACAGGGAATGCGGCGACCAGCATGCTCTGAGCCACGGGCCTTAGATGAAGGCTTAGACAATGTTGGCTGATTGGACGAGCGGTCGTGCATTTGCCATAGGACCGGGAAGAGGTGAGTTGGCATCGGAGAACTGGGGGGTTTCACACAGCAGGGCACCCTCAGACCCAGGATAGTCAAAATTCTGGGTTTTGGTCCACTTTAAATAAAATAAATAAAATAGGTTTTCACATAAGTTTAATTGTAACTCACACGACTACTGATTTTCAGGAGATTTTTTAGGGTAAGTTGAACCAGAGCCTTTGTGTTTTGAGTTTTGATAATTCGACCTTGATATGCCTGATGGATAGCGGGAGGAAAGATCATTCATTATAAAGGATTGTTGTAATCTTGCATTTATGAGGTGCTAATGCTTCTCTAAGCAACATCTCTGCTTTGTTGTTGCATTTAATGAAGCATTTATGCAGAAGCCCAAAAGCTTGTCTTAGACGGCTTAGTTTTGAGCACTCATCTGATTACTAGAAACCTCTTCACATGCCTAATGATGTGCCAAGACTTTATTTGTAAGACTCCTTTTATAATAATAGGGTTATTTATCAAATCGGGCAGTGGGCAATGTTTACTGCCACCAGAGATAGGATAATGGATGGCCATATGCTGCATTGCTTTAAGGAAATTAGTCAGCAGAAATGATTTTATTTGTATTTCAATGCCTGGCAAGTATATTTTGTGAATGAAATATGTAGGAATGGCGTAACTGCAGCCTCATGCGGATATGAATCCCTGCAGTAGAGGTGGCCTACAGTAGACCCATTTATTTAATAAACTAGATGTACAATATGGCAGAAGGCAAACAATATTAAAGTGGACCAAAACCCACCCTGGAGTCGATGAGACTCCAGGGCAGGCATACTTGCTCCCCCAGGGGACCCTGATTGCTGTGTAAAACCCTCAAGGTCACCCGGAAACATACCTTCTTTCCCAGGCCAAAGGCGCATGCGCCAACAGTGGCTGCATCCCTGCTATCCTTTTGGCATGCCGAGTTTCGGGGCCATATTACTGATTCGGGTGTCCTGAGGACAAGGACCAAAACGCAGGATAGTCAAAATCCTGGGCTTTGGTCCACTTTAAAGCAGGCAAAAGCCACATTTTTAACTAGCAACCCCTGAATTGCTCCCTCTGTGAAGAGCAACTTTTGCCAATTTTAAGTACTCCTGCTTCACTCTAATCCCAGATAATGGTGCTTGTTTTAGCTGCAAAGCTCCTTCATTCATTGCCATTGTTGTGTGTGGCAATTATGTCATTGCCCCACCTATGCAATGACTGATCACCGGCCATCTCACAGAGATGATTTGAAAAGCTGACATCGCCTCTCCCTCTCTTGTTCCTCCATGTGAGCTGTTTTTCTTTTTTCTGCTGTCCCTTGGTGCGAGATGTCAGGTGATCAGTTATTTCACAAGCTGTCATTCCCATACCTGTGACCAAGGGACAGCCAAAAAAAAAACAGCTCCCATGGAGGAAGAAGAGATGGAGAGCTTCTCAAATCATTCTGGAACACTGTTTTTTTTTTGCGGTCCCTCTCTGTGAGATGGCCGGTGATCAATCATTGCATAGGTGGGGCAATGACATCATTGCCACACACAACAATGGCAATGAATGACAACAATGAATGGAGGAGGTGAGGCTTTATAGCTAAAACAAGGAACATCTGGGATTAGAGTAAAGCAGGGGCACTAAAAATTGGCATAAGTTGCTCTTCATGGGGGGAGCAATTCAGGGGATTCTAGTTAAAATGTGGGTTTTGGTCCTCTTTAATAACAATTATTAGTGGAGTGTCCACTTGTTCAGGCCACTTAAGGGTCACTGCTGTTAAATAACAATTATTAGTAGAGGGTCCAGTTGTTCGGGTCACTTAACCCTTCTAGTGCCAGCTACGTGAGTCTCACGTAGCTACCTCTCCAACCGTTAAGTGCCAGCTACGTGAGACTCACGTAGCTGACTCTAGAGCCCCATAAAAAAAAGTAAAAAGATACAGATTTACCTGACCCCTCGTTTGAACGTGCCAGTGATTCTCTTCAATAATCAGCTACTTGATTTTCGCCCCCGGGCCTCTGATCTTCAGGAAGCCCCCCCCCCCCACTCCATCTGAAAGAAAAAAAAAATTAATAATGACACAAAATCACCTGACAGCTCGATCGCTCCTCCGATGTCTTCTCTTCACCGGGGGGGGGGGGGGCTCCGATCCCCCCCTGGACTTACCACGCTTCGGGTGAGGACCCAGCAACGGGCCCTCACCATCCTCTTTGACCGGCGCTGGCCCCGCCCCTAGCCCTGCCCTGCCCACGTAAAAAGATACAGATTTACCTGACCCCTCGTTTGAACGTGCCAGTGATTCTCTTCAATAATCAGCTACTTGATTTTCGCCCCCGGGCCTCTGATCTTCAGGAATAGCCCCCCCCCCCCCCCACTCCATCTGAAAGAAAAAAAAAAATTAATAATGACACAAAATCACCTGACAGCTCGATCGCTCCTCCGATGTCTTCTCTTCACCGGGGGGGGGGGGGGGGGGTGGGGGGGGGGCTCCTGGACTTACCACGCTTCGGGTGAGGACCCAGCAACGGGCCCTCACCATCCTCTTTGACCGGCGCTGGCCCCGCCCCTAGCCCTGCCCACTTGTGGGAGGAGCGGGATGACGTCATCCCGCTCCTCGTATACTGGCACCCAGGCTCCGACTGTCACTTGTCGGTAGCGATCGGAGCAGGGAGGGTGGGAGGCAGGGAGGCTCTGATCTCCCTGCCTCCCACCCTTCCTGCTCCGATCACTACCAACAAGTGTCATCTGCAGCGGCGCGGAACACGTGATCAGAGGTAAGTATAAGTAAAAAAAAGAATAATAAAATATTTTGTGTCTGTGTCTTTTTTTGGTGTCTGTGTCCATGAGACCCCTTATACCAGTTCACAAGGCTCTGGGGCTGGCAATCACCTGCGGCTAGAAGGTGACTTGCCATTGAGTGTCCACTTCTTCAGGCCACTTGGGAGTTGCAAACAAAGGGTTAATTCCCACTCTTCACAGGCTATAATAAATAAAACAAATTTTATCCGGAGGTTGGAGGCCAAATTGGGGGGGGGGGGGGGTATTTCCAAAGCCAACTGTCCTTCTAATTGTCCTTCCATGTGGCTCACATACTAAGGGACAGCTAGGGACAAAGGAACCTCTGATAACTGTCCTTTGCTGGCCACTTCCAGGGACAGGCTGCTCATATACTGAGGAGGAGAGAAACACATCTGCTAATTGTTCTTTATGGGCCACTTCCAGGGACAGCTCCAAAGTTCCCAGGTGAGTGCAGACCAACAGCACTTCACCACCAATGAGTGGGCCTCCATTAAGTACATTTGTGCCGTGCTGCTGTACTTTCAATATGCCAACAATATGGTCAGCGCTGATGATGCCATCGTTAGGACTGACATCCTATCCGTGGATGCTAGAAAAAAACACTTCAGATCATGACGAAGGATGTAATATTGCCACAGGAGAAAGCAGCGCAAGAAGAGGAAGGGCTATTTTCCCCAGGTGTCAGGCCAGTCCACACGTGGCTTACAGGGAGGGTTGGTGGACCAACAGCGGCCAGCCAAGGGACAGTTTTGGAGGGTGGCACCTAGCGCAGCTCATAGGCTTCACTGGAGCGTGGCTGGGGGGGATGCAGAGGCCTGACAGGCTGACCACAGAGTTACCCGCATAGTTAACAGTGCCAGTTTTAGACAAGCTAGAAAAGTTGCACCAGTCTATAAGCCAAATGGTAAGTCAACAATAAAGCCAATAATAGTGTGCACACTAATCCCAGCACTCAAAACTCAATACACTGCACCACAGGTAACAACGCCTAGGAGGTAACAACACCCCACAGGTAACAACGCCTAGCGCGTTCGTAGTGTCTCCTGCACTACTTCACTACTTCACTCGCCCTTGAAGTAGTGCAGGAGACACTACGAACGCGCTCGGCATTGTTACCTGTGGGGTGTCCACGTCTGGTTGGTCTGTATGCACTTTTATTCATTTCTTTCTCCTTCACTTCCATCACCACGGCGTGTTTTCCTGCTTAATGGTATGTTATTCTGCTTTATTTTTGTACACTCATGTGGATCTGAATTGATTAATAGGTGGGTTTAGCACATTTTTTGTTGTATTTTTGCACTTTTGCATCTGAGAGCATACTAGTTATAGTATATTGGATTTTGATACACACTTTTCATGGAGAGTATTTTACTTTTTGCACTGAGACAGACCTCCAGCGCCCCTTGTGGTTTTAAATGTTTATGTCATGTAGTTGTTATTGTATAGTCTTAATGTTTATTGTGATTGTAAATATATGTAAGTAGTCAATAAATTTGAATATTTTTTAGACCCTTAAAGTGGTGCAACTGTTTCATCCTTGGCACTTTTTAGAGGGTACTGTGGGTGTCCCTCTTTTCTTGCAGTGTATTTAGTTAACAGTGCCAATTATTGGATGGCCACCCTGCTGGATCCCCTCTATAAAGATAACATCACATCCTTGATCTCACCACTGGAGCATGATAGAAACATTTGAGAGTATAAGCACAACGTGGCGGAGGCACTACTGGCAGGGTTCCAAAATTACATTAAGGCCTTGTGTCTCACGCAAAGGGAGGATGTGAGACCACTGCTGCTGCCACCACCACCACTAAGCCTGTCCTCACCATTCCAGGGAAGTGTTCAGCTTTCTCTTTCTTCCACAAACAACGGACAGAATGTTGAAGTTTGGCCCATCTCACCCACAAGCAAGCCCTGGGCTTGAATGCAAGCATTTTAAAAATTGATTGCCTTTGAAATGTTCCCATTATCCACATCACAACTAACACACGGACAACTAAGCATAGGCAGGGATGTTACAGCTCTTTAACTGCCCATTGGGTTAATGTAGTGGCTGCCGAGTCGCGAAGCACTTTGGTGCATATACTTCCACCCCCCAGGATTGTCGAACATCCCTTATTGCCTCCTGTTGCCTATCCAGTCAGTGCCTGCACCACCATTTTGAGTCCAGCATGGGAAAACTGCAACAAGGGGTGTTGAAACTAATCTGTCTTGGCGAAAGACCACATAACCCAGGAGCTGTGGACTGGCATCCGGAGCAGACAGATGATTGGTTGTTGCCACTAAACCTAAAGCCTGAAAAGGTGGTGAGTGACAATTGGCAGAACCTAGTAGCAACCTTGAGCTGAGCTGGATTGAGTCACATTTGTTGGTTGGCGCATGTGCACAGCTTGGTGAGGCAAAGCTTCTTTGCCCATTATCCAGACATGTCGGAACTGCTGCATAAAGTGCATGCCATTTGCATGCACTTTGGGCGTTCACACCCTACTGCTGATTGTCTATCTGCACCACAGAGGAACTTTGGCCTTCCCACCCACCGGCTCAGAGGGGATTTCCCCTTTACATATTGTATGTTGGAAAGGGTGTGTGAGCAGCAGTCAATAGTGGATTTTCAGCAGGCAGGTTGGTAAATTGAACATGTGGCAAGAGCTTGCCCTCTATGCCTTGGAGATGCTGGCCTGCCCTGCGGCAAGTGGCAGAACGTGTGTTCAGTGGCGCAGGGGCCTGCCATCACCAACAAGAGAATCTACCTATCCACAGCCAACATGAACATCCTTACATTTGTGAAGATAAACTGGACATGCATCCCACAGGACTTGGCTGTGCCAGCACCTGAAAGGAAGGTTGAAGTGTTGGCTACCTCCATATCTTCCACCTACCTGGCAGAAAGAACACAAACTGGTGGAAAGTATAATGAAACATCAACAGGTTAAGGGTGATCTGTTGTCTCTCTATTCTGGCAGCCTTGCTGTCCTTATATGTACAGGTGAATGAAGACTCCTTTTGGGAAGGAAGCAACATAGATCGAGAGCTGAGGCAGCTGTTTCAGCAAATATAATGAAGTAAACAACCTCTCATAAAAAACATTGCAATAACATGGGACCAAGCAAACGTTGTTCACTGTAGGATACAAAATGATTGGAAAGAAAACAGTGGGCCAAATGACACAATAGAAAGGATCTGTTTTAGATCAAGTACAGTCAACCCTTCCCCCTACCTTATTAAGTTTGATGGGTTTGACTGTGTTTATGGACTAGAACTCCACAAGGATGAAAGGGTGTCTTCTCTTGAAGTACTTCCAGACAGAGTTACTTCATCCAGGATAAGCGATGCCCATTTGGCTGACAAAATGACTGGTAAAGCTGTGGAACATATGGTTGAAATGGATGTTCGTTCCAAGGATGAATGGTGAGGGATGGTTATGGCCAGAGCACCAATCATGAACACGTGGTTTTATATAACATATGAAAAAGACCCTGTTCTATACATGTGACAGCTTTTAGGTAACAATAAAGAAGGAGATCTTCGCATCATGCCTGACTCCTTCAGCGGGAAGAGAGCCAGGGCAGGTTGTGGACAGCCTAGTTGGGAAGCAAGTGGAATATGGCTCAAAAAGGACCGGTATGGTAATTCATTCAGTGGAAGGCAGTGTGATTTATCAAGTTTGATAACAGTTTCCATATTTATGTCTATGATTTGGGGAAGACCCCCTAAGTAATGTTCTTGACTGTTGCCAAACTTGTGGAGCTACCAAGTGTAATATTTATAGAAAATCCAACTTTCAGATTATAATCTTTTATTCCTGCAGACTCTTGCATTTAATGGAGTAAAGAGAATACATTTTTGGATTGCATCCTTACATAGGAATACACCACTTCTGACAAATGAGGGGCTTAGGGAAATAAGAAAAAAAACTGTACATAAAATAAAAACGAGTTGTAAAAGAGCATATGAATGAAGTTGTGTGACTGTTCATTATAAAAGTTATTCTTAAACCGGACCTTCAGCATCATTTAATGAAAAGCCCAAACCCTTAAAAAATTGTTCCCCAGCAACTAAAATTAATATATGTAATGTTTTTAGTCACTTACTTTTTATTCTTTCCCTCACTGGCCTGCAACTCCGTTCAGCACTCTAGGATATGGGCACTGCCATCTTGGCTCAATAGCATCACATACTGAGGAGAGAAGAGGGGTCAGAAGTGCAGGAGAGTGGGGTTATAGCTGTGCTTTGCACAAACAGAGGTCAGTAAAAGGTCAGCAATCCCAGAATGCAGAGCAGCACAGTCAGAGGACACTTCCTGTTTGCAGGCAGCCTGCACGTCCATGAGCCGCTATCTTGGATGATTAAAGGCTCATAACATGCAGTAGATGCAGGTCGGATGATTTTTAATGTGATCAATCTATATGTACAGGGTGTAGGAAATATATAAGATAAGCTCATATTCAGGGTGAAGGTCCGCTTTAAGCGTCCCTTCTTTACCTTCAAGGCAATATTTTGGTGTATAATATTTCCCTACAATAGGCATCTATATTTTTGCTTCCAGTATCCCTGTTGATGCCATTATGGGTAAACAGTATATTTATGTTTCCATCTACATATAACAATGCACTCTGAAGTCTTCATGTGTGCCTTTTTGTATAATTCAAGGTGTAATTCAAGTGACTAGTTTATCAAAGCTAAAAAGAATCTAATGCCAGGTGTTCCACAATGTAATAGTTTATTAAAGCTCAAAAGAGTATACTGACAGGTGTGCCAACAGTTAAATAGTTTATCAAAGATCAAAAGATGTAATGCAAGGTGTACCCACAATTAAATAGTAAAAATTAAATTCAAATTGTACTGACACACAAGTGGGCTGACCCAGTGGATACTTCACTAACAATTGGTATTAAAGAGTAGTGACCCCCAAGTGGCCTGAACAGTTGTTATTAAGGAGTAGTGATGCAAGTGGTTTGAGCAAGTTCTATTAAACAGTAGCCTGAACCAGTGTATACTCCACTAACAATTGGGATTAAAGAGTAGTAACACCCAAATGGTTTGAACAATTTGGTGTTACTGATCTGGTATTTGGTATTAAAGAGTAGTGACCCCCAAGTGGCCTGAACAGTTGTTATTAAGGAGTAGTGATGCAAGTGGTTTGAGCAAGTTCTATTAAACAGTAGCCTGAACCAGTGTATACTCCACTAACAATTGGGATTAAAGAGTAGTAACACCCAAATGGTTTGAACAATTTGGTGTTACTGATCTGAGACCCCCAAGTGGTTTGAGCTATTGACATTACAGAACCGAGACTCCATGTGGTTTGAACAAATGGTAGTAAGAGCAGTGGCCATCAAGTGGTTTGAACCATTGGTATTAAAGCGCAGGGCCCCCCAAGTGGCCTGAACAATTGGTATTACAGAGAAGTGACCCCCAAGTGGTTTGAAAAATTGGTATTCCAGAGCAGTGACCCTCAAGTGGCCTGAAAAATTGGAATTACAGAGCTGAAACCCGCAAGTGGCCTGAACAAGTGGCATTACAGAGCAGTGATCCACAAGTGGTTTGAACAATTGGTATTAAAAAACAGTGATCCCCCAAGTGGTTTGAGCAATTGGTATTACAGAGTAGTGACCCCTCAAGTGGTTTGAACAACTGGTATTATAGAGCAGTGACCCCCCCCCCCCCAAGTGGTCTGAACAATAGAGCTGAGATCCTCAAGTGGTTTGAACAATTGGTGTTACAGAGCAGTGACCCCCAAGTGGGTTGAACTATTGCTATTACAGAGCTCAGACCCCATGGGGTTTGAACAAATGGTAGTAAGGAGCAGTGACACATGAGTGGTTTGTACAATTGGTACAGAGCCGAGACCTCCAAGTGGCTTGAACAATTGGTGTTACAGAGCAGTGACCCCCAAGTGGCCTGAGAAAATGGTATTACAGAGCAGTGACACCCAAGTGGTTTGAACAGTTGGTATTCCATAGGAGTGACCCCCCAAGTGGCCTGAACAATTGGTATTACAGAGCAGTGACCTCCAAGTGGCCTGAACAATTGGAATAACAGAGCTGAGACCCCAAGTGGCCTGAACAATTGGAATTACAGAGCTGAGACCCCCAAGTAGTTTGAACAATTGATATTACAGAGTAGCAACTCCCAAATGGCCTGAACAATTGGCACCCCAAGTGGTTTGAACAACTGGTGATAAAGAGTAGTGACCCCCCAAGTGGCCTGAACAATTGCTATTACAAAGCAGTGAGCCCCAAGTGGTTTGAACAATTGGTAATACAGGGCAGTGACCCCCAAGTGGACACTTGAACCAAGTGGTTGAAGCAAGTGCTATTAAAGAGTACTGACACAGCTGTGGTTTGAACCAGTGGACACTGCACAAAAAAATATTTTTTTCAAGAGAGCCTTAATTGCCCTCTCAGTCGACGCTCCAATAACAAAATATAGCCATATTTATAGAGGTTCATTTTGGGGGCATTTTTTTCAAGCAGAAACTGGCCCACAACAGTAAGGGGCAGGCCCCAGGATGCTTAGCAACCCTTCCTTCCTTTACCCATGCTCTCATTCAGAGTACATGCTTCTCTTCTCTCCCTCCTGTGATTTCTTAATCTGAGCCATAATGGAGACCAGCAGCCCATCCAATCCTTGTGCCACTGCTGCCAAAGAAACTGACTGGGGTAACCCTCAGCCCACAGAAGCCTCTGAAACTTCCTTAGAGTCTATGGATGACTCTGGGTCTCCACCTCCATTCTAGTTCATCCCCGGAGAAGAACAAGAGCAGTTTGTATTGTAGGACACGGCTGGTTGAGTCTTTAGTTGTCCAGTTGCGTTCAACTGAGTTAAAAGACAGCCTTGAAAGGGCCCTATTTAATATCGGCACCAGGGCTCCGTCACAATAGTTACACCACTGGGTCTAGTAGCAATGGCAGTGGCTACCAGCCCAAGAGGGAGAAGCAGCGGCAGAAGGACTGGTGTTGTCAGCAGCAGTCATGGCAACAGGATGGAGCTCCCTTTAACATCCAGTAGTCAATATATCACCAACCATCCAGCAGTCTTTGACTGGTTGACATCACTCAGACCTCAGACTCCACAGTAGACAGAAGCCAATCGTGCAGCCAGGCATTGGGTGGTTGCTCAGACACCACCATTCCATAGAAAGGGCAGCCCCATTTCTCTTAAAGGCTCTCATGTCCTGAAATTGCCTCTCTCCTTTGCTGCAGCATCTGCCCAGAAGATACTGACAGGCCTCTCCTCTTACTTTCAACCACTGTTCAGAAACAAAGATGTTTAGGAGGATAGTCAATGATCATGAGGGGACCGCTAGGGCTCAAAGCACTCCTCAGTCAGGGAGGGGCCATTCAGATGGAGCTACCAACCCTCCGGTCACAGGATTGCTTCCTTACCCACTAGGCCACGACTACTTTTCTTTTTTAAGTTATTTATTTATTTTTTAGCCAGAGCACAATGCTCCAGCTTCATACCACCTAGTGTTTAGGTGGAGCCAAGTGAATACTGTGCCAGGCAGTTAATAGATTAAGAGAGAGTGAAGTGGCAGTGAAGTCTGCATAAATAATGATGACAACGACTTCACACGGGAGCAAGATCATGACAAGGCACTATTAGCATCGTGGCCAAGGGTGACAGAGGGGAACCCAGCATGGTGGCCGTGGACCACCTACCCACCTGTGACACCAAGGAACATGTGGGAGGGGTACACCATTTTCTAGTCAGCAGACTAGCTTGCAGGAACGCACTGGCAGGGAACGTGCACCCTGAAGCAGCAGCAGCAGAAAACAGCCAGTAAAGGGGGATTGTGCAAAACAACGCTACTCCCAAGTGTGCCAGGTTTTCCAACAGCCATCATCATCATCATTCGAAAACCTGTGATACACCACTTCTCAATGTTGAGACGGTCATTCCATCTCCCTGAGGCAGCCCCAATGCAGGGGAGTGCAGTGACCAGGGCCTGGCATCAGCTAGGGGCACTCAGGAAATTTTCTCACACTTACTTTCCTCCTTTCATTCCTTTTTTCTTCCCTTTTTTTTTATTTTTGCCTTTGTAATTCTTACTTTTTTCTGTGTCATTCCTTCTATTCTTTCTCTCTTTGTCATACCTTCTATTCTTTCTGTCATTCCTTCTAAAGTAGATGCAACCCTGCCCCTGGACATACGCTTCTAGCACAACTTGAATCTCTCTGGTTCATAAAAGAGGTTGGTGATTGACTGCATGCTCAGTCAATAAATACATTCCTTTGAGTTACCCAGCTGTAAATTGACCAGACGTCCTGTATTCTGTGGGATAATCTCCTCACTAATGTCCACAAAGTGGGATATTTACGTTTCCCCAGAGTTTTTGGAGGGACAAACAAGACCAATTAGTCCGCACAGGGCCCCAGTTGTAAACTGACCAGATATCCTGGTTTCGGTGGGACAGTCTTCCCACTCTTGTCTGCAAAAGTGGGACATTTAAGTTTCCCCAGATTTTTTTGAGGGAGAAAATGCCTGGTCAGTTTAGGTAACTGGTGATACTGCTTCCACTTAAAATGGCTGTATTAGGCTTAGTGGGGTCACAAGAGAGTCCTGCTGCTGTTACCTTCTTACAGTGGCTGTCATAGGCCCAATTGGCTTAGAAAAAAAAATAGTGTAAAACACCTGACTGTATAACACCGGAGTGTTATTCACACTAAAAGAACACTACCAAACAGCTAATGACACCCCAGCAACAAAAACACAGATTGTTCCCTATATTCCCTATTGTTCTCATAGACCCGATTGTTACTGCCACAGGTGGTACCCCCAAAGCTAGAAACAAAGATACTCAATACGATACGGATTTAGGGTCATTTAGGTTCCCAAAAGTGTTACTAGAAGCTCAGAACCATAAGACAGCTGCTTGACAATAATTCAAAACCAAAATCAACTATGAAGATTAGCCTTCTGTCAATGTGAATATATAGATTTTTAAGATAACTCTTACTGCCCCCCCTTCCCCAGGAACAGTAATGCCCTTGAAGCCCACCAAAGACTGTGAGTGAAAGTTAGGTAGTGAGGTGCAAACTGATCCAACTCAGACCCCCAATATAACATTGAGCTTTAAAAACCTTATTTTCTTGCCATAAAGACAACTCTTACTGCCCGCTCAAGAACCACCAGTAATACAGAGGCCCCCAAAGACTGAGTGAGAGGTAGGTAGGCAAGAACTGTCCAAACACAGGTATAAAGTTGAGGGTTTGGCTTACTAAAGTGTTTTCAATTCAGCACAGCTGTTACTATAGTACCAGCAGTACTATTGAGGGGCCCGCAAAGACTGTGAGGGGTAGATAGCTCAGTGTCTCATCTGCAGACACCCCATTAAAAAGTGTAGGGTTATGGTAACTTAAAAATCTTTTTAGTAACACAAACAAAAAGCCTTGGTGCCATCCCAGAGAGCTTGAGTGAGAGGTAGGTAACTCAGTGGCAGCAGTGCAATCTCCAGACCTCAATTAAAGGTGTATAACTAGAAAACTTAGAAAAGCAGTAGGGCGGTAGGTGACCCCATTAAAAAAAGCAAAAAAAAAAAAAACCCCAGGGATACTCAGGCTGTTCTCTCTGAAAAGAAAGTCCGCAGCTGAGAATATCCCCAAGTCTCCCTCTTCAGATTAATGCTGGCAGCAGCGGACAACCTGTGGAAAAAAGAATGGAACCGCCCTCCCCACGCTACACTTTCTATCTCTGTTCCTACAAATAAAATGACAGCTTTCCCTGTCTCTGGCTAAGCCCCTGCTGAGGAGTTGGTCAGCAATCAGGAAGCGCAGTTTCGGTTTTATGTCTTCAGGGCAACTGTGACCCCTGTGTCCTTTGCTTCTTGTGCCTTTCCTTTTGTCACTTCCTGGTGCTTCCTTGCGCCCCCATATCAGTTAAACAGCCAATGAAATGTGCCATTGAAAAACTCTGGACCATGCCAAACCAAATCTTTCCTGAATAGTTTGATTTGCTCATCTCTAGTCTTCTTCCCTTTTGTGTCATATTGTGATTGTATCTGGTTGGTGAGGGTTTCTTCAGCAAGAGGTGCAAGACATACCCTCTAGTGTAAAATGTGCACTTTAGGTAAAAAAAAAAAAAAAATAGAAGTGCAGTGGTGCTGAATCAACTCCTAGGCAGACTTTTTTTGGGAGTAAACAGTGCCATTTACTAACATTGTTTACCTAGGAGGTGATTCAGCATCACTGAACTATTTTATTTTTGACCTAAAGGGCACTTTTTACTCCAAAATCTGTGCACCAAGTGCTGTATCAACCTTGTTGTCTTTTGCCTTAAATCTAAAAAAAAAAAGATGTAGCATCACCGAGCAAGCTTCTAAAAAATTAAAAAAGCATTAACACGTGAAAAGAGGACAATGAGAAAAAGGCAATTAATATTCTTGGCACAGATCCACTACAATAGGTAATATACACTTTTTACTGGGGATCTTTGCTACGCACATCCATCATTTTGCATCCCATTGTGGCGCTTACTAAAACAGAATTACCTTCCTCTGCTTTCCTCTGAGGGATGTGTCCTGTCTGCCTATAGTTCGAGGAGAAAAACAGCCTGGTAATTGCTGCACACGTATTGCCTGTAGTCCTCTTTCACATGGCAATCACGGCTGCTTCACTTGGTTAATGAAGACTTGAGAGACTAGGAGGAATAATTAAAGCAGGTGTTTAGATTAACTACCCTCTAATTACTCCCTCCATCGTACTGCTGACGAGAGCGAGGTTGAAACACACAGGTTCTCTCTCCGCCAAAGGGGAAAAAAAGCAAAAAGAAAACACAAAATTAATTTATGTGCTATTGTGTATATGTGAATATGCAGGTGCAATTTATTCCGCTTAACTGCACTGCACATAAATCTCTGGGAAACATGGCATAAAAAAAAGAAAGAAAAAGCAAATAAAGCTCTCAGGATAAAAGAAGGAATGATTGTGATTCATAAAGAATGGCAAACATCGATAATTTTTTTTGCTTTTTTCTATAATCAAACAGCAATAAACAGCATACCTGTCCTTAAAGGGCATCTGTAAGCTAAGCATATTACCGAAAAAGACTTATAGCATCGATTCCTACCAGTCTGTTGTAGTTGCTAGCTGAACTAGACTTGCATTGGAAGGCGGCCTGGGCAAGACTGCAGGATAGCACCATCTTGGCACAAAAAAGAAAGAAAATAGAGTATGTGGATCCCCCACCATTAAGAAATAAATATGGCAGAGCTGAGAAGGTTGTCCCTCCACCTCTCCTGTCCTTGCCATGCTGCACTTGACTTGATGAGAACCACTTTGGGGGTAGGGCTCAGCAGCCAGTGGGTTGGTCATGACTATGAAATCTGCAGAGTAACTGCTCCTTGAAAGCCATGCATTAAGGGACATGAGGTTTAACCCAGGAAAGGTTTTAGTTAACTAGGAACCCAAAGAACCTTCTCCCCTGCAATTTGGGCGTAGACTAACATTTATTCAGTTATAAACAACAAAAATTGTATTTTACCAAGGGCTGAGCTTCTACACATAAATAAAGTCATAGATTCACTTAAAGATCTACTTGATTGGATGGTTGCCCGGAAACGAGTCAATTCCAACAAATCAGAGCATAGACCTTTACTAAAAACTATCAATGAATCTCAAGTTGGCATAGCAACTACTCCTTTATAGAAATACATTATAGTTGAAACTGCTCCACTGAATGCATCAGGTACCATGCACCATCAATCATAGAGGAAGCAGGAGCTAAACACTGTTAAAAGTGAAACCTAGGTTTAAACAACTTCTGGTTGCCCCTTTTTTGGCCCAATTTTAACCATTCTTCATTCCTCCTGCTGTCATTCTATCATTTGCAAAAGCTGTAGACCTATGCAAGTTGGGTGTGAGAAAAGGGCTTAGAAAAAAGCATCATTTGCTGAGGCCTACAGATAGCTCACTAGCCTTTAGACCATTAAAATAAATTTGTGGTTCAAACATATAGTGAGGGTGGAAATTCGGTTCTTAGAGAGTAATGGACAAGACTTTACATGCCATGGTCCTTCTATACTTTATCCATAGATCAGGAAATGTGTCTAACCTAAACTTGTGGTGCTTGGGTGGTGTCTCTGGAGGTCAAGCAGTGTAAGGGAATCCTGAGGGGGAGATACATATATAAAAAGGCCTACAGATAGCTCACTAGCCTTCAGATCATTAATAGAAATTTGTGGTTCAAACATATAGTGATGAGGGTGGAAATTTGGTTCTTAGAGAGTAATGGACAAGACTTTACAAGCCATACTTTATCCTTACTCACAGTCTTAGTGTTCTTCACTGCCTACCACTGCTCTGCTAGATCCACACTTCATACTGTATATACTACACCTTAATGAACAACCCTTTATTACTCACTCTTACTTACAGCCCTTCTGTTCGCTCACCCTTTTGTACACCACTGGGACCCACAGCTCCTTTATAGCCAACCTATATCTCAACCTGCCTAACAATTTACTGATAGTATGATATATGATGATAATTATTATTATTATGATTACCTAAACTACAGGGTAATTTATGAGTTCAATGGACATGACCCATGTACAGATATTTCCATCCTCACTTCTACTTGAATTTGGTTAAGGACCCCAGTTTATCATTATGTCTACTCAACAAGCATCATGATGCTATAACTAAATCCCTTAAAGGCTTTAATTACCAAACACCATCTGGCCTACCATCAACTCACTAAACTTGTGAGCCTAGATAATATTTTGTGAAATTGATAACAAAAATACATTGTTGAGAAAAGTTGGTAATCTCAGTTTGACAACGTGACAGAAGCCACCACTTATATACACCAGAATCTTAAGATACCTGTAGTATGTGATTGGCTGGGACTGCAGGAGTCTCCCTTACTCGGATGCTATTTCCACTGTTAACCGTTCCCAATTAAAAAACATTCCAGATAGCAGTAACTACCACCAAATGCTGATTGAGTGATGTCTATGCAGAGGTGAGCATATGGCTGTCAGTTGGATCCTGGGGACTGGAGACTCTGAAGCAGGGAAACTTGGGAAGGGATAACCTCAAGCATGGGGCAGCTAACAGTGTCCTGGGGCCTGGATATTGTTATGTCATTTCAGGGAGAGCAGATCAGGATATGTGTCTAACCTAAATTTGTGGTGGTTGGGTGGTGTCTGTGGAGGTTTAAGCAGTGTAAGGAAATGCTGATGGGGAAAATCGTGGTCACAGACATGTGGTGGCAAGGTTTCCGAAACCTTGAGACGTGTATTACTGTTGGGCAAAATAATATGGAAAAGTTAACTAGGCAGTTTTCCCCACCTCCATATTCAGCCAGTGTAGTCAACTTGGTCCACATGTCTGAGATACATATATAAAAGGGCCCTCCTCAAAGAAAGGAGAAAGAAACCTTTTTCATGTTCTAATTTGGTTTTACTTTCACCTTTCTGTTTCTAGTTTGACTTACACACATTAGAGCGAACATTTTACAATTACAATTATACATTATGAATAATGGAATCCTCCCTCAATCAGCAATATTATACTTCCACAATGGCTCAATAATCATAATAGAAAGACCTTATTTATGAAGCACTAGCAACACTCAACATCAATAATTTCTCTCTCCGCCATTCAATGCTTGATTTAAGAAGCACAAATCAGTGTGCACCACCATTCAGCATTTAATTTAGCACCAGTGCCATTTAGTACATCTAACCTTCTGGCCTTTCCCTAGCTGCACCACTTTAGACAGGCCATCATACCAGTTCTCCCAAAGACTTCAATATGGCTTTTTATTTTGAATGTTCCTCTTTGATTCTGCGTACATTATTGATGCTGTCTTTGACCCAAGGTTTGCAATGCTTTATGCACCCCCAGCATCTTTTTGTCTTTTTGTTTTGTAGTGGTTCTAAACCACGGCAAACAATGTTGTTTGGATCTTCCTAGAATGGAAACATGCCCCTGTGTGTCCCTAGCAGGGCTTTTACACATCTTATGGTGTGCCGGGTCCGTCAACGTCTATATAAGCTACCGCCAACATGAGCGCTGAACTGTAGATGGTTGAATATGTAACTTTTTTAGCTACCCGCGGTGGACCAAATAGGCGCAGCTTATTTTTTTCTTGTGTGTAGACTAGTGCCACTGGTAACATCCCTTTATCATTCAGAGTTCAAAAAGTACATGCCAGTTTAGCGGAACTCAAAATGCACCATTTTACACTTGCAGGTGCTGGCGGGTTAGTGTTGTTGTCGCCACTTTGGAAAGAGGGCAAAGGGTGACTCGTGTACTTCATATATTAGCCTCCCTGACTCTCAGATGGCAGGATCATCTATAGCATATCATGCTAGTGCTAATAATTTAGATCACTCATCCCAGGGATAAGAATATCCCATAAAGAATACAAAGAAGGAAAAAGAGAAAAAAGAAAACTAAAGAGTGAGTAAAGAAAGAGGTTACCATAGGCGATAAAGACAGGATCATGGAGAGGTTAATGGAGGAGCTGGCCCTGGGCAGCTCACTCAAACCTAAGTGTCACACTTATATAATTAGGCACTTCCCAAATTCTCCAGAACTGCTCCTCTATATCCAAAAGATTATTGAAAAGTGTTTATTTTACCTCTGAATCTTAAGATAAACATTGTCATGCACAAATCTTTAAAATATACATTGTCATGCACATTTCTGTTGTCCCAGGATTGCCAGGAAATGGGGATCTTCATGGACTCCATAATTAAGTGAGACTGGATCTCTGAGACCAAGTAGAAACGTGAATGAGTCAATGGTTATGTTAATAGTAATCAGTTTATTTCTGGCATATAACTTTACAATAAATGACATTTTTCGTCAAACCTACTCGTTTTTTTTTTAATTGTGTACTTTAATTGTGATGTATTTGTACACATACACAATTAAAAATTAATAAAAAACAACAACAAAAAAAACTGTTGTGCCTGTTGCCACCCATTTTGATAGAGCAGACCATGACCCGAGACTCACAATGCTAAAAGGGAGCTTCCGGTCACAAAAAGAGAGGTTGGAGTTCATCCAAAAATTCAAATTGATGGACTGTGGGCTAAACAGGAATAACAATTTTTTGTGTCATTATGGCGTGAATTAAATGGACTGGATTCACCACAAGAAGTGATGCAAGGCTCTCAGGTTTTTTGTGTCATTATGGCGTGAATTAAATGGACTGGATTCACCACAAAGAGTGATGCAAGGCTCACAGGTGCAAGGCTCACACTGGACCTAGCAAGATGTCTAATGACTGCAGGATGGATTTTTGTAAGGCTGGGGGACTTGAGTATGAATACTGTTTGAATTTGTACATTACGATAGTTTTCAGGTAGGTGAATGCTAGAGGCTCATCGTAGCCAGTCAGTGGGGCTGAAGTTCATTACTTGGTACATTCACCTCACCTTGCAAACTCACTGCAAGGTCTGTGGTCAGTGATGTTGGTTAAGCCAGCTGATCAGGGCTGGATTAAGTGTGGTGGAGTCCCCTGGACACAAAATCTGGCGGAGACCCTAGATACAGTTTTTTTTCCTTTAAAATAATAGTCTAGGCAAATAACTGACTGGAACATCAGATCGAGTCCCTTGTGCCACCCTTGTGCGGGTGCGTGTTGCTCAGGAACTCCTGCTTTGCCATTCTGGACAAGGGGGTAGTGTAGTCGCCCAGCTGGTCCAGCAGAAAACAGTTCCCTGTATTGAGCTGCCAGCGGCTGTGCTTGGTGACTTATGTGCAGTGAGCGGCCATGGACTGACAGCTCTGCACGCACCCATCACTGTAGCGTTGCTGCCTGGCGGGAGCTTTGCTGCTTTAGACTGTCCGTCCTGCCCTGTGGTGGCTTAGGCTGCAGGTTTGCAGAAACATTGGCCAGGCGCACGGGGGCCCCTACTGCCGATGATAGCTTTGTTGCTGGTCCTGCAGCTTATCAGACCAAAGACAGAAAAGCCTCCTGGACCAGAACATATGATGATGGAGGCCCCCTTCGCAGGGGCGCGAACCACTTATCCCCCCTCAAAATCCGGCGCTGCTGCTATTTCACAGAGCAACCTTGTCTTGGTAGTAAATTACTCTATTAGTCTAAACTCTTAGCCCAACTCGTAAAATTATCCCCTAAAGGTGTCATAGTTCGTATTTATAGTTGTCATTTAACCCCTTTAAACCCCAGTATTAACTGGCACCAACAATTATAGCTCAACAGAGAAATTTACCTGAGCCTAAATTGCAGGGGTAAAAATGTCTCGAAAAATCCAAAGCTTCCAAATATTCCATGCAGTTCTTTTATATTTATTTCTATTATTGCTGTACATTTTCCCCCTCCCTTGCACCTCCTAAATATTCTTATATTCACTTCCTTTTTCAAATCCACCCACTCATTTCCTGAGTTAGTTCATTGTTGATCTGGAACACTCTGAATAATACTTCAGTTTCTACAGACTTCTGGGACTCCTTGAATGATTTACAGTATTAAACACATTAGTTAAATATAATGTGGTAAATTAGGCATAAATGATCAGATTAATGTTTGATTTATTTTTGGTTTGATTTTCCATTGGCCAGGCAGATATCCCTAATTATGCCTCCTGTTAGAGACACTAGTGGGTATTTTACTGCAGGAAAAGTAGCTTAATAATGTCTAGTATGGGCAACAGGAAAACTATACTGTACTGTATTTCTCTCCACAATATTCAATATGCATCTGTCAGTTGACCTTAGTTTGTTTAGTATGAGTTGAATTCTTCCATATATGGTGCATAGGAAATCATTAGTGAATTTCCCCACAAGCAAATAGATTGAGAAGTTTGATGGAAGCCTTGAAGCTGCCAAGAAGACAGAAAACCTTACTGGAAAATCTTGGAAAGCTTTTACTACAGATCTCCTGCATAACTATAGCTATATATTACAATAAATTGTAATTTATTGAATTTGCAGCATTAGCAGGTTTCTGAAATCAAAAGCTTTAGGCCAAATTGCATGGTAATGAAGGAGCACTTCTTTGATATCACATTCAAAATTCTTGCATCTATTGAACTTCTGAGTTTTTAGAGAGGTTATGCGTGAATTTCTTTCCAGGATGTCCCCCCACGAGCTGCTGTCTCTAAGCGAATTGCCGTCCTACCTTATAACCTACCTTTTGCTTGAAAATCCTCTAAATGTTCTCAATAGAGTTGAGTATAGGGGAGGATAGTGGCCACAACAACAATTTTATGCCTATATCAGTCAATGACTATGCACTATGGTGCATATGTAAGGTGCCTCTGCTGGGCCAGGGTATAAGGAGCGAGGGGGGTTCTTGGACCTAGGGTAGGGCCACTCAGGTGGGTGTGCAGTGTGGAGTAAGGTGCACTTACTCTTTTAGAGGCCTGTCTCTACAGGTGAAACATTATTAGGACTTCCACTTCAGCATAGCAGCACATAACATAACAGATGATACAGTTGAGCAGGTATACTTCTACAGCTTCCGTCAGCCCTATAGCTCCACCTGAGACTCTGGTGAAGCTGGTCTTACTCCCATAGCCTTATAGCTCTAGGTTCATCACCCCCTGGATGGAATTGGAATGATCCCTGGATATTTTAAAATCCCCCAGTCATATGCAGAGGGAGTTTGTATGGAGGGGGGAGATGTGGTACTGACGGGAGTGTAGCTAGGAAGACTGACTCCAGCTACTGCATTCTCCTTCCTGTCCTCCATGGTTCACACCAGTGACATAAGTGATCATGTGATGCCTATGTCACCTGCCTGAGATGCAGATGATGGGACGCAGAAGGTCAGTGCATTGGTTTATGCTTTTTGAGGGTTCCACTTGTGCTCTACATGCCTAATAAATATTGAGTTTGTGGTGTAGTGCTGGCCACTATGATGGGGTGATTTTTTCCCCCTTTCACTGGATGCTGTATCTACAAACTGCTCTGCCTAGGTGTTCCATTTTATTGGCTTGAACAAATACTAGAGTTAGTGTTTTTAGGACTAATTACAATAACTATGTAGTATATGTGTAACATGTAAATTATTTATTCTTGCACATTTTGAAACACAATATAAAAAACACATATTTTCACATGATTTAGGATCCTCAATGAATATAAATAAAGGTTTCTAAGGTCATTGAAGAATGGAATTATGTTTCAGATCTGTAATCAAGTACTAAAGATGGCAGATTGGCCAAAGCAGTGCTTTTTGTAGCAGTGGAGTCCAAGTGGTGGCTGGATGGGCAACAACTGTCGCTGCCCATGCGCCTGTACACAATGTAATTTTAAGCCCTTTTTAATTAAAGATAGCCCATGATTCAGTAAGAGAAAGGGTTTATTGTGCACTTTGTATGCACATGCAAGCCAAACGGCCTGATTCAAAGCCTCTCTCACCCTCTGTCACACTCGGGCTGTTGTGGACCCTTTTTCTTAATTTGAGTTGATGTATTTGTGTATTTTGCCTTGTTTTTGTTTACCCCCTTTTCTGTTCTGGTATGGGCAATTAAAACATCCAAAACAAGTGGATGATTTATGTCTTTCATTTAGGAGATATATCTACAATGCACTGCTCCATGGATGGCTCATGGGCAACACAGGGCCCAAAATTCAGCAAAATAAGTGTTTGCCCCTTGGCCTGGTGGCCTGGTTAACACTCTCTGCTGGTTGGCGTTCCTCCGGCATTGGGCACATACTGGCATTTTGCTAGATTGCCTCCACCATTTGGCCCAACAGTGCCTCCAAAGTTTGGTTGTGGCGCCGCTGCTCCTCCACCACTGCATCCATGCCTTCCTGGATGCACACTTTCCTGGCTGTCTTCCTCAAGCTCC
Organism: Gastrophryne carolinensis; assembly: GCA_027917425.1. NCBI lineage: Eukaryota > Metazoa > Chordata > Amphibia > Anura > Microhylidae > Gastrophryne > Gastrophryne carolinensis. The sequence continues at coordinate 133,636,822 of CM051241.1, read as the reverse complement.
TGTATTGTATCCACTAGAGGTACAGTCTGTGTGAGAAAGAGAATTATTAATTATTGGGTCCCTGAATGTGCCCACACAGTTCCAAAATACTTAAAGTAATGTGGGCTCAGCCGACTCCTCCACTCTGCCCCTTCCCCTTTTTCATTATGGACATACACTTACCTCATCAGTGTCTGTGCTCCCCTCCCTGGGTGGGGCAGCCATGCAGACTGTGCAGTTGTTGGCACAGGGGTTGCCTCTTGAACAGTGGCAGCTGCTAGCTGGCTGTTTGCTGCAAAGTCAAGGCAAAAACAATGGCAAGGTCAAGTATAACTTGTATGTACTCTTGTATGGACTCCTTCTAATACTCCACCAGGGTTACACCTTGGGCACCACTTCTATGTCGGGCCCAAAAGACTTTGCTGTGAATTAAATGGTCTGCCTTACATCAAAACAGTTGCCACAACATTTGTGTGTTACTTGGCCTAGCATGTGTGTCCCAGGTCAACCCTCCAACTTTGGACATGCCTGTCATGTTGCTGTATTTTGTTTAGGTTCCTCCATCACCCGCGTGTCAATCTTCATATTGTAGCCAACTATTACCACTGGTGGCTACATGCCGGTGATCATTGTCACATATCACCGACACCCCCAGTTTGCAACCTCCAAAAATCTCCAAAACTTATGATGGGGAGAGTGTTGTAATGTATGATTCCAAAACATCCCTCTACCTACTCAGCGCTTACCCCTCAGCCCGTCTTTTGCTGATTTTTCCTTGAGATCGTCACATTTCTTTTTGGCTTGCTCAGCATCCTTGGGCTCAAGCCCCGCACCCATTACATTGTGAGCAATATCTGCCCACATCTGCTCCTGCAATGGTTTGGGAGTAAAATGGGACTGTGACCCAGTCAGACAGTCATAAGTTGCCAAAACCCATCTAACAGGACCTCCATCATTAAACTGGCCACTCAGCTTGCCCCTGGTGAAATTGCGACCAGTCTGGTTGGCCGATGTTGGGGTCTGCTGGGTGGTGTGTTGGGTGGAGGGGGAGCCACTGTGGGCACTATCAGGGCCAGAAGGCTGAATTGCAGGCTATTGGCTGGGGAGTAAGCAGGCCCTTCTGTGGCTCCACTGCTGTGTCTTTTGCTCTGCTGTTGACTCTGCAGGCTGCTCTACTTCAGACTCTGCACTGGGGCCAGCACTAGGGTCTGCACAGGGCTCCCATGTCCCAATCGGTGGATGTAATGTGATGGGCTATGCTGGGAGCCCAGGGAGCTCTGGGTGTGGGTATCCCGCTGCTGCTGCCTCACACTGCTACGGGTGACTCGCTCAGAGTGGGTAGTGTAGGAGGCAGCAGGGGATTGCCTGCGGAAGGAACAGTGAGGCCTTGGGCTGCAGTACCTTGCCCGGGTGCTGTGGCTACCTCAGCCATGCCTGTGTTTGTGGCTCTGGGGGCTGTGGTGGCGCCTTTGGTGTTGCATAGTGAGCTCCTAAGTCAGCAGTGGTAAGAAAATCTGTGCCTCAGCTGTGTTCTTTTATACCTAATTGAGTGGGAAATTGGTTTGTTTAAAAGGCCAGAACAGGCACCAGCCACCTATAGGCTACATGTACATATAGACGTAAGCACACTTCTGCTGTCCACCTGATACGTAAGCGGTGCAAGACTCAGGTGGGTGTCAAGCCAGTGAAGCAGAACAACACACAATCATTACACAAACACATGACCATAAATATTTAATCAGGTTCTTTCTCTCTACAGACCCTAAAGAAGGGATGGCGCTGCAGAGGAGGTGGCCCCCTAAAAGTATGTGTCAACCAGTTCGGGTAAGTATGTAAAAAAGTCTGTGCATGTACAGGCATACATGTGGATAGAAATTTGGTAATGTTTACGGAAATATAGCCGCTTACGCATAAATGAACTTTTCTCGGAACGCAGCTATGAATGATACAAGTGTTCACAATTTCCTGGTTTCCAAGATTAGTTCCCCCAAAAATGAGCATCCATGTGCAGGCTCGGAATCAGGCCGAATCAATGATAAAAAAGGCATGCAGGCAAAGTATGGCAGTGAAATGCTCTGCTCTGTTTCACTTATAAAACAAGAGCTACCAGCCTGGAGCATCGGGCATACCGACCGTTATTGCTAGAGATGAGCGAACTTCTTGAAAGTTCGATTTGGGCGATTTGCCGAATTTCCCCAAGAAATTCGGGTTCGCCCGAATCGAACTTTCACGAATCTCTCATCTGACAGCGCAGCCGGCCTACCCGCTCCCACCATGGCGGCATTTTTTTTTAAGCAAAAATGCCGGCATGGTGGGAGCGGGCAGGCCGGCGCCGCTCTCAGCTGTCATCAGAGGACGCATCATCAGAGGGCACCTGAGAGCGGTGCCGGCCTCCACGCTCCGACCATGCAGGTAAGTGTTTGCTTTTTAAAAAAATGCCGGCATGGTGGGAGCGGGCAGGCCGGCTGCGCTGTCAGCGGGCCGGCGGCGGCCCGCTGACAGCGTAGCCGGCCTGCCCACTCCCACCATGCCTGCATTTTTTTTTTTTTTATTTCAGGGAAAATTCGATCGGCACGAACCAAAAAAAATTCGGGTTCGTGCCGAATCTAATTTTCCCTGAAATTCTGAGCGAATTCCGGTTCGTCCGAACCGGTTCGCTCATCCCTAGTTATTGCCATGGTCCTTAGCAATGCTGATACTCGGCTGTGTGCCCCTCCTAATTGACATCAGCTGAGTTTCAATGCCTATCTTTGAATCAAGCCATATTTTCACTTCCTGTTTGTTGGTATCAATTTGGTATTAAATCCCACAGAAAAGCAATGAGTGTCACAAGGATCAGAGAGGTCTCAAGTACATAGGAACCACTATGCTGACACCCAGGGATTTGGATTTGTGTTAGGAATCAAAGCCAGATTTAGTCAATGGAGTCATAAAAAAATGGAACACCTATTGGTTCTTTCTGGCCCATCCTCAAAAACTGAAAATAAAATATTTGTCAAGAGTCAGAAACTAGCAAATATTTAGAAGGAGTTCACCAATGGCAGCCTCAAAGAGCAATCAAGCTACAGGTTTTCCTTTCTATGGTCTGATGCCTGAGCACAAGCAATGTAAGAAAAGAAAGAGCTTCACTGGAGGCAAATGTACAAAGAGATAATGAGTTAAACTTTAGGACAGATGCAATTGTCACACATGATTTATCTCTGTTCCGTGAAGACAGCCAAAGTCATCAATGGGGCTGACAGATAATGGGGCTGTTGCCTGTTCTTTATCCTGCAGGGGTTATCTTCGCTCTTGGCACAGACTGTCTATCTAGTTACCTATTTCCTTCTATGCTCTTCGCCCGGTGAGCTGGCGTTTTGATAAAAGAACAGCAAGGAGTCAGATGTGTATTTACTTTGTTCAGTAGGGACATGTTTTCAGTGTAACATGACTTTTCTTGAATTTCATTTTAGTTTTCTCTATGGTGTTGCTCTTAAGAAATCACGAAACCATCTTCATGTTTGGAGGCAGCAGTGTGATTCTAACCTGCTCCTCTTGACATAAAGAGATGGAGGGCATATTTGTTATCACTTATATACAGTGCTAAAACTGTCAAGAAGACGGATACCCCCTGCATATTAGAGAATAGACATTAATATAGATATTTGGTGTTACCACATGGCATATCATTAAAATGTTACACAATGGTCCCTTTTTTATAATGCACATTCATAGGACTATATAAAATGAAACACTATCCTGTGCTATTACTATAAAAGATCAAATTTAAATGTATAGTTACATCAAAGGCTTCAACTTGCTTACGGCCTGTATCAAAATCCGCAAATTCCCAATTAGTGAATGCACATATAACAAAACCCTTACTGGTATTGTCTACCTCCTTCCATACCACCACGGCCACTAGGGACAGGGGGAAACAATTTCTTATCACCAGCAGGTAACGGGTCGGTCAGTTTCGTCGGTAGGCATAGTGGTAGCATAGTAATGTATAAGTAAAGATTTCACCTTCCTCATTGGACAACAGATCCTACAGTTCTTAAAAGAGAACTTCTAGCATGGGCCCTTCACTCAAGAACTTCAATTTGCAATAGCCAGTGGAACCTAGCTTTGGACCAAACTTTGCAATAAGTTTGTTTTGCCGTGAACCCAAACCCAAACCTGGCGCATAGATTCCATTCCTGCGGGTGATTTTTCTCCAGTCCTGCACTTCACAATGACCATTCACCTCAACACACCTGAGCTCAGCCAATTAACTGGATTGAATAGGAGTTCTAATTATCTAAGTCCCTGTGTGTTGAGGTAAATGACCATTGTGAAGTGCAGGACTGGAGAAATATAGAAATATTACCATGCAGGAATGGGTCAGATTGACATCCCTGCTGGCGGGATTTCGCCAGCATGGCCCACATGTCCCCCCAGGAGAAGGAGAGGGACAAGGTGACATGTGTGTGCTTTTTTCTGAGGGGCACAGATAATGAGATCTTTTCTATGCAATTCTGCTGTGCTGAGCTGTGTCAGTCTGTCATTTGGAGTGTGCCTTGCTCTGCTCTGAATATCATAAAAAAAAATTAAATAGAATCATTATCCGCAGTCAATTATTTTTGGGGTACACCTTCTTCTTGAAACTTTGCTGAGCCATGTTAGTCTGTCATTTGGTGCTCTGTTCTGATATTCCATTAAAAAAATCCCAAAATATCATTATCACCAGGCAGCCAAGTTTTTTGGTGGTACACCTTCTTCCGTGTGCTTTTGTCAGTTGTGGTGTGCACTGCTCTGATCTTCCATTGAAATAAAAAACATATAATAACAATATCACCAGGCAGCAGAGTTGTTCGGGGTACACCTTCTTTGGCTGGGGTGTGTAATTCTGTCAATTGGGGTGTGCTCTGCTCCGAATAAATGTTTTAAATATATTTTTTTAATGTCTGGCTAAAGAAAGGGTGGGAAAGGATGGGGTAGAGGAAAAGTCATCCCTGCAAAACCTTCTGCCACTAAGGATTTTGGTGCCAGTACCAACACTATGGGTAGCAGCAGTGTCTTCTCTGATGGCAAATACACAAAAACCTCCGCAACCAGATATAGGTGACACTTGTATGCTCTGAAAGGTGTTTCCCTTTCCCCCCCAGTGTTGCCTGAGACTTTCCTGTGTCCCCTATGTACAACACATCTTACACCACCAATCACGAGAGGCACCAGCACCCCAGATGCTTCTCCATACTGAGCATCCACGGTTGACCCTAGGGCGTGCTACCCCATTGAAATGAGCATCCCACATGCTCAGCCATACTCCATTGATTGAAAAATCACCATTCCAGCTGCCGCTGACTGGCCTTTCTCCTCACATATGATGTCAGCTGTCAACCACAGCCCCACCTAGCGCTCAGTGATAGGCCAAGAGAGCCTCACCATCACCTCCTCGAGGCCTGACCCCACGAGGACGAGGAAAGACCAGACACAACAACTCGACACGCCCCCCCCCCCGTCCATTGTACCTATCAGTCGAAATACCACACCCTCACTGGACCAGATGCCACTCACCTACCCCATTGATTGTCTCTATTGGGTGCAAACTCCCCCCAGACAAAAATCGGGCTTGCCTTTAGTATAGTGAATTTGAAGTTTAATAAATTTAACAAGGACAACAATGTATCAGAAAGTATGTAAAAGTTTAAGATTGCAAAGGCAGCAATAACATATTTGGGTACAAACGTGGCTGATTATAAAAATATTTATATTTTATAAAAATAACTCTACAAGATCGAAAAAATCACATGGAAAAATTGAATATCCCAACATTTTCATGGTTTGGGAGAGCTAATATAATAAAGATGAATGTATTACCAAAATATTTGTTTTTATTTCAAGCATTGCCAATTTCTTTTTAAAAACTCAAAAGGTGATAAATAGATTTATATGGGGACTTACTGCTGTTTCCACTTCTCCGACAGTGGACAGCTAAAGACAGGTAATACTGGTGATCTGCCAACCCTTACGCAGTGACCACAGCCCATCTCTCCCTCCTGGCATTTGACCAGCTCACCTAATTATGGCAACCCTTTTTTCACCATACAGGCACTGTTACTCAAGCATACTAGTAAATGACTATTTTTTATCTTAACTTACAATGGATCACCCTGTCCAACACCACTCTGACACATACCATTTAATACCCTAGATCAAGCTTCTCAACAAAAGGAAGAACACCATATAATCCTCTGAGGATACCTAGATAAGATGAAACGCGTCAGAGCTTTACCTAACTGCGACTTTTCCTAGCACTGAGTCTGGACCTTTCACTCCTGAGTACCATAATACATGTAGACATTTGATTAACCTACCGAGTGTCGCCTCTTTGACCTCTAAGTTGCTTGATTTGTTTTTGACTTAAAGAGGACCTAAAAATGTGAAGGTTTTATTATTTCTTAGAACTGCTATTATACTATATTGTATGTATGTATGAAGTTCAACATGTACATGTACTGAATTCCTATACTAATAAATTCCGACCTAACCAGGTAATGAGACCCTTCTTTTATCCAAACCACCTATGATCTATCATCAGGGGAGCAGCAAGAGAGGGGTCGAGGGTCAAGCCAAGAGTCAAAGCCGGGAGGTCAGAGATTTCACAGGACAGAGGATGAGATTCTGGTTTAAGGTCGAGCAGGCAGGCGTCAGTCCAGGCAGTGATCAAAAGGAATGGTCAGGCAAGCAAGGTGAGCACTGGATAACAATACACAGCAGAGGAACTATAGCACCCAGAAGCATTCTATCACAGGCAATGAGACAGGGCTTGGGTGCATGGGATTGGCCAGGGAACTTCAGGCACATTGGCCCAGCAACAACTAACGGCTGTTCAGCCCACACAATCAAGGGCCACTTGCCAATATACAATGATGGGGCTTGAATCAGCCTCTGGTAGGCACGCTGCCTGCAGCACAGCCAAAGGGCATAATGCTCTTGTGTACGGGCACATACACAATTAGAGCTGCTGGGCATGTAAAGAAAGGATGAGCTGCCACTGCCCGAGCCAGCGCCTGCTGCTGGCGTGTTGCCCAGGACACAGCTTTCCCAGCGCGCTGCTCTGAGACAGCGATGGAGTGAGATACAGGAGGGTAGCTCATTGTGACACTACTCCCCCTTGAGGAGGGGCCTCCAGATCTTTATATGGCCTATCTGGGTGGTCACAATGAAATTTTTTGACCATGGTATCAGCCTGAACATCCCTAGTTGCCACCAAATATCTCTCCTAAGGACCAAATCCCTTCCAATCAATTAAATATTGTAATGAGTTACGCAACATTCTAGATTTGAGAATTATATTGATCTCATATTCAGGTTCATTCTCTACAAAGATGGGCGATGTAGAAGATAACTGAATGTTACCAGCAGATTTAAGTTAGTATACATGAAAAGCATTAGGAATTTTTATGGAAAGCAGAGATTCGACCTTAATGGTGACGTTGCTTAATTTTTGTATGATTGGAAAAGGACAGATGTATTTAGGTCCCAATTTTGACGAGGGTTGGAGCAAGGCAATGTTTTGGGTGGATACCCAGATTAAATCACCTGGAACGATGACTCCATGGATGGATGTTGGTAGGCAGAGGTCTTAATCACTATTGTCAGATTCTCCTGGACCTTGGACCAGAATGATCGCTCTTTCACGAAACCATTCCTCCAGGGCTGGCAAATTGGAGGAAGGGCCAGAAAGAGACAATGCTTTGGGATTTTTTCCATAGTTACAGAAAAATTGCAAAAACGTTGTTGACTGGGTGCATTGTTGAACCCGAATTCAGCATTCAATACACAATACGCCAACTACACAACCAGAGGGCAGAATGAGTTCCTTCTCATCGAACCTACAATTACATTCAAGTTGCATGACAAGGCATCTGCTTTGGCATCCTTTGCTCCCAGCTTAAAGGCAATAATGGTATGGAAACAGGAGAAAAAGAGCGCCCAGCAAGCCTGACGTGAATTGAGTCTCCTACCGGATTCAATATATTCAAGATCCTTTGGTCGGTATACACAGTAATAGGGTGCAAAGAGCCTTCCAACCAATGCCTCCATTCCTCAAAAGCAAATTTCACCCCTAATAGTTCACGGTTCCCCACATCATAAATCTGCTCAGCTGGACAAATTTAAGTGAAAAGTAATCACAAGGATGCAATCTTTTCTGGGGAGCCAGAATATTGTGAGAGGACCGTCCTCACCCAGCGTTCCGAAGCATCAACTTCAACAAAGAATGAGCTACTGACTTCAGGGTGAATTAGTACTTGCTAGTGGCTTTTAGCTATTAAACAAACAAAAGAAGAAAGGGTGCAGCAGCCAATCCAAAGCTGTGCTTTCCCATTGGGAGAGAATAAACAGTATACAAAAAAGCAAGAGGGCACAAATTCCTAACCCTCCTAAAACAGGCTGCTCAGGTGAGATATCTTCTGTGGTCATGTCTCATGCTCAACGCTACTGTAGAAGAAAGTAAGCAATACAATAAAAATAAAAATTATGAAAAAAAATAAAATGAGAGCGACACCAAGAAAGGTGAAAATAAATAGCCCAAAGAGAGATGGTCTTCTTCTGCTCTGAGGTCAATGCTTGTTGCTTAGAGCAACTAGGGAGATATGAGATATCACATATTGTTTGTTCTCATCAGGTCTGGTACTAGAGACTTTCTTCGACATTAATATTTTGATTATTTCATACAGCAGATAAAGCAGCACAGCCTCAAATCCCAGGGTGGGCTATAAAATCAATCGATAATTCTAGTTAGATAAGCTCAAGCTTTTTCGCAAAACAAAAAGTGAGACAAAGAAAACTGTAAAGAATAAAATCTAAGTTCTAGCAAAGTTTTCACAGACGACATTATTGACTCTGCACAGATGGTGCCTACGGGACCCCCTGTGGCTATGCTTGGTTCATGGATTTTTGTACATGGACGAGGTCAAAGCTGGTGCGAGGCTGATGGTTTGCATTTTGTTTATTACAGCAGGGAAAGCCATTTAAAGTTTGCTCACATGCCGGGATTACATCATTAGTGCTGACATTGTCACCCAGGCTACCGAGCTCCCTGGCCTTCCAGTCTTTGACTGACAAGATTGGACTGTCAATCACATGGTGTGATCACATCAGAATATCTAATTATCATTACTCATTTATATTCAGACATTAAAATCCAGGAAAAGGTGTTGTTGAACTTCACTGTTAACAAGGTTAAAACAATTAAACTAATTGAAAAGACCTACCGTATTTTTCGCCCAATAAGACGCTCCTGCTTATAAGACGCACCTAGGATTTTGGGGAGGAAAATAAGAAAAATAATATTTTTAACCAAATAATAGGCAAAGTGCAGTATCCTCCAATTATGGTAATCCCCCTCCCATTCCCAATAGCCGGTGTGTCATTCCCCCTTCCCATAGGCAGAGTGGAATTCCCCCCCATCCCATTCCCCATATAGGCAGTGTGGCATCCCCCCCTCCCATTCCCAATATAGGCAGTGTGGCATGCCCCCTTCCATTCCTCATATAGGCAGTGTGGCATCCCCCCTCCCATTCCCCATATAGGCAGTGTGGCATCCCCCCTCCCATTCCCCATATAGGCAATGTGGCATCCCCCCTCCCATTCCCCATATAGGCAGTGTGGCATCCCCCCTCCCATTCCACATATAGGCAGTGTGGCATTCATCCCCCCTCCCATTCCCCATATAGGCAATGTCGCACCCCCCATGTTCCCTCTAGGCAGTGTAGCACCCCCTCCCATTCCCTATATAGGCAGTGTGGCATTCCCCCCCTCCCATTCCCCATATAGGCAGTGTAGCACCCCCTCCCATTCCCTATATAGGCAATGTGGCAACCCCCTCCTATTCCCCATAGAAGCAGTGTGGCATCCCCCCCCCCCCCCGTTCCCATAGGCACACAATAACGAGAAAAAAAACATGTTACTGTCGCGCTCCCGTGCTGCAGATGGAGGCGCGTCCCCGCCGATGCTCCTTCCTGGCCGGGCCGCGCAGACACCCGACCCCGTAATCGGGTGGGCGTGGCCTGCATCGCGTCGCCGCAGGCCACGCCCACCCGTTCTATGGAGCCGGGTGTCTGCGTGGCCCGGCCAGTAGGAAGGAGCGGCTGGGACAGTGACAGCCGCTCCTTCCACTCCTTCGCATCTTCTGCACTGCCTCTTCCGGCAAGGGCAGGAGTGGACAGCCGGGTCTGTGCAGCGGGTGGGCGTGGCCTGCGCCTACGCGGGGCAGGCCACGCCCACCCGCTGCACAGACCAGGCTGTTCACTCCTGCCCTTGCCGGAAGAGGCAACAGCTGGAGCACAGGAGATGATGGCAGAGCGGCAGGCGCTGCCTCCGTCCCTGCCACTGCTATCGCTGCCGCAGCAATAGCAGCGACGGGGACAGAGCCCGCCGCTCTTCTGTCTTCTTCTGCCTCCCCCCCCACTGTGGCAGGCAACGCTGGAGCGCCGGTAAAGGGTGAGTTTAATTTTTTTTTTTTTTTTTTTACATTCGCCCGATAAGGCGCACTGGCATTCCCCCCCCCCACTTTTGGGGGAAAATAAGTGCATCTTATATGGCGAAAAATACGGTAACTCAATCTTTAACTAATTATCTGTTTCACGACATGGTCCCAGTGCATAATATAAATGTTAGGGTGAGTCCCGCTCACCCATCTCGCAGCACTCCCCTTACCTCCTCTGTTGCTCCCGCTGCCCGGGCGGGCGCTGCGGGTCCGTCTCACGGCGCCTCTCCTTCCCCCTTCTCGCCCGCTTCTGTCAGCAGGTCCGCGGCTTCCGGCGCGCCGGTTTTTTAAAATTTAAAGGGCCGGTACACCACTGATTGGTGTCCGGCCATTTAATCTTGCTTCCTCTTTCCCTATTTAAGGGGCACTTCCTTTGCATCTAGTGCCGGATCTTGGTCTCTCTATGGTTGCTGATTGTCATTTGTTCCAGTATTGCTCTCCCGTGTACCGACCTTGCATGTCCCCGACTCTGAACCTTCGCTGCCCGTCCCGACCTTTGGCTACTTACCTTCGATCTCGAGAGTGTGCCGCCTGCCCCGACCTCTGCTTGAACCTTGATATCGCCTTTGCCTGCCTCCTTTGTACTACGCTGTACCTCGGCTGACTGTGTGGCTGAGCCGTTGTTGTGACCTTTGGGTCACTCGCCGCTACAAGACCAACCTGCCTTGCGGCGGGCTCTGGTGAATACCGTTGGCCTCTTAGACTCCGCTCCCTTGACACGGTACCCGCTACCAGCAACACAGTCACAGCGGATCTACACCTGTTCCGCCACGTCCGGTCCGTGACAGTAAGATCCGGCCAGGGATCCCGCTGAGGTGCCACTGCCTGATAACACTGAACTACCTGCAATAGTGGCTATACAATCCCGCCAAATTAACCAGCTCTCCACTATGGTTCAGCAGCTCTTATCGATTCAGCAGCAGCAAGTGCCACCATCTGCTCCTGTATTGCCGCCACAGCCTCCAGTAGCATCTACTTCTAGAATCCGTCTCTCCTTGCCGGCTAAGTTTGACAGGGATGCCAAGTTATGCCCAGGCTTCCTTACTCAGTGTTCTATGCATTTGGAAATGTTGGCCTTTGTTATTAGTCTGCTCTCAGAAAAGGCGCTGGCCTGGGTAACCCCAGTATGGGATCGCAAGGATCCAGTTACTTCCAATGTACTTGCCTTTGTCTCCGAGTTCCGTCAGGTCTTCGAGGAACCAGCTCGGGCTTCATCTGCAGAAACGGTCCTTTTGAACTTGGGCCAGGGCAACCTGACCGTTGATGAATACGCCATTCAGTTCCGTAACCTGGCATCTGAGCTGTCTTGGAATAATGTGGCCTTATGTGCCTCCTTCAAGAAGGGACTGTCTAGCAATATTAAAGATGCTCTAGCTGCACGTGACTTGCCTTCATCCTTGACTGAGCTCATTCATTTGGCCACACGCATTGATGTACGCTTTTCTAAAAGACGTGAGTAACTCCGCCTGGAAAGAGACTCTCAGCGCTCCTGTGTTTCAACATCCTTTGTCCGCACATGCGCCTTCCAGTGAGGAGGCCATGCAGGTGGATCGATCTCGCTTAACCCAATTGGAGAGAACTCGCAGGAGGAATGAGAATCTTTGTCTGTATTGTGTTGGCTCTGAGCACTTCCTGAAAGACTGTCCTATTCGCCTGCCACGACAGGGAAATGGGCGCACCTAGTGAATGTGGGAGAGGCGGCCCTAGGTGTGTGTGCCACCTCTTCACGGCTTACGGTCCCTGTACAACTTACCGTCACAGTTACCGTCTCCTTGAACCTGACTGCATTTTTGGATTCTGGCTCCGCAGGAAACTTTATTGAGGCCTCCTTGATTAGTAAATATAACATCTCTGTGAACCGCCTCGCAAAGCCCCTGTATATTGCTTCGGTAAATGGTGACAGGCTTGACTGCACTGTGCGTTATCGCACTGTAGCCCTCCTTTTAAAGATCGGGCTTTTTCACCAAGAGAATATTGAGTTCTACATGCTCCCTCATTGTACCTCTCAGATTCTTCTTGGTCTACCCTGGCTTCAACGTCACGATCCCGCTCTTGACTGGAATACCGGCGATATCAAGAGTTGGGGTGCAGCCTGCTTCAAGAGTTGTTTGAAATCCGTTCCTGCCAGACCTGTTCCTGCTTCTGCTCCACTTCCTGACCTGCCTGCGATCTTTCAGGCCTTCTCCGATGTATTCTACAAAAAGCAAGCGAAGGCACTTCCGCCCCATCGTCCCTATGATTGTCCTATCGACCTCTTGTCGGGTACCACTCCACCTCGTGGTAGAATCTATCCTCTCTCGGCTCCTGAGACCCAGGCTATGTCAGAGTATATACAGGAGAATCTCCAAAGAGGATTCATACGGAAGTCTTCTTCTCCAGCAGGCGCAGGCTTCTTCTTTGTAGCCAAGAAAGATGGTTCTCTTCACCTCTGCAATGACTACCGTGGCCTCAACAAGATCACCATCAAAAATCGTTATCCTTTACCTTTGATTTCTGAGTTATTTGATCGACTTCGTGGTCCTGAAATCTTCACTAAACTCGACCTGAGAGGGGCATATAATCTGATACGTATACGTGAGGGCGATGAGTGGAAGACTGCATTTAACACCCGCGATGGCCACTTTGAATACTTAGTGATGCCCTTTGGACTTTGCAATGCACCCGCCGTATTCCAGGAGTACATGAACAACATATTCCGGGACTTGTTTTACTCTTGCCTGTTAGTGAATTTGGATGATATACTCATCTTCTCTTCTAATCCTGAAGAACATCACCCCCACGTCCGGCAATCCTGGCTCGCCTCCGCCTACATCGCTTATACGCCAAGCTGGAGAAGTGCATATTTGACCACACCACTCTACCATTTCTTGGGTACATAGTTTCTGTGCGAGGTCTCCAGATGGACCCCAGCAAGTTAAAGGCAGTGTTGGACTGGCCGCGTCCTTCTGGCCTACGGGCTATCCAACGCTTATTGGGCTTCGCTAACTATTATCGCCAGTTCATTCCCCATTTTTCAACTATAGTTGCGCCTATTGTGGCTCTCACGAAGAAGAACGCCAATTCTAAGTCGTGGCCTCCTCAGGCTGAAGAGGCCTTTACTACTCTTAAAAGAGCCTTTTCTTCTGCTCCAGTGCTTTCAAGACCAGATCCAGCTAGACCTTTTGCCCTTGAGGGAGATGCCTCCTCCATTGGAGCTGGAGCCATACTTACTCAAAAATCCGCTACAGGCAGGACTCTCACCTGCGGTTTCTTTTTTAAAACGTTTTCTCCTAAAGAGAGGAATTACTTCATTGGAGATCGAATTACTCGCCATCAAGTTAGCATTGGAAGAGTGGCGACATCTTTTGGAAGGTTCTGCCCATCTTGTTTCCATCTTACCGACCACAAAAATCTGTTTCTAAATTCTGGAGGGCTGTTTGTAAACAAATGAAGATTAAGTTGGATTTTTCTTCTGCTTATCATCCCCAGTCAAATGGCCAAGTGGAAAGAGTTAACTAAGTCCTCGGCCTTTATCTTCGCCATTTTGTTTCTGCATGTCAAGATGATTGGGTTGATCTTCTACCCTGGGCGGAGTTCTCCTTAAGGATTCTGAATCTACAAGAAAATCTCCGTTCTTTGTGGTGTACGGTCGTCATCCTCTTCCGCCACTGCCCTTGTTCACGTCTTCTGAAGTACCCACCGTAGAACTCACACAGGATTTTTCCACCATCTGGCAAGAGACTCAACGTGCTCTTTCTCAAGCCTCCGCTTGTATGAAAAACAGAGCTGATAAAAAGAGAAGAACTCCTCCTGTTCACTCTCCCAGAGATAAGGTGTGGCATTCGGCGAAATACATCCATTTCCGAATTCCCAGCTACAAACTGGGTCCCCACTACCTGGGCCCTTATAAGATCAAGCAACAGATCAATTCGGTTAGCTATAAGCTTCACCTTCCAGCATCTCTTCATATCCCCAACTCCTTTCACGTCTCTCTCTTGAAGCCAGTGATTTGCAATCGTTTTTCTCCGAAAATCTTGGTGCCCGCTCCAATTTCTGGTACTGCGGACGGTTTCACGGTGAAAGAGATCCTGGCTTCTAAGGTCTCCAGAGGCAAAAGATATTTTTTGGTCGACTGGGTAGGCTGTGGGCCAGAGGAAAGATCTTGGGAACCCGAGGAACATTCTGGACCATAGTCTCATCTCGGATTTTCTTGGTCGCAAGAAGAGGGGGAGACCCAAGGGGGGGTACTGTTAGGGCGAGTGCCGCGTTCCCATCTCACGCCAATCCCCTTACCTCCTCTGTTGCTCCCGCTGCCCGGGCGGGTGCTGCGGGTCCGTCTCGCGGCGTCTCTCCTTCCCCCTTCTCGCCCGCTTCTGTCGGCGGGTCCACGGCGCCTGCTGCGGCCGCTCGTCCTCCTCCTCCTTGCTCTGACGATCCGGTGTGCGCACGTCCCCGTCCCCTAGGGGGCGCGCGCCCGTTTCTTAAAATTTAAAGGCCCGGTACACCACTGATCAATCTTGCTTCCTCTTCCCCTATTTAAGGGGCATCTAGTGCCGGATCTTGGTCTCTCCATGGTTGCTGATTGTCAGTTGTTCCAGTATTGCTCTCCCGTGTACCGACCTTGCCTGTCCCCGACTCTGAACCTTCGCTGCCCGTCCTGACCTTTGGCTACTTACCTTCAATCTCGAGAGTGTGCCGCCTGCCCCGACCTCTGCTTGAACCTTGACATCGCCTTTGCCTGCCTCCTTTGTACTATGCTGTACCTCGGCTGACTGTGTGGCTGAGCTGTTGTTGGGGGGTAGTGGCCTGGGGGTCACTCGCCGCTACAAGACCAACCTGCCTTGCGGTGGGCTTTGGTGAATACCGGTGGCCTCTTAGACTCCACTCCCTTGACACGGTACCCGCTACCAGCAACACAGTCACAGCGGATCCACACCTGTTCCGCCACGTCCGGCCCGTGACAATAAACCATTGTCAAGTCACTACTAGCAGCACTTATGTTACTTCAAGCCTTATTTAAAGGAGCACTTCGCGAAATTGTGTGGTATTAAAAATCTATATAAACACGTCAGCAAATGAGAGGAGCGGTCACTTGAATTGAATTGAACATACAACTTCTTATCAGCCCAACCAACGACTTGCCCCCGAAATGAATAGAACTCCCACCAAGCTTGTGGTTTATTCTCTCCTGGTAGGAATGAAATCCAGGGGTAACTAACAGGTTCTATCAGGAGTGACAGACGCTGTGACCCTGATTTCCTCTTTCTTTCATTAAAATAAAGAAAAACCTGCCTGGCTGGATATTTCTTGATGCCGGGTGTATAAGTGACCCCTCCCTTTTTGTGTGTAAACACTAAAAAGCCAGCTAAGATGCAGGCCACAATCCACACCGCAATGCACACTACAAGTCAAACTGGCTTCACCAAATAACCCCCATTTAGCATGAACCCCAGTTGAGGAAGAGTACTTTGGCATTTGGTACCAACTGTGACTCCACTCCTTTAGGCCCTGACTTTATCCATGAATGTGGCCCCGTGTGCACCTGTTTCTAGTTTACTGTTTCAAGAGAAATGTTTCCTTCACCTCCTCTCCAAAAGCTTAACCTAGCAAAGCACAATTCAGCCATGATTTTAGAGCAGGAGTCTCAAAAGACATCATGGAATTATTATGTATCATTCTGTCTATTTGATGACTTCTTGTTAGACTGGTAATGTTGCTTGGACATGTCTGTGTTCAGTCTTCTTTGGTTCTCTGGCTTTCCCCTGTTTCACCAGTCTCTCTTGTTCTCTGCCTTCTCCCGGGTGTTTTTACTCTCTCTTCTCTCTCTTTTTATATATGGCCCATTGCATCCTCACATACCAACTAAAGTATTGTTGCTGCATGATGTGTTTATTGTGTGTTTACTCTTCAGTAGATTGCTGCTGCACATCCAGCCCCGTAACTGTTTATGTGCCTCTTGCCTACTAAGTGCTGCTACTCTATGGGGGTCATGCTAAATATTTGGTGAAGCCAGTATGACTTGCAGTGTGCAAGTCCGTGTGAAGTCATTGGTGTCTCTTGGTGAGCCTTTTAGCCCTTAGACACAAAAAAGTGAAAAAAAAAGTTTTTCTACTGTTTTTTTGGGTGGTCAGTTGTGTTACAGGTCTGTGGCCAGTGGGGGACTTTCCAAGGTGTCCAGGCATGAAGCCAGGGACACTGTGCCTACTTCCTGCTTCCTGTGTCTTGGGTGCTTACACAAGTCATTACATTTTCCGTTATAAAAGTTCTACCTGTTATCTGTTTTTCCTCTGCACATTCCTGGTCTGACCTTCCACTGGCCACTCCCAGGCTGTTCTTTCACTACCCATTCCTAGTCTGTTCTTCCACTATCCCTATTTTTTTTGTAATTCCACTAATCTCCTTCTGTCTGTTCTTGGTTACCCTATTCTCAGATTTTTTTTGTTTGCATTCATTTATTAAGCTTAGCTTTGGATTTGTTCTGGTTCCCTGACCCATGGCTATGGCTTGTGGCTATGTTTATCTTTCAACCTCTCGGCAAGTCTCACGCTTAAATTTCCCTGACTCTGATCTGATTCTTGCTGAGTGCCGGCAGTTCCCACACACCCCTGACAATTCTGTTGAGGTTGCTCTACTGTTAAGTTCCTTTCTGCATTAGTAGCACAGATTCTTGACATCTTCTTTACAATATGGTGAATACAAAAATAGAAGTTACAGGGTCACCCACAACCTCCAATGGGAATGGTCGCTCCACTAACCATCCAGAAAAATGGCTGATGTATGGTTTAGGCTCTTGCATCCACTAAAATATAAAGTATGAAATAATATCTTTGGACTTGGTCCTTATGTAACACAATTTACTGGTACCTCATTTTTGCCTTTTACATTTTTAATCAACATACAATTTCTTAGCCCAACCAACAGCTTACAATAATAAAATAATAACATTTCAAATCACTTTATAAATTGAACGTTCTACCTATTATCTGTGTCCTATCTGTTTCTTCTCTGCATATTCCTGGTCGGACCTTCCACTGGCCAATCCCAGGCTGGTATTTCACTACCCATTTCTAGTCTGTTCTTCCACTATCCCTATTTATTTTGTAATTTCACTATCCTCCTGCTATCTGTTCTTGGTTGGTTACCCTATTCTCAGCTTTTTTTTTGTTTGTATTCATTCATTTAGCTTAGCTTTGGACCTGTTCTGGTTCCCTGACCCATGGCTATGGCTTGTGGCTTTGTTTACCTTTCAACCTCTCGGCAAGTCTCACGCTTAAATTTCCCTGACTCTGATCTGATTCTTGCTGAGTGCCGGCAGTTTCCACACACCCCTAACTGACAATTCTGTTGAAGTTGCTCTACTGTTAAGTTCCTTTCTGCATTAGTAGCACAGATTCTTGACTTCTTCTTTACAATATGGTGAATACAAAAATAGAAGTGGCAGGGTCAGCAGACCCACAACATCCAATGGGAATGGTCGCTCCACTAACCACCCAGAAAAATGGCTGATGCATGGTTTAAGGCTCCGGCATCCACTAAAATATAAAGCATGAAATATTATCTGTTGACCTGACCTTTATGTAACACAATTTATAGGTAAGCCTGTTTTTGCCTTTTAGATTTTGAATTGAACATACAACTTCTTATCAGCCCAACCAACGACTTCCAATAATAAAATAATAACATTTCAAATCACATTATAAATAGAAGGTTTTATCTATCAGAGAATCTAAAATGTATAACTGAAAGAGTAACAGTAATGGATAATTATTTCACGTTGACATGGCTGCTGTCTGTGCAGAGATCATAATGAACTGTCCGTTCAGGCACTCTCCCTGAACTAGTGGGCAGGAATAGCCCCCCATTTCATCAATATTCCTGACAGGCCACACTTTTTATGCCATCACTCTCTGTATTTCATGAATAAAGTCCCAGGAAAGTAAAATTGCCCTACTTAGAGAAAGATGCTGTCATTGCAGATCTGTCATGAGCAAAGGCGATGCCTCAGATCCGTGGGAAGTAGAAGAGACAAGTGGCTATTAAAACGTTACTCAGATCCTTGCTTTTTCACACCAAAAAATGACGCCTGCAATTTTCTAACTAAAACGTAACCTTCTTTTATCTACAGCGAAAAAAATTAAAGTGTTTCTCCACCTTTCGAAGCAAGGACGAATAATAAATAATGACGTAGAATTGTTCTTTTATGTAATAGCTTCAAATATACCTTACATAGCAGTACTGTCATCATTTTTACTTTCAAATGAAAGGGGACCTAGACCTTTCCTGACAACTCTGAGCCAGGTGAAGTCCAGGTTTGGGCTGCAAGTTCAAAATTCAATAGAGTCCAACCTTTTTTTCATGGCGTTCTTTATAATGGGGGGGGGCAAGCAACCGCTTATGCCCTTACATGTTTCGTGTCCCCTGTCAAAAGGAGCTCCACTAGGTGAGGATTAATCTAATGCAGGCTCCCCGATGTCGTGAGGGGCTAAGTTGGCTTACTTTAGGGCTCCTAACCCTCCCTGACACGATGCTTTTAGGTTTAATTTAAAGGTTCTGTTTAAGCATACCAAAAAATAGTTACCGGTATACACTTTTTATCCTATCATGGATCTGCACACATATGCTAAGCCTATAGTGCACATGCACTAAGTACAGCTCACAGAGTGCATGCACTAATTTCAGATCAATATACTTTAAATTCAGATTTCAGGGTTTGTGTGTAAAATAAAGCCTGCAGCGCACATGTCCTAATTACTACTCACAGTGCACCCCAAATGGTTGCACCATCTGAGTACATAAATGAATGCGTGCTCACCTAAAGCCTACAGTTGTGAACATAGGTGCAGGTGAAAATTATCCACCTGCCCCTAAAAAATGTGAACACCACCACAATTATAAATCAAACAATTCTGCTCACATTGCACATGCCTTCCGGTCCAATGTGTGCCGACAGTACCTGCGCAGGTCCCTTTAACCCTTTGACTGCAAGCCTACCTAGAGATTTTTTCAGCCTCTGTTGCCAGACCATTGTTCACTATTTTACACCATACATGTTTAACTATGATTTTTAAAAGAATGTCCAAGGATTTCCATGGAAAATTACATATTTTTTTTTTAAAGCAGAGAATAGGCTTGAACATGAAATGCATTATTTGTATTTTTTTTTAGTGCTTTCTCATTATGTTTGGGTGAAAAATGTGGGGAAAAAATAAACTTTGCAATATTTTACATTTTGTAGCTTTTTTTTTTTTAAATAAGTTTTTTTGAAAACTATATTGCGTATAATATAAAGCCCTATTCCTCCCAGTTACAACCGTACCACATATGTATTGGTAGACACCCTTTCCTGTCCAGGAGACCCCCCAAACTGAAATAGCACTTAAATACAATTACTATGCATACTTTTTTTTAAAAGAAAAAAAAAAAATTCGATTTTAAATGTCCTTCCCACAAACTATATATTTTCTGGAAGTACACACCTCAAGATTTTTAGGGGTACCAGGCTTATTGCTATTGGTGCAGTTTTTTGAAAGTAATCTCTTGATAAATTATCTGGTTGCACCGGGTTCCCTAGAAAAAGAATAAAAAAGCAGAATCAAAACCACATTTTCCTAAAAAAACAATATCCAAACAAGAAAAAACAAATTAAACCTGAAAAAGCAAGGTCTATTTTCAAAGGAAGGGTTGCAAAACATCCAAAAGTAAACCATGTGCTACTGGGTAATTTTACTTAAAAATGTAATCTCTGCAGACAAAGTGCGCCTCTTGTGCTTTTTCAACCAAAACAACCCTTTACATTTGAAATCCCCCCCGCCACAACCCACAAATTTCATGAAAGTATACACCTTGAGCTTTCTAGATGTTCCCAGCTTGTTGTAGTGAGCACATCTTTTTGGAAGTAAGATTTCTTTGGCTGCACAGGGTTTCCCTATAAAATGTGTAAAAAAACTGAATAAAAAAACACATATTTTACTAAAATATCAATATGCAGACCAGAAAGAACAAGCTAAACTGAAAATGCAAGGTCCCCTGAATAGAACAATACCCAAAACGCTTAGGTATTTTTAACCCTTTTAACTGCCAACCTACTGGAAATGTTGTAATCAAATTTTTGTTTGGGCTTTAACATAAAATGTCTTGTTTGTGATTTTTTTTCCTGTGCTTTAATAATAATTTTGTGTAAATCTTTTGTTTACATTTTTTTTTAAAGTTGGCTCATTTTTTATTTAATTTTTTTTTTAAACCATATTGCGTTTAAAAGCCCAGTTCCTCCTGATTACAATGGCACCTCATATGTATCAGTATCCCCCTGAACCTGCCCAGGAGCCCCCACCCCCCAATTTAAAATTTAAAAGCATTTTATTGCATTTTCAAGTTAAATATAACTACTATCTGCACTATCAAAGGGTTAAATCTTTTTATAAATTGGCATAGTGTGCCCCCTCTTCAATGGGGTGGTAAAACCAGGACCTCTTTTTTTATTTTGTAAGGGTTAGGTTAAAGCCCTTAACAATTTAAAAAAATGGCCTGGGGTCACCCCTTCCCCATAAAACCAGCCTGTGCACTAGCTATTGGGAGTATGTAGACCAGCGAGTGGGGGCCATCCGGGCTGGTGTCCGGGCCCTGGAGGCTACGAGCCCCCATAATCCTCATGGGCCGTGGGTTCTTCTGCCCCCCTTAGCCTTTGGGGAGCCAGGTAATGGGGTCGGGGGTTAATGGTAAGTCACCAGCTGGCTGGCAGGTGACTTTCTAGCCCCTCAAGTTTTATGAAATGGTATAGGCTGTCTCATGGATCCCTTACCAGTTAGCAAAGGGGTAAATGTAAAAAAATACAGACACAGCAAGAAAAAAAAATATTTCTATATAATTACCTCCGATCCAACAAGCGGGGGTGGGGGGGGGGCAAATGTTTCTGCAAAGTTTTCATACCTTTTGTGGAGCAAAGAGTTTAAGCAAAGAATAATATGGGGATTACATGCATATATACATGCAAGATAATATTTATTTAATTAATATTCAGGAAAAGATGTCAATGTATCCTTCACATCAGCTAGGTCAGGGCTTTCCCCAACCTTTTTTTTAAGGAGTCACACTTATCATATCCAATTATGTCAAGTACCACACTAACACAAATCTATGGAGGGGTTGGGATCTGCTTTAAAGAACTAAATGTACAGCTTGTGGCCGAGAAGCACAGCTCTATACTTGCAGCTTGTTGACTAAGGGGGTTATTTAAGAAGAGATAGCGGCAGGTAGTGCCTCGTAGTGTCAGGCAGCGTCTGGTGAACGCCGGGCACTGTACGCAAAACCACATTTATGAAAGCGAATCTGGTGAGCAACTGTTACAGTGCCATGTAGCATCACATGTATTACCAGAGGCGGCTCAGCATATAGCAGCGTATAGCGCCGGTGCTCTAGCCTCTAGAGCGCCAGATATTACCTTTCGCTCAGTGTCGCTCTCCTATACATTTCAATGGCCGTTCATTTGCTTGTGTTTAAACAGCGTGTTTGACAATTTTATTTTTGTTTTTTTTTGCTGCTCAAATCATTGTGTGACCTCTCCTGGCTTCAAACAAACATTTTCAGAAACTTTTTTGCCTTTTAATATTTTTATACAGAATTGTCATTACAGATCTGGCACCAAAGTGTTAATGTCATTCCATATGTTTTCGCTTTGTTACTGGTGGATATGTGTTCAAAAACAGACTTTAAGGGGCGTGGCTTGACATGGCCGAGTGAGGACGTGTGGCGAGGGAGCTCTGCACAATTTACCTGTAGAACGGAGGCCAGAGAGTTCCTGGACGCCCGACACTTGGATGCCCAGACGAGGGAAACAGCGGGGACCCTCCAGGAGGGGCAAGGCGCACACCATCCCGGCCCTGTTCCGATCCCGGGGCCCTGAGAACTTGGAGGCAGCAGCAGGAAAGATGGCGGCCGCAGGAGAAGAACAGCACACACGTGCGCACAGGACCGCGCCTCCCGACCGCACTATGCTGCCGGCGGAGGATCGGCCCGCTCGGCGGGGAGACATCATAGGAGAGGCGGCGGCTGTCACCTGCGGCGTGGGGACGGCCAGGCAGCGCAGCTCGGAGCTGACAACAGCAGCGGAGATCCACTGCGAGGAGGACGGACGGAGGAGCGTGCCCGCCGGGCTCCAGGTCAGTGCTCCGCCCCGGACTCTTGCATCAGCCCTCTCCGATGTAGTGGGGGAGGCCCCAGCCCACGCCATCGGGAGTCGGGGGGGAGACCGGAGCAAGGGCTGACAGGAGGCCCAGTGCTGGGACACCCCACGGATCCTCAGCTGGGATGCCCCCTTGTGAACACCACGGGCAGGGGGTAGCACGCAATCTGAACCCCCCACAGCATGACCTGGAAGAGCTCTCTTCACCCTGGCCCTTAACATTAGCCACCTACAACGGCGTGACGCAGGCCCCACCATATACTGCCCGGAGCCGGGAGAAAGACGGGTCAGGGGGAGAAGTGACACTCGGTGCTGCGGCGCCCCACAAATCCGCCACAGAGATGCCCGCATGTGCCCGTGGAGTGGGTGTACCCCGCAGTCCGGACTCTCCGCCGCGTACTCTGGGGGGGGGTCGCCTCGGCTGCGGGGCTACTCCTCCCCACAATTGGTGGACCTCCCATCAAGTGCCAGCTCCTTACTGGGCACCCCATCTCCCCAACCGAGCCCACAGCTGACATGGCAGTCCAGACCGGGCAGCCCCACCGGAAAGCCAATGGCAGGGGGGGATGATCCTACCCCACGCAGATTATGGGAAGATGATGCAGCCACCCCATCACAAGAGAACCAAGCAAAGATGGCCCAGCAGTGCCCGCATACAATCCCGGGGCGGACCCTGCCGGGGGGAGACCTAGGGAGGGTGCACATCCTGAGCTCGCCCCCGTGGGCGGCTCACAGCGTTGATCTACCTCCCTCAGATAATCCACCTGTGGCTGTCCCAGTGGATCTCTTATCGCACGCCATCGCTGAGGCGGTTAAAGTCAATATCCGGGAGGCCCTGCGGGGACTCCCAACGCGTGGGGACTTCGACGGATATGTGGTCAGGATGGAGAACACCATCAAAAAAGAGCTGACGGCCTTGCAGAGCTCGGTGACGGAAGTAACAGAAAGAATGGATGGAGCGGAGGGCCCTGGAGGCACGAGTGGCAGATCTGGAACACCAACAGGCCGGAAACAAATGGCTCCTGGCGGACCTAGCGCTGGCCCACGACGACATAGAGAACAGGAGCCGCAGGAACAATCTGCGCCTCCGGGGGATCCCTGAGTCGGTGGAACCGAAGGATCTGGTGGGAGCAGTCACCTCTATTTTCAATGAGCTCCTCGACTTACCCAGCTCAAATCACATAGAAATGGACCGGGTTCACAGGGCCCTGGGTCCCCGACCTCAGGACCCGAACAGGCCCAGGGACATTATCTGCCGAATACATTTCTTCAAGATAAAAGAGGATATCCTACGACGAGCCTGGGAGAAGGGCCCCGTCAAATTATGGGAGCGCAGGTCATCATACTCCAGGACCTCTCACGGAGGACTTTACAGATGAGAAGGCTCCTTAAACCTCTGTTGGACGCTATCCAGGGACGGGGGGCGTCGTACAGATGGGGGCACCCATTTCAGCTCCTAGTGAGAAGAGGCGGGAACCACTTTGTTCTCAGGTCACCTGCCCAACTCCCTGACCTATTTCACTTCTTGGAGGTGGAAAGCGTGGATGTCCCGGACTGGACGGTCCCGGACTTGGCGGTATATAACAGGCAGCTGCCGCAGCGTCAGGGCGGTGGCCCCAGAGGAGATAGAAGAGTCGGGAGAGGACGCAGGAGGTGAAGCGGACTGTCTGCGGGGCCCGGACTCGGGTCTGCCGCTGACACTTTATCCCGTCGGCTGATGTTGTACCTGCTGAGGTTGCTTTTTCTATGATTGTTCCCCGTTGAACTGTTTAAGTTGTATGCATAAAGTTTATTTGATCTGTTTAAGGTGTTGCCGGGCGCCCCCCCGTTGGGGCAGCCCCCCCCTCGATTCGCAGTTGGATTGGGATGTTGAGCGAGGCGTCGATCTGCCGAGGGCCTTCGGGCCCATTAGGGCGGAACTTTATCTTTATCTTTTCTACAAGTGCGGTCCGGAGACATGCCTCGCTGAGCAGCCACAACCAAAGTGCGACTCCAGACCCTCTAAGTTTTGGCCTAGTCTTCCAAACCCCCCCTTTTACTTGGTGCACCCCTCTAGGGAAACCTTGGTTTCCTTCAGACGGGATTAATCCCCGCGCAGGGCCGGACAGCCCGTGGACTGGGGATCCCTTGTAGGGACCCCTCCAGCACGCGCGTTAAAGGGCACCGTACCCGGGCCACGCCTGTAGGCGGGTGACCGGCGGACTACTTGTTGGTCCTCAGTTCTCCTTTCCCTGTCCCCTGGTCCTTACCGCCTCAAGCCCCCACACATACTCACTTGAGGCGCGGTATCCCCCTTGTTTCCCCCTCCTCCTACCCTAACCCATCCACTCTCCCCCCCTCCCCTTTGGCGTGTGGGGCTGGTGACAGGACCGGCTGCATAGCTGCTGTTCCTTCGCCGCGGCGTTCAGTTACCCCCGCATCCCTGTGGCGTGTGTGACCCAACATGGGCCCTTTGAAAATAATCACCCTGAACGTAAAGGGCCTTAACACCAGGCAAAAGAACCATCCTGGGGCAGGAATTACGCAGATATAAAGCAAAGATCGTTTTCCTCCAGTAGACCCATTTCAAGAGAAATGCGGCTCCAAGGCTCTGTAACAAGCATTTCCCGCATATATTCACCAGCTGCGCGGCAGACGCAAAAACGAAGGGAGTTGCGATTATGCTGGCCAAAGACGTGCCCTTCATCTCTAAGGAGGTATGGAGTGACGAATCAGGGAGGGTGGTCCTAGTTAAGGGGCTCATTGATCAAAGAATGTATACACTGGCCTCCATATATGTACCCAATCAGGGTCAGATCCGCTTCCTTAGGAGCACGCTGGGAAAAATAGAAAAATTCAGGGAAGGAGACGTAATATTAGGGGGCGACTTCAATCTGGCTATGGAGCCTCTGCTGGACACATCAGCAGGCAGGTCAACGGCCTCCTATTTGTCTTTGAGGTCCTTGAGGGAAAAACTACACTGCTTGCAGCTGGTGGACGCATGGCGGACTAGAAACCCGGGGGCGCGGGACTACTCCTTTTACTCCAAAGTTCATGGGACATACTCCAGGCTGGACTATATTTGGATCTCACACAGACTCTTTAGCCGGGCCACGGGAGACGGGATGTACCCGATCTCATTCTCAGACCATGCCCCGGTTTATCTCGACCTCGAACTTATTGATAGAGCCCCACCCCCCTCAATGTGGAGATTGAATGAGTCACTCCTCCAGAATGCAGTGGTAGCGCAAGATATAAAGGAGGGTCTAGAGTCTTACTTTAGTACCAACGACAATGGGGAGGTTTCACCTCTGACACTCTGGGGGGCCCACAAGAGTGTAAAAAGGGGTGTCTTGATCAGCCACGGGGCAAGGCTCAAAAGAGAAAGAATGGCTCAAATAGAGAAGCTCACTGAGAAGGTCCGGGGCCTGGAGTTGTCCCATAAGCAATCTGAAGCAGTGAAGGTACTGGGGGAACTGACCCAAGCAAGGGAAGCCCTCAATGCTTTACTGCGTCAAAAGGCCAAATACATACTTAGAAGGTGTAGACGCACATATTACGAGTATGGCAACAAAAGCAGCTCTACTGGCTAGAGCTCTTAGACAGCAGCATTCACAGAACTTCATAGCGGAGATCTTAGATGGTGCACAGCAGACGCAGCACACTACGGAGTCGATAGCGGAGACATTCAGGACTTACTACTCGGGTCTATACAACTTGGGCGGGGGTGTGGGGGTGCGGGCGCCCCTGGGCAAGACGAAGGAATATCTGAGGGACTCCGGTATGCCGGCAATCATGGAGGAGATGGCGGCACTGCTGGAGGACCCAATTGGGATTGAGGAACTAACGGAAGCAATCAAACAAATCCCCGTAGGGAAAGCCCCGGGACCAGATGGGTACTCCGCCAAATACTATAAAACCTTCACCCCCATACTGGGTCCACACATGATTAAGGCTTGGAACTCGATATTGGACCCGGAGGTGGTAGGTACATTCTCAGGGAGAGAGCTAGAGGCCCACATATCTGTACTCCAGAAATCAGGGAAAGACCCCTTATCATGTAAGAGTTATCGTCCCATCTCCCTCCTCAACGTGGACTTGAAGCTCTACGCCAAAGTTTTGGCCAATAGGCTGGCGCCGGTGGTGGCTCAGGTGGTCCATTTGGATCAAACAGGCTTCGTGTTGGGGAGGGAGGCCAGAGACAATGTGGTGCGAGCACTAAGTGCAATCCACGTAGCGCAAAATACCAGCGTCCCTATGATGCTTTTGTCTACGGACGCGGAGAAGGCCTTTGATAGGGTGAGCTGCCCGTTCGTAAGAGAGACCCTCAGACATATAGGCCTTGGAGATAATATGCGGAGGCTCATTGAGGCGCTATACACGGTGCCCTCAGCCAGGGTCAAGGTGAATGGCCTTCTTTCAGCCCCGGTGCCTATCCGCAACGGGACCCGACAGGGATGCCCCCTCTCGCCCTTGCTGTTCGCCTTGACCCTGGAGCCCTTCTTGTGCAGAGTCCGTGGAAACGTAGATGTGGGGGGACTGGCGGTCGGGGGTGTCACACACAAGGTCGCGGCCTACGCGGACGACCTCCTGTTCTTTATCACCAACCCTACGATCTCGGCACCAGTCTTAATAAAGGAACTCGAAGTGTTTGGGGGACTATCCTTCTTTAAAATCAACCTCGACAAATCAGAGGCCCTAAACGTGTCACTCCCGGGGGACGTGGCCAGGAACCTTCAACAGACATTCTCCTTCAAGTGGGCCGGAACGTCGATAGCGTATCTAGGCACTCAGCTGCCATCCAGGCTGTCGAGGATTCTGGAGTTGAACTTCCTGCCCTTGTCCCAAAGGATAAAAGCGGACCTAAACAGCTGGGATTCCCCCACCTTTTCTTGGATGGGCAGGGTAAATATAATTAAAATGACAATATTACCTAGACTCCTGTTCCTATTCCAGGCCCTCCCAATTAGCATCCCTTTGCACTTCTGATGGGGTTCGTCTGGCAGAAAAAAAGACCCAGGCTCCAACGGCAGCTACTGTGTAAGCCCAAACATATGGGAGGCATGGCGCTGCCTGACATCCGATCTTACTGGTTGGCTACCCACCTCCAACGAATTTGTGAGTGACACACATGTAAGAGTACAAAACAGTGGGTACAGCTAGAGAATGCCCTGGCTCAGGCCCCTTTGGACACCACAGTCTGGAACAAAGAAGTATACAGGCCAGGGTTGAACTCCCACCCAACAGTGGCGGCCACTTTAGAGGCCTTCTGATCCCACAGGAAGTGCACAGAGGTCTCTCCATGGCCCTCTCCCATGATTGCGCTGGTGGACAACCCCCCCACTATTGGACTGCTCTAGGGCGGGACTTAGGGAGTGGGGAAAGGTGAACCGGCTGAGGGGGGGCGACCTGATCACAGTGGCGGGTTGGGTCCCCATAAGCGAGTTGAGGATTAGAATGGGGAGCGGCGGCCTAGACCCATGGACACTCCTCCGCTTTCAATTACTCTTGGCCCGGATGGGCTTTCGGAAAGAAAGCCTTAGAGGTCATACAGAATTCGAAAGGATTTGTTTAGAGGGCCGGCCATACCCGCACCTGATTTCTAAGCTATACTCACTCCTGGTGGGTGAGCAGGATTCCCCCCCTACATTCTGGAAAGACTGGGAGACTGACCTGGGCAGAACATTGGGGGAAAAAGAGAGGAACAAAATAGCGACATTAGCCCACAAGTCCTCGATCACCGTGAGAATCCAAGAGGTCAATTACAAGCTGTTGACGCGCTGGTACTACACCCCTGACAGGCTGGGTAAAATGTTTGGCCAGGCGGACTCGGGCTGCTGGAGGTGCGGAGAGGGGAGGGGGACACTGTTCCACATCCTGTGGACATGTCCCGGGATCCGGGAGTACTGAGGAGCGGTCCTGCCTATCATCACACAGCTCACCGGGACACAGCTAGGGGAGGACCCAGCTCGGATGCTACTCCACTCCACAGAGGCCCCACTGGGGAAATATAAAAAGTCGTTACTGATCCACCTGCTGAACGCGGCCAAACAGACAATACCCAGGTTCTGGAAACAAAGGAGAGCCCCATCGGTAAGGGACTGGGTGAGGGAGGTCATGAATGTTAGGGAAATGGAGGACCTAACACTATCACTACATGACAGAGACGAACAGTTCAGAACTACCTGGCTGCCCTGGCTAATGTATGAGGAATCGGCAGAATTTAAGAGCTTATTTGAGTAGTGGCTTTGGGGGTGGCGCCACGCCTCTGCCCTCTCCCGTTCGCTGTGACCCGGGTGGAGGCGGGTGCATCTGCCGCGCTCCCACCTGTGGACATGCAGAGGTGGAAGACGGCTCGCGTGCTGAGCCCCACACGCCATACACTATTCCCCCCCCCATCCTCCTCATCCCCTGGTTCGGTCTCCCCCCTACTGCACCCCCCCCTCAACAGGTTAGTGATACGTCTGCACGCGGCGGACACTGCCCACCCGGGCAGATCAGAACGGTGGGCCGCTGATCAGTGGAGATCAAGACCTACCCAAATGAGCGTTGCGTTCCCCATCCTGGGAACGGCGGCAACTACCCCTCCACATTACAATGTGCTAAAAGAACAGAATATGAACACCAGGGTTATCGCTGCTTTGTCCCGCCTGAGTATTAGCGAACAGCGAACCCGTCTTTTCCCCACCTATACCCTTGTTCACTTGTATTGTTTGACATTGTATGTCTCAATGTATGTTTATATAAAATTGCAAAATCTTTAAATAAAGAATATAAAAAAAAAAAAAACAGACTTTAATCACACAGCATCTGGCGCTCTATGCTATAGTGGCCAGATTTAGAGCGCCGACACTGTGTGTGTGTCATTTTTTGACAAGTATGGTGTGGAGCGCCGAGAGTCGGTCTCACTGAGCTGGTGCTACCTCTCGTTACCTGCAACGCTGTACTGGTGTCAGAGCGCCCAACATACATCACATTCATCAATGCCGGCCAGGTTACTACAGCGACTGCGGTGCTATGTTACAGTGCCCGATACCTACTTACAGCGTCTACTAGCGGTCGCTCTAAGTGCCGCTATACAGACGCTCATCTGCCGATACCTGGCGTTAGTAGTGAATCAGCCTCTTAGCCACCCTGTGCATTCTAATATAGCAGTAGCTTGTCTGCCCTGCTTCATGCCCCCCTGGTGGCCTTGAGTACCACTAGAGGGAACCTTGAGTACCTCAATTCTTACTAGTACCACTTGCTG
This sequence comes from Gastrophryne carolinensis, assembly GCA_027917425.1. Classification (NCBI taxonomy): domain Eukaryota; kingdom Metazoa; phylum Chordata; class Amphibia; order Anura; family Microhylidae; genus Gastrophryne; species Gastrophryne carolinensis. The sequence continues at coordinate 133,606,942 of CM051241.1, read as the reverse complement.
GAAAACCCTGAGAATAACCCTGGGTTATTCTGCTGGCATCAGGCAAGTGATGGCAAGTAGGCTGGTGGGGAAGCAGGGGCATTTTTTTCCTAAAAAAAATATAAATTGTATTTGTTTGACATGAAAGAGCTGCCCCAGCTCTTTCATGTCAAACAAATACAATTTATATTTTTTTAATGAATCACAAATGAACAAAAACACTGATGATACATAATACATTTACACTCTCCTTTTAAATCATTACAGGTATTGTGCAGCTATTTCTTAAAGAAAAAAATGAATGGAGACAATATGTAGGAGATTGCTGACAGTGGCTGGAAAGATCAGCCACTGCTCAGTTGGAAGAACCTCTGGGTGTTGAAACAAATGGGCTGACAAAGTCAGATTATTAATTGAGAAATGTTTATTTCTGCCTATTAGTACCACAAATTTAATTTATGGTGATCCCGTCCCTGCATCATCCTACAGCCTGAAAATGGGGGTCATGCTAAATATTTGGTGCAGCCAATGTGACTTGCGGTGTGCATTGCAATCTGCATGCCAGTGAGCTTTTTAGTGTTTAGACACACAAAAAAAAAGGTTTTCTACCTTTTTCCCCCTACATGTGATGGGGCATTTTTATAGGTTGGGCACATGATTTTTCCTATGTGGTAAGGGTATTTGTTTTTAAGTTTGGAAACAACAGAGCCCTATGGTGAAAAAATGGTGAAATCTTTAGCATAGTTCATAGCGTGCTGTTATTTCCAAACTTTAAAAATACATAATTACATGGAAAAATAATGTATCTATACTGTAAAAATGTGTGGGTGATTTTTGGGGCGAAAAAGTAGAACAAATATTTTTTTGGCACTTTTGTGTGTGTTGCAATCCACACAGTAATGCATGCTGGAAGTCACACTGGCTTCACCAAATATTTAGCACGACCCTCAAATACATGGCAATGCTCATAAAAGACTACTGTATCTGCATTAATATAGTATGGACTCCAACACAGTCTTAAAGTGGACCAACACCCAGGGGTGATCGGTCCGAGAGTCTATAAGATTCCCGGGCCGATCACCTCCCTCACCGCGGGACATCCGAGATCAGGATATCCTGCAGGGTGAAACCCCCCAAAAAACGCCCCTCTAGACGTGCGCGCGCCCGCGCCGGCCATTCACAAATGGGCGCCCTGTAAAAGTGACGTGCCGGAGGCGGCGGCGGACGAGCTGTCTTGTCCGTCGCTGTCACTCGCTTGTCCGTCGGCGGGGATTGGACGGCGCGGTCACGTGGGAGCGTGGTGAGGTGAGTTTTTGGGGCTTTCTGGGGGGTTTCACACATCGGGGCACCCCCCAATCGGGGTGCCCCCCCGAAGTGGACCAAAACCCAGGATAGTCAAAATCCTGGGTGTTGGTCCACTTTAAGCTTCAGGTCATCAAGGCAATCTGAGATTAGAGAGAAGTGAGGAAGACAACCAATGGCTGCAATGTAACTCCAGGCAAGTTCTCCGGAAAGACTGTAAACAAGTATTACAATTCAAAAAGTCATTTTCTTAATTGCTTTTTTGTTAGACTTTGTTTAGTCTGTTATTTCTGCATCTTGTTATTATTAGATTTTGGTTGGAATACCAGCCCTGTTGTACCAAAGGGAGTTCAGAACATGTGTAATCCAATATGAGCAATGTTTCAAACCCTCGGCTTTGCTAGAAAGAATAATGGCAATATTTTATTGCGGAACGAGTGGGGAATTGGAAAAGCAGCATATTTGTTGTTGTGTACCCAGAGACCGCTGCATGTACATTCTTGTATAAACTTGATTGACTTCTCTTGATTTAAAATGTCAATGATGTATGATGCCTTCCTTTCCTTCTGTGCCCTTAATTCATGATGTAAACAAGCTGTTTGCAGCTCGCAAGCTTGGGAGAAAAAAAAACAAAAGCAAGATATGTATTTACAGGTAAACAAACAGATCCAATAACATTTCTGATTCAGTACCATGTATAAAAAGAGCAAACCAGTTTTATTCTTACCTTTATACTACAAAGAGCACATTTTGCAACTCCATTAACTGATGTTTATGACTCTTGAGTTTATGCCTTTGAGATAAAAAAAAAATACAACACAAACCTAAATTAGTCATGACTGCTTACCGATCACCCCAGGGCTAAATTAGCCATTAGAAGTTTGGAGGTAATATGTTTGGGCCCCTTAATTATTTCAACAATCTAGTTAAAGTGGACGTCCACTGTACAATTCCACCCCCTCCCATGAGGAAGGATGGGGGGTTGCAAAAAGACAGGCATCTTCTATTGGGAGATCCTAATCTCAATATGTACTGTATCTTCTCTCTTTATTACAGCCAGCAAGAAAACTAATACGAAGGACAGCAAGACTTGGCATGCCCCCATGTTCCACGTCAACCCTCAAGGAAATATACTGGTACATGTGGGAGTGAAGGGAAGAAAACCTACAAGGAGAAGATGACAAGGAGTTAAAGGAACAGCTTCGCGAAATTTGCATTAAAAAAGATAAATAATTAAATAGTCACACAATAGCTTCTAACATGTGTATAAATAATCTGGCGATAGATAAAGGAAAAAATATATGCCTTTCTTTTAAATTGTATAATTACAATGGCTCAGTTCATTTGCTGAATAGGGGGATCTGCTGGGTTGTATTTAGTGAGCTGCTTCATTTAGCCTACTGGTCTCCTAGCAACACTTTACCTCAGAGGCTGACACTGTAATCAGTGGTAACGGCTGTGTGTGTGTGAGGTGCTGCTTTTGTTATGAGACCAGGTGAATCAAATGTGTAAAATCTATACAAAATAAACTAAACTGACTGAAAATAACTGAAATTCTTCTTTGAATAACTGCAGGAAAATCTAAAGGTATTAAAGTGGAACAAAACCCTGAATTGCCGACCCGAAGTCTATAAGACCCGGCCATTGACCTTCCCCCTTGGGCATTCTACATCGGGATGCCCCACTGTGTGAAATGACCCCTGGATAACCACAGATCCCCCCATTTTTCTGGCGCGCTCACGCAGATAGTCATTTAGACAGGCCGGGCGGCCAGGAAGGTTACTGCTCAGGCTCCCTATCTGCGTGCAAACAGAGCTGATTGGATGAGAGCCCGCGCATGCGCTGTGGGACAGGGAAAGGTACATTTTCATAGGCGAACTTGGGGATTTCACATATCAGGGCATCCCAAGTCGCGATGCCCCTAGGGGCACAAAACAAAACTCCAGATAGTGAAAATCCTGGGTTGGGCTTTGCTCAAAACACACAAAGCTGAAAGAAAGATCATATGGAAAAAAGAAAAATAAAAATATGAAAGAGAAAATGGTAAACTGAAAGATTCTGCAGAAGAGCCAACATGAAGGGAAAACTGTCAAAATCAGCTAAATTACTTCTAGAGCTTTTCTCTCTGTTTTAGATATATAAGTTCTGGCCAGGCAATGTTGCAATGTTATCTTATGCTGGACGGCTGCCAGCACTGGACAGCTGATACTTTGATACATTGTTTCACCCCTCTCCTCAGCATGGAACTGATACATTGTTTCACCCCTCTCCTCAGCATGGAACAGGCCAGAGTGTCGGGCTCCAACACTCAGAAGACATAAACATGAGCTATTAGTCTCCAGCTGCTCAACACAGACATCATTTTCTTCTAAATTTGTAATTCTTACTCCCACACTTACCTACATTCAAAGTACCATTTAAATATGTCACCAAGAAAAATTCGCGATACTGCTCCTTTAAGCAAATATGCCCATACAGCTGACCCGCCCTTCTGTGGTGCTGCATAAAGCTGTGGCTGATTTAATGCCCTTTTCGGGACTGAAACCTTCTTGCATCACAATGTGTGAGACACACTGTTTACTGTGTGTGCTGGGGACAGCTGTTTCTTCTTCTACTCACCTTCTTGCTTCTCTACTTCTTAGTTCTCTGTCAACAAAAGAAATGTTTATATGCTGGCTGTGGGCTGAGCAATAGACTGAAATAAACAGGCAAAGACAGAACCCCCCCCCCTATTTTACATGCTGAATAATTCACAGAGACACACCCACCCAGCTAGGTAGGTTCCAAGAGATTGTTGAGTAAACTACATATGGGCTAGAGTTCCCCTACCCTATGGTCAGGAGAAGAGGGAGGCAGATATGTCGCAATGCAGCAGATACACTCATGGAAGTTGTATATATCTCACCAAGGATGCTAGGCTGGGTGAGATAAAGAATCCAGAAAGACAGTTTGCTTCAGTACTTTCTGAGTACTGAAGCTGTTAGTTTAAGCAAACTTCCAGTCAAAGACTCAAAGTTTAGTAAATTGCTCCCCTATACCCCTTCTCTCACAATCAATGATGTAAACTATTTAAGAGGGCTTAACTTCATGCAGATGTTGTGGAATAGCAGGCAGATTCTATGCCAATGAACTGCATGGGGCGGCCATTTTGCCACAATTTTGACAGCCCTGCTCTACAGTCCAAATTACCCTAAATCTATTTGAAATAATGTTTTATTTCTAGCCAAAAGTATAAAGCCATCAGCATTGCTCAGAAAGTTCTTAAGTCATTGTATCAACATTGTGAGCAACTCTGGCAGCCAATGCTGCAACAGGTGATTCAGGTGGGGGTTTCTTACAGCAAAATCCCAAGCTCCAGACAGCCTGCATTGTGTGGATAAACAATATCACATAGGTACACTGCAGCCATGCTGCATCAATTCTAAATCAACGCAGCCAGCTAGAGAAGTTCTGTGTGGAAACATAAAATCACTCTATGGCTGGTTGGACTAATCCTAAGGAGGCTTCCAGCTCAACTGCAGTGAGTCTGCTTGCTAGCAAAGGCCCTCCCCAACCCCCAATTTATGGTAAGTAGTTGTAATCAAAAATGGCTGCTCCCTTGGAATTTTAGAAGTGCAGCCATTTCACAATATCGGCATGGGTTCAAACCCTCTCAAAAAGCATATGCCCCTGATCCTCAAAGAGGGGCTATAGAAGAGCGAAATACTAAACTTTATTTTCTTGACTGGAGGTCTGCCTCATGTATTTTTCTTGGGCCTGGAAGTTTATGGAAAGGCAGGTATGTTTGGTAGTGGGACTTGCCATTTCCTTCTTACCCTTTCTTGTTTCACAAAAAACTGCACTGAACTTCATATTGTATTTTAGGCAGAGTTTGGACTTTTTTTTAATTACTTCAGTACTTTCACAATATTTTGGGGTGAAATATATATATATATATATATATATATATATATATATATATATATATATATTATGTTGTCGCACTTCTTATTAATAAAATCTGTACATTTTTCAATAAAATCATATTTCATGCAAAAGCCCCATTCCTCCCAATTACAACGGTACTACATATGTATCAGTAGGCATCCGTTCCTGCCCAGGAGATTGCCCAAACTGAAAAGAGTGTTTAAATAATATACTACTATAGGCAATATCAAGGGTTAAATCCTTACATTTTTTTGGCATGGGATTCCCCTCTCTCCAGGGAGTGGGAGACCCCACACTTTTTTCCACCCTTAAAAATTAAATAAAAAAACACATGGGGTCCCCCCTTCATAGTAAAACCATGGACATTTCTTTTAACATCCCAAACGATGTGTCTGCTTGTGCCCCAATCATTGTTCTGTGCTTTTGACGTTTTAACCACTCTGCCCTAGTCGGTGCTATGACACTTTTTTGGTACCTATTATAGTATAGAAAATGGAGTAATCCAATGGAATCTGTGATTATACTATCTGCACAAACATTAAAGTGACTGACCAGCCAGATAAAAAAAACACAGGGTACTCGCCTTTTCTCCCCTGCAGCTGGTCGGTCCTACTCTGATAAACCTCAACTCACCTGATTGCATCCCAAGCTGGTCGGGTTGGACATCTCCGCGGCACAATCACACACTCTCCGGCACTTGGGCAGGCGTGTCAGCCTCAATTGCAGTGAATGGGAAGGGCGCGGTAGGGCCTCTGTGACTCATGATGGAGGGGGGCGATCCCAATCCAGAAGTACCCTTTTGAATTTTTATTTTAACATGATTTCACCACTTGATGCTAGTCTCCTCCAGTCACCACTAGGGATGAGCGAATCGATCCGGACGAACCCGGATTCGATCCGAATTTCAGGAAAAATTCAATTCGGATCGAATCCGAATTTCCCGCGATTCGATCGCTCGAAGTTTTCCTTTAACATCCATTCATTTACATTACAGGCATTCTAAGATGGCGGACGGGACATGTCCAGACATCAACCCCGCGCCAGTGCAAGCTGGGACAGTCACATGCAGCCTATCAGCAGCCAGCAAGCCCGGTGACGTCACAGCGGTATTTAAGGCCGGCCATCTTGCTTTCCAGCCTCATTTCTCTATTGCATTCATGAGAGACAGAACGCTGTGTAGCTGAGAGAGAGACAGACAGTTAGACAGGCAGGGACAGACAGGGACAGGCTGGAGACAGGCAGGAGACAGACAGGAGACAGACAGAAAGTAAGCGAAAAACAGGGAAAGGAAGGGAAAATCGGAGGCTGTCAGTTTTTTTTTTTTTTTTCATCCAGCCTGCTTTGTTAGCGTTTTCAGGCTGCTTATACTAACTAACTGTGCATATATACTGAACTGATCTTAAGTCTGCTGTGAGGCATCCCATTCTGTGACTACACCAGCCTCTATTTAATAGCATAATAACCATTTGCACTTATTCTCATAGAAATCAGGCCTGATAAAGACACTTTTGCTGTGCATGCTCTCTGGTTTTTGTGGCATCCCATTCTGTGACTACACCAGCCTCTATTTAATAGCATAATAACCATTTGCACTTATTCTCATAGAAATTAGGCCTGATAAAGACACTTTTGCTGTGCATGCTCTCTGGTTTTTGTGGCATCCCATTCTGTGACAACACCAGCCTCTATTTAATAGCATAATAACCATTTGCACTTATTCTCATAGAAATTAGGCCTGATAAAGACACTTTGCTGTGCATGCTCTCTGGTTTTTGTGGCATCCCATTCTGTGACAACACCAGCCTCTATTTAATAGCATAATAACCATTTGCACTTATTCTCATAGAAATCAGGCCTGATAAAGACACTTTTGCTGTGCATGCTCTCTGGTTTTTGTGGCATCCCATTCTGTGACTACACCAGCCTCTATTTAATAGCATAATAACCATTTGCACTTATTCTCATAGAAATTAGGCCTGATAAAGACACTTTTGCTGTGCATGCTCTCTGGTTTTTGTGGCATCCCATTCTGTGACAACACCAGCCTCTATTTAATAGCATAATAACCATTTGCACTTATTCTCATAGAAATTAGGCCTGATAAAGACACTTTTGCTGTGCATGCTCTCTGGTTTTTGTGGCATCCCATTCTGTGACAACACCAGCCTCTATTTAATAGCATAATAACCATTTGCACTTATTCTCATAGAAATCAGGCCTGATAAAGACACTTTTGCTGTGCATGCTCTCTGGTTTTTGTGGCATCCCATTCTGTGACAACACCAGCCTCTATTTAATAGCATAATAACCATTTGCACTTATTCTCATAGAAATCAGGCCTGATAAAGACACTTTTGCTGTGCATGCTCTCTGGTTTTTGTGGCATCCCATTCTGTGACAACACCAGCCTCTATTTAATAGCATAATAACCATTTGCACTTATTCTCATAGAAATTAGGCCTGATAAAGACACTTTTGCTGTGCATGCTCTCTGGTTTTTGTGGCATCCCATTCTGTGACAACACCAGCCTCTATTTAATAGCATAATAACCATTTGCACTTATTCTCATAGAAATCAGGCCTGATAAAGACACTTTTGCTGTGCATGCTCTCTGGTTTTTGTGGCATCCCATTCTGTGACAACACCAGCCTCTATTTAATAGCATAATAACCATTTGCACTTATTCTCATAGAAATTAGGCCTGATAAAGACACTTTTGCTGTGCATGCTCTCTGGTTTTTGTGGCATCCCATTCTGTGACTACACCAGCCTCTATTTAATAGCATAATAACCATTTGCACTTATTCTCATAGAAATCAGGCCTGATAAAGACACTTTTGCTGTGCATGCTCTCTGGATTTTGTGGCATCCCATTCTGTGACTACACCAGCCTCTATTTAATAGCATAATAACCATTTGCACTTATTCTCATAGAAATTAGGCCTGATAAAGACACTTTTGCTGTGCATGCTCTCTGGTTTTTGTGGCATCCCATTCTGTGACAACACCAGCCTCTATTTAATAGCATAATAACCATTTGCACTTATTCTCATAGAAATTAGGCCTGATAAAGACACTTTTGCTGTGCATGCTCTCTGGTTTTTGTGGCATCCCATTCTGTGACTACACCAGCCTCTATTTAATAGCATAATAACCATTTGCACTTATTCTCATAGAAATCAGGCCTGATAAAGACACTTTTGCTGTGCATGCTCTCTGGTTTTTGTGGCATCCCATTCTGTGACAACACCAGCCTCTATTTAATAGCATAATAACCATTTGCACTTATTCTCATAGAAATTAGGCCTGATAAAGACACTTTTGCTGTGCATGCTCTCTGGTTTTTGTGGCATCCCATTCTGTGACTACACCAGCCTCTATTTAATAGCATAATAACCATTTGCACTTATTCTCATAGAAATTAGGCCTGATAAAGACACTTTTGCTGTGCATGCTCTCTGGTTTTTGTGGCATCCCATTCTGTGACAACACCAGCCTCTATTTAATAGCATAATAACCATTTGCACTTATTCTCATAAAAATTAGGCCTGATAAAGACACTTTTGCTGTGCATGCTCTCTGGTTTTTGTGGCATCCCATTCTGTGACAACACCAGCCTCTATTTAATAGCATAATAACCATTTGCACTTATTCTCATAGAAATCAGGCCTGATAAAGACACTTTTGCTGTGCATGCTCTCTGGTTTTTGTGGCATCCCATTCTGTGACTACACCAGCCTCTATTTAATAGCATAATAACCATTTGCACTTATTCTCATAGAAATCAGGCCTGATAAAGACACTTTTGCTGTGCATGCTCTCTGGTTTTTGTGGCATCCCATTCTGTGACAACACCAGCCTCTATTTAATAGCATAATAACCATTTGCACTTATTCTCATAGAAATTAGGCCTGATAAAGACACTTTTGCTGTGCATGCTCTCTGGTTTTTGTGGCATCCCATTCTGTGACAACACCAGCCTCTATTTAATAGCATAATAACCATTTGCACTTATTCTCATAGAAATCAGGCCTGATAAAGACACTTTTGCTGTGCATGCTCTCTGGTTTTTGTGGCATCCCATTCTGTGACAACACCAGCCTCTATTTAATAGCATAATAACCATTTGCACTTATTCTCATAGAAATTAGGCCTGATAAAGACACTTTTGCTGTGCATGCTCTCTGTTTTTTGTGGCATCCCATTCTGTGACTACACCAGCCTCTATTTAATAGCATAATAACCATTTGCACTCATTCTCATAGAAATCAGGCCTGATAAAGACACTTTTGCTGTGCATGCTCTCTGGTTTTTGTGGCATCCCATTCTGTGACTACACCAGCCTCTATTTAATAGCATAATAACCATTTGCACTTATTCTCATAGAAATTAGGCCTGATAAAGACACTTTTGCTGTGCATGCTCTCTGGTTTTTGTGGCATCCCATTCTGTGACAACACCAGCCTCTATTTAATAGCATAATAACCATTTGCACTTATTCTCATAGAAATCAGGCCTGATAAAGACACTTTTGCTGTGCATGCTCTCTGGTTTTTGTGGCATCCCATTCTGTGACAACACCAGCCTCTATTTAATAGCATAATAACCATTTGCACTTATTCTCATAGAAATCAGGCCTGATAAAGACACTTTTGCTGGGCATAGCACTACTGGTCCCAGCCAGGTCCACTTCTTTTTTTGGGGCATCCCATTCTGTGACTATAGCAGCCTCTGTTAAAGACCATATAACCATTTGCTCTTATTATATTTGAAATTAGCCTGATAAAGACACTTTTGCTGGGCATAGCACTACTTGTCCCTGCCAGGGCATCCCATTCTGTGACTAAAGCAGCCTCTGTTTAAGACCATATAAGCATTTGCTCTTATCATATTTGAAATTAGCCTGATAAAGACACTTTTGCTGGGCATAGTACTACTGGATCTTTTTTGGGGGCATCCCATTCTGTGACTATAGCAGCCTCTGTTAAAGACCATATAACCATTTGCTCTTATTATATTTGAAATTAGCCTGATAAAGACACTTTTGCTGGGCATAGCACTACTTGTCCCTGCCAGGGCATCCCATTCTGTGACTAAAGCAGCCTCTGTTTAAGACCATATAAGCATTTGCTCTTATCATATTTGAAATTAGCCTGATAAAGACACTTTTGCTGGGCATAGTACTACTGGATCTTTTTTGGGGGCATCCCATTCTGTGACTAAAGCAGCCTCTGTTTAAGACCATATAAGCATTTTCTCTTATTATATTTGAAATTAGCCTGATAAAGACACTTTTGCTGGGCATAGCACTACTTGTCCCTGCCAGGGCATCCCATTCTGTGACTAAAGCAGCCTCTGTTTAAGACCATATAAGCATTTGCTCTTATTATATTTGAAATTAGCCTGATAAAGACACTTTTGCTGGGCATAGCACTACTTGTCCCTGCCAGGGCATCCCATTCTGTGACTAAAGCAGCCTCTGTTTAAGACCATATAAGCATTTTCTCTTATTATATTTGAAATTAGCCTGATAAAGACACTTTTGCTGGGCATAGCACTACTTGTCCCTGCCAGGGCATCCCATTCTGTGACTAAAGCAGCCTCTGTTTAAGACCATATAAGCATTTGCTCTTATTATATTTGAAATTAGCCTGATAAAGACACTTTTGCTGGGCATAGCACTACTTGTCCCTGCCAGGGCATCCCATTCTGTGACTAAAGCAGCCTCTGTTTAAGACCATATAACCATTTGCTCTTATTATATTTGAAATTAGCCTGATAAAGACACTTTTGCTGGGCATAGTACTACTGGATCTTTTTTGGGGGCATCCCATTCTGTGACTAAAGCAGCCTCTGTTTAAGACCATATAACCATTTGCTCTTATTATATTTGAAATTAGCCTGATAAAAACACTTTTGCTGGGCATAGTACTACTGGATCTTTTTTGGGGGCATCCCATTCTGTGACTAAAGCAGCCTCTGTTTAAGACCATATAACCATTTGCTCTTATTATATTTGAAATTAGCCTGATAAAGACACTTTTGCTGGGCATAGTACTACTGGATCTTTTTTGGGGGCATCCCATTCTGTGACTAAAGCAGCCTCTGTTTAAGACCATATAACCATTTGCTCTTATTATATTTATATTATAAGACACTTTTGCTGGGCATAGGCTTACTGCTGCCTGCCAGGTGCACTTCTGTTGAGGCATCCCATTCTGTAACATAGCATACCCCTCTTTATTTACACTAAGCAGCTCTCTTATTTACACTAAGCAGGCCTGTTGGAGGCTGAGTGTTACTGCTCACTTTTGGTGTGCATTATATTCTGTTTCATATAGACCCACCGCTGCCCGGGGGATCTTAAAATATCACCTACTACCACGCCAGTTAGACTATGTCGGGCAGACAAGTGCCTGGAAGTGAAAAGAGGAGTGGCAGAGGCCAAGATTCCGCAGGCAGAGCTCGCATCAGACTGGGGGCCAGTAGCAGCAGGAGTCACGCTGAGAGACCTAATCTGCCAGTATCTGCTAGCGGTCGGGTCTCCACCAGTAACGCATCTGCCGTGGTAGATTGGTTGACGCGCTCATCAACAACATCATCACAACTTACGTCTGAGACCCCCAGTCTAGGGTCGGTAGGTTCCTCTGACACAACCCTGAGTTGGCATGCCCCGAGAGCAGTCCCTGTCCTCCCATTGCCTCTGTCCTACGCCGTTCCCTCCCCCTGCGACGTATCCTATGCTTTGGGTTCAGCTCCACTCTTTAGTGAGGAGGACGATCAGATACAGGAGGACAGTCAGCAGCTACTGCCCAGCCAAGAAATGGAGGTGGCTTCTTTAGCTAGGCAGACAAATAGTGATGTGGACAGTGTCGTGGGTGCTGCGAGCGTTCCAGCTCCTGCGCCAGACACTGTTGACGAATCCACGAACATCAGTGACGTACAGCCACAACTCGGTGATGATGATGATGATGACGATGAAGCCGATCGCACTTGGGAGCCGGGTGATGAAGGGGCTTCATCGTCATCATCAGGAGAAGAGGGGCGCAGGTTGCCCCGGAGTCAGCAGCTGAGGCAGCAAGGTGGTAGCAGTCAGCATGGGGGCACAATTCCAAAGGCTGGAGCCGGCCGGGGCCGGGGCCGGGGTAGAGCACCTGCTGTGCGGCAGTCTACCTTATCGGGAGGTAGTGGAGCAGGGGTTCCTGGAGTTGGCAACAGCAGCAGTGAATCAGTGAGGCCAGGGGGTGGGAAAAGTAGCTACTCGGCAGTGTGGCAGTTTTTCCTGAGGCATCCGCAGGAGGGTAACATGGCCACATGCAAGATATGTAGGCAAAAGGTGAAGCGTGGCCAGGGTCCAAATGTTGGCACCACGGCCCTGCGTCAACATATGATGCGTCACCATAAAACGACCTGGGAGAACCGAGGCTCCCAAGGGGTGGTCCAGTCTGCTTCCTCACCAAGTGAGCTCCCAATTTCTGCCAGCCAAGGCTCCAGCACCTCAGCCGAAGGCAGCTGTGCGTCATACCCATCCTCTGTCGCTCCTGCTCCTCCTCCTCCTCCTCCTCCTCCAAGTCATGCATCCCGCCAGCAATCCATCAGCGAAGCCATGTCCAAGAGACAGCAGTATGCGCCCACTCATCCTACGGCGCAGAAGCTGAATGTGCTCCTGTCCAAGTTGCTGGTGCTGCAGTCGCTCCCTTTTCAGGTGGTGGAATCTGCACCTTTCAGAGAACTGATGGCTTGTGCCGAGCCGAGGTGGAGAGTCCCAAGCCATCATTTCTTTGCCAAGAAGGCAGTACCAGCGCTGCACACTTTTGTTGAACAGAAGGTGGGCCAGTCCTTGAGCCTGTCGGTGTGTAGCAAAATACATGGCAGCGCCGACATCTGGAGCTGTAACTACGGTCAGGGGCAGTACATGTCGTTTACGGCCCACTGGGTGAATGTGGTCCCTTTGCAGCAGCAACTTGGACAGGTCACGCCGCTTCGGCCTCCGCGCTCTCTGCCCATTGGGCCTGTGACACCGTGCGACTCGGCCTCCTCATCCTCCGCCATCTCCTCACCCTCCACTGTAGGCTCAAGTCTCAGTGCCCCTCCAGTCTACCATGTGTGCAGGGCACGGAGGTGTCACGCAGTGCTTCACATGGTTTGTCTTGGCGAACGGAGTCACACAGGGGAGGAACTGCTTAAATGTATTCATCAGGAAATCCAAACATGGCTTACTCCGAGAAAACTTAAAATGGGAATCATGGTTACCGACAATGGGAAGAACATTTTGTCTGCACTGCGCCAAGGAAGCCTGACCCATGCCCCCTGCATGGCTCACGTCTTCAATCTGGTTGTCAAGCGGTTTCTGAAGTGTTCCCCCCATCTGCAGGACATCCTAACAACTTCAAGGAAACTTTGCATGCACTTCAGCCACTCCTACACCGCCAAACACACCCTTCTTGAGCTACAGCGTCAGAATGGTATCCCCCAACATAGTCTGATTTGCGATGTTTCCACCCATTGGAATTCCACCCTTCACATGTTGGACCGATTATATGAACAGAGAAAAGCCATCACGGATTTCCTGATGATCCAAGCAGATAGGGGGACTCCCCTGTGTAACTTCAATGTCAACCAGTGGCAGCTCATACGTGACACCTGCCGTTTGCTCAGGCCCTTTGAGGAAGCCACTTTATTTGTCAGTCGGCAGGATTACGGGATGAACGACGTGATTCCACTGCTTCATGTACTACAGCACATGTTGGAAACCATGGCTGGTCAGGGCACTGGAGACATGGCGTTTACATCTTACGGCCACATGAACCCCGTTGGAGCTGAACTGGAGGAGGAGGAGGAAGAGGAGGAGGAGGAGTTGCCCAGCGAAACACAGTTTAGGCTTGGCGAAATGGCTGGTTTATCTAGTCAGCGGACAGGAGAGGAGGAGCAGGAGCAGCCAGAGGAGCTAGAGGTTTTTGAGGAAGGCGAGACAGAGGACCCGGGCACACCGTGGCAGTATGCAGTGGAGATGAAGACAGGTAGTCCATCCGAGTCACTTGCGCAAATGGCACGAAGCATGCTCACGTGCTTGCGTAGTGACCCCAGAATTGTTTCCATCTGTCGGCGGGATGACTTCTGGCTGTCCACCTTATTGGACCCTCGCTTCCGGCACAAAATGGGGGCATTTTTTAAACCCACCGAGAGGGAGGACAAACTCAACTACTACAAAGACATTCTACGTAGGCAGTTGGCCGATGCCTATCTGCGCCATGGTCCATACTCTCGCAGGTCTGACTCGAGGGGACCTCTGCGCTCACCTTCCACTGCCATGGCCGCTGGGGGGGTTGGCAGGAGCAGCAGCAGCAGCTCCATCAGCAGCAGCAGCCTCAGTCTTCAGTCGCTAATGAGTAGCTTTCTACACCCGCATAGTGAGGCTACTCATGAGCAGCAGGAAGACCTGGAGCAGGACCTCAACCAGCAGGTCATGTCATACTTTGACATGACCATGCCTACACACCTTGAGGATCCGCTGGACTTCTGGGCAGCCAAACTTGATTTGTGGCCGCAACTAGCAGAGTTTGCCCTGGAAAAGCTGTCCTGCCCGGCAAGTAGCGTGCCATCTGAGCGGGTGTTTAGTGCGGCAGGGGCCATAGTTACGGCGAGGAGAACTCGTCTGTCAACTAAAAATGTGGAGAGACTCACCTTTGTCAAAATGAATCAGGGATGGATCAGCCAGGATTTCCACCCACCAATGCCTGATGCATGCGACTAGATTCAGCATGGTGCCACGTTTTACACTTTCCAAATGGTGCAAAACATATTTATGTCTTTAGGCCATTTTTTGGGCTCCTGCTGCTGCTGCTGCCAACTTCTGCCAACTCCAGGGTGTGATTCATCCAATTGTTGGGCTCCTGAAGCCAACCCCAGTGTCACTTTAAAGTAATATTTGGGCTCCTGCTGCTGCTGCTGCTGTCAACTCCTGCCAACTCCAGGGTGTGATTCATCCAATTTTTGGGCTCCTGAAGCCAACTCCAGTGTATATTTGGGCTCCTGCTGCTGCTGCTGCCAACTTCTGCCAACTCCAGGGTGTGATTCATCCAATTTTTGGGCTCCTGAAGCCAACTCCAGTGTATATTTGGGCTCCTGCTGCTGCTGCTGCCAACTCCAGGGTGTGATTCATCCAATTTTTGGGCTCCTGAGGCCAACCCCAGGGTCTCTTTAATGTAATATTTGGTCTCCTGCTGCTGCTGCTGCTGTCAACTCCTGCCAACTCCAGGGTGTGATTCATCCAATTTTTGGGCTCCTGAAGCCCACTCCAGTGTATATTTGGGCTCCTGCTGCTGCTGCTGCCAGCTTCTGCCAACTCCAGGGTGTGATTCATCCAATTTTTGGGCTCCTGAAGCCAACTCCAGTGTATATTTGGGCTCCTGCTGCTGCTGCTGCCAACTCCAGGGTGTGATTCATCCAATTTTTGGGCTCCTGAGGCCAACCCCAGGGTCTCTTTAATGTAATATTTGGGCTCCTGCTGCTGCTACTGTCAACTCCTGCCAACTCCAGGGTGTGATTCATCCAATTTTTGGGCTCCTGAAGCCAACTCCAGTGTATATTTGGGCTCCTGCTGCTGCTGCTGCCAACTTCTGCCAACTCCAGGGTGTGATTCATCCAATTTTTGGGCTCCTGAAGCCAACTCCAGTGTATATTTGGGCTCCTGCTGCTGCTGCTGCCAACTTCTGCCAACTCCAGGGTGTGATTCATCCAATTTTTGGGCTCCTGAAGCCAACTCCAGTGTATATTTGGGCTCCTGCTGCTGTCAACTCCTGCCAACTCCAGGGTGTGATTCATCCAATTTTTGGGCTCCTGAAGCCAACTCCAGTGTATATTTGGGCTCCTGCTGCTGCTGCTGCCAACTTCTGCCAACTCCAGGGTGTGATTCATCCAATTTTTGGGCTCCTGAAGCCAACTCCAGTGTATATTTGGGCTCCTGCTGCTGCTGCTGCCAACTCCAGGGTGTGATTCATCCAATTTTTGGGCTCCTGAGGCCAACCCCAGGGTCTCTTTAATGTAATATTTGGGCTCCTGCTGCTGCTACTGTCAACTCCTGCCAACTCCAGGGTGTGATTCATCCAATTTTTGGGCTCCTGAAGCCAACTCCAGTGTATATTTGGGCTCCTGTTGCTGCTGCTGCCAACTTCTGCCAACTCCAGGGTGTGATTCATCCAATTTTTGGGCTCCTGAAGCCAACTCCAGTGTATATTTGGGCTCCTGCTGCTGCTGCTGCCAACTTCTGCCAACTCCAGGGTGTGATTCATCCAATTTTTGGGCTCCTGAAGCCAACTCCAGTGTATATTTGGGCTCCTGCTGCTGCTGTCAACTCCTGCCAACTCCAGGGTGTGATTCATCCAATTTTTGGGCTCCTGAAGCCAACTCCAGTGTATATTTGGGCTCCTGCTGCTGCTACTGTCAACTCCTGCCAACTCCAGGGTGTGATTCATCCAATTTTTGGGCTCCTGAAGCCAACTCCAGTGTATATTTGGGCTCCTGCTGCTGCTGCTACCAACTTCTGCCAACTCCAGGGTGTGATTCATCCAATTTTTGGGCTCCTGAAGCCAACTCCAGTGTATATTTGGGCTCCTGCTGCTGCTGCTGACAACTCCAGGGTGTGATTCATCCAATTTTTGGGCTCCTGAGGCCAACCCCAGGGTCTCTTTAATGTAATATTTGGGCTCCTGCTGCTGCTACTGTCAACTCCTGCCAACTCCAGGGTGTGATTCATCCAATTTTTGGGCTCCTGAAGCCAACTCCAGTGTATATTTGGGCTCCTGCTGCTGCTGCTGCCAACTTCTGCCAACTCCAGGGTGTGATTCATCCAATTTTTGGGCTCCTGAAGCCAACTCCAGTGTATATTTGGGCTCCTGCTGCTGCCAACTTCTGCCAACTCCAGGGTGTGATTCATCCAATTTTTGGGCTCCTGAAGCCAACTCCAGTGTATATTTGGGCTCCTGCTGCTGCTGCTGCCAACTCCAGGGTGTGATTCATCCAATTTTTGGGCTCCTGAAGCCAACTCCAGTGTATATTTGGGCTCCTGCTGCTGCTACTGTCAACTCCTGCCAACTCCAGGGTGTGATTCATCCAATTTTTGGGCTCCTGAAGCCAACTCCAGTGTATATTTGGGCTCCTGCTGCTGCTGCTGCCAACTTCTGCCAACTCCAGGGTGTGATTCATCCAATTTTTGGGCTCCTGAAGCCAACTCCAGTGTATATTTGGGCTGCTGCTGCCAACTCCAGGGTGTGATTCATCCAATTTTTGGGCTCCTGAAGCCAACTCCAGTGTATATTTGGGCTCCTGCTGCTGCTACTGTCAACTCCTGCCAACTCCAGGGTGTGATTCATCTAATTTTTGGGCTCCTGAAGCCAACTCTAGTGTATATTTGGGCTCCTGCTGCTGCTGCTGCTGCCAACTTCTGCCAACTCCAGGGTGTGATTCATCCAATTTTTGGGCTCCTGAAGCCAACTCCAGTGTATATTTGGGCTCCTGCTGCTGCTGCTGCCAACTCCAGGGTGTGATTCATCCAATTTTTGGGCTCCTGAGGCCAACCCCAGGGTCTCTTTAAAGTAATATTTGGGCTCCTGCTGCTGCTGCTGCTGTCAACTCCTGCCAACTCCAGGGTGTGATTCATCCAATTTTTGGGCTCCTGCTGCTGCCAACTCCAGTGTCTCTTTAAAGCAATGTTTGGGCTCCTTCTGCCCCTCATAGTGATGCCACTTCAACTCTCTGCAATTGTGCCGCTCTGCGATTCTATTAGCGATGCCTCTGATCTGCATGTGATATTTCTTCAAAGTATTATTTAACTAACCCAGCACGCATCCTGTGCGTGTTACAGCAAGGCAGAATGGTTTACAACCCTATTGAGGCTCTAGGAGGCTCAGAAATAGCCGTTTTTAATAGCGATTCGTCGCGAATTTATTCGGGTCGAAACGATTTTTGTCGGAAAATTCGGCGAATCAGTCGAATCGAATTTTTCAAAAGTTCGCTCATCTCTAGTCACCACATTAAAGCCAACAGTGGGGATGACTGTCGAACAAAATTTAGCTAAACTAGTGGCTGTTGTAAATCAGGCCCTTAATCTAAATAACCCCCTAGTGTCTGTGAACATTGCTGACAATAAATTGCCAATAAAAACTCTAGCTGTAGTTGATATCTAATGCTACCTTGGCTGTGTATCCTGCCATGCCGAGCAAGAGGAATCATTTATTTTCTCGGCACGCAGCTTGTAATTCTTGTTTTGTTTTGCTGAAAGAATGAGAGCTGAAGCCGCTGCTTGGTGCCATGTTCTATTGTGAGCTTGTCTTGTTCAATCTCACACACTCTGCATTGAGAAATCGTCTGGGGATATGGCAGGATTATGACAAACTATTCCATGTGCCTGATGAACTCGTACTAAGAACTTGGCGTCTGGTGCTTTGAAAGCAGTGTGCAATCTGCAGCAAGCAGAAAACTTCTAATCGCAAAACAACAGTTACATTAATCAGCCCGGTACTGAGACTGGCTGTGCTAAATGCAACAGGCTGGGGCTTATTTCCAGTAATGAAATGCCCATGGTGGCCAACTATAAGCATTATGCCACCAAATTAATAAGTCATGTATTAACATTATGTATTCAGGTCTACAGTGCCGACAAGAGCAATGCCTAGACTTCTTCGTATAACCAAAAAATAACTAAATATACTAGGAAGTCTGATTGTTCGATGCATCTGCACCATAGCTCTGTCTTCCAATCCCATGAGCCTTAGGGTACATCCTTCTGTTAACAAATACCAAAAAGAATGGGACCTCCCAATGTAACACAAATAGGTATCAGTTTAAGAATATAAAATGGCTTGGAAATGGCTTGGAAAGTGTTTGGGCATCCACTTGGAATATGAAGTTCAATGTGGAGAAATGTAAAGTCATACACTTCTAATAACCTGAAGGACACATATATCCTCAGGGGAGAGTCACTTGTTGAGAAGGATCTGGGGGTACTGGTAGATCACAGGCTAAATAACAGCATGAAATGTCAAGCGGCTGCTTCCAAGACACCAAGATATTATCATGCATTAAAAGAGGCATGGGATCATGGGATAGGGATGTCATTTTGCCTCTTTACAAGACACTGGTGTGTCCTCACCTGGAATATGCCGTCCAGTTCTGGGCACTTGTTCATAGAAAGGATGCTCTGACCAGGGCCGTATTTAGGGTTCATGCTGCCCTAGGCACTATTTGTGTTTCACCCCCCCCAACCAAGTAGAAGAGGAAAAGTGGGTTGAAGACCCAGTACAGTAGAGTACATGGGGGATGCGGCAGGTCAGCAAAGGTGGAGACTGAAACAAAGTTGGCAGAGAAGGTAGGGATGCTGATGCACAGTCCAAAACAATGACATTAGTATGCACAGCATAGCGTTGATTGGACAAGAGCCCACATGTGGGAACGGCGGAAAGGTGAGTTGAGTGAGCAATCGGGGGGGGGGGGGGGCTGGGGGTTACACAGCGAGGAATCTCAAATCGTGATGCCCCAGGGACAGGTACCAATCACCAATATAATCAAATTCCTGGTGATTTGTCAGGGGTCTATGTCCAGGAGGCCAGACATATACTTTAACCCACCCACATTCATCATTTACAGCAATCCAACAATTTTATTAAAAAATAGGTACTGATCACATTCGCTCACAGTGCTGCAAGCCCAATTGTTCTTACCTGATGCTCACTCCCTCAATAAAACCGGGATCCTGTGATTGTAGATCGGCGATCATTGGGTCGACGTGGTGGCTAGCAGTCAATCTTTATTCCATTTTACTAAGGGAGCAAGGATAAGGTAAGAAATGGGCCTGCAATCGGGGAGAGGAATCAGCGAAGAGCAAACACCCCATCAACCCGTCACACCATTAGCCCAACACATCAGTTAACCCACAAACACACACAATACCCCCACTCTATTATCCTCCACTACAAGCACACTATAACCCCACACCTAACCCTCATACCTGTTAAACCAGACCATAACCAGTTTTGTCCAGCCCTGTAGTCTAAAAGCCCCCAGCGTCAGCCAATTACCTCTCCCCGATTCAGGATGCCCCACTTTCTATTCATCCCACAGTGCATACGCTGCCCATGGTGGCGCTAAATGGCCAGAACGGGCCCGCACAGCAGGAGGGGAACAGCCAGCAGGATAATAGAAACCAGGTGACACATGCACCAGTAAAAGGGTGCCAAAACCCAGGTTTTGGTCTGTTTTAACCTTCCACACATACAGTTAAAGTGGAACAAATCCTGAGAATTTGACTTTCCCCCTTTTGTGCCATTCCCCAGGGCATCTCAAATGGGGATGCCCCGCTGTGTGAAACCCCCCAGGGTGGCGGTATTCACTCACCTACCGTGTCCAACGGCACATGGCAGAATGAAGTCTCACTGACTTCAAAGGGTAGCGCAAGCGGCCTCATCCCCAGCGGCGTGAGCGCTCCTGCCTCAGCCTCTCTCTTTGAAAACAATGAGAGCCATTTGCCATAAGACATCGTCACAGCAAACGGCTCTCATTGAACAAGAGTCCACACATGTGCCGCACCCAGAAAAGGCGAGTGATTACCGGTAACCCGGGGGGATCCACACAGTGGGCCAGCGGCATCTTTTAGATTCCAGGGCTAGCCCGGCTGGGTTTTGTTCCACATAACACCATTAACTTAAATTAAGATTTTTGGCATTACCTGAGGTTTCTCACACAGGATAATCAATCATGTTTACCAGCCTTTAAAGCGGAACAAAACGCAGGAATTTGACTTTCCAGAGTTTTGTTACGTGTCCCTGAGGCATCTTGAATTGGGATGCCTCGCTGTGCATTACCCCCCAGTTCTCCCGTAAAAACTCCTTTCCACGCTCCAGTGGCGCATGCGGGGGCTCTCAACCACTGAAAGCCACCTGCTGGGACTACGTCATTTGGCAGGTGGCTCTCATTGACTTGAATGGGGTGCTATCTGAATGGCTGGGGCAGGAGCGCACACACACCACCGGGAATGCAGGGGATGCGGCAGCGTGTGCTCCCAATCGCAATTAGAGCTGCCTGACTAATGACCTAGTCACGGCTCTCATTGAATGAGAGTCTGCGCATGCGCTGCTGGAGCATGGAAAGGGGAGCTTTTACCAAAGCCCTGGGGGGTTTCACACAGCGGGGCATCCCGATTCGGGAAGCCCAAGGAAAAAGTTAGCGAACAGAGCTGAAATCTTGTAGATTCCAGGACTGCTGCTGGTGGGTTTTGTTCCGCTTTAAAGTGGATCAAAACCCAGTGAGATTCCCTCCCCTGGGGCATCCAAAATCGGGATGTGTGAAACCCCCCAGGTCATACCATACACTTACCTTGTTTCACAGTCCAACGGCGCATGCATGACCAGAATCCTCGCTATCTCTCTAGCAGGGTGCGTGCCTGCGCTAGGCATTTGTGAATGGCTGGCGAGTGCACGCTCCCTGTTAGAGGGAAGCGGGGGATGTGGCCGCCAGTGCGCTCAGAGCCGCTGGACTTAGACAGCGTGACGTCAGCGGCTCTGAGCGCTCTGATTGGACGAGCGCCCGTGCCAGAGGACTGGGAAGAGGCGAGTTGCGTTTGGGATCTCTGATTGGGGTGCCCTGGGGGAAAGGACCAAAACCTAGTATAGTCAAATCCTGGGTTTTGGTCCACTACCCAGAAATTTTACTATGCTAGGTTTTGGTCCACTTAAAGCAAAACAGCTGCCAGCATCTTGTAGTTTTGTTCCGCTTTAAGTGGACCAAAACCCAGGATTTCACTATCCTGGGTTTTGCTACCTTCTCAGGGGCATCCAGATTTGTGATGCCCCGCTCTATGAAACCCCCAGTTCTCTCAAAGGCTTAACGTGGATCAAAACCCAGCTGGATCAGCCAAGAATCTATAAGATTCCCGAGCCGATCCATTCCCTCCCCGCGGGGCATCCAAAATCGGGATGCCCCACTGTGTGATACTCCCAGGTCACCCGCTACACTTACCTTAATCCCAGTCCAACAGCTGCATCCCCGCTATCCCTCTAGCAGGGCACCTGTCCTCCCTGTTAGACGGAAGCCGCCAGCGTGTTCGGAGCCACTGAGCTAAGACGTCGCTCAGACGTGCATAGCTCAGTGGCTCAGAGCGCGCTAATTGGACGAGCGGCCGCACATGTGCCCTAGACCAAGGTGAGGTGATGCAGGAGATTTGGGGGTTTCACATAGTGGGGCACCCCGGGGGACTGGACCAAAACCCAGGATAGTCAAAATCCTGGGTTTTGGTCCACTTTAACCTTCCTTCATCCCACTGCGCATGCACAAGCTCTTGTCCAATCAGCGCTTTATGCCGTGCAATTTAATGCACAGCATAAAGCACCATTGGTACAAGAGTTGTAGCACAGGAGAGCGGCCACTTACCTGGTCTCCTGATGTGTGCTGCGCGTGGACTGAACACCGTGCAGGACCACGCCCCCCGGAATCCTGCACTCCAACAGAAGACAGGTGGGCTGCGAACGGAGGTAGGGTGGGGGATGCGAGGGGGGGGGCAGGGCGAAGAGTTGGGTGGGGGATGCGAGGAGGGGCAGGGCGAGGAGTGGGGTGGGGGATGCGAGGGGGGGTAGGGTGAGGAGTGGGGTGAGGGATGCGAGGGGGGGCAGGGCGAGGAGTGGGGTGGGGGACACGAGGGGGGTTAGGGCGAGTAGTGGGGCGGAGGATGCGAGAGGAGGCAGGGTGAGTAGTGGGACGGGAGATCATGAAGGCAGGGGATGCGAGCGGCGGGGGGGGGCAGCACGAGGTGGGCGCACTTCTGTTGCGCCGCTCCTGTCAAAGTCAGGCGGCGGCTGCGAGCAGGGGGCAGAGCGAGGAGTGGGTGGCGCTGCCCTCTCGCTCGCAGCGGTGGTGGGGTGGGGCGGGGCAGTGCGGGCGGTGAGAGAGGGATAGGGGAGGGTTCCAACTGAACCACCAATGAAGTTTAATATTCATTTGCCCTGAGCCCGCCCCTGTCTTAAAGCTCTGCCCTAGGCACGTGCCTACACGTGCCTAGTGGCAAATATGGCCCTGGCTCTGACTATGCAAAGGGTGCAGAGGAGAGCCACCAAACTGATAAACGGAATGAAGAATCTTAGTTATGAGGAAAGATTATGAGAATTAAATCTCTTTAGTCTTGAGAGGAGACTACTTAGGGGGGACATGATTTACTTGTATAAATATATAAATGGGCAATACAATAAATATGGGGATACACTATTTCAGGTAATATCCTCTCTAAAGACAAGGGGTGCTCCCTTTGACTGGAAAAAAAAAGAAATTCAGTCTCCTGAGGCAACAATTATTTTTTACCATAAGAGCTATAAATCTGTGGAATAGCCTCCAGCAGAAGCTTGTTACAGCATCAACTGCTGACAGCTTCAGAAAGGATTAGATGCTTATTTAGAAGAAAATGTCATTACTTTTAGCTATTATCAGTAAAAAAAAAAACAAAATAAAAAATAACTTCCCCTACCCCAACACCCTTGGTTGAACTTGATGGACATATGAATTTTTTCAACCGTATTAACTATGTAACTATAGCATATTTACCATAATTAGGCACACAAAACAGCTTAACTATAGTTTTTAGCGCACAGCATGGTTGTTGTGCAAAATGGTTCAACTGTCCAAAAATGTAGCTTGTTGTTTGTGAGGATTTACTCTGTAAACATGTTTTTCACAGTTCTTGTTATTTTGTACATTGTTGTCTCTTGAAACCTTTTCACACAGAAACCTCAAGGGGCATTAAAGTGGACCAACACCCAGGATTTTGACTATCCTGGGTTTTGGTCCACTTCAGGGGGGCACCCCGATTAGGGGTGCCCCGCTGTGTAAACCCCCCAGAAACCCCCCAAAACTCACCTCACCACGCTCCCACGTAGCCACGGACAAGTGGGTGACAGCTGCGGACAAGACAGCGCGTCCGCCGCCGCCTCCCGCGCGCCCCTTTGACAGTGCGCGCGCCCCTTTGACAGTGCGCGCGCCCGCGCCGGCCATTCACAAACGGCCGGCGCGGGCGCGCGCACGCCTAGAGGGATCAGGTGAGTTTTTGGGGGCTTTTGGGGGGGGTCCCTCACCGTGGGACATCCCGATCTCGGATGTCCCACGGTGAGGGAGGTGATCGGCCTGGGAATCTTATAGATTCCCGGGCCGATCACCCCTGGGTGTTGGTCCACTTTAAGATTCCTAATACACTTGATGGGACGCCATCTCGCTGTTCATTTGGAATATTTTCCTATCAGACTCTCCCTGTCTGCCACAGTGTCTCTGGTGTGTTGTTCTATAGACAGGTGATGCTTATCAGCTTGTTAGTGATGTTTTTGCTGTGAAAGAGTGAATACTCAATTTCTGATTATACTAGCATTGCATCAGAGGTCAGGGCATAGTATTAAAATATTAAGCTCGATTCACTGTCTTGCGCCAGTTTTTTTGTGTTGCGCTCAGGCTTCCTCCTGATTCATGGTCGTCTAAATTTGAAGTGCATTTTTTAAGGCTAAAATTTGCACATGAGCATGTGCCAAATCAGAAACTTGCGTCTGTAATCTTCTGCAAGAGCAAATTGGTGACTGATTTATGGGGTGTTTAGAGGGCAGAAAAATTGGCGCAAATGTGTAAATTGATTTTCCAGCAAAAAGCTGGAGTAAACTGCCGACTTTTCTGACTAACAGGCTAATTTCATTCCTAAAACACATGCCCGCAGCATCCATGTCCGCCGCAAGTTTTTCTTTTAGTAATTTTTCCCTTTTTGGGGGGGTTTTGGTGAGAAAAAATGACAACTTTTAATCATTATCTAAGCTAAGAAATCTCAAAATGTTTAATGATAAAAACATCAAAAGTTGGACATAGGGTCCCAAAAATTAAGAGAAAATAAAAAACATTAAAGGCACAGTTATTAAGCACTAATATGCAAAACTGGGCAGGGAGGGAGGGGTTAAGAGAACATCTGGGACTAAACATTTGGAAAAACAACACTGGGGGTGACCTGGAATCAGTATATCCCCAATAAAACACGACACCTAAAAACAAGGATAAATAAGCATAAACTACAGAAGCTGGAGAGCCAAAATCACATTTGAGAAACAGTAAAGAAAAGGCAGAAATATGGGGGCATCAGTACCAGTTAAGGGCTTAGCCAGCCAAAAGCGCATGAGACAGGGCCATTTGTGCTTCAAAACAGCAGATTTCAGGGGGAAGGTGCCTAAAGAAGAATTTTGTGCTCTCTCCAGACACAAGCCATATGGTGCGCTTCGCAGATCAACACGTGCACAAAGCCATGAATCAGGCGCCTAGGCACATGCAGAATCGCTGGCTCTTGGGTTGGGGTTTTTTGGCGCATGACCATGAATCGACCCTATTGATTTGTAATAAACTGGACCAACAGCCTGGCACAGTTCGAAAAGAAAGATACTGATATAACTGACAATGAACAGTAACAGGAAGCTCAGCAGCACTTCCTGTTTGCAGGTGACCTGCAAATGCATGAACTGCAATCTTGTTTTTAAAATTGATCCCAGCAAGACTTAGAAAAAGGTAAATTAATTTTTATGTGCAGCAATCTAAATTGCCCTGGGGAAGGATGCACATGAGCGCTGAGTTTGTTGTGTTGGTCTGGTTTAAGTAATTTTTGACTCTTGGTCCACTTCAATTCTCATTGTGTATTGGAGTATTAACCTTTGATTGCATTTAGTTTAAAAGTATACTTCAAATCATCTATTGCTAATTATTCAATCTGTAGCTTATTATTCAATTTGTGGCCATTTTTTTAATTAAGCCCTTATTATTCAATTAAATCAATTTGTGTTTAAATAAAGCTTTTATAAAGCTGTATCAGAACTTGCAAATATTTAACCAGTTGTCAATACAGCCACCCTTGGAAAAAGTACATTCAGGTCTCAAATCAGGGTAGTACCCCCTGATTATAACCCGCCAGGTGTATCCTATCCCACCTTTATTATATAAAGGTATAGGAGCTGCTTAAACTGAGAATATAGCTAAAGGTTGATTTAGTAACTACATTTATGGGATACCCCAAGTAGTCTCCTAACCAGTCAGTTTACCGTTTAGATATTTGCTCACACTGGGTAATGAATTTTATACCCGTCAACTAAAAGTTACATTATAATGGCCTAAGTGGAGCTGATTTACATTGGGGAACTTAATTGAATATATGCCATTTTATGAGGAGTGGGGATGTAGGTCAGGTATACTGTGACATGGATCTGATAGGAGGGAGACTGCTTGCCATCTGATAATTATTTTGTGGGCCTTAAGGAGATATGGGGACCCTCTAATATTCTGTGTATTATATTCTTTGGTCAGATGAAGTTAACTGGTTCTAAAGGTGCACAAAAAGGTGCAAGATTCAGTTTCCGATGAGCAGCATCTGTGGGTGTGATATATTTGCTGGCCAGGGAATGTGCACTGCCCCCAGAGGTAGCACAGTACACTTTATGTCCTCTATAAAATGGACCTATACCCTACTGCAGAAATCTGTATTAGGCAGCACTAGTCACAATTAAAAAATGCAGAAGTAGTACTTTTTGAACAAACTTAGGGAACTGCTAGCATACATAAAAACCACATTGTGTAAGGCATTAGACAGAGAATGACATCACCTAGCATGCTTTTACTAGATCTAGGGCCCTACTTCCAGGCATAAGACCAAAAGCCTGTTCTGCTCATCTGTGATGGAGACAAATACTTTTGTTCATATGGGGTAATTTAGAAGGAGGTATGTTGTCTTGTATTATTATTTTCTCTGTACCTTTTTGTCTGCTAGAATACCATGTGGTCAGCTAAAACATTTAGCATTAGACCTTCCAAACACAGATAAAGTTCTTCATTGTTCTGGAATGTGAATGAACCTATAATTAAGAGAGAGGAGAGAAAAAACGAAATGTTCTTTGACAGAGAGAATTAAAGTTTAAATTGTAGATTCTTGTCAGTATTTTCCTTTTGCTTTGATTCCTTTTCACACTGTGAAGCATGATTCAGACAGTAGACAATAGCATGATGTGAGCTGACCGATAGAAATTGGAGGAGCGGTGGAAGTTCTCGCACCTCACTAGATCCACTGCTGTGTTCTCAGCGGGGAACGAATAGCTGAAGCTTTCAAAACAACACTTTTTTTTACTTTATCTCAGGATTTTGGAAGTGTAGACAGCAAGACTTCATCAAGCTCAAAGACGAAAGGATAAACCACAGGATTGCAAGTAGAATTTAAGATCGGATGGAAAATGTCATGGATGTCTACATCCTAATTTGATGGCAAGATTAGTGTATACCCTAAAACAGTATATTCTCACTTTACAGACACAAGCGCCCTCCCAGTAACTTGCTAAGGCAGCTATGCCTGGAATTGTTTTTTCTTTTAGTAAGGATGCCCCTAATGTGTGAAATTCCCATTTCCCCTGGTATACTCCCCTTTCCTGCGATCCTCACTGTGCTATTGCATTCCTGTGATTGCTAGCTCAGACAGAGGCTGTGCAAAATGACGCCTCCCTTGTAGTTACATAGGAAAGGCTGAGCTGAGGAATCAAACACAGAAAGGCAACAAAGTATATGTGCAAACAACAATTGATGAACTGAATTTTATACATATTTATACACTACTTTGACGAAATCCCTAGTTCCAGCTTTAAAAAAAAGACAGCCCCAAAACATAATTCTGCCTCAACCATGCTTTTCTCTGGGCATGGTGTTCTTTAGGCGATGTACAACTTTGGCTACTGTTGGCTCTGTGCCACACATTTTTGAATTATGATCAAAAAGTTAACAGAGACCTTGAATCTTTAAAGCGATAGAACAGGCAAAGCCAATTGTTACACCATTGCGCTGGGCTACATTTGGCACTGTCCTAAACTGTTTTCCGTTTTTAAATTGAAGCAGAAATAGGTGAGATATCAAAGTTTACAGTTTTACCTACAGTTTAGGAGGAGGCTGAGCTGGGAGGAAGGAGCGGTTAGCAAGGCTTGAACAGTAGCTCCTAGAAGGTTGCTTTCAAAAGAGAGGGGCGTGGTCTGGATTAGCTCCTTGAGCTAGTATTGATGGCTCACATTGGCAGGGTGGAGCTGGAGGGGCAGATGAGGAAGTGTATTTCCTCATTCATGACACCTCATGCAGGTGAGAGGAGGCACAGTGCTGGAGGAATGCTTGGCAAGGTAAGCTGCCATTTATTTTCTGTAACCTTTTGCATGAAAAATCCCTATAAAGTGTTTTTTTGCCAATTTGTAGTTGCCCAGTTAATACTGAAAGGAAATAGTGTGTGTGTGTGAGTGGAGGCGCATTACCTTCCCTAATTTATAATGGATTCACTTTATATATATGTTTACTGTAAAACTCCAGACAGGAGTTAAGCTGACCATCCTCTAAAGAAAATAATTTCTCATTCCCCTAATTATGAAACCCTTGGCCCATTGCTGAACCCATTTGGAGGCTCCATGAGGCCTCTATTTATCCTTAAGGGAGCAGAATATAGAAACAAGCAAAAGTAAATATTGCACTAACCAACCACTGAAGAAGGGGGCTACAGTGTGCACAATATACCCCAAATAGTCAAAACAGGGCTTAAACACTATTCAATCGAGTAAATGTCAAAGCACGGAGCTCACAGTGTTAGTCCCACCCCTAAAGTAAGTAAGGTAATAAATCATTTGCTCAAAGCCTTCTTTAATAATCTGCATGTAGCATCCAGGTTCCACTTAATCATGCCAGGTGAATACCATCTCTGGGCATTCAAGGTGTGTTGGTAAATACCTGGTTTAAGAATCAGAACCTGGGACAGAGAGGTAGCTCTCAGCCAGGTTAATTCCTTCTGGAGGCCATAATCAGGCGTCAATGTCTGGGGACGAAGGAAGCTAGGAGGCTGACTGGGAACTGAAAGACATAGGACAGACAACCAGTCTGCACCACTAAAGAGGTAAGCTGACGACCACCCGGGGGGGTGGGGTCCGGTACTCGGAGAGGCCGTAATCCAACCAGTTCTTCAGCAGGGCCTCTAAAGGTGGGGATGTGCAGTCCCCCCGTGTAGGCTGTGGCGAAGCTGGGTCCCAAAGTAGGCTGTGGCGGAGCTGGGCCCCAGTGCAGGCTATGTGGGAGCTGGACCCCAGTGCAGGCTATGACGGAGCTGGGCCCCAGTGCAGGCTATGTGGGAGCTGGGCCCCAGTGCAGGCTACATTCTCCCCCAGGTGAAATTATACCATTTAACATTTTAAACCAGTAAAATTTAAAGAGGACCAACACCCAGGGGTGATCGGCTCGGAAATCTATAAGATTCCCGGGCCGATCACCTCCCACCCCTCCCACATCACGAGATCGGGATGTCCCGCGGGGTGAAACCCCCCAGAAACCCCAAAAACCTCTTACCTGATCCGCCGCCGCTTCCGCCGCCTCCCGCGCCCCCCCAGACGTGCGTGCGCCCGCGCCGGCCCTCTGTGAATGGCCGGCGGGGGCGCGCGCGCGCCGAGAGTGACGCGCGGGAGGCGGCGGCGGCGGAAGCGGCTTGGACGTTCCTGATCCCCGCCTGGACGTTGGCGGGGATTGGCTGCGGCGTTCACGTGGGAGCGTTGAGAGGTGAGTTTTTTGGGGTTTCTGGGGGGTTTCACACAGCGGGGCACCCCCGATCGGGGTGCCCCGCCGAAGTGGACCAAAACCCAGGATAGTCAAAATCCTGGGTGTTGGTCCACTTTAACTATAATATCGTTATCTTCTGTGGACTGCTCCTCCAGGAACACGAGCCTGGATGCTACATGCTGATTTTTAAAGAAGGCTTCGGGTAAATGATTTATTACCTAACAGGGATTGGCTACAACAGAAAAAAACAACATTAACAATAGAAAAGCATCATGCTAGCTAATCTAGAATGACCAGCAATAATGTCCATCAAAGCATAAGGTTGCACGATATAACCCCGCACAGCGTAACAGGGCCTTCCCAAGTCATCATATGTGAATACAGGTGTAGGTCTTCGAACACGAACCCCTCTGCTAACGCCACCAAGCATCAATTCAGCAAGTCCTTAATGGGAGTCATTATAAACACCATATGTTCCAGTTGCAGCAGGATATGTTGACACAAAACCCTGAGGCCTTGGTTTAAAAATGGAGTTAGTTAGGAGGGGGAGTTGAACCAGTCACTTTCAATTACCTGAGACATTTCTTCACTAGAGGGTTCATCATTTGACTCATTAGATACAGGATCAACTCGCTCAGTGGACTCATCAGAAGAATCAGACCATAAATCCTCATTTGACGTAGGAACCACAGGCATAGGTTAGGAAGTGATTACGATGCCAAGCCTTAATACCAACTGGTCCTTTAATCCTAAAAATGTCTCAGGCAGTTGAGTAAGAACCTCAAACTTGTCCTTCCTCCACTGATCTTGCTTATGTAGCTAAAGGCTAACCAGGTTTTAAGCCAGGCTTTAAGCCTCGAAAACAAACCTTGGCAATAAACTGTCATTTGTTGGTGGCATTCAATCTTGACACATTTTCATCAGCTTTTTTAAATTGTCTTTGGGTGTCCCATGTGTACATGCATGCCCATGGGATGCCCAGTACATGCAAGCAGTGCATGCATGGACATTGTCTCATGTTTTTGGTGTTTGCACTGAGCCTGCAGGTACACAGTGAATGTTCCTGAAACTGACACCCCAAGGTGGCAGGCCTGTTCTAACCACACTCTATACCTGTGCAATCAGGAGGCAGCAGAACTAGGACACATATCACAAACGTTTAACAAAAACTTCAGTCTGCATCTAACATACTTGAACCCAAAAGTGACGTCACTGACCATAGGTGCAAAACGCAAAAGCCTGCAGAACCATACTGCAGGCGGATGTAAGAGCCAGTGGACCGAGGCCAGGGCAAGAGACAATTCTCAAAGGTGCCCAAAAAAATTGCAAACAGGATCGCCCCAACAGGCCAAGTCCTCACCACAGTCCAAGGAGAACAACCCGGCACACCACAGGTCTGACAGAAGCCAAAGCCCCCGCTGCAGACAAAGGAACGCCTCACCCACATGCACGACGCATTGCAGCCCATAATTAGCTGCACACTCCTCTAGAACACATTAGTCATGAAGCAGCCCAAACATAACACCACCTTGGGCACAGGCCAAGGGACAGCCCTGTCCCAAGAGAATTTGGTCAAGAGTGAGCAGGGAGTTGCGGACAGCACCAGAGCCAGAAGTCTGCTGAAAAATTTCTGATGGATGTCAAACAAACAAAACAACAGGTAGTTAGTGGGCTGTTAACAGAACTGGGACTGTACATTGACAGTATCCAGTGTCCATAGGAACCCGATATCCTGATCAATATTATAGACATGGAAGAGGTAGCCACTGGACGTACTACTCCAACCAGGGAAGAACCAGAGACATTGCAGGAGCCAACACCCACCCAGCCCCCTGCACAGTGGATAACCATGCCCTGGACATCTAAACAACCATGGCAAGGCAATGCTATATGGCCAGTGCGAAGAACACAATCACAACGGGCGTGCATAGAAGAGGAGCTGCGGCAGGAGATGGCTACCTTCTTGGAGACTCAGAGGGTATTCAATCTGACCCTACGTCGACAACTCCTCCTGCTATGCAGGGATCTCCACCTGCTGGTGAGCTTGGCCACCACCATGCAAGAGACACTGCGTCACCACAACAAACAGATGGAGGAGTTGCTGGAGCATTGTGTAGGGACAGCTGCAACCAACAGACAGCCCAGATTAGGTGAGTGTGGCATTTGCCAAGGGACTGGTGTCGTGGACTTGAACATGGAGGGATATGTTGTTGCATTTTTGCTGATTTGAGTTTAGGGGAGCTGTACTAACTTTTTGCTTTGTTGTTTGGCCTCTGTCTCTAAATCTAAAAAATGCTTGGTGTGTGCAGTGTGTGTGCTGAAGTGCCTACAGCACAAAATTAAAATGATCACAAATACATCATGTAGCTTGTGTATGGGCCTGGCTTTGAACAGGGGGGTGGCTTTTGCGTCAATGAAGAACGCACACACAATATAAAGAAGGATATGGAGGGAATGGTAAAAATTAATAAGAAAGGCACATCAGCCATAAACAAATAACAGAAACAAAATAATATTCACAAAAAAATTGTGGACCACTTATTGGCAGACAGCATGGCTGGCCTGGCTTTGTCGTCCCGCAAAGGTGACATGTGGGGGGATATAGCGGGGACATTCTCATCCAGGCAGGATGACACATTTCTCCTCAAGGCAACATTGTGCAACACAGCACATGCCATGATTATTTTCACAACCTTGGCAGGAGCATACTGGGACATGTCTCCAGTAGCATCCAAGCAATGGATTCTACCCTTCCACAAGCTGAAGGCGCACTCTATGTCTGGCAGTGGGCGACATTGTTTGCCTCTTCTCCTGGGGTGGAGGGATGAAGGATGAGAGTGAGCAGACAGGGAAGGCAGGGATTGTCCAAATCACCTGTTACAGAAAAAAGAGAAACGTTAAAACCATTACTAAACAAGGCCAAAATAAGCTCAATATCAAACAGACACCTGCAAATGTAAAGTCAAATAAAAAATCAGGCACAAGGATACACTACAAGCAAGGAGAGATGGACAAAAGTCCCTCACCATTATGGTCCAAGACTGAGTCTAACACACTACTAGGCACTGAGGGGACCATAGAGGAACATGGTGGCCAAATCTACCCTAGGGGGCATTAGCTACACTTAGACTACCATTTAGCCCATGCCCTGCCAGTCCAGGCAAGTAAGGACACAGATTCATCACATCAAACCAAAAGGCACAGACATTAACAGGAGGCACAAAAGGATCAGCACTACTTCTTGGGGCAAAGACCTTCAGAGTGGGAGGAGTGTGTATAAAGGGCCAGAAAACACCTAGGTTAACACAATGCCACTGATTCCTCTGATCTAACTGATGAACTGGCAAGATTCTAGGCAGGCTACAGCAATCACCAGAGACCCAAATAAATAGGCTAATAGGCTAAGGCGAAGCTACCTGTGGTGGGTCTGCATGATATAGAGAGCATTTAGTGGTGGGTGTATGCCCACTTGGACAAACACAGGGAAAAACACTAGTGGGAGCATGTCAAAACAATAGTGGGGACAGACAGCTGAGCTGGGGATAGGGGTAGGCCCTGCACAAAACAACAGGGAGATGTTGAAAATGCACAGCTAGTCGAGGCAAAAAGAATGAAACACATACAAGGCTGAGAGAGCAACTGTACATGGCCACACTAAACACTCCCCAAGCAGCCAGCCATCACAGACTCGCCCACTTGAAAACCACTGGAAGATGGGTAAATTCCGAAAGATGTGGGCATCATGGCAGGACCTTGGGAACCCCGCTACTACCACACATAAACCACAGCCTGCTGTCACAGATGGCTTGGACATGAGTGGCCCAGCTTGCGATTCCTGTGGGAGGGAACAAAAGACATGAGTACAAAAATCAGGGACAACAGCAAGGAAAAAAATGAATAAGACGGGTCACAACTCAGCAGGCCAAAAATGAGACTGCACTGATTGAACCCATCACTAGCTGCAAGGCACACCTAACAGAGGCAACAGTTTGGATCCACTTGAAATTAACACACGGGCAAACTTGTGAAAAAGCTGGTTAGCTGGGCGACAGACGCGAGAGCAAAGCGCAGCTAGGCGCCATTTTGTGATCCTTGTGAGGGGGGAGGTGGCGATCAGCAGCCCTTGTGCTGCGACCCTGAGAGAGCTCCAGCCGTGAACTGTTTAACCCAATCTGAGAGGCTGTGTGGGGTCAGGAATGGAAACTGAATAGAGCAGCCCCCTGAAAGTGAAGTCTCCATAGTGAGGACACTGTCATGAAATAGCAGTGCATTATTCTTTGTTTGACGACACCTGCGCGCCTGGCGGGGGGGGGGGCGCTCCCCCTCATCTCATCGCCTAGATGCTCTGCCGCCAAGCATCCTGTTGTAGCCCAGAATGAGGGCTTGTTTGGTTCCGCCAGTTGAAAGTTGGAGAGGCCGCCTAGTTTTGTTCGGCTGCCCAAGTTACCAATGTATCCTGATTTGCATAGTACAGGAGAGCTCAGGCTCTGGATTCCCAGGGAGTGATGGCCCCCCCCTTCCCCCCCCCCCCCAAGTCCCGGTGACTGCCTCCATTCCCTTCCATTCATGTAATGTAATTATAGCGGGCCTATATGTCCCTCCCCCCTTTTTTATTCTGGTGTTGAATCGGGTTATGGAAAAGGTGGTCAGTTACCATGCTGTTCCGATTTTGCTGATGGGATATTTCAATATGGTTCTGGATGCGGCGATGGATTGCCTGGCAGGAATCCGGGCCTGAGAATGCAATTAGCCTCTTGGGCAGAGGCCCTTGGCTTGCAGGAACTTTGGAGGTGGAAACATCCCGATGAAAGAGCGTACTCCTGTCACTCTGCCACTCACAGATCCCTGTCCAGGATAGATCTTGCATTCTCCTCACCAGACATGCTAGCGAAAGTAGAGACATGTAGCTACCTCCCGAGGGGCATCTCGGACCACTTGCCTCTGTTGGCGGTCGTCGAGTTAGCACGGGTACGGAAGATCCGGGTGGGTTGGACCCTTAACCCCCTGTGGTTAGAGACACCCGAAGTTAAAAGTAATCTGACATCCTCTGCAGAGGAATTTTGGGAATGCAATGCAGATGAGACATCGGTTGGGGTTAGGTGGGATGCATTCAAAGAGGGTGCGCTATTTAAACGTACAGAGAAAGGAAAGGGAAAGAGAGGACCGATCTTGAAAACAAACTTGCTGCAGCGGAGGAGACATTTGTTGCCTCGTCTGACAGTAGAGACTCCTCAGTACTAATGACTCTAAAACGGGAGTACAACCTATTGCTGACTGACTCGGCCAGGAAATTGTTGCTATACCGACAGACGACGATCTTCGATAAAGGAGACAAAAATGGTAAGACCCTGGCCTATTTAGCAAGAGCCGAGGCCAAAACAAATAGCATTGCTGGGATATCAGATGCGAGGGGGATGGTTACAGAAGGGAATGAAATAGCGCAGCAATTCCTTGAATACTACTCTGCCCTGTATTTCACGAAGGCCGACTACCGGTTGGAGGACCTGGAGAAGTATTTGGATCAGACTGACTTCCCAGTGTTGCAGGAATCCTTGGACTCCCCTATAACTGTTAAGGAGGTCGAGACGGTTCCCTAGGAGGAAGGCGTCTGGCCCTGATCGAATGCCGGCTGAGTGGTACCGATTGGAGCAGGAAAATGTAGCACCTAAATTGTGGGAAGTATTTAAGATGGTGCTAGAGAATGAGAGCCTCCCAGCTTCTTTCTGTGAGGCACATGTGGCCCTCATTCACAAATAGGGGAGGCCGCCGGACGCCTGTGCCTCATACAGGCCAATTTCTCTACTAAACCAGGATGCCAATATATACAAGCAGTTCATTGGGCCGGATCAGTCTGGATTTACGCCGGGGCGCACTACGGGGATAAATCTGCGCAGGCTGATGTCGAACCTCCAGATAGTAAATTACAATTGTGGTGGATGGGCGGTTGCCTCGCTTGACAACGAAAAAGCCTTCGATTCGGTGGAATGGGCCTACTTGTGGGCGGTTTTGGCAAGAGTTGGACTTCCCGCAGGATTCATAAAGTGCATCAAATTATTATACAGAAACCCTACAGCCAGAGTGCGGGTGAATGGATGTTATTCTGACCCATTTGTACTGTACAGGGGGACCAGACAGGGGTGACCACTCTCGCCATTACTCTTTGCGCTGGCTATTGAACCACTTGCGATCATGGTTAGAAGCTCTCCAGCCATCACTGGATGGCAGTTGGGGGTGGTAGAGGAAAAAATTTCACTATACGCAGATGATATGTTATTATATTTGGCAGATTGTCACAAATCTCTGGATGCAGCCTTAGACATCATTGATACATTTGGGAGATTTTCGGGCCTAAAAATTAACTGGTACAAATCTAGCTTGATGTAGGTGAATGTCTGTGACCCCTCGGGCATCTCTTCGAGATCCCAGCTGAGAACGGTTCGGCAGTTTAAATACCTGGGGATCATGATTGGGAGAAAGCCTAGTGAATTTATCACCCTCAATGTATCGCCAGTCATAGCAAAATTGAAGCAAAGAGTCAGTCGGTGGGCGAGTCTCCCGCTGTCGATTATGGGCAGGAGCAATATATACAAGATGATTTTCCTTTCGAAGTGTCTGTATATATATATCAGGCCTCACCTGTATTGCTACCTGCTTCTCACTTTAAATTACTAGAGACAATTATTTTTAGATTCATATGGGGACAGTCCCCATCAAGGTTGAATAGGGCGCAGGTAGAGGTTGGAGGACTGGCGGTACCGCACATGCAACTGTACTTTTATGCAACTCAGCTTCTGTTTGCCCACTGGTGGCTTGTC
Organism: Gastrophryne carolinensis; assembly: GCA_027917425.1. Lineage (NCBI taxonomy): Eukaryota > Metazoa > Chordata > Amphibia > Anura > Microhylidae > Gastrophryne > Gastrophryne carolinensis. The sequence continues at coordinate 133,570,315 of CM051241.1, read as the reverse complement.
CAACCGGGGGATAACCCGGTGACACGCCTGGAAGAGGCGGCGCTGGGCTCCTCTGGTCGGTTGTTTTCCTTGGTCTATAGGGGCACAAGGGGGCTTAGAGATGCTACTACATGTATGAGGACGGTCTGCAATATCTGGGACCGGGTGGCCAAACTAGGGATGGAGCCAGATGAGAACTGGACGTTCTCACCCCCATGCTCCCCTGTGGGACAATCCCAGGCTATCGGAACTTGTTACAGTACAGGACCCTCAATTCTGGAGCAGAAGGGGGGTTCATTGGCTGGGCCAAGTTTAAAGAGAAGGGGTGTTGGTTTCCTTTGACCAATTGAGGGAGATGTTCCACCTGTCCCACCGGGATTTCTTCCGCTACTTACAAATCAGACACGCCCTGAATGCCCAATTTTCCAGGGTGGGTCCAAGATTGATGGTGGAGAGTGTGATCAGGGAATCTGGTCTGGAGAAGCCCGTCTCTAACCTTTATAAGTGCCTGCTGGGGGGCGAGATGGAATCCCCTAGGGGTAAAATCGAGATGAAATGGCAGGCCATAGACCAAAATCTGGAGCAGGATGATTGGGGGGATATATTGGACAATCTACACTCGTCTGTGGTTGAGGCAAGGGACAGACTGATCCAAACTAAGTGGATCCACCAGGTGTACGTCACTCTGGTTCATCAGCACAGGATCGGCCTACTAGATAGGGACACATGCCCTAGGTGCGGGAGGGGAGGCGGCACATGGGTGCATATGGTCTGGTCGCGTGAGACTCTTGTTGGCTTCTGGGAGGGGGTGATGGATCTGATCAGTAAAATTGTGGGTATTCGAATTAGGGGCTCTGTCTCTCTATGTCTTTTGGGAGTGGTGGAGCTGCTGTCGGAGCTTAGTGCACTGAAGTTGCTGCTCTGGCTGCTGCTCTTTTATGCCCGGAAGTGCATATTGTTAAATTGGAAACACCCGGCTACACCATCAGTGCAAGCTTGGAAAAGGTTAATAAATCAAAAACTCACCATGTATAACTTAACATATGAGGCAAGGGGGTGTCAGATAAGTTCACTAAGGTCTGGGATCCCTGGTTACAGTCTCAGGAATCAGTATCTGAGGAAGATTAAGGGTGGAGAGAGAGCGTACCACTGAGGCAGAGGCTCTAACCTATGGACGGGCGGATTGGGTTTGTAACCTAAAGAGCGGCCACTGAGGCAGAGACTCTAACCTATGGACGGGCGGATTGGGTTTGTAACCTAAAGAGCGGGGACCCAAAGTCAATGTATGCTAACGCATGCCTGAATGAACAGATAACTGTTATCTGCTTTTCCCAGCTTTGCGTGTCTTTGGAATCCTGCAGTCCTAAGTCCAGTGTGAATGGATGTCCTGTCGTGTGTGTCATCGATGTGTATGTAGGCCAGACTGAAGTTAGGCGCCTGCGGCGCCTGAAAGGCTGCATTAATGCAAAATGTTTTAAAAAAAAGAAAAAAAAAGGGCGTTCCACTCACTGAGGCTGCGGGGGAAGTGGATGTAGTGGGGAACCAAGTGCATCATGGCGCGAAGGAATAAATGCAGCATGCGGCTTAGCATAGACTCCCCCACAGAGAAGGATCCCAGCCTCTGGAATGACCCATTCACAAGAAACTGCAGGCAGCCAACCAATTTCGGCATACCGGCAATTGAGTGCCGCATCTTTGTAGTGGGTACCAACCATAGCTGCAGCTCTGCATATAGTGCCTTCAGGGCAGGATGATCCAACCGTGTCAGATAGAATAAGCCAAGGCCGGACATAGCACCCACATGCAGCATGGGAAGGAAGACGATTAACCAGCTTAGAAGACTGGATCCGTCAGCGTTCTGCCACAATATCCTCAGATGGCTCCATGGAGGATACAGGAAAGATGGCTGCAGGACACAACAAAGGCCTTTCCTCCACCTCATAGCTGGAGCAAATCTACTCCCAGCAGCAAGCACATTTAAGGCAGCTGAAGCAATTAACTTCCTACCATAAATCAGGTGCAGATGCACAAGCACAAGTTTACGGGCACAAATTAGCGCAAGTGCACATTTACATGTGCAAATTGCTGCAAGCAAAAGTTTGCAGGCACAAATCGGTGCTTGCACATGTGCACAGATGCAAATTGATGCAAATAAAATGTGCATCCCATTTGCACATCCATGAATCAGGTGGGAGCCTGAGACGTGTGTAAAAGCATTTGCAACCAAACATGAATCCACCCTAAATGTGTTCCACAAATTTCACCAAAGCCAGAGCAAATTTACACTTGTTAATGGAGAGCTTTTACACCTCTTTCCTTAGACGATCAAATACCTTAAAGCGGTCCTTCACTTTGAATAAGAGTCTATCTTATATGTTTCCCACACCCTGTACATACAGATTGCTCACACTGAAAATCATCCTACCTACATCTACTGCATGTTATGATCCTTTAAACATCAAAGATGGCGGCTTATGAAACATCAGGCAGCCTGTAAACAGGAAGTGCCTTCTGACTGTGTCGCTCTGCATTCTGGGACAGCTGACCCTTTCCTGACCCAGCTCTGCTCTGTCTGAGCAAAGCACAGCTATAACCCACCCCCTGTACTTTATCCCACTCTCCTCAGTAAGTGTGATGCTTCTGATTCAAGATGGCGGCGCCCGTATCCTAAAGTCTATAACAGAGTTGCAGCCCAGTGGGGGAAAGAATAATAAGTAAGGGACTAAAAACTTAAAATATATTTATTTTAGATGCTGGGAAAGAGTTTTTAAAGGGTTTGGGCTTTTCAATAAGTCATGGTGAAGGTCCGGTTTAAAAAGTCTTTCATTGTGGAGCCAATGATGATAATATCATCAAGGTAGACAAGACATTCTCTGGGGCAAAAGTCTCCTAGTGTGCAAAAGTCTCTGAGCACTGAAATGTGGTGGGAGCTGCTTTAAGCCCTTGGGGAATGCGAAGACATTGCCCAAAACCAATGTTACATATGAAGGCAGTCTTTTCTCGATCCTCCTTACTCATGGGTATTTGATAATAGCCTGATCTCAAGTCTAGTTCAGTGAACCACCAGCTTCCCTGAATTCAGAGAGCATTTGGAGCTTCATCGATTCTGGGAAGAGTATACTGGTCAGGAACAGTCCGCCGGTTTAAGGCTCGATAATCCACACATATATGCACTCCCCCACTCTCCTTACAATACAGATGGGAGAAGCATAAGGGCTTCGAGAGTCCACAATGAAGATCTTCCAGATCTTGACCTCTCTCTAAAGGGGGGTGCTATAGGTTAAAAAAAATGCCATGCTGAGTGCTCTTAGCACACCCCACATCCATATCATTTCTGTGTTCCATAAGCTGTTTCTGCAGGGTGTGTGCCTGTGGACTGTCAACATCCTCTAAGTGGAAATCCAGGGAAACCTCCAAACAACTTCAGCAGGATAAGATTCAACATTCTCCACTGGATAATAGGCCACTTCCAGCACAGCTGATATAATTACTGGATGAGCTGTAATATCATCTATTTGTGGGCAGCCAGAACGATATTCTTTCCCCTTGAATTATTTCCCAATTGTGTTTTGCGACTTCTTCAGGATTAGTCTCTAGTAAAAAATAACCACAATCTACCCCAGGGGTGATTTCTACATACACTTTCCAAACCTTTACTCCCCCTGGTGGAAGTGCTATGAAACACCAAGGATTACCCACACCCCCCAGATAATTCTGGCGCAAGAGTGTGCCAAGAATGTCTTGTACTTCAGGGGCCACTGGTAAAGCCATCAAAAGAGCCCCTTTGAGATTGGTGAAATTGAAGGAAAGCAGCTTCCACAGCTTCAAAATTTGACCCCACTATCATGGGAGCAGACTCTTTGCCTCCAGGCTGTTACTGACATAAGCAATATTTTTTACCGGGAGGATCCCCTTCAGCCACCACTACAGGAATGTGTAAATCCACTTCGCAACAGCCATCCATAAAGAGGAAAATCTTTCCCACCCCATAAACGGGCATATTACTGCAATGGAATATGACTTAAATGCTGTTGATAAAAGGTCAGGCAAATAATAGTCAGTTGAGAGACAGTATGAAAAAGGGCAGTAGCAGACACTCCATTCACAAATAGGTGCCCCACGCTAGGCAATTCAGAAAGCTGTGGCTGTAGTTTTACACTCTTAGACTCGACCGTTTTTGACTGCCCAACTTTACTATGTATGTGCCCCTCAGTATTAAAGGATCAGTATCGCAAATTTTTCTTGGTGACTTATATTTAAATGGTACTTTGAATGTAGGTAAGTGTTGAAGTAAGAATTACAAATTTAGAAAAAAATGATGTCTGTGTTGAGCAGCTGGAGACAAATAGCTCATGTTTATGTCTTCTGAGTGTCGGGACCCGACACTCTGGCCTGTTCCATGCTGAGGAGAGGGGTAAACAATGTATCAAAGTATCAGCTGTTCAGTGCTGGCAGCCATCCAGCATAAGATAACAACATTGCAACATTGCCTGGCCAGAACGTATATATCTAAAACAGAGAGAAAAGCTCTAGAAGTCATTTAGCTGATTTTGACAGTTTTCCCTTCATGTTGGCTCTGCTGCAGAATCTTTCAGTTTACCATTTTCTCTTTCATATTCTTATTTTTCATTTTTCCATATGATCTTTCTTTCAGCTTTGTGTGTTTTGAGCAAAGCCCAACCCAGGATTTCTGGAGTTTTGATATGTGAAATCCCCAAGTTCGCCTGTGAAAACGTAACTTTCCCTGTCCCACAGCGCATGTGCGGGTTCTCATCCAATCAGCTCTGTTTGCACGCAGATGGGGAGCCTGAGCAGTAACCTTCCTGGCCGCCCGGCCTGTCTAAATGACTATCTGTGTGAGCGTGCCAGAAAAATGGGCGGATCTGTGGTTATCCAGGGGTTGTTTCACACAGTGGGCATCCTGATTTAGAATGCCCAAGGGGGAAGGTCAATGGCCGGGTCTTATAGACTTCAGGGTCGGCAACTCGGGGTTTTGTTCCACTTTAATACCTTTAGATTTTCCTGCACAATTATTCAAAGAAGAATTTCAGTCGTTTTCAGTCAGTTTAGTTTATTTTGTATAGATTTTACACATCTGAGTCACCTGGTCTCATAACAAAAGCAGCACCTCACACACACAGCCGTTACAGTGTCAGCCTCTGAGGTAAAGTGTTGCTAGGAGACCAGTGGGCTAAATGAAGCAGCTCACTAAATACAACCCAGCAGATCCCCCTATTCAGCAAATGGACTGAGCCATTGTAATTAAATTAAAAGAGAGGCATATATTTTTTCCTTTTTCTATCGCCAGATTATTTATACACGTTAGAAGCCATTGTGTGGCTATTTAATTATTTATCTTTTTTAATGCAAATTTCGTGATACTGCTCCTTTAAGTGGACATTAGCCAACTGTATGGCCTGCCTGGCCAAAATGAAAACAGTTGCCATTCTGACTTACTGCCACACAACGCGTGTTGGTTCAGCCTGCTTTGACGCCAGCCGCCAGCCCCGGCCCCAGCTAATTGGTAATGTGATTTATTAGTTCCCAATCTTTGTATATTTCGTATTTCTTTTGCATAATATTGTATATTTTGGCATATTCAGTATAACAACTGTGTTTTTTGTATATAGTACTATATAGAGTGGTTACCAGTGATTTTTCAAACTGATTGCTTATTTGACACATATTTACTTTATTTGGATTCAGGTCACTTCACCCCTCGCTTTTTGGGGAGGGGTGTGGGCCTTGAGATTTACATTTTACACACATGTATATCTTTTTTGGCACAATTCTAGAACACTTTATTTAGGGGTTTTGTGCATTTTTAAGGGAACTGTGCAATATAGCTTTGATATTTAATGAGCCATTAGGTGTCCGTCCTTTTAGCATTGGTTTTTAAGTGTTTTTAATGGTTTGTGTTATATGTATGTTGTGTCCCCATGCATGCTATTGCATATCTATGAGTTTAATAAAAGCATAACTCATAAAAGCATAATAAAAGCAAAACCTCTTTAATTAGTGTAGTGAGCGGAATTTCACTGACCACCTAACTAGAGGATGCTGTGTTGAGGTAGCCTGAAAATGAGCTCAAGCTTCACAAGCACCTTAAAGACAGCAGGTGGAACAGAGTTAAAGTGGACCGAAATCCACAAAAACAACTTAGGGCCTTATTTATCAAGGAATAGCAACAGATAGCGACAGATAGCGACTGGGGAGCCCCTCCACAATCACACATTTATCAAGCCGATACTGCTTAGCGACTGAGATAGCGCCACCTAGCAACTCATTCATCATTATCCCAGCCTCATCCCACAGCGCCAGCGAACATCCTTGAACAGCGACAGGTATGACCTCTCGCTACCTGGCGCTCTCCAATGCATTTCAATAATTATTTTTTAATATATATTTTTTTTTTAAATTTCAAAAAAAAAAATCCGTGAACACTTCTTCCTTTGAAAATGTATTTTGTGGGGATTTTTAAAAAACATTTTTTTTTTGCAGAATTGATATTACAGGTCTGATTTTAAACAATTCATGTTTGAATATTATTTCAAAATCATTCCATTTTTTTTTGGGTGGTTAGGGGGTTAAAAAACTACTTTTAACACATCGCCTACTGCGCTCTGGGATTTAAACATGCATTTCACAGCGCTAGGAATTTTTAAGGCTGATTTTTTAATGAATATGGTGGGTGCCGGTCGCTATGTCCGACTGAGTCGCTATCATCCACCGAACAATGGCCAAGCACAGCGACTACTAGCGGTCGCTGTCAAAATACCGCTACAGTCGCTCAACAGTCGCTATCTGTCGCTATTAATGAATCAGCCTCTTAATCTATTTTGTGCCCCCATCCCAGGTACATGTTTTCTGTTCTCAATACTGTTTGGTATTCCTGTTATAGTAATTTAAAATTTTCATTTTCCCCAAGTATGCCATTATAAGCCTTTTCTGACAGGATACCATTTTTTTAAACTAGCTTTTTAAGCCCCCTCCTCACAATCTCATGCTGTGAGCAATGAGTGGCTATTGAAAATAGTGCTAGAAAGAAGGCAAGAGCCAAGAGACAATTTAATTTTCCCTCTAATTTCCCCCAATTATTCATTTGAAGCATCATTTTTTAGTATTTTTATCCAATTCATTACCAGGACACTAAGGGGAGTTGATTTTTTTTGTTAACCTTCCATAGGACGTGATTGGTCCACTTTAGAGGAAGTCAAAGAGTGTACCCACTCCTTGTCTGCTTTTGTAGAACCTCTCCTGGGTTTTCACCAAAGCCATCCATTAGCTGGAATCTTCTAAATTGATTTGAATTTTGAAGTTAGACCCAGTCATGTCAGCTAAGCTTATGCTTAGGGACACAGAAAGGTTCTGTCTGCTAATGATGCCATTCTCTGACATGCTATCACACCAAAATGCCTACTACAAACCTATGGACAAGAGAGCCATGGAGTTCTATTCACTGCATAGGCTTTGCCATTATTTAATGATAAATAATTTTAATAGGCAGCTATAAATTATGTAGAACCCTTTTAACTATTGTAAAATACCCACAAGGCAAATAACAAAAAAAGAAAAATCCTAACAGAATTATTTCTCATTAAAGTTCCTTTTCTAAAATACATTTTTGATAGTCAGTCGTTCATTGTTAGAGGCAGAACAGGCCAGAACCATCCTCTCAGTTATTCAAATACGAATACAAGAAGCCAGATAATGCAATTTTAGTGCAAATTAGGGTAGTGCAAAATATGATTTATACATTTTTCAGTATATTGCTGCACTGCTAATATTTTAGTAGTGCAGCAGCATGCATGTGAAAAAAAGTGATCTTATATATTTTACTACTCTAATTTGCATCAACGTGGCAGAAGTGCTTGATAAATCAGGCCATAATGTTACAGCAAGGTGGGAGCTGCAATGCAAACAAATAAATAGTAAACTCTTACAATAATCACAAAGGTAGAAGGCACTCACAATAAATAAAGTTATTGCCAGGCAGTTAAACTTTAAACAAACGTAATATAAATACATTTGGTAGGTATTGATTTGCTATAACACTATGGGGGTTATTTATGAAGGTGTAGCGCCAGGTAGTTCCTCGTAGTGGCAGGCAGCGTCTGGTGAAAGCTGGGCGCTGTACACAAAACCACATTTATGAAGGCGATTCTGGTGAGCGACTCTAACAGCGCCATGTAGCGTCCGATGTACTATTACAGGAGGCTCAGTATAGTGCCTGCGTTCTAGCTTCCAGAGCGCCAGGTATTACCTTTTGCTCACTGTCGCTCTTCCATACATTCCAATGGCCGTTCATTTGCTTTTTTTTTGCTCAAATCATTGTGTGACATCTCCTGGCTGCAAACAAACACTTTTAGAAACTGATTTTTAATATTTTTATGTAGAATTGTATTTACAGGTCTGGCACTAAAGTGTTAATGTCACTTTGTTAAACCAATGTCATTCCATGTGTTTTCGCTTTGTTACTGGTGGATATGTATGCAATTAGGGATGAGCGAATCGATCCGGACGAACCCGGATTCGATCCGAATTTCATGAAAAATTTGATTCGGATCGAATCTGAATTTCCCCGCGATTCGATCGCTCGAAGTTTTCCTTTAACATCCATTCATTTACATTACAGGCATTCTAAGATGGCGGACGGGACATGTCCAGACATCAACCCCGCGCCAGTGCAAGCTGGGACAGTCACATGCAGCCTATCAGCAGCCAGCAAGCCCGGTGACGTCACAGCGCTATTTAAGTCGGCGGACATCTTGCTTTTCCTCATTTCTGTATTGCATTCGTGAGAGACAGGACGCTGCTGTAGGCAGGGAGAGACAGTTAGACAGACAGGGACAGACAGGGACAGGCTGGAGACAGGCAGGAGTCAGGCAGGAGACAGAAAATCGGAGGCAGTCACAGGGAGATTTTTTTTTTTTCATCCAGCCTGAGTGTTACTGGCTGGCTGACTGGCTTTGTTAGCGTTTTCAGGCTGCTTATACACTAACTGTGCATATATACTGAACTGATCTCAAGTCTGCTGTGAGGCATCCCATTCTGTGACTACACCAGCCTCTATTTAATACCATAACCATTTGCACTTATTCTAATAGAAATTAGGCCTGATAAAGACACTTTTGCTGTGCATAGTCTTACTGCTGCCTGCCAGGTGCTCTCTGGTTTTTGGGGCATCCCATTCTGTGACTACACCTGCCTCTATTTAATGGTTAATACCATAACCATTTGCACTTATTCTAATAGAAATTAGGCCTGATAAAGACACTTTTGCTGTGCATAGTAGTACTGCTGCCTGCCAGGTGCACTGCTGGCTGTTGGGGCATCCCATTCTGTGACTACACCAGCCTCTATTTAATACCATAACCATTTGCACTTATTCTAATAGAAATTAGGCCTGATAAAGACACTTTTGCTGTGCATAGTCTTACTGCTGCCTGCCAGGTGCTCTCTGGTTTTTGGGGCATCCCATTCTGTGACTACACCAGCCTCTATTTAATACCATAACCATTTGCACTTATTCTAATAGAAATTAGGCCTGATAAAGACACATTTGCTGTGCATAGTCTTACTGCTGCCTGCCAGGTGCTCTCTGGTTTTTGGGGCATCCCATTCTGTGACTACACCAGCCTCTATTTAATACCATAACCATTTGCACTTATTCTAATAGAAATTAGGCCTGATAAAGACACTTTTGCTGTGCATAGCCTTACTGCTGCCAGGTGCTCTCTGGTTTTTGGGGCATCCCATTCTGTGACTACACCAGCCTCTATTTAATACCATAACCATTTGCACTTATTCTAATAGAAATTAGGCCTGATAAAGACACTTTTGCTGTGCATAGCCTTACTGCTGCCAGGTGCTCTCTGGTTTTTGGGGCATCCCATTCTGTGACTACACCAGCCTCTATTTAATACCATAACCATTTGCACTTATTCTAATAGGAATTAGGCCTGATAAAGACACTTTTGCTGTGCATAGTCTTACTGCTGCCTGCCAGGTGCTCTCTGGTTTTTGGGGCATCCCATTCTGTGACTACACCAGCCTCTATTTAATACCATAACCATTTGCACTTATTCTAATAGAAATTAGGCCTGATAAAGACACTTTTGCTGTGCATAGTCTTACTGCTGCCTGCCAGGTGCTCTCTGGTTTTTGGGGCATCCCATTCTGTGACTACACCAGCCTCTATTTAATACCATAACCATTTGCACTTATTCTAATAGAAATTAGGCCTGATAAAGACACTTTTGCTGTGCATAGTCTTACTGCTGCCTGCCAGGTGCTCTCTGGTTTTTGGGGCATCCCATTCTGTGACTACACCAGCCTCTATTTAATACCATAACCATTTGCACTTATTCTAATAGGAATTAGGCCTGATAAAGACACTTTTGCTGTGCATAGTCTTACTGCTGCCTGCCAGGTGCTCTCTGGTTTTTGGGGCATCCCATTCTGTGACTACACCAGCCTCTATTTAATACCATAACCATTTGCACTTATTCTAATAGAAATTAGGCCTGATAAAGACACTTTTGCTGTGCATAGTATTAGTGCTGCCAGGTGCTCTCTGGTTTTTGGGGCATCCCATTCTGTGACTACACCAGCCTCTATTTTATACCATAACCATTTGCACTTATTCTAATTAGGCCTGATAAAGACACTTTTGCTGTGCATAGTCTTACTGCTGCCTGCCAGGTGCTCTCTGGTTTTTGGGGCATCCCATTCTGTGACTACACCAGCCTCTATTTAATACCATAACCATTTGCACTTATTCTAATAGAAATTAGGCCTGATAAAGACACTTTTGCTGTGCATAGCCTTACTGCTGCCAGGTGCTCTCTGGTTTTTGGGGCATCCCATTCTGTGACTACACCAGCCTCTATTTTATACCATAACCATTTGCACTTATTCTAATAGAAATTAGGCCTGATAAAGACACTTTTGCTGTGCATAGTATTAGTGCTGCCAGGTGCTCTCTGGTTTTTGGGGCATCCCATTCTGTGACTACACCAGCCTCTATTTAATACCATAACCATTTGCACTTATTCTAATAGAAATTAGGCCTGATAAAGACACTTTTGCTGTGCATAGTCTTACTGCTGCCTGCCAGGTGCTCTCTGGTTTTTGGGGCATCCCATTCTGTGACTACACCAGCCTCTATTTAATACCATAACCATTTGCACTTATTCTAATAGAAATTAGGCCTGATAAAGACACTTTTGCTGTGCATAGTAGTACTGCTGCCAGGTGCACTGCTGGCTGTTGGGGCATCCCATTCTGTAACATAGCATACCACTCTTTATTTACACTAAGCAGCTCTCTTATTTACACTAGGCAGGCCTGTTGGAGGCTGAGTGTTACTGCTCACTTTTGGTGTGCATTATATTCTGTTTCATATAGACCCACCGCTGCCTGGGGGTTCTTAAAATATCACCTACTACCACGCCAGTTAGACTATGTCGGGCAGACAAGTGCCTGGAAGTGAAAAGAGGAGTGGCAGAGGCCAAGATTCCGCAGGCAGAGCTCGCAGCAGACTGGGGGCCAGTAGCAGCAGGAGTCACGCTGCGAGACCTAATCTGCCAGTATCTGCTAGCGGTCGGGTCTCCACCAGTAACGCATCTGCCGTGGTAGATTGGTTGACGCGCTCATCAACAACATCATCACAACTTACGTCTAGGGTCGGTAGGTTCCTCTGACACAACCCTGAGTTGGCATGCCCCGAGAGCAGTCCCTGTCCTCCCATTGCCTCTGTCCTACACCGTTCCCTCCCCCAGCGACGTATCCTATGCTTTGGGTTCAGCTCCACTCTTTAGTGAGGAGGACGATCAGATAGAGGACAGTCAGCAGCTACTGCCCAGCCAAGAAATGAAGGTGGCTTCTTTAGCTAGGCAGACAAATAGTGATGTGGACAGTGTCGTGGGTGCTGCGAGCGTTCCAGCTCCTGCGCCAGACACTGTTGACGAATCCACGAACATCAGTGACGTACAGCCACAACTCGGTGATAATGATGATGACGATGAAGCTGATCGCACTTGGGAGCCGGGTGATGAAGGGGCTTCATCGTCATCATCAGGAGAAGAGGGGCGCAGGTTGCCTCGGAGTCAGCAGCTGAGGCAGCAAGGTGGTAGCAGTCAGCATGGGGGCACAATTACAAAGGCTGGAGCCGGCCGGGGCCGGGGTAGAGCACCTGCTGTGCGGCAGTCTACCTTATCGGGAGGTAGTGGAGCAGGGGTTCCTGGAGTTGGCAACAGCAGCAGTGAGTCAGTGAGGCCAGGGGGTGGGAAAAGTAGCTACTCGGCAGTGTGGCAGTTTTTCCTGAAGCATCCGCAGGAGGGTAACATGGCCACATGCAAGATATGTAGGCAAAAGGTGAAGCGTGGCCAGGGTCCAAATGTTGGCACCACGGCCCTGCATCAACATATGATGCGTCACCATAAAGCGACCTGGGAGAACCGAGGCTCCCAAGGGGTGGTCCAGTCTGCTTCCTCACCAAGTGGCACGCCGCTCCCAATTTCTGCCAGCCAAGGCTCCAGCACCTCAGCCGAAGGCAGCTGTGCGTCATACCCATCCTCTGTCGCTCCTGCATCCCGCCAGCAATCCATCAGCGAAGCCATGTCCAAGAGACAGCAGTATGCGCCCACTCATCCTACGGCGCAGAAGCTGAATGTGCTCCTGTCCAAGTTGCTGGTGCTGCAGTCGCTCCCTTTTCAGGTGGTGGAATCTGCACCTTTCAGAGAACTGATGGCTTGTGCCGAGCCGAGGTGGAGAGTCCCAAGCCGTCATTTCTTTGCCAAGAAGGCAGTACCAGCGCTGCACGCTTTTGTTGAACAGAAGGTGGGCCAGTCCTTGAGCCTGTCGGTGTGTAGCAAAGTGCATGGCAGCGCCGACATCTGGAGCTGTGACTACGGTCAGGGACAGTACATGTCGTTTACGGCCCACTGGGTGAATGTGGTCCCTTTGCAGCAGCAGCAGCAACTTGGACAGGTCACGCCGCTTCGGCCTCCGCGCTCCCTGCCCGTTGGGCCTGTGACACCGTGCGACTCGGCCTCCTCATCCTCCGCCATCTCCTCACCCTCCACTGTAGGCTCAAGTCTCAGTGCCCCTCCAGTCTACCATGTGTGCAGGGCACGGAGGTGTCACGCAGTGCTTCACATGGTTTGTCTTGGCGAACGGAGTCACACAGGGGAGGAACTGCTTAAATGTATTCAAACATGGCTTACTCCAAGAAAACTTAAAATGGGAATCATGGTTACCGACAATGGGAAGAACATTTTGTCTGCGCTGCGCCAAGGAAGCCTGACCCATGCCCCTTGCATGGCTCACGTCTTCAATCTGGTTGTCAAGCGGTTTCTGAAGTGTTCCCCCCATCTGCAAGACATCCTAACAACTTCAAGGAAACTTTGCATGCACTTCAGCCACTCATACACCGCCAAACACACCCTTCTTGAGCTACAGCGTCAGAATGGTATCCCCCAACATAGTCTGATTTGCGATGTTTCCACCCGTTGGAATTCCACCCTTCACATGTTGGACCGATTATATGAACAGAGAAAAGCCATCACGGATTTCCTGATGATCCGTAAATGTCAACCAGTGGCAGCTCATACGTGACACCTGCCGTTTGCTCAGGCCCTTTGAGGAAGCCACTTTAATTGTCAGTTGGCAGGATTACGGGATGAACGACGTGATTCCACTGCTTCATGTACTACAGCACATGTTGGAAACCATGGCTGGCCAGGGCACTGGAGACATGGCGTTTACATCTTACGGCCACATGAACCCCGTTGGAGCTGAACTGGAGGAGGAGGAGGAAGAGGAGGAGGAGGAGTTGCCCAGCGAAACACAGTTTAGGCTTGGCGAAATGGCTGGTTTATCTAGTCAGCGGACAGGAGAGGAGGAGCAGGAGCAGCCAGAGGAGCTAGAGGTTTTTGAGGAAGGCGAGACAGAGAACCCGGGCTCACCGTGGCAGTATGCAGTGGAGATGGAGACAGGTAGTCCATCCGAGTCACTTGCGCAAATGGCACGAAGCATGCTCACGTGCTTGCGTAGTGACCCCAGAATTGTTTCCATCTGTCGGCGGGATGACTTCTGGCTGTCCACCTTATTGGACCCTCGCTTCCGGCACAAAATGGGGGCATTTTTTAAACCCACCGAGAGGGAGGACAAACTGAACTACTACAAAGACATTCTACGTAGGCAGTTGGCCGATGCCTATCTGCGCCATGGTCCATACTCTCGCAGGTCTGACTCGAGGGGACCTCTGCGCTCACCTTCCACTGCCATGGCCGCTGGGGGGGTTGGCAGGAGCAGCAGCAGCAGCTCCATCAGCAGCAGCCTCAGTCTTCAGTCGCTAATGAGTAGCTTTCTACACCCGCATAGTGAGGCTACTCATGAGCAGCAGGAAGACCTGGAGCAGGACCTGAACCAGCAGGTCATGTCATACTTTGACATGACCATGCCAACACACCTTGAGGATCCGCTGGACTTCTGGGCAGCCAAACTTGATTTGTGGCCGCAACAAGCAGAGTTTGCCCTGGAAAAGCTGTCCTGCCCGGCAAGTAGCGTGCCATCTGAGAGGGTGTTTAGTGCCGCGGGGGCCATAGTTACGGCGAGGAGAACTCGTCTGTCAACTAAAAATGTGGAGAGAATCACCTTTGTCAAAATGAATCAGGGATGGATCAGCCAGGATTTCCACCCACCAATGCCTGTTGCATGCAACTAGATTCAGCATGGTGCCACGTTTTACACTTTCCAAATGGTGCAAAACATATTTATGTCTTTAGGCCAATTTTTGGGCTCCTGCTGATGCCAACTCCAGGGTGTGATTCATCCAATTTTTGGGCTCCTGAAGCCAACCCCAGGGTCTCTTTAAAGTAATGTTTGGGCTCCTGCTGCTGCCAACTCCAGGGTGTGAATCATCCAATTTTTGGGCTCCTGAAGCCAACCCCAGGGTCTCTTTAAAGTAATATTTTTAGTCTCCTGCTGCTGCCAACTCCAGGGTGTGAATCATCCAATTTTTGGGCTCCTGAAGCCAACCCCAGTGTCTCTTTAAAGTAATGTTTGGGCTCCTGCTGCTGCTGCTCCTGCCAACTCCAGGGTGTGATTCATCCAATTTTTGGGCTCCTGAAGCCAACCCCAGGGTCTCTTTAAAGTAATATTTGGGCTCCTGCTGCTGCTGCTGCCAACTCCAGGGTGTGATTCATCCAATTTTTGGGCTACTGAAGCCAACCCCAGTGTCTCTTTAAAGTAATGTTTGGGCTCCTGCTGCTGCTGCCAACTCCAGGGTGTGATTCATCCAATTTTTGGGCTCCTGAAGCCAACCCCAGTGTCTCTTTAAAGTAATGTTTGGGCTCCTGTGGCTGCTGCTGCCAACTCCTGCCAACTCCAGGGTGTGATTCATCCAATGTTTGGGCTCCTGAAGCCAACCCCAGGGTCTCTTTAAAGTAATGTTTGGGCTCCTGCTGCTGCCAACTCCAGGGTGTGATTCATCCAATTTTTGGGCTCCTGAAGCCAACCCCAGGGTCTCTTTAAAGTAATATTTGGGCTCCTGCTGCTGCTGCTGCTTCCAACTCCAGGGTGTGAATCATCCAATTGTTGGGCTCCTGAAGCCAACCCCAGTGTCTCTTTAAAGTAATGTTTGGGCTCCTGCTGCTGCTGCCAACTCCAGGGTGTGATTCATCCAATTTTTGGGCTCCTGAAGCCAACCCCAGTGTCTCTTTAAAGTAATGTTTGGGCTCCTGTGGCTGCTGCTGCCAACTCCTGCCAACTCCAGGGTGTGATTCATCCAATTTTTGGGCTCCTGAAGCCAACCCCAGTGTCTCTTTAAAGTAATGTTTGGGCTCCTGCTGCTGCCAACTCCAGGGTGTGATTCATCCAATTTTTGGGCTCCTGAAGCCAACCCCAGGGTCTCTTTAAAGTAATATTTGGGCTCCTGCTGCTGCTGCTTCCAACTCCAGGTTGTGAATCATCCAATTGTTGGGCTCCTGAAGCCAACCCCAGTGTCTCTTTAAAGTAATGTTTGGGCTCCTGCTGCTGCTGCCAACTCCAGGGTGTGATTCATCCAATTTTTGGGCTCCTGAAGCCAACCCCAGTGTCTCTTTAAAGTAATGTTTGGGCTCCTGTTGCTGCTGCTGCCAACTCCTGCCAACTCCAGGGTGTGATTCATCCAATTTTTGGGCTCCTGAAGCCTACCCCAGGGTCTCTTTAAAGTAATACTTGGGCTCCTGCTGCTGCTTCCAACTCCAGGGTGTGAATCATCCAATTTTTGGGCTCCTGAAGCCAACCCCAGTGTCTCTTTAAAGTAATGTTTGGGCTCCTGCTGCTGCTGCCAACTCCAGGGTGTGATTCATCCAATTTTTGGGCTCCTGAAGCCAACCCCAGTGTCTCTTTAAAGTAATGTTTGGGCTCCTGTTGCTGCTGCTGCTGCTGCTCACTCCTGCCAACTCCAGGGTGTGATTCATCCAATTTTTGGGCTCCTGAAGCCAACCCCAGGGTCTCTTTAAAGTAATATTTGGGCTCCTGCTGCTGCTGCTTCCAACTCCAGGGTGTGAATCATCCAATTTTTGGGCTCCTGAAGCCAACCCCAGTGTCTCTTTAAAGTAATGTTTGGGCTCCTGCTGCTGCTGCCAACTCCAGGGTGTGATTCATCCAATTTTTGGGCTCCTGAAGCCAACCCCAGTGTCTCTTTAAAGTAATGTTTGGGCTCCTGTTGCTGCTGCTGCTGCTGCCAACTCCTGCCAACTCCAGGGTGTGATTCATCCAATTTTTGGGCTCCTGAAGCCAACCCCAGTGTCTCTTTAAAGTAATGTTTGGGCTCCTGCTGCTGCTGCTGCTGCCAACTCCAGGGTGTGAATCATCCAATTTTTGGGCTACTGAAGCCAACCCCAGTGTCTCTTTAAAGTAATGTTTGGGCTCCTGCTGCCAACTCCAGGGTGTGATTCATCCAATTTTTGGGCTCCTGAAGCCAACCCCAGGGTCTCTTTAAAGTAATATTTTTAGTCTCCTGCTGCTGCCAACCCCAGGGTGTGAATCATCCAATTTTTGGGCTCCTGAAGCCAACCCCAGTGTCTCTTTAAAGTAATGTTTGGGCTCCTGCTGCTGCTGCTCCTGCCAACTCCAGGGTGTGATTCATCCAATTTTTGGGCTCCTGAAGCCAACCCCAGGGTCTCTTTAAAGTAATATTTGGGCTCCTGCTGCTGCTGCTGCTGCCAACTCCAGGGTGTGATTCATCCAATTTTTGGGCTACTGAAGCCAACCCCAGTGTCTCTTTAAAGTAATGTTTGGGCTCCTGCTGCTGCTGCCAACTCCAGGGTGTGATTCATCCAATTTTTGGGCTCCTGAAGCCAACCCCAGTGTCTCTTTAAAGTAATGTTTGGGCTCCTGTGGCTGCTGCTGCCAACTCCTGCCAACTCCAGGGTGTGATTCATCCAATGTTTGGGCTCCTGAAGCCAACCCCAGGGTCTCTTTAAAGTAATGTTTGGGCTCCTGCTGCTGCTGCCAACTCCAGGGTGTGATTCATCCAATTTTTGGGCTCCTGAAGCCAACCCCAGTGTCTCTTTAAAGTAATGTTTGGGCTCCTGCTGCTGCCAACTCCAGGGTGTGATTCATCCAATTTTTGGGCTCCTGAAGCCAACCCCAGGGTCTCTTTAAAGTAATATTTGGGCTCCTGCTGCTGCTGCTTCCAACTCCAGGGTGTGAATCATCCAATTTTTGGGCTCCTGAAGCCAACCCCAGTGTCTCTTTAAAGTAATGTTTGGGCTCCTGCTGCTGCTGCCAACTCCAGGGTGTGATTCATCCAATTTTTGGGCTCCTGAAGCCAACCCCAGTGTCTCTTTAAAGTAATGTTTGGGCTCCTGTTGCTGCTGCTGCTGCTGCCAACTCCTGCCAACTCCAGGGTGTGATTCATCCAATTTTTGGGCTCCTGAAGCCTACCCCAGGGTCTCTTTAAAGTAATATTTGGGCTCCTGCTGCTGCTGCTTCCAACTCCAGGGTGTGAATCATCCAATATTTGGGCTCCTGAAGCCAACCCCAGTGTCTCTTTAAAGTAATGTTTGGGCTCCTGCTGCTGCTGCCAACTCCAGGGTGTGATTCATCCAATTTTTGGGCTCCTGAAGCCAACCCCAGTGTCTCTTTAAAGTAATGTTTGGGCTCCTGTTGCTGCTGCTGCTGCTGCTCACTCCTGCCAACTCCAGGGTGTGATTCATCCAATTTTTGGGCTCCTGAAGCCAACCCCAGGGTCTCTTTAAAGTAATATTTGGGCTCCTGCTGCTGCTGCTTCCAACTCCAGGGTGTGAATCATCCAATTTTTGGGCTCCTGAAGCCAACCCCAGTGTCTCTTTAAAGTAATGTTTGGGCTCCTGCTGCTGCTGCCAACTCCAGGGTGTGATTCATCCAATTTTTGGGCTCCTGAAGCCAACCCCAGTGTCTCTTTAAAGTAATGTTTGGGCTCCTGTTGCTGCTGCTGCTGCTGCCAACTCCTGCCAACTCCAGGGTGTGATTCATCCAATTTTTGGGCTCCTGAAGCCAACCCCAGTGTCTCTTTAAAGTAATGTTTGGGCTCCTGCTGCTGCTGCTGCTGCCAACTCCAGGGTGTGAATCATCCAATTTTTGGGCTACTGAAGCCAACCCCAGTGTCTCTTTAAAGTAATGTTTGGGCTCCTGCTGCCAACTCCAGGGTGTGATTCATCCAATTTTTGGGCTCCTGAAGCCAACCCCAGGGTCTCTTTAAAGTAATATTTTTAGTCTCCTGCTGCTGCCAACTCCAGGGTGTGAATCATCCAATTTTTGGGCTCCTGAAGCCAACCCCAGTGTCTCTTTAAAGTAATGTTTGGGCTCCTGCTGCTGCTGCTCCTGCCAACTCCAGGGTGTGATTCATCCAATTTTTGGGCTCCTGAAGCCAACCCCAGGGTCTCTTTAAAGTAATATTTGGGCTCCTGCTGCTGCTGCTGCTGCCAACTCCAGGGTGTGATTCATCCAATTTTTGGGCTACTGAAGCCAACCCCAGTGTCTCTTTAAAGTAATGTTTGGGCTCCTGCTGCTGCTGCCAACTCCAGGGTGTGATTCATCCAATTTTTGGGCTCCTGAAGCCAACCCCAGTGTCTCTTTAAAGTAATGTTTGGGCTCCTGTGGCTGCTGCTGCCAACTCCTGCCAACTCCAGGGTGTGATTCATCCAATGTTTGGGCTCCTGAAGCCAACCCCAGGGTCTCTTTAAAGTAATGTTTGGGCTCCTGCTGCTGCTGCCAACTCCAGGGTGTGATTCATCCAATTTTTGGGCTCCTGAAGCCAACCCCAGTGTCTCTTTAAAGTAATGTTTGGGCTCCTGCTGCTGCTGCCAACTCCAGGGTGTGATTCATCCAATTTTTGGGCTCCTGAAGCCAACCCCAGTGTCTCTTTAAAGTAATGTTTGGGCTCCTGTTGCTGCTGCTGCCAACTCCTGCCAACTCCAGGGTGTTAATCATCCAAATTTTGGGCTCCTGAAGCCAACCCCAGTGTCTCTTTAAAGTAATGTTTGGGCTCCTGCTGCTGCTGCTGCTGCCAACTCCAGGGTGTGAATCATCCAATTTTTGGGCTACTGAAGCCAACCCCAGTGTCTCTTTAAAGTAATGTTTGGGCTCCTGCTGCCAACTCCAGGGTGTGATTCATCCAATTTTTGGGCTCCTGAAGCCAACCCCAGTGTCTCTTTAAAGTAATGTTTGGGCTGCTGCTGCTGCCAACTCCAGGGTGTGATTCATCCAATTTTTGGGCTCCTGAAGCCAACCCCAGTGTCTCTTTAAAGTAATGTTTGGGCTCCTGTTGCTGCTGCTGCTGCCAACTCCTGCCAACTCCAGGGTGTTAATCATCCAATTTTTGGGCTCCTGAAGCCAACCCCAGTGTCTCTTTAAAGTAATGTTTGGGCTCCTGCTGCTGCTGCCAACTCCAGGGTGTGAATCATCCAATTTTTGGGCTCCTGAAGCCAACCCCAGTGTCTCTTTAAAGTAATGTTTGGGCTCCTGCTGCTGCTGCCAACTCCAGGGTGTGATTCATCCAATTTTTGGGCTCCTGAAGCCAACCCCAGTGTCTCTTTAAAGTAATGTTTGGGCTCTTGTTGCTGCTGCTGCCAACTCCTGCCAACTCCAGGGTGTGATTCATCCAATTTTTGGGCTCCTGAAGCCTACCCCAGGGTCTCTTTAAAGTAATATTTGGGCTCCTGCTGCTGCCAACTCCAGGGTGTGAGTCATCCAATTTTTGGGCTACTGAACCTACCCCAGGGTCTCTTTAAAGTAATGTTTGGGCTCCTGCTGCTGCTGCCAACTCCAGGGTGTGATTCATCCAATTTTTGGGCTCCTGAAGCCAACCCCAGGGTCTCTTTAAAGTAATATTTGGGCTCCTGCTGCTGCCAACTCCATGGTGTGAATCATCCAATTTTTGGGCTCCTGAAGCCAACCCCAGGGTCTCTTTAAAGTAATATTTGGACTCCTGCTGCTGCCAACTCCAGGGTGTGATTCCTCCAATTTTTGGGCTCCTGAAGCCAACCCCAGGGTCTCTTTAAAGTAATGTTTGGGCTGCTGCTGCTGCCAACTCCAGGGTGTGATTCATCCAATTTTTGGGCTCCTGAAGCCAACCCCAGTGTCTCTTTAAAGTAATGTTTGGCCTCCTGTTGCTGCTGCTGCCAACTCCTGCCAACTCCAGGGTGTGAATCATCCAATTTTTGGGCTCCTGAAGCCAACCCCAGTGTCTCTTTAAAGTAATGTTTGGGCTCCTGCTGCTGCCAACTCCAGGGTGTGAATCATCCAATTTTTGGGCTCCTGAAGCCAACCCCAGTGTCTCTTTCAGCCAATGTTTGGGCTGCTGCTGCCAACTCCAGGGTGTGATTCATCCAATTTTTGGGCTCCTGCTGCTGCCAACTCCAGTGTCTCTTTAAAGCAATGTTTGGGCTCCTGCCCCTCATAGTGATGCCACTTCAACTCTCTGCAATTGTGCCACTCTGCGATTCTATTAGCGATGCCTCTGATCTGCATGTGATATTTATTCAAAGTATTATTTAACTAACCCAGCACGCATCCTATGCGTGTTACAGCAAGGCAGAATGGTTTACCACCCTATTAAGGCTCTAGGAGGCTCAGAAATAGCCGTTTTTAATAGCGATTCTTCGTGAATAAATTCGGGTCGAAACGATTTTCGTCGGAAAATTTGGCGAATCAGTCGAATCGAATTTTTCAAAAGTTCACTCATCTCTATATGCAATGTCCCAGTACAGCATTTGCAATACTGTTCTATATGTGTCCCCTCGACATTCGGCTGTCCCTGTGACTTTGGGGTCTGTTATATTGCGTAGATAATATTGTATAATATATCTGTGTTCATACAGTATATATATATATATATATATATATATATATATATATATATATCCTGTTCCTGTATAATAACCTTTTATATCCTGTTTTCATGTTATAACATGTTGAATGTATGTAGTTTGCACTCAAAGAGTTAATGCATTCACATTGTGCAGTTCCATAAACTTCATAACTCCCTATTGCTGTAACTAACTTGCTAGGGAAGGGTCATGTGACAAGTGGTGAGCCTATCAGGACTGCTGAGCACCTAAGCCTGCCCTCTCCTTCATTTTCTAGTCTGAATAGCTGTGATCTCTGAAGGAAGAGGTTCTGTGCTTGTGCTGCTGGCTTGTCTCATGTGGCTAGTGTGGAGAAAGGGGCCAGACCAATGGCAATGCTTACCAAGTCTGCTGATAAATCTACAGCATCATCTTTCATATTCCAGGTCACAGAGCCTGTCTTCAATTCAGCTCTAATCTCCAAGGTCGCAGAACCCATCTTCAATCTTGCAAGTAAGCTATTCAGCCTAAATGGCACTATAAGTCTCAGCAAGTCCTCTAGTCTCCCACGCCACAGGATTGCTCCTGAGCTCCCGATCTGTACTGTTACTGTACCAGCTAGACTGCCAGTAAAAGTTCAGTTGATCCTAACCTGGCCTCTGCCTGTTATTGCTACCCAACACCTAGCAAGGGATCTCCTGGGACCCCCGGGCCGGGAGGAGCCTATTTTCGATTTCTCTGCAGTCCAGCGCCATCTGGTGGAGTATATCCCACGTGTAAGTATTAGATTTGGAGCAGGACGTACTGTATACTAAGAATATTGGTATTCCTGCTCCCTTCTCTCTGTGTGCTACCACCTGGAAACGATCAGGAATTTAGGCTCACTTTAGGTGCACCTTATATCTGATCCAATATGATCAATGCACAAAATAATAGGAAGTAGGACAGGTGCAACAGAAACCTGAGGAAAAAACAAAGAGGAAAAAAAAAAAGGAAAGTGGGTTCCACGCCTCCCTCTAACCCCCATGTAAAGTGGTAAGCTCGCGATCAAAGTTTCTCGGATGAAAAGAGAAATCCAGCCCTCCCATATCGCTAAGAAGGGAGCCTTGTATAGACACCGACATTTTTTCAGAAAACCTTGTCTCGTTTATGCGCGAGACAAGGCTCCCCAGAGGGATATCCGACTTTTTCCAAGATTGTGGGATTATTGTTTTAGCTGCTGTTAGGAAATGCCTAACAAGGTCAAATTGGGTATTGGCGCAGCCAGGAGGTCTCAGATTGAGTAGGGTGAGCTGTGCTGTTGAAGTTGGCTCCAAGCCTGTGAACTTATTAATGATGTAATATACTCTCATCCAAAATGCTTGACCACCTTGCATTCCCACCAAACATGGAAATACGATCCCAAGAGGTGAAAGCCCCTAAAGCATTTCGAGGAATAGGAGGGACTAAATTTGTGGACCCTCTCCTGGACCAAATACCACCTGAGTAACCCAATTTTTTTTAAACCTATTTAAACCTTGCTTAGTTATGGGTTTATTAATTATGAGATGGCACTCAAATGTGTAGGTTAAACTTTGGGTGCACTTTTAAAAAACCTGTTTTACACACAAGAAGTGCAATAAAAAATGTTTGTTCTATATTTTTTCAATCACCAGTACCTGCCATGGGGCATTTTACAAGTGATTTTTCCAATGAGCTAAGGATATTTGGAAATTTGGAATTAACTGCAACCTACAGTATGGGGTATGCTAAAGAATTTGCTAGTTTTTTCTCCCCCCTAAAGTTTCCAAATTTTCAAATTAGTATCCTTGCCGCATTGGAATAATTATGTACCGAACCTGGAAAAATTCTCGACTACAGGTACGGGTGATTTTTTTTTAGCAACAGCAACCGGTTTCAACTTCTTGGTCTTGGGGTTCCTCTGTTCACATGACACTAAAAAAAACCCCTCCCACCATTCCAGCACTCAAAGAAGAGGGGGGCTAGAGGAAAAACAGAAGAACTGAAGACATACAAGTGGCTCTGGACATGACCAAAAGATAGAAAACTGAAAAAGAACACAATATGCAGCCATGGTTTTCTAATGCCCCCTGCTGCTTACCTGAAGGCCATTGGGCACTAGGATTGTGAGCAACCCAAGGTCCTAAGTGTGATAGCTATGTTGACAGCTGCAGAGAGGTGTTATCCATGCTTGGTCTTCTGTGTGCAATCGTCTGCAAAACACCAGAAATTTAGGATCACTTGGTGCCACTTACCAGCCCTCTTGGGCACCAGGAGTGTAAGCAAGCCAATGGCTCATTAGCCTTGATTTGTTTCTTTGAGGAAACCCCGGGAAGTGCAATGGGACCATGCTGGTGTAAAAATATAGAGATACCAACCCATTGGTCTATTAAGGTAATAATCCTGGGAAGAGGGAATCCACAGCATTTTATGTAAAGAAAGAAAAGTAGAAAAAAGGTCATATAAAACCTTCACACAGATATATATGCTGGCACCAGATATCACATGGGCAGTGTCTGTGCAGCTATCCACACACAGGACACCACAGGTTGACATGAGGTCTGAGTTGTTTGCCCATATTTCTGAGACTTCCAGACCAAGCGAGTCGGTAATATTAATATGGATATCAAGGTGTTGGTAGGGTTTAGGCCCTTGTAAGTGGCCTGAAGGAGCTCCAGTACAACTCACCCCTTTCTGGTCCAATGGCGCATGCACGGGCTCTCGCTCAATCAGAGCCATTTGCAATGACAATGTCCTTCGGCAAAAGGCTCTGGTAGGTTTCAAAAGGGAGCAGGAGCACGCCACTGCATCTCCAGTGGGGTGCATGCTTCCACCCCACCCCACCCCAGGCTGCTCTAGCTCCCTTTTAGATTCCAGGGTCCAGGCCCCACTGGGTTTTGTTCCACTTTATTGTACAGACTCTGTTAGAGCTGTATTTTGAAGCTTTTGGTACTTGGCCTACCTCTACTTGCCTCTTTCTGCCTTGTCCCATCTTACTGCTCACCTCTACCTATCTCTATCCACCTCTTACCTTCTCACCTCTATCCCTCACTTCTCTTACTATCTGACCTCTGCTCAACTCTTCTTGACTCAGCTCTGCCCACCTCACCTCTTCCTGCCCCACCTCTGTTCAATTCTTCTCTCTCTGCCTTACCTCTGCCCATTCCTTCCCACCCACCTCTTCCTATCTCCCCTCTACTCAAATCACCTCTATCCATTGCTTCTCCTACCATCTCACTTCTGCCTTCCTCACCTCTGCCCACCTCATCCCTCTGCACCTAACCTCTGAAATTACCTTTCCCTGCCTTACCTTTGCCCACTCCTCACCTCACCTCCACACACCTTTGGTAACCTTAGCTCTTTCAATTCATTGCACCCCACCTCTTCCTAACACCTCTGCTCACCTTCGCATATACATAAAAGGCATTCGCAGCTTACATTTTCTTGAAGTGGAACAATATGACAATGTGGCCCCTTGACCAAAAATGGTCGTGCACCCCTGATGTATTTCCTCCAGTAGTTGGAAGTAGTTGGAAATCTAGTTGGAATTGGACTGCCCTTTTCGAAGGGGAGGTGTTGCCTTTCTCTGAATCAACTAAATCTTTTCATTTCTACTCTTTTCTTGTTTGAACTTGAATGCCATTTGTCTTTTTAGGTATATAATAAATCGAATAGCTGTGTAATATGGAATCGGCTAGGGTACTTCCGGTAGATTTTGGTGGGGCTTTCTGTTCATCAATACAAATACAAAATACAAACAAAAAATATGAAATAGTATAAAAAAGGATGCAAGTTAATCCGTAGCTGTGGCTCCCAGAATTGGAATGGAATCTGAGTGTTCATTACTGGAGGGCTGGCATTAAAAAAAAAAACACGATAGGAACAGGGCATACACTAATATCTGCAACCTTCAATGACAAGCACAGCGACTTAGCCTTTAGGTGTAATGCAAGATTTATTACTCATAGGGTTGTTAACACCTGGCAGAGAGAAAAAAGACATTTATGTGCCCTGGAGAGTTATCTCCTTGTACGAGAAAGGACGCAGCAAAAATGAGTCTTCAGCACTTTAAATCCAATAGGGCAGCAGCCATGATTAACAAGGTAAATTGCTCAGGGAACATGGCTGGTCGGGGACATCTCTGCTTCTTTTTTCTCTCTAATGCATTTTATTTCTCTTTTAGGAGTTCCTTCGTTGGACCAGTAAACATGATTTCTGATATGTGCCATTGTTGAAAGGTCTGACATTAGTCTGACATCAGAAACTCCCTAATGCTCTGCAAATGACGTACAATGAGGTCACAAGGTAATACATGTTAAAGGGATAGAGAAGGCAAAGGTTATTGTTGGACCATTGTGTCGGGCTATGTCTGGCTCTGTCCTAAACTG
Organism: Gastrophryne carolinensis; assembly: GCA_027917425.1. NCBI lineage: Eukaryota > Metazoa > Chordata > Amphibia > Anura > Microhylidae > Gastrophryne > Gastrophryne carolinensis. The sequence continues at coordinate 133,544,625 of CM051241.1, read as the reverse complement.
TTTTCCATTTTTATATTGAAGACGAAATAGCTGAGATATCAAGGTTTATACCCTCACCTTATGATTAAAATTTTTTAAAATTTGGGCATGGCCCTTGGCTCTGTGATGCCGCATAATAATCAGAATTATAGGCGGGGTTTGTGAGACGGGCATTCTCATCACCCTGGCTGTTCTCTGTCTCTGTCTCGATGATGCGGAACTTTAGACCACCAGCTTAGCCAAATTATTGGTGGTTGGTGGCAAAGGAATTCAGGGGATGTGCCACTACACATGCACACTACTGCCTTATTTCTACTTTTAGAAGAAGCTGTGTTTTTACAGGAAGGGAAGGTGCAGCCATGATGAGGTAAGCGGCTGAATGACCTTTTTGCCTACAGAGTCCCTTTAATGTAGAAAATATAAAATACCCTTTTCTAGGTGATCATTGTATGCTAGGCTGACTTTGCAATGCACCCTGAACAGACAAAATTCAAATAGTCTCCCTTTAAGATATCACTTTTTCCTGGTGTAATAACAGTGTGGAATTTGATACCCTATCATCCAGTCCTACTATGTTATTATGCACACACTCTCTTATCATCCAGATATTCCTATATCATCAGAGCCATCAACCTTTTTGTCTCACTGATACTATCCTTTTAAACCTTTTAATTATTTGTGTGTCCTGCTCATAAAAGCTAAGGTTCTGTATACAACCTTGTGTGCCAGTCATATTATTCACAGAGACTAATAGTTTGTGGAGGGGCTTGTTCTGCAGCTGAATATATCAGCTATTTCATGTCATTTGGGCTTCTGACCCATACACCTACCTACATACCTGCCCACTCACCTCCCCACCCAGGACCTGGAGCGGCATTGGGCAGCACTAGTGCAAAGGCAGAATCGTCAGACCCTGGAGCAGAGGTGGCAGTCGCCCACCCGCCTACCTGTCCACTTGCCCACCTTCCTACCTGCCCTTCCACCAACCTCACTACCTTGCCTCCCACCTACCTACCCACCTACTTATCTGCTTAACCACCTACTTAGCCAACTATATACCATCCGCCTACCTATCTAAATATCCACATATCTTCCTCCTGTCTACTCTCTACCTCTCCATCTGAGTACCTACCCATCTATCTGCCTACCCACCTACCTGACCGTTCACCCACCTACCTGCTTAACCCCCACCTACCTACCCATCTTTCTATCTGCCTACCCCCTTAAATGCCTACTTACCTACCTACCCACTCACCAATATGCCTGCCTGCTCACCCACTTATCTTCTAAACATAACCTTCCTACCTAGGAGATAAAGGGGGTCATCTTTTTTTTTTTGGTAGGAGGGGTCCACATACATCCACATAGATAGAGTGGTTTTAAACAGGAGCACATATTGTCCACTTCTAGAAGAAATTGGCTTTTATTTTGTTTCTTAGTAACATTGATTACTGACATGTGTATGCATTGGTCTAATAGCGCTCAGTGTTGTCATCATCAGAGTGATTGGAGCAAAGAGCAATGATTGGTTTTGCAGTTTTACAGGGGAGGAGCATGGTTTATCGAATCAGTGTGTGAAGTGAGGGGGCGGGTAACCTGTTTCTACATACATGCAAAGTACTGGCATGCCCCCTCTATCACATAGAAAGGAGTGGACTTGCCATGATCTCTGTGACAGACTGCAAGGAGGTGGACTGTTTATCACAGAGGCTGCCTGGAGATGATACGTTCAGGATGGCACAGGGGACTGGATCAGACATACCGATTAGTATGCAAGCAAAAGGCAAGCATTCTTTTTGTTATGTTACTTGGCTGACTATTACTTTAAATCACATGTCCAGTTTCTTCATAACACCCCCCCCCCCCCTTCCTCGGGTGATGAGACAGGGAGGGTTTCAAAAAAAGCCTTACCTCTCCGATAACTCAGCACTGCCATCTGGTCATAGACGGCTGCCACACACAGAGTTACACCCCCCCCCCCCCACTGTGCATGCACCTGCCTGCCAATGTAAAGATGGAACCGTGCACAGAGCGGGGGATGCCGTTCTGAGCATCCTATTTAAGATGGCTGTGCCCTTGGCCTGAAACAACTGGGGAGCGGCACTGCATCCTGGCTGTTTTTTTTGTAACCCCCTCCCTTTCTGCCTCAGTGCCTGGGAAAGGAAGTCAGGGTAGGGAGTTATGAAGACACTGGACATTTGCTTTAATGGAAAACAAATACTGCATCAGGGGCCTCCACCAGATTTTTTTCCCAGGGTTCTCCACCACATTTAATCCGGCCCTGTAAACCACCAATACCATCCAGTATCCCTAGTAGTGTCAAGGACCGAATACCACCTTTATGTTCAATCCAACACCATTTGTAGCCTCCTATAATGATGCATTGGGTCACCAGCTGAGTAGGCAACTGTAGATGCTTTTTCTCAAATACATTGAATGGGGTTATGTTTTTAAACACCCTTTGCTGAAAAACGTGTATTGGTGATAAAATTAATATGTATACTCTTAACTGATCGAATGTTTTTGTATTGATTGTTTAAAATTATGGGAGCAGATTATGGGGTTTATTCATCTAGGGATAGCGGCAGGTAGTGCCTCGTAGCGACAGGTAGCGAACGGTGAACGCTGGGCGCTGTACGCACTGTACCACATTTATCAAAGCGATTCCGGTGAGCGACTCTGACAGTGCCATGTAGCGTCCGATTCATCATCACAAACGGCTAAGCGTATACAGCCCGCGCTCTGCCTTCCAGAGCACCTGGTATTACCTGTCGCTACCTGCCGCTCTCCCATACATTTCAATGGACGTTACTTTTCTAAACAGGGTTGCCTTTTTTTTTTTTTTTCATCATTGTGTGACCTCTCCTGGCCAATTAAATGTCATTTTTGAAACCTTTTTTGATATATAATTTTTTTTTTTTTTTTATATAAAGTATTAATGTCACAATGCAATAACAATGTAATTCCATATGTTTTGGCTTTGTTACTAGTGGATATGTGTTCAAAAACGCCTTTAATCACACAGCTTCTGGCGCTGTGTGATCTGGGCTACAGCGAACCAATTTTGAGCGCCAGCGCTGTGTGAGGCTGTTTTTTTGATGAATATGGTTTGAGTCACTCACACTGACCAGTCCCTACCGTTTGCTCCCATATAGTGCTGTACTGGGGTTATAGCAACTCACACATCAAATTCATCAATGCCGGCCATGTTACTACAGCGACTGAGGCGCTCTGTAATAGTGACTCACGGCCGATTAGAGTGACCACTAGCAGCCCTTAGCGCCTCTGTACAGACGCTCATCTGCCGATACTCAGGCAGTGACTACTTTTATAAATGTCCCATATTTTTTATTTGAACATTCATTTTGGTATAATTATTAGGAGCATCCACATTTTGAAGGCACTGACAATGACAAAATATCCTGCCTCTTATAACTAGACATAATTAAACTGGACCTTCAGCATTGTTTAATGAAAAGCCCAAACCCTTAAAAACTATTCCCCCGACATCTCAAATGAATATATTTTACATTTTTATGTACAGGGTGGGGGAAACATAGGCTCTTATTCAGGGTGAAGGCCTGCTTTAGACATCCAAAAGACACCGGAATGTAAGCAGTAAGTCAAAACAGCAAACACTGTAGAAGCAATCTATTCGGATTTGATATCTCTGTTGGATGAATTTAGGTTGCAAATCTTTGTGTGCTGCCTCTTCAGCAGCAATCACATGTTGTGTATAATGCCATGTATGGATTTTTGGCTTAACCCATTGGCTACAGCTAAAATGGAGAGTTTCACTGCTCTAAAACCCAACACACTTTTGACCTTATCTCCAGTTTAATCTCTATTAAATGCTAAAAATGTTATATTACATTTAAAACCCTCTAGTTAGTAAATAAAAACATGATTTTATAGATTTCCAATATGCAGTGCTTGTCCATGTTTTATGAATTTTCCAATATGTGCCCTGGTGACTATTCAATAGGAAATAAGTGATAAGGACATATTTCGAGATGCATCCAGCCCTAAAATTAAAGTTTGTATAGTAACCTAAAATGGCAGATCAGACGTGAAATTGAACCTGGACCAGAGATGCAGTTGTATGATTTCAATTCTACCCAGGCCTAAGCCATTTCCTATTCTGCCCCCGGGGCACTATTTCCACACAACTCTAGATACCAGCCAAAAAGCCAACAAAGCTTTTAAGAAAGGAACTATTCCTTATCTTTAGAATTAGTTGCTTTAGGATTTGGTGATTTCCATTCTTTCATTTTAGTAGCTCCATCAAGACAAAGGCATTTATATAACTTACTCTGTGAAAAATAGGAACACATACTTTAAACCGGACCTTCACCATGATTTAATGAAAAGCCCAAACTCTTAAAAAACAATTCCTCAGCATCTAAAATTAATATATTTTACATGTTTAGTCACTAATTTATTATACTTTCCCCCACTGGGCTGCAACTCTGTTCGGGAATTTAGGATACGGGCGCCGCCATCTTGACTCAGAAGCATCACACTTACTGAGGAGAGGAGAGTGGGATAAGGTACAGGGGGGCGGGTTATAGCTGTGCTTTGCTCAGACAGAGCAGAGCTGGGGTCAGGGAAAGGTCAGCAGTCCCAGAATGCAGAGCAGCACAGTCACTTCCTGTTTGCAGGCACTTCCTGTTTGCAGGCTGCCTGCAAAAATGGCAGCTTCCATAAGCCGCCATCTTGGATGTTTAAAGGCTTATAAAATGCAGTAGATGCAGGTAGGATGATTTTTAATGTGAGCAATCTGTATGTACAGGGTGTGGGAAACATATAAGATAGACTCTTATTTAGAGTGAAGGTCCGCTTTAAGGGAACAGTCTACTTTCAGGGCAGGTGTAATGCCCGGCTGATCACCATCCTTTGTTCAGATGCCAACCCCCAATCTAACGCTGCCATCTTCACCTTGCCGGGAGACATTACACGCCTGCCCAAACATGGTTGCCCCTAGGACTTAACGGTGCAAAGGATGGCACATGAGGCCACAAAGGCAGATGTACAACAGGGTAAAACATTAACAATTACACAGGGGATGTCAGAGATAGCCGGGTCCTACCAGTGTCAGACAGAAGGAGTAAACAATGCCGAAATCCAGGGAAAGCCAAAGGTAAAAACCGTAAATCAAAGAGTCGCAGTATCCAAAGGGTCAGGCAAAAGTGTAGTCAGTAGGAGATAAACAAGTAGCATAATACACCATAAGCAAGATGCCATCACAGGCAGTGTGTGCTAAAGCCTGGACAGCATTATGTGACCATTGACCAATGGGAGGTTGGAAGGCCGGGCTGCACAGCAGTTGCCTAATTGATGCACTACTCCTAGGGAGCCAGACAGAACCTCTGAGTTAACCCTTAACTGGCCCTTGAGCTTTGCTGACCACAACGAGCAGTAATACGACTCCACAAAACATATGAGGTGCGGGTCCCTAAGCGTGACAATCTGCGTTTCCACAATGATATTTTGATGCTGTGAACTGTGCGGACAGGTAAACGCTTAAGTCTAACAGTGGGGTGCTAAGGAAGGAGGAGGGGAGAGCTGTGTCGCTCCGAAACTACAGATGTCAGTGGGTGGCTGCAAAAGGACCTGGAGGGAGCATTTTTTTCTTTTTTTAACTGTTTGTTCACTATTTTTACATAATAGTGATGGCTGTACTGCCACCTCCTGGCATCGGCATGCCAGGTAATTTGACCCAGATCCTGCCGGTATCTAGGATGGGGCGATCCAGAGCAAATTAGCAAGATCCGCTTTGAATCCAGCTTTAAACTGTATCTGAAGCCCATCACTACTGTTTACCACTTTCCCAGGATCTATTTCTTTTCTTTTCTACCCCTTCAGAATGATAGTTGCCTGTGCCATTGTTGGAAATGGCACAGGCAGGTCCACCAGTGGTATTACCAGAAGGTGGGAAAAGCAGTGGCCTCAAGGCTACTACAGGTTTAAAGGGATAGTCCACATTCTTGAAATTTCCCAAAGGACCAGATATGCCAAGAGGCACAAGGCGAGCCTCTCCCATGCCACACATCGCTCGCCTGCCATGCTGGTATGAGAAGCTGGCATGGCTGGGGAGCAAGTGGCAGATAAGCAGGTCTCCACTGACTATTGGCACCATTGACACTGTCATGGACTGAAAATGGGAGTGGGCTGTTGTATGAACCAGAGAATGCAATCATATGGCTGTATTAAACTCAATAAAATATGAAGGTGGCCTATAATAGGAAAAGCACATAGCAATATACTTCCTTTAGAGCACTGATTTTCTGTAAATCTGTTGGAAAGACACATCTTCCTGCATGCTTTTCTGTAGCACTGATAGATTTTTCCACTGCAGATGAAATGTCAGCACGCCCCTTCCTAGTATTTTCTTAGCAAACACGGCTATCTTGGCTCGGAACTCGGCGCAATGTTATAGCATAGTATGTTTGTGCTGGTTAGTGTTTTTTTTCCAATTCCTCACATCATCTGTTCCATTTTGTAGCTTCAGCTGGTGCCGGTTTAAAATAAACATAAGTGAATTTTATCTCCGGCACTTATATCCGCAGACTGACTGCTTTATTCCTGCAAGATAAAAAGGCACATTCCTTTAAAAGTATATTTTCCAAGATAATACATTTATTTATTTATCCAAAATGTTTATGTTCCATTTCATTCTATCTGCTTTATTTCCTTTACTTACAGTGAAAAATTAGGAACACTTCCCATCATGAAGCACATATAGAGGCTAATTTATTATTATAGCTGCGGGCGTAACTTGAGCGCCTCGTCCAAGATGCTCGGCAGCGCCCGCACCGCGCCGCCAACATCAGGAAGGTGGCGCTGTCAGCAGCAGCAGCTCTCCTGGCCAGGCAGTGTTTGTAGCGCGTGGCTTTTATATGCCTATAGTTTGCATCAGGCAACAGGCAGAAGCAGGCAGCAGAGAGGCTTGGTTTACCCCTGCAGAGCTGAGAGAGACCTATTCACATGTAAATACTTATATGTAGCCAATCACTTTGTGTCTTTTTGTATTGTGGATCACTGTTTTACTTTCTGTTTACCGCATTTTACACCCTATAACACGCACCTAGGATTTGGAGGAGGAAAATACGAAAAAAATGTTGTGCTAAAACACCCGATTACAGGCAGTGGGGCATTCCCCTCATCCGAAAGGCAGTGTGGCTCCCCCCCCTATTCCCATAGGAAGTGTGGCATTCCTCCCTTCCATAGGCAGTGTGGTATTCCCCCTCCCATTCCCTATATAGGCATTGTGGCATTCCCCCCTCGCTTTCCCCATATAGGTAGTGTGCATTCCCCACTCCCATTCCCCAGTTTGGCATTCACTCCGCCCCTTCTTCTGGTATTCCCCCCAACTCCAGAGAAAAAAAATATATACTTACATGAACATGCCCGCTGTCCCTGCTCTGTCACCGCTGCCACCTCTCTGGCTGACACTTGGTTGTTTGTGTCAGCACTCCCCGACACCCGAGTGGCGGATCTGGAAGTGGGGGCTCTTTGTCCCTGCTCTGATTTTCAGCTTCGCCACCACCGCTCGGGTGTCAGTGAGCGCTGGCACAAACACTTCGAGTGTCAGCCAGAGAGGCAGCGACGGGGACAGCAGGCGCATAATGTAAGTATACTTTTTCTTTTTTTTTTTTTACATTCGCCCAATAAGATGCACTGACATTTTTCACCCCACCACCCCACTTTTGGGGAAAATAGTGCGTCTTATATGAAGAGGGTGAAGAATATGGTATGTTGCACAAATCTATGTTAAAGTGCTACTGCAGGCAAGGTAGTTGTTACACCATTGTGTCGGGCTACATTTGGCACTGTCCTAAACTGTTTTCCATTTTTAAATTGAAGCAGAAACAGCCGGGATATTGAGGTTTAACGGTTCAGCCAATGACATTCTCTTTTTCATCCATCCCCCAATTAGCTCAGCAGAGTGGAAAAGGATTGCTGGTCCCTCCCTCCTCCTTCTCCTCCCGCCTCTTCCTCCAGGTTCATCACATTGCTGTCATTGCATTGCAGAAAGCTTATTATGCAGCATCAGAGATCCCAGGGCCCATCCACTTATTTCAGATACGAAATCGTGTAAACCTCGATATCTCGGTCATTTCTTCTTCAATTTAAAAACGGAAAACAATTTAGGACAGTGCCAAATGTAGCCTGACACAATGGTGTAAACAACCTTTGCCTGCAGTAGTACTTTAATTTACTGTAATTTTCTTTCCTCGAAATAATACTTTATTTCTTTTGAAAGGCACTGCAGCTTAAAAAAATGTTGTTTGGCAGACTCTGACTTACCATTCGCCATGGTACGTAAATGATTTATTTCAGACTGAACCCATAAATACTCTACTAGGTTTTTACCAAACCGCACTCTACATCAACGTGATGGCAGAGACTGCTTCCATTGAAGTGATAAAGCATATTCGTACAAATCAATGATTTAAAGGGCAAGAGGCTTCTCTGCTTGTGGAAAGTGATACCCCCCCTCCACTGTCAGGATATTATTCTTTACATCTGGATAATGGAGTTTTACCGGTATGGTAAACATTCTTAAATCAGTTGTCTGGAGCTAAGTTTATGGATGTGAAAAGATCTGTTTCCGGGTAATGTATTTTGCTGGGAAGAAGAAATAAATTCAAATATAAAAAAGAACTAATCATATTGTACTGCATGTAGTGAGTCAGATATGTGTTATTGATCTGTCAGCTACTCAAATCCCCTGTATGGGGTAAACCCATCAACTTTCCTGGGATAAAACTGAACTTTTAGTAAAAAAAATCCCCAAACACAAATCATCAAACACAAATCACAGTACAGTCCTTAATCAAAACCTCTATAGTCAATGCAAGGTTGAACCTTGCATAACCCTTTAAGTGCCAGCCTACCTGGAGTTTTTGTCACCCTTTGTTGCCAGACTATTTTGCACTATTTTGCACTTCCCATGTTCAAATGTGATTTTTGAAGGGATTTCCAGGGATTTCCCAGGAAAATGATATATTGTATTTTTCAGCAGAGTCTGGGCTTTAACATAAAATGTCTTGTTTGTCATTTTTCAGGTGTATTCTCAATATTTTTGGGTGAAATATGTGCAAAAAAATTAAAAATTACAGTTACAGTTACAGCGGTACCACATATGTATAGGTAGACACCCTTTCCTGCCCAGGAGACTCCCCCAAACTGAAACAGCGCTTTAGGGGATTTTCAGATAAAATACAACTATGCTATGCAATATGTGCACCTTGCAGTTTTTCCAGAAAAGCAACCCTTTACATTTGAAATACCCCCAACAAACTATATATTCTCTGGAAGTACACACCTCAAGCTTTTTAGGTGTGCCAGGCTTGTTGATGTGGCCATAGTTTTCTGGAACTAATCCCTCAATGTATTCTTTGGTTGCAAAGAGTTTCCCTAAAAAAAAGGATGAAAAAGCAGACTCAAAGCCACATTTTCCTAAAAATACTATATACAAACAAGAAAAAACAAGTTTAATCTCAAAAAGCAACATCCCCGGAACAGAACGATACCCAGCATGCATAGCTACTGTCAAGGGAAGAGTTGCCAAACACCCCAAAGTAAAGCATGTGCGTAATGGTAATTTTACTTGAAAATTTCAGCTCTGCAGGCAAAGTGCGCACCTTGCGATTTTTCAACCAAAACAACCCTTTACATTTGGAATATCCCCCATAAACCATATATTCGCTGAAAGTACACATGTTAAGCTTTCTAAGCGTACCCAACTTGTTGTAGTGGGCTCAACTTTCTGGAATTTATCCCTCAAAGAATTCTTTGGTTGCGCAGGGTTTCCCTAAAAAATGTATAAAAAAATATGATATGTATCATAAAAAATGTATAAAAAATGAATAAAAAACACCTTTTCCTAAAATATAAATATGCAAACCAGAAAAAATAAGCTAAGTCTGAAAGCGCAAGGTCCCCCGAGCAGAACAATACCCAACATACATAGCTACTTTTAACCCTTTTAATTGCCAGCCTACTTGAGATTTTGTCACCCTCTGTTGACAGGTCATTTTTCCCCATTTTGCACCATTTTTGCTGGAATTTTCAGGAAAATTATATATATATATATATATATATATATATTTTTTTTTTTTTTTTTTTTTTTTTGCAGCAGAGTTTGGGCTTTAACATGAAATGTCTTGTTTGTAAATTTTATTTTGTTTTTTACAACATTATTAAGTAAAAAAAAATAAATAAATAAAAAAAAATGTTTAGAAAATTGACTCCTTTATTTTAAATAAAAAAGGTATTTTATTAAGGAAAAGCATATTGCATGTGAAAGCCCCATTTCTACCGATTAGAACGGTACCACATATTTATCGATAGCCCCCCGTTCCTGCCCAGGAGACCCCCCTAACTGAAAAAAGTACTTTATAACATTTACAAATAAAATATAACTACCATCCACACTACAAAGGGTTAAATTGAGAAAAAAAATGACATAGGGTCCCCCCTCCCGGGGGGGGGGGGGGGGGGCATTTTTTGGGGGGATTTTTAATGGTTAAAAAACCTTAAAAATCCCCCCCAAAAATGACATGGGGTCCCCCTTACCCAAAGTAACCAGCCCGGGACTAGCTTTGCAGGGCTTGTAGAAACAGGGCGCAGGGGCCAGCTTTTGTGGCCCCTGGCCCTGCAGGCTACAAAGCCCGCATAGCCCGTGGGCCCGGGCTCTTCTGCCCCCCCCTGGCCTTTTGGGAGGCAGGTAATGGGGTGCCGGGGGTTAATGGTGCCTTGTGAACTGGTATAGGGGTCATGGACCCCCCCGACAAACAGTTGATCTGCCTTGAAACCACCCCAAACTCCCCAGTGACTAGCCCCTACCCCCCCCAATGACTAGCCTCTACCCCCTTCTATGTCTCAGCAACCTGCCGCAACAATTACCTTGTGCAATCTCTGTATCTGTACTTGGCTGAATAAAATGATTTGATTTGATTCAATTTGTTTGCAACAAATTGCAATTGCTTGGTTGTGGTGGAGCTGGGAAGGGCATGTCATGGCGCAACTTTATGCGTCATGAGCATGCTCTGCTGGGGTCAGAGACAGCTGCGAAACCACTGTGGTTTGCCATGCTCGCTCATGCTGAGTGCACCAAGGGACAGTAAGACCAATTTTTTGCGTAGTTCTGCAGGAATGAAATTGAAAGAAGCATTCTTTAAAGCCCTGCTGTGGCTTTTGCAGGCACTGCAGAAAATAGAGGCGAGACACATGGGACATTAATAAGGTGAGCTGCATTCTGTCTGTTTTTTTGTCATTGGGTTTAGAGTACCTTTAAGAGGTGTAATTTACATTGGTCACTACTGCAATAGTTTCTGAGAGAAATTCTGTTACCCTTGGCTTGGATTACCAATTCATATAGTTTCAAGGAAAACACTCTCTGCCTTGTACCTTTTAAATAAAGGACTTTTCAGTCTCTTTAAGCCCCCTCTGCGGCCTAACTGGTGTTTCTCCCTAACCAGGCGTATGAAAATATTTTTTCCATTACACTTTCGGATTTTACTGGAATCATGGGCAGATTTGCCATCATGGTGCCTCACATTACAAAACCCAATATTGCCCAACCTTCACATACATAAAATGTCCAGATAAATTATACCACAATAGTGAGGATAATTTTTTGGTCAAATTTGGGACACTTACATTGAGGGTCATGCAACATTTTTACAGGCAATGTAAGAATATTTTTTTGAAAGTTGGGAAACAACAGCACCCTATTGGCTATGCTGTAATTTTGTTTCTGCATACCCCATAGGTTTCTGTTTCCAAACATTTAACTCTCCCCTCCAGGACTGACTTTAGGTTTAAAGCACACCTGCTCAACCTGCAGCCTGGGGTCACATCTGATGTGTCTACCTTACCTGCTTTGGGGAAAGTGGGAAGAGTAAATTGAACTGATGTGTAATGTTAGATAAAGCAGGTTACAGTAAGGATGGGCCACAGCACAGTGGGTGATAAAGGAGGGGTGCATTGGCCAATAGAGGTGACAGTGGTGGCTTGGAGGAAAGTGGTGATGTTGGCCTTGATTCAGTAATAGTTGAAAAAATTTCCCATGGTGGTAAAACATTCACTATATGAGAAAGAAGCCTAAGAATTTTCCTGTTGCTGAATCACCAGCTAGGAAGACAATGAAAGTCAATGGGACTTTTTTACTACCATGTAAAAAGGAGTAAAAAGTTCCTTACTTTTCTTAGAGTAAAAAAGAACCATTGACTTTCAATGTCTTCCTATCTGCAGATGCACCAACAGTGACATTCTTGTGCAGTTTTCTCATAAATTGATTCTGGTTTTTTTTTCATCTATTAATTAATCGAAGACATTAGGTGTAAAACACCACCCCTGGCAGAAATATTTGGCACAATAAATTTGTAAAAGAGTTTATCTATAAAAATTATATGTTTAGCAATGGTTGACTATAGCAACTATTGGGAACATGGTTAGGATGTGGGACTGATGGGCTAGGGCTATAAATAAGACTCATATATGCAATGGGGCAATGGGCCAATTGGCATGTGTATTGCTAGCATGTGGGGATTGTTACATATGAATGCAGGGATGTGGCCGAGGGACAGAGTTTGTAAGGACAGTGTGTATCCTGAACATTGTAGAAAATATTCTTTATGCTATTCACAAGGAAATCCCCAGGAAACACCCTCCACCCCCTCCCCGTCTGTGATGTATGTAGTCACATGGGGAGAGCCTGCTTTGTATAAAAGCCCGCCCCCCCACCCCACACACAGTTCCAGGCTGGGAGCTAGGATGAATGGAAGGGGGACTTGTCCCCCTGATCTCCATCTAGCAGTGGCTGGTGTCAGCAACCTTTAAAAGACAGAGGAGGAAGTGTTTATGGATCTGGACCAGATATAAATATATTTGTACCCAGATGGTGGCCCTGACCAAGTCGAAACAGTTGTATTGAGATGGTGGCGCTGACTAGGAATGATGAATTATGTTAAATTTTTCTGGGGGGGGGGGATTTGAGGGATTTTTGAGGCATAGATGGCTGTTGTATACTTGTGCACACATAGGAATATTTCCTCCACATTTAACCCATCCGTGCAGTCGGTGTACACATTTATAGAGTAGTGGGCTGCCCTTATGATGGCACCCAGGGAGCAGTTGGGGAATTAGGTGCCTTGCTCAAGAGCAATTCAGTCATGCCCCAGAACTCGCCACCCTCCGCTCCCTTACATTTAGGCCACGACTGTCCCTGCATATAGCAGACACTTGCAAAGCATTAGTAAACTGCTGGGGTTGGGGTCCTTTGACTTTAAACACGATGTTGGTCTTGAATAGGTATCATCAGGTGTCCAGATTGTACCCCAACCTGATATGGTGAGTTATTTAATAATGGTGGTCATGACCAAATTTGAGTTGTAACTGTATAATGACCCTAACCAGTTATGATGAGTTGTATGCTTTCAGTCCAGGAGTAGGACTTAACTTGGTTTGAGTAGTAAGATTTTGATAGGGGGTCTGACCAGCATGAGCAGCTCTGTTTAGATGGTGGCTTTGAAAAGCTTCAAGCAGTTGAATTTTTATGGGGGCTTTACACGAGTTCAGTATGAGCATTTGTATCGCTTTAAACAAAATGTCTATTTAGCAGCGGCAAACGGCATTCACAGCGCATTAGCGGACATTTTAAAAAACTTTATTAATTAGGTGACATGAGCCACAGAAAGTAATTTAAGCACATTGACATTCAGCACACAAACTGTCATAACCTGCATGAATAATTTTGAATCTGAAGTGCTTTAAATAGAGTGTGTATGGAGAATGTTTGCATTCGTACTCATTTGTAAAGAAGAGCAGATTAAATAAAGTCTGAAGTAAGAGGATTATCCCCGGCTTCTGCTAGACAGCTTTAAAAGGATCCCATTCAATTAACCTGTCAGGTTTTACTGATTTTAATTATTTGCATAATGAAGTGTAAAAAGCTGTCAGCCCACATTGCAATGTGGGGTAACTCTGTCCATAAACCGTGCTTGAATTTAAATGATTGTTCTAATGTGGTATTGCACAGAGTGTGGTCTGACCTACAGTATTTATTTTATTTCTTACTTTTGATGGCATTTAGTGTACATTATCGTGTGTACCCAAAATTATGTCCTCAAGGTGCTGAGCGTATCTGGTAATCTGATTTTTAATGTATTTGTTTGCAATGCTGTGTTATAAAAGAAACCGTTTTCTCTAGCAACAATTAGGCTGATTCAACAGCAGGTGAAAATTTACATCTGGTTGTTGAACCCTTGACAGTGGAGGGCCTCTGGGATTTGTAGGCAACAGCTATACTAAAGGACTTTACTCAAGGCCAGTAAAGCCACTCCCACTTTAGGGACACAGTCTCACAGTAAAATAAGAAATTTGGAAATGGTATACTGATAAGTAAAGCAGAGGTATGGGGGCATAATCCTAGCGCACGTTTATTCTACATTGAAAACGTGACAAAACTTGGGATTTTGTCTATCGCAGTTTTGGTTCCCTGCTCCGGGGGCATCCTGAATTGTGTCAGACTTATAATAAACAGACATAAGTTTCCCATGAGCCACTAAATCACGCGGGTGGTGATGGTGTGCTTAGTCCTTGCACTGATCTTCTCACTGCTGGCAAGTTTAATACATTCTTGGTTGTCCTCATAGATAACAGTTGGCTGTTAGTGGTTTACCGAAATCTTGCTTTAGAACTGAGGAGATTTTAGTACTTTGGTTGAGAAGAAAACTCACATCTTCCTCTCTCTGGATTTGGATTTCCAAATAATATGTCACATTTCCAAGGTCTTTAGTTTCAAAGAACTTCAACTAGTTTTGCAATTTTTTTTCCTTTTTGATGGGTGATAATGACATCATTTACATATAGAAGAACACACGTTCACTTCATTGCTACACATTTTGTATATAAACATGGATCAGCTTGAGATCTTTGAAAGCCTTCATCAATCAATACTTTGTTCATTTTGGAGGTCCATGCTCTTGCCAACTGTTTTAAGATCATAGAGAGATTTTTACAAACAAAGATGTTCTTTACCCTTTTTAATATAACCTTCAGGTTGAATCATGTATAGATCTTCTTTAAAATCTATATGCACATGTGTTTGTAAAAGGGAAGGCTGCGTGTCCCCTTTGTCTCTTCTGTATGAGTTCATGCAGAGCTGACACCTAAAGCGTTAAAAAGTAGCTGGGTGGTATTTAATGTGAGGAAAGGAGACTCTTGGTAGCTCAATGAGGAAGTCCTAGCGACGAAACGCGTCTGGGCGGAGCCTACCGATCACGTGATTTGGATTCAACACGGAAGCCATCGCACCTGCGGCCGGGGTGTGCGGACGCCGTGTGTGCTTCAGGAGCGGGAGCGTAATCGCTGGTCTGGTGTCTGGTGAGACTACGGTGGATGCGCAGCTTTCTTTTAAAATGCATGCAGTTTTTTCAATGTTATTTGGTAAGCGGCAGGTGTAGCAATATTGGCCAGGATATTCTGAGGCAATATTACACTATTGGAGCCTTTTGTTTTTTGTCTTACATGTTTTTAAAAAAAGTCATTAAAAGCGGAAGCTTTCTTGAATATACACTTGGGAGATTTGTGTTTATATGAAAGTAAGGTGGAGAGGAGGATAAATTGATCATCTAAGAGGAGTCTGTGTAAGAGGCTGTTAAGAGCTGACAGTACCCCTAAAGAGGAACTAAAGCCAAAATTGGAGGATTCCATTGCTTGGTTTAAATAGCAATCTGGTACGTGATCTTAATTTATAAGGTGATGGGTTCACACGACTAAGATTTATTAAAGCACATGGTGAAGAAAAAATCAAAATATTTGTTTGAGTCCCGTGGAGTATATGAGGATTTTTTAAGTGCCTTATAAAGTTTAACATGAGTTTTTGTTAAGATAGCTCTTATTGTTAGAGAAATCCTGTGTCTGTAATGCTGCCTCTGCTCTGGATTCATTAATTTTGCTTAGAGACTCCGCTTTTCTTTTGTACTCATCAACAAGTTTGTCTTATTAATAACATATTCTAGTGTGAGCTCATCATCTGGCTGGACATCTAGTGCAGTGACAAGTGTGTCATAACTTTCTGGAAGACCACTTGGTAAAAGTGCAGCAACATGAAAATCTTTAATTTCTTCCCCAATGCCTCTGAGGTATTGCACAATCCTCTCACTTAGCTTAGACTGATACAGTTTTCTCTTATCAGTAGCATCTTGACCTTGAATTTCTAGGATTGGTAGTTCTGGTTAGTAAGGCATGGTACCATGAATTTGACAGAATTGCTGTTAGTAATCATCTTCGCTGTCTCTCTGCCAGCTCTGGGCCAATAACCTGCTGGCAGGGGATTACACTCCAGCTTACAAAAAGCAGCTGGAGTGTAATAGCATAACAAGCAGACAGTCATATACATGACGTAGTTGTTGCATTAAACTATTCCAACAGATGGTCTGGGCCCAAAACAGGCAACGGAAGATTTGAGCCCCAGTGGAGTGAAGGGGATTTGGGCCCCATTGCAGACAATGGAGGGTCTGGACTCCTATACAGGAAATGAGGGTTTGGGCCCCAGTGCAGGCAAAGGAGGGGTTGGGCCCCAGGACAGACAATGGAAAGTCTGGGCCCTACTACACAACAAAACAATGGATGGTCAGGACCTAGTGCTGGCAACGGAGGGTTTGGGCCCCAGTACGATTTATTGAACCAACTTTAGTAATTGAAAATCTGGAATCCATTTCACTAGGCCAGGGGATTAACTTTTTTTTAATCAAGTATCACTTTTCATTGAAATATTCCTGTCCATGAATTCACTGCCCCCTGCTCAGCACCATAAGGACCTGCTAATGATATGGAGTGATTCTGAAGTTGCCCTCTTGAGTCAGATGTTAATTAAATAAATATTAATAGGTCATTTAACCTTAGGTTTACCCTCATTAATGAAATGGAAACAATGTAATCCTTATATATATAATTGGCGTTAGATACTGACGGCTGACAGGAAACCCACAGCAGGAATTGTATGCTTGGCACTAGGAGTTGTCACCCTCCCCATAAAATTAAGTCCATGGTTGGGGGCACTTAGGGAAGGGTAAAAGGCATTTTTACCGCTTTAATAGGACCCCTGCAGCATACCTCACACTTTTTTTTACATTTTGTTTTATTACTCTCCACAACCTTATGCTCAGAATTGAAAGTATCCTGTTGCACATGCGCTTTGGGGCGTCTCCGTGATTTTGACAGCCTTATATACAAGACTTAGAGAGAAGGAATGAAATGTATGTCTTTTATGTCTTGTGTCATGATTATTTTGAATTTTATCCTCATAGTCTTCTGCTTTCCCTAGGTAGACGAGAGTGAATATAGAAATAAATGGAGGCCAGGAAAATACAGAAGAGTGGTTTTATTTATTGCACGACTTGACTGGATAATTATGGCAGACTACCTGTGGATAAAATGTGACTCATCTATCGCTGAGAAGAGCACTTAAATTTTATCATCTGTTATTCTAGGGGAAGTTTTATTGTTATGCATGAATGAATTCAAGAGTCATGTACTGCTTGTGATTTACTGAGGCTACAAAAACAACTTTCACCGAACCAGGAAATAAATAAAAAAAAAAAAAGCAATCTCAGAAAGTTTACAATGCTTGTTTGCTGCCACACTCCTGCAGAGTTACTTACAGAGCCTGAGGTGCTTCCAGGCTGTCTGCTGCTTGGGGTACAGAGTGAAATAGCGCCCTGTAGGCAAAAATATATAATTAAACATTTGAATTGAAGGTAAATTGAGGGTACATTGAAGGTATCCACAACAGGGACATTTTATAGACAATGGGGGCTATTCTGACTCACCAGATGGCAGTAATGTGGATCCTGCAGACAGCTTCACCTTGTCTGTGTGTGTCTGTGACAGATGTGTTCTTACTCCAAAAGGCTTGGCAGATAGCTTACTCGTCTGGTCCTGAAGATACATACATAAGTTCCAGAAGCTTTATTTCAGTACAGAATCTTGCAATAAACACTTCTTACAGCAGGCATCTTGAAATGTACCATGAATACAGCAGGAAACATGTGATGTAAACCCATAACAGCAGCCGGTAAAAGACTGCAGACTGCAGGAGGGAGCAACAAAATGCACGGCTTGAATGCAAACTAGAAACTGGTGGGAGGAGCTGCATCACAGAAAGGGAGCTAGGAATGGACAAAAGCAATTAAAAGCACACCGCTCAGCCTATGTAAGTGAACAATATATCAAACATTTACCTAGGGTAAAATGAAACACACATTGTGGGAAATTACAGGGAAATGCTAATTATTTGGTGTTACTTTATGTGTGTTTTTGGTGTGATTTGCAACCCACATTATGGTGATTTTATTTAACGTCAATACACAAAAAAAATATGTGAAAAAAAATTCACTTCTGCCTGTAATAGGGTATATTGACAGACGAGGTGTAGTAGTTCACTTTGAATTGACACAAGAAGACACGTAATGCGTAGGTGTTCTCTATATGTTTCTGCATGTTGCCATCTGATGTTGCTGAGTATAGTTTATTTGCTTTCAGTGTCGTAACTAAATGTGGTGGTGCTTTTTTTACAGTAAGCTTTTTTCTGTCTTTTAACTTGATTGGATGCAAGCAAGCAACTAAAGACTGAAACAGCTGAGACAAATGGTGCTTCATTTCTCAAACAAGTAAGTAAGGTGGAGGAGCAACAATGTTGAGGTCCCCCTGACCTATGCCATAGTGCGGTTGCACACGTTTACTTTAAACAGACACTTATTTAATATACTTTTGGAATTTGTAGTTTTATATATCTTTATGCTTATAGAGCAATTTGCCAATCACTTTGCCCAGACTGGCCTGACATTTATGGCTATTTTCTGTGTTTGATGCATTTACCAAACAAAATAATTAATGTTCGCCTGACTACACCCATGTTAGCTGTATTTACCACTAGTTCAGCGAAACGTTAAGCAGTACACTAGATTTTTCCAAACACCATTCTTATCAGTCTACTTTGTTGAATTTTGCATCCATAACTGATCAGATAATTAACTAGTAATTAGTTAGTCAAAAAGTAGTCGTTTGAAAAGCAATAGTCTGTTCTCCCTACTTTTGCCACTACAATTACCGGTATAGCAGTGTTTTCTAGAATTATAGCTCAGTTGTCTACAATGTTCCCCAGCTAATGTGCACACAGCTCACTGAAGGTAGGGCAAACTAGCAGAAACCTGCGAACGTCGAAGATCAGGCCCATAGTGTGTATTGGTTGGTTGAGTTTATTGTCTGATCTGTACATATATTTTGGGTTTATGCTGTTGGCTCTACACATTTTGCTTATATATACTTAAGTTTTTGTTCCATAAAGGAGGGAGGGGTTTGGGTGCATTACAGGGATTTTAGTGCATCCTATGGCACGATTGAAAAAAGTCCACCTACCTTAGCGGGACTCCAGCTCCATTGATTGGGATCCCACAGCTCTGGTTCCGGTAGGGTCTATTTGTAAGTGTAATTGCTCCCATTGTCCACCTCTCTTGGGAGGGGGATTCTGTATACTGCCTGTTATTTCCCTCCTTTAAACCCTAGGTGCGTTTTATAGTCAGGTGTGTATTATAGTGTGATTAATATGGTATTGTACTTTTTTTCACATTTTATTTCTTGAGTCATTTTTGAATTTGATCTTTATTGTGTTTAAACCTTTCGCTGCCAGCCTACCTGCAGCTTTTGTCACCCTCTGTTGCCAGACCATGTTTTTGAAAGGATTTCTAGGGATTTTCCAGGAAAATTATGTATTGTTTTGGCTTTAACATGAAATGTCTTGTTTGTAATTTTTAGGTGTATTCTCAATATTTTTGGGTGAAATATGTGAAAAAATTAAAAAAAAAAATAAAAATTTATTTGTAGTGTTTTTTTGTAATAAAAAATGTAAGTTTGTCAATAAAATCTTATTGCGTGTGAAATCCCAATTTCTCCCAGTTACAGCGATATCACATATGTATAGGTAGACACCCTTTCCTGCCCAGGAGACTCCCCCAAACTGAAATAGCGCTTTAGGGGATTTTCAGATAAAATACAACTATGCTATGCAATATGTGCACCTTGCAGTTTTACCAGAAAAACAACCCTTTACATATGAAATACCCCAACAAACTATATATTCTCTGGAAGTACACACCTCAAGCTTTCTAGGTGTACATGCATAGGTTCTGTCAAGGGAAGAGTTGCCAAACACCCCAAAGTAAAGCATGTGCGTAACGGTAATTTTACTTGAAAATTTCAGCTCTGCAGACAAAGTGCGCACTTTGCGATTTTTCAACCAAAACAACCCTTTACATTTGGAATATCCCCCATAAACCATATATTTCCTGAAAGTACACATGTTTAGCTTTCTAAGCGTACCCAGCTTGTTGTAGTGGGCTCATCTTTCTGGAATTAATCCCTCAAAGGATTCTTTGGTTGCGCAGGGTTTCCCTAAAAAATGTATAAAAAAGCTGAATAAAAAACACCTTTTTCTAAAATATAAATATGCAAACCAGAAAAAACAAGCTAAGTCTAAAAGCGCAAGGTCCCCCGAACAGAACAATACCCAACATGCATAGCTACTTTTAACCCTTTTAATTGCCAGCCTACTTGAGATTTTGTCACCCTCTGTTGACAGGTCATTTTTCCCCATTTTGCGCCATGTTTTGCGCCATTTTTGCTGGAATTTTCAGGAAAATTATATTTATTTTTTTTGCAGCAGAGTTTAGGCTTTAACATGAAATGTCTTGTTTGTAAATTTTATTTAGTTTTTTACAATATTATTAAGTAAAAAAAAAAAAATAAATAAAAACATTTTTAGAAAATTGACTCCTTTATTTTAAATAAAAAATTGATTTTATTAAGGAAAAGAATATTGCATGAGAAAGCCCCATTCCTACCGATTAGAACGGTACCACATATTTATCGGTAGCCCCCCGTTCCTGCCCAGGAGACCCCCCTAACTGAAACAAGTACTTTATAACATTTTATAACATTTACAAATAAAATACAACTACCATCCACACAACAAAGGGTTAAATTGAGAAAAAAAAATCACATAGGGTCCCCCCTCCTGGGGGGAGGACCCCATTTTTTGGGGGGGATTTTTAAGGGTTAAAAACCCTTTACCCAAAGTAACCAGCCCGGGACCAGCTATGCAGGGCTTGTAGAAACAGGGCACAGGGGCCAGCTTTTGTGGCCACTGGCTCTGCAGGCTACAAGCCCGCATAGCCCATAGGCCCGGGCTCTTCTGCCCCCCCTGGGCTTTGGGGAGGCAGGTAATGGGGTGCCAGGGGTTAATGGCAAGTCAACCGCTAGTCACAGGTGACTTGCCACCTCCCCCAGCCTTGTGAACTGGTATAAGGGTACATACATTTTCTGTATTCTTTTACTGAAAGAAAGAAGAATCGGGGACGAAAGGTTTTGAATATACTATTCTGCTTTGACACATTCCACCGGTTTCCCCGTCAACAAACTATAACATTTACTAAAGTAGTGTACACTGAAGGCAAGTGCAGAGCGGCAGCTAAACATTATTTAGTTTAAAAGTTAAAAGCACAGATAATTCCCAGTAATATCAGTGATCTTAAAGGAGCTCTACTGTGAAAAAAATCACCCAGTGATAAAAATCCATATAAATATGCTGGATGGCAAGAGGAGGGGTCACTTATACACCCGGATTTAAGAATTATCCAACCAGGCTTGTTGCTTTCTTTTAATGGAAGATGAAATCAGGGGCCAGACAGATTTTTCCTCTGATACACTCAAACCTGTCACCCCTTGATTATATTCTTTTCAGGAAGAAAACCACAAGCTTGGTGAGAATTTTATTCACTATGGGTGTATAAGTGACCTCTCCTCTCATTAGCTGATGTGTATACATAGATTTTTAATATTACACAATTTCTCAATACACCTAAGAACAAAATGCTACCATTTATTTCTATAGTTTGCACCAGAAAAACAAGACTACCCTGCCAGTGTCCAACAAAGATGGTAAGTGATGCTAGCTTGGGCAACAAGTATATGGCAGATACTGGCTCAGGCTGGCACAGGGTTCCATAAATCAGACCCTTAATGATTCTTTAATTGTGCCGTCTTTGTACTGTTCAAAAAAAAAAAGGCTGTGAAAGTGCTAAATACTCCATCTAGGAGAATATTTCCCACCAATGGCGGTACAATTTCCAGAAAATAAAATAATCAATACACCTGGAATAATTATGTTTAGATCTTCCAAACATCTGTTGCCTGATGGAAAGCACCTTAAAGTGGACCAACACCCAGGGGGGATCGGCCCGGAAATCTATAAGATTCCCGGACCGATCAGATCCCTCCCCACGGGGCATCCGAAATCGGGATGTCCCGCGGGGAGGAACCCCCCAGGAGGCCCACAATCCTCACCTTACCTGCGATCCAACGGCGCATGCGCGAGACGCGGCCGCGTCTCTCGCTTCCCTCTAGCAGGGCGCGCTCCCGCGCCGGCCGTTTTGTGAATGGCCGGCGCAGGAGCGCTCCCTGTTAGAGGGAAGCGAGAGACGCAGCCAATGACAGCGCTCTGGTATGCGCGCCCAAGCGGCTTTGGACGCGCATACCAGAGCTGCTCTGAGCGCTGTCATTGGCCGGACGAGGTCACGTGGGAGCGGGGAGAGGTGAGTTTTTGCGGCGATCGGGGGGGTTTCAGACAGCGGGGCACCCCCGATCGGGGTGCCCCACCTAAGTGGACCAACACCCAGGATAGTCAAAATCCTGGGTGTTGGTCCACTTTAAGTGGTCCCTATAGCCAGTTCACCTCTGTTTGCATAAATACATTGTGGGCCAGTATCTGCCAGTTTTCCCAGCTTCCCAAAGAAAACTGATCTATTGGTCTGTTTCTGCATTATATACTAGCATGGTGTGGAAAACCACCAGAGATAAACGGATATTGGAGGGGTAGTTCAGTTTTGTTGGAGCAGGCTATATAGATCAAAGGTGCCTTTTCGACACAAGTTCTTTCTTTACCTGTTTTAATGGTTCTTAATGGTAAGTCCACAAAACCCCAAGACCTTAAATGGCAGTCGTGCCAACAGGCATAAGACGATCCACTTCCCTTCCACCCAGTAACCGTAATGCCTGTATGAGTAGCCAGAGTAGTGGGTGGGCATAGCCTCTGTGCGTAGGCCTTCAACTGACATCAATGGGCACATCTAAAGTCACTGGTGTACTGCATTGCACCTGGTAGTCGATGGAAACATTTCATGCAAGGCTCTGCCCAACCACCAGGCCGGCTTCCCACACTGCCACTGTGGGCGAGAGAGGCCGAAAGGTAAGCAGGTCACTGGTGGCCTTTGACAAGTCTGATGTGGAGTCTGACAGAGAAAGTTCACAAAAGCTGACATTCCCGTTACATCTATATTCTGAAATCATTAGCATGTTGTTAATGTCAAATAGGGGGCAGAGCTGAAAAAGATCAAATTTCTTAATGTATCCAACTCCTGCGACCAGCAACTCACCCGAACGCTGGATAGCATCCTCCACTGCCGGAAATACATTAACTGGCATATCCATGTCGTTATAACTCCCTTCTGCCAATAGTTACAGGAGTGCGGCAGCACTCTCTCAATTCACGCAATGGAGCAGGTGTGTCAGGCTTCGGGATACCCCCTCTATTGCAGTGAATGGTGAGGATGTGGAGGGACACAATCCTGACACAGAAGTGCTAGTGACTGGAGTTTGTGCCTGGCTGGCACGGGATGCATTCCAGCAATCCTGCAAGTTGCTGATCCCTGGGGGAGCTCCAACTAGCTACAGGGAACAAAAGGTAAGTATCCTTTTATTTTTATGCATTTTGCACTATATATGTTGAACCGCTATTTTTGCTGGATTTTTTGGGGGAAATTAGATATTGTTTTTTCAGCACAGTTTGGGCTTTAACATGAAATGTCCTGTTTGTAATTTTTTAGTACTTTTTTAATATTTTTTGGTGAAAATATGTAGAATTTTTTTAGTTCCTCTTTCCCTTTAAACTGGTATAGGAGGACCCTACATACATGCTCTGCCTCTGAGTTTCAGTTTAATGGTGTGTAACACCAGGGACAGACTGGCCATGGGAATATTCCTGGTGGGCCACATTGCATTTTGACCAACTGGGCTGCTGCTTCTAACACTCTCATTCTATACAGGCCTCTCTAGCCTTCTCCTAGCCTCCCTGTAACGAGCCTACAGTACCTGTATGCCACCAAACAAGGAACACCAGATGATATTCTGACCCAGTGCTATATCCCTGGCATCAGGACAGTGAGGGTCAATACTAGAGATGAGCGAACTTTTGAAAAATTCGATTCTACTGATTCGCCGAATTTTCCGACAAAAATCGTTTCGACCCGAATTTATTAGCGACGAATCGGTTAGTTAAATAATACTGTAAATAAATATCACATGCAGATCAGAGGCATCGCTAATAGAATCGCAGAGGGGCACAATTGCAGAGAATTGAAGTGGCATCACTATGAGGGGCAGGAGCCCAAACATTGCTTTAAAGAGACACTGGAGTTGGCAGCAGCAGGAGCCCAAAAATTGGATGAATCACACCCTGGAGTTTCAAGCAGCAGCAGGAGCCCAAAAATTGACTGACACACCCTGGAGTTTCAAGCAGCAGCAGCAGCAGCAGCAGCAGCAGCAGCAGCAGCAGGAGCCCAAACATAGCTTGAAAGAGACACTGGAGTTGGCTGCAGGAGCCCAAAGATTGGATGAATCACACCCTGTAGTTGCAAGCAGCAGCAGCAGGAGCCCAAATATTACTTTAAAGAGACACTGGATTTGGCTGCAGGAGCCCAAAGATTGGATGAATCACACCCTGGAGTTGGCAGCAGCAGCAGCAGCAGGAGCCCAAACATTACTTTAAAGAGACACTGGGGTTGGCTTCAGGAGCCCAAAAATTGGATGAAATAAACCCTGGAGTTGGCAGCAGCAGCAGGAGCCCAAACATTACTTTAAAGAGACACTGGGGTTGGCAGCAGGAGCCCAAAGATTGGATGAATCACACCCTGGAGTTGGCAGCAGCAGCAGCAGGAGCCCAAACATTACTTTAAAGAGACACTGGAGTTGGCTTCAGGAGCCCAAAAATTGGATGATTCACACCCTGGAGTTGGCAGCAGCAGCAGCAGCAGCAGGAGCCCAAACATTACTTTAAAGAGACACTGGGGTTGGCTTCAGGAGCCCAAAAATTTGATGAATCACACCCTGGAGTTGGCAGCAGCAGCAGCAGCAGGAGCCCAAATATTACTTTAAAGAGACACTGGGGTTGGCTTCAGGAGCCCAAAAATTGGATGAATCACACCCTGGAGTTGGCAGCAGCAGCAGGAGCCCAAACATTACTTTAAAGAGACAATGTAGTTGGCAGCAGGAGCCCAAAGATTGGATGAATCACACCCTGGAGTTGGCAGCAGCAGCAGCAGGAGCCCAAACATTACTTTAAAGAGACACTGGGGTTGGCTTCAGGAGCCCAAAAATTGGATGAATCACACCCTGGAGTTGGCAGCAGCAGCAGGAGCCCAAACATTACTTTAAAGAGACACTGGGGTTGGCTTCAGGAGCCCAAAAATTGGATGAATCACACCCTGGAGTTGGCATCAGCAGGAGCCCAAAAATTGGCCTAAAGACATAAATATGTTTTGCACCATGTTTTGCTGGGTTAGTTAAATAATACTGTAAATAAATATCACATGCAGATCAGAGGCATCGCTAATAGAATCGCAGAGGGGCACAATTGCAGAGAATTGAAGTGGCATCACTATGAGGGGCAAAACGTGGCACCATGCTGAATCTAGTCGCATGCATCAGGCATTGGTGGGTGGAAATCCTGGCTGATCCATCCCTGATTCATTTTGACAAAGGTGAGTCTCTCCACATTTTTAGTTGACAGATGAGTTCTCCTCGCCGTAACTATGGCCCCCGCCGCACTAAACACCCGCTCAGATGGCACGCTACTTGCCGGGCAGGACAGCTTTTCCAGGGCAAACTCTGCTAGTTGCGGCCACAAATCAAGTTTGGCTGCCCAGAAGTCCAGCGGATCCTCAAGGTGTGTTGGCATGGTCATGTCAAAGTATGACATGACCTGCTGGTTGAGGTCCTGCTCCAGGTCTTCCTGCTGCTCATGAGTAGCCTCACTATGCGGGTGTAGAAAGCTACTCATTAGCGACTGAAGACTGAGGCTGCTGCTGATGGAGCTGCTGCTGCTGCTGCTGCCAACCCCCCCAGCAGCCATGACAGTGGAAGGTGAGCGCAGAGGTCCCCTCGAGTCAGACCTGCGAGAGTATGGACCATGGCGCAGATAGGCATCGGCCAACTACCTACGTAGAATGTCTTTGTAGTAGTTCAGTTTGTCCTCCCTCTCGGTGGGTTTAAAAAATGCCCCCATTTTGTGCCGGACGCGAGGGTCCAATAAGGTGGACAGCCAGAAGTCATCCCGCCGACAGATGGAAACAATTCTGGGGTCACTACGCAAGCACGTGAGCATGCTTCCTGCCATTTGCGCAAGTGACTCGGATGGACTACCTGTCTCCATCTCCACTGCATACTGCCACGGTGTGCCCGGGTCCTCTGTCTCGCCTTCCTCAAAAACCTCTAGCTCATCTGGCTGCTCCTGCTCCTCCTCTCCTGTCCGCTGACTAGATAAACCAGCCATTTCGCCAAGCCTAAACTGTGTTTTGCTGGGCAACTCCTCCTCCTCTTCCTCCTCCTCCTCCAGTTCAGCTCCAACGGAGTTCATGTGGCCGTAAGATGTAAACGCCATATCTCCAGTGCCCTGACCAGCCATGGTTTCCAACATGTGCTGTAGTACATGAAGCAGTGGAATCACGTCGTTCATCCCATAATCCTGCCGACTGACAAATAAAGTGGCTTCCTCAAAGGGCCTGAGCAAACAGCAGGTGTCACGTATGAGCTGCCACTGGTTGACATTGAAGTTACACAGGGGAGTCCCCCTATCTGCTTGGATCATCAGGAAATCCGTGATGGCTTTTCTCTGTTCATATAATCGGTCCAACATGTGAAGGGTGGAATTCCAACGGGTGGAAACATCGCAAATCAGACTATGTTGGGGGATACCGTTCTGACGCTGTAGCTGTTGTTAGGATGTCTTGCAGATGGGGGGAACACTTCGAAAACCGCTTGACAACCAGATTGAAGACATGAGCCATGCAGGGGGCATGGGTCATGCTTCCTTGGCGCAGCGCAGACAAAATGTCCTTCCCATTGTCGGTAACCATGATTCCCATTTTAAGTTTTCTTGGAGTAAGCCATGTTTAGATTTCCTGATGAATAAATTTAAGCAGTTCCTCCCCTGTGTGACTCCGTTCGCCAAGACAAACCATGTGCAGCACTGCGTGACACCTCCGTGCCCTGCACACATGGTAGACTGGAGGGGCACTGAGACTTGAGCCTACAGTGGAGGGTGAGGAGATGGCGGAGGATGAGGAGGCCGAGTCGCACAGTGTCACAGGCCCAACGGGCAGGGAACGCGGAGGCCGAAGCGGCGTGACCTGTCCAAGTTGCTGCTGCAAAGGGACCACATTCACCCAGTGGGCCGTAAACAACATGTACTGTCCCTGACCGTAGTTACAGCTCTAGACGTCGGCGCTGCCATGCACTTTGCTACACACCGACAGGCTCAAGGACTGGGCCACCTTCTGTTCAACAAAAGTGTGCAGCGCTGGTACTGCCTTCTTGGCAAAGAAATGACGGCTTGGGACTCTCCACCTCAGCTCGGCACAAGCCATCAGTTCTCTGAAAGGTGCAGAGTCCACCACCTAAAAAGGGAGCGACTGCAGCACCAGCAACTTGGACAGGAGCACATTCAGCTTCTGCGCCGTAGGATGAGTGGGCGCATACTGCTGTCTCTTGGACATGGCTTCGCTGATGGAATGCTGGCGGGATGCATGACTTGGAGGAGGAGGAGCAGGAGCGACAGAGGATGGGTATGACGCACAGCTGCCTTCGGCTGAGGTGCTGGAGCCTTGGCTGGCAGAAATTGGGAGCGGCGTGCCACTCGGTGAGGAAGCAGTCTGGCCCACCTCTCTGGAGCCTAGGTTCTCCCAGGCCGCTTTATGGTGACGCTGCATATGTTGACGCAGGGCCGTGGTGCCAACATTTGGACCCTGGCCACGCTTCACCTTCTGCCTACATATCTTGCATGTGGCCATGTTACCCTCCTGCGGATGCTTCAGGAAAAACTGCCACACTGCCGAGTAGCTTTTCCCACCCCCTGGCCTCACTGATTCACTGCTGCTGTTGCCAACTACAGGAACCCCTGCTCCACTACCTCCCGATAAGGTAGACTGCCGCACAGCAGGTGCTCTACCCCGGCTCCGGCCCCAGCCGGCTCCAGCCTTTGGAATTGTGCCCCCATGCTGACTGCTACCACCTTGCTGCCTCAGCTGCTGACTCCGGGGCAACCTGCGCCCCTCTTCTCCTGATGATGATGATGATGAAGCCCCTTCATCACCCAGCTCCCAAGTGCGATCGGCTTCATCATCATCAAAATCATCATCATCAACGAGTTGTGGCTGTAGCTCCCTGATCTTATCGGTTTCAGTGTCTGGCGCAGGAGCTGGAAAGCTCCCAACACCCACATCACTCTCCACATCACTATTTCTGTGCGGAGCTAAAGAAGGCACCTCCATTTCATGGCTGGCCAGTAGCTGCTGGCTGTCCTCCAGATGATCGTCCTCCTCACTAAAAAGTGGAGCTGAACCCAAAGCATGGGATACGTCGCTGGGGGAGGGAACGGCGTAGGACAGAGGCAATGGGAGGACAGGGACTGCTCTCGAGGCATGCCAACTCAGGGTTGTGTCTGAGGAACCGACCGACCCTAGACTGGGGCTCTCAGACGTAAGTCGAGATGATGTGGTTGTTGATGAGCGCGTCAACCAATCTACCACGGCAGATGCGTTACTGGTGGAGACCGACCGCTAGCAGATACTGGCAGATTAGGTCTCTCAGCGTGACTCCTGCTGCTACTGGCCCCCAGTCAGCTGCGACCTCTGCCTGCGAAATCTTGGCCTCTGCCACTCCTCTTTTCATTTCCAGGCACTTGTCTGCCCGACATAGTCTAACTGGCGTGGTAGTAGGTGATATTTTAAGAACCCCCAGGCAGCGGTGGGTCTATATGAAACAGAATATAATGCACACCAAAAGTGAGCAGTAACACTCAGCCTCCAACAGGCCTGCTTAGTGTAAATAAGAGAGCTGCTTAGTGTAAATAAAGAGGGGTATGGTATGTTACAGAATGATATGCCCCAACAGCAGAGCACCTGGGAGCAGTAGTACTATGCACAGCAAAACTGTCTTTATCAGGCCAAATTACTTTTAGAATAAGTGCAAAGGGTTATAGTAAATAGAGGCTGGTGTAGTCACAGAATGGGATGCCCCAACAGCAGTGCACCTGGGAGCAGTAGTACTATGCAAAGCAAAAGTGTCTTTATCAGGCCAAATTACTTTTAGAATAACTGCAAAGGGTTATAGTAAATAGAGGCTGGTGTAGTCACATAATGGGAAGCCCCAACAGCAGTGCACCTGGGAGCAGTAGTACTATGCACAGCAAAAGTGTCTTTATCAGGCCAAATTACTTTTAGAATAAGTGCAAAGGGTTATAGTAAATAGAGGCTGGTGTAGTCACAGAATGGGATGCCCCAACAGCAGTGCACCTGGGAGCAGTAGAACTATGCACAGCAAAAGTGTCTTTATCAGGCCAAATTACTTTTAGAATAAGTGCAAAGGGTTATAGTAAATATAGGCTGGTGTAGTCACAGAATGGGATGCCCCAACAGCAGAGCGCCTGAGAGCAGTAGTACTATGCACAGCAAAAGTGTCTTTATCAGGCCAAATTACTTTTAAAATAAGTGCAAAGGGTTATAGTAAATAGAGGCTGGTGTAGTCACAGAATGGGATGCACCAACAGCAGTGCACCTGGGAGCAGTAGTACTATGCAAAGCAAAAGTGTCTTTATCAGGCCAAATTACTTTTAGAATAAGTGCAAAGGGTTATAGGAAATAGAGGCTGGTGTAGTCACAGAATGGGATGCCCCAACAGCAGAGCACCTGGGAGCATTAGTACTATGCACAGCAAAAGTGTCTTTATCAGGTTAAATTACTTTTAGAATAAGTGCAAAGGGTTATAGTAAATAGAGGCTGGTGTAGTCACAGAATGGGATGCCCCAACAGCAGTGCACCTGGGAGCAGTAGTACTATGCAAAGCAAAAGTGTCTTTATCAGGCCAAATTACTTTTAGAATAACTGCAAAGGGTTATAGTAAATAGAGGCTGGTGTAGTCACATAATGGGATGCCCCAACAGCAGTGCACCTGGGAGCAGTAGTACTATGCAAAGCAAAAGTGTCTTTATCAGGCCAAATTACTTTTAGAATAAGTGCAAAGGGTTATAGTAAATAGAGGCTGGTGTAGTCACAGAATGGGATGCCCCAACAGCAGTGCACCTGGGAGCAGTAGAACTATGCACAGCAAAAGTGTCTTTATCAGGCCAAATTACTTTTAGAATAAGTGCAAAGGGTTATAGTAAATATAGGCTGGTGTAGTCACAGAATGGGATGCCCCAACAGCAGAGCGCCTGAGAGCAGTAGTACTATGCACAGCAAAAGTGTCTTTATCAGGCCAAATTACTTTTAAAATAAGTGCAAAGGGTTATAGTAAATAGAGGCTGGTGTAGTCACAGAATGGGATGCACCAACAGCAGTGCACCTGGGAGCAGTAGTACTATGCAAAGCAAAAGTGTCTTTATCAGGCCAAATTACTTTTAGAATAAGTGCAAAGGGTTATAGGAAATAGAGGCTGGTGTAGTCACAGAATGGGATGCCCCAACAGCAGAGCACCTGGGAGCATTAGTACTATGCACAGCAAAAGTGTCTTTATCAGGTTAAATTACTTTTAGAATAAGTGCAAAGGGTTATAGTAAATAGAGGCTGGTGTAGTCACAGAATGGGATGCCCCAACAGCAGTGCACCTGGGAGCAGTAGTACTATGCACAGCAAAAGTGTCTTTATCAGGCCAAATTACTTTTAGAATAAGTGCAAAGGGTTATAGTAAATAGAGGCTGGTGTAGTCACAGAATGGGATGCCCCAACAGCAGTGCACCTGGGAGCAGTAGTACTATGCAAAGCAAAAGTGTCTTTATCATGCCAAATTACTTTTAGAATAAGTGCAAAGGTTTATAGTAAATAGAGGCTGGTGTAGTCACAGAATTGGATGCCCCAACAGCAGAGCACCTGGGAGCAGTAGTACTATGCACAGCAAAAGTGTCTTTATCAGGCCAAATTACTTTTAGAATAAGTGCAAAGGGTTATAGTAAATAGAGCCTGGTGTAGTCACAGAATGGGATGCCCCAACAGCAGTGCACCTGGGAGCAGTAGAACTATGCACAGCAAAAGTGTCTTTATCAGGCCAAATTACTTTTAGAATAAGTGCAAAGGGTTATAGTAAATAGAGGCTGGTGTAGTCACAGAATGGGATGCCCCAACAGCAGAGCACCTGGGAGCAGTAGTACTATGCACATCAAAAGTGTCTTTATCAGGCCAAAATACTTTTAGAATAAGTGCAAAGGGTTATAGTAAATAGAGGCTGGTGTAGTCACAGAATGGGATGCCCCAACAGCAGTGCACCTGGGAGCAGTAGTACTATGCACAGCAAAAGTGTCTTTGTCAGGCCAAATTACTTTTAGAATAAGTGCAAAGGGTTATAGTAAATAGAGGCTGGTGTAGTCACAGAATGGGATGCCCCAACAGCATAGCACCTGAGAGCAGTAGTACTATGCACAGCAAAACTGTCTTTATCAGGCCAAATTACTTTTAGAATAAATGCAAAGGGTTATAGTAAATAGAGGCTGGTGTAGTCACAGAATGGGATGCCCCAACAGCAGTGCACCTGGGAGCAGTAGTACTATGCAAAGCAAAAGTGTCTTTATCAGGCCAAATTACTTTTAGAATAAGTGCAAAGGGTTATTGGAAATAGAGGCTGGTGTAGTCACAGAATGGGATGCCCCAACAGCAGTGCACCTGGGAGCAGTAGTACTATGCAAAGCAAAAGTGTCTTTATCAGGCCAAATTACTTTTAGAATAAGTGCAAAGGGTTATAGTAAATAGAGGCTGGTGTAGTCACAGAATGGGATGCCCCAACAGCAGTGCACCTGGGAGCAGTAGTACTATGCAAAGCAAAAGTGTCTTTATCAGGCCAAATTACTTTTAGAATAAGTGCAAAGGGTTATAGTAAATAGAGGCTGGTGTAGTTACAGAATGGGATGCCCCAACAGCAGAGCACCTGGAAGCAGTAGTACTATGCAAAGCAACAGTGGTTAACCAGGGTGAAACAGCTAACAAAGCCAGTGACCCAGGCAGTAACACTCAGGCTGCATGAAAACAAAAAAAAATCCCTGTCACTGCATCCGTTTTTTTCCTACCTTTCCCTGCTTCTCCCTGACTTCCTGCCTGTCTCCCGCCTGTCTACTGGCTGTCCCTAACTCTCTACCTATCTCTCCCTGAATACAGTCTGCAGTGTCCTCCTGAGTCCTGGCTCTCACGAAGGCAATAGACAAATGCGCAAAAGCAAGATGGCTGCCGCCTTATATAGCGCTGTGACGTCACCGGGCTTGCTGGCTGCTGATAGGCTGCATGTGACTGTCCCAGCATACACTGCCCCAGCTTACATGTCTGGACATGTCACGTAGACCATCCTAGAATGCCTGTCATTGAAATGAATGGATTTTAGAAAAAACTTCGCTCCATCGAATCGCGGGGAAATTCGGATTCGATCCGAATCGAATTTGTCATGAAATTTGGATCGAATCCGGGTTCGTCCGGATCGATTCGCTCATCCCTAGTCAATACCCAACCGTGCCACATTCTCTGTCTCAACAAAACAAAAATTTCTGAATTATTAAAGAGTGGTCGTATCCACCCCTGCCGACGATGCTATAGCTTTGGCCACGGAGCACATTAGGTTTTTTTTTTTTGCTTAGTGGTGATGTCACAAGCTGGATTTCATCTGACAGCCACAGAGAGGAAAGTAGGGGGACGGGTGCTCTGACCTTGTGCTTGTGGCTGGGGTCTCCCCCCTCCCCTCACATCCACAATGCATATAACTCACTCTGTTAATTGAGGGGATACCAGAGAAGAAAGGAATTATCTTTTTCTACGAAATTGATTAATTAGGGTGGCTATTTATACTGAGAATTTATTACTGAGACTGTATTTTTCCAATTCATCATTAGATTCATGCTTTCCATGTGTATTAACATACTCTTATTGGCTTTTTTCACCTTCTCAGCATTTTTTTTCTCAATGCACTAGTTCAAGCTATACTATTATTTTAGCTTTACAACAATATCTAATTGATATAACATATTTTCAAACATTTGTTCCCACCAAGGATTTTCTCACTTCATGATACCAAGTGATAGTGAGCTACCATCAATTAGCAACAAGTGCAGCTATAGGTGCAACAAGCCCACATACTTCATAAATTAATTAATTAAATTATATATGGATTATGTTGTAGCATTTTGATTAAACTGTGATAGAAGATAGCTGCTGAATACTAAACCAATGTATTTCATAAGGTAATTGTTTGAATTACTGGTTTGTCTCCTAAAAACTATTCTAAAAGTCAGAGAAACAACAAATCTTAATTATGAAGTACACCATTTAACAGTATTTTGCTGGCATTCAGCCCGTTTTCGAGAGCCAGCATCTATTTAAATTTGACATTGTTGTTTTTACAGAATGGCGCTGCAAGTCAACTCCTGATATTAAATAACCAGCTTGGATTGGGGCAATACAAATGGAGACAATCTTCACAGGGTCCCCTAAATCACACAGCATGATGCTCACATCACTCATCACACTGAGCTATCTGTAAGCTAGCTTCATTTCAATAACAGACTCATGACTGCTTTACAATTTATCACAGCTGATTACATTAGGAAAAATTAAGATAAATCAACTGGTCCTTGGTTGCAACAATGCAACACAATGTAACCCTCAGCAGGGAGCAGGCAGGCAGCAGAATGACTCATCTTCTTTGTTATATGCACAGCAGGAAGGAGAGATAGTGAATCCCAATATGTTATACACCCATCCAAATTTATGGCTTTGTGAACTCTGTCGCCTCTGTAGTTATTGGCTGGCTTGTTTCAGCGCCTGTTGGACCCTTATGTTGATTAGAACACGCCAGTGAATGGCACTCTGTGTCACCAACTTTTAGAAACATAGAAGGTTGATGGCAGAAAGAGACCATATGGTCCATCTTCTTTTTATGGAAAAGCATAAAAGAGAATTTAGAAATATTTCTCAATTCACTAAATCAGAATGATTCGAACATCCCATTCACTTATGAGATAAATGAAAATGAGATACACTTTTAAGACATTACGGTGTATAAGGATAAAAACTAGTTAAAAATGAGGATATTCTTCAAAGGAACTGATCGCAACAGCTATATCCCAGTAGACAGCTGCCATCACCCAAATTGGATCAAAAACATTCCAAAAGGACAACTACAAAGGATCAAACGAAATTGCACGGAAATTGACACGGAAACATACCTGGGACAAGCAGATATAATTAAACAGAGATTTGTAGAAAAGGTATATAAGAATAAGACTAGAGATGAGCGAATTTATGAAAAGTTTGATTCGGCCGATTCGCCGAATTTTCCAGTCCAAATTTATTCGCGGCGAATCGCAATTAAAAACAGCTATTTCTGGCCTTCAGAGAGCCTCAATAGGGTTGTAGAACATTTTGCCTTGCTGTAACATGCATAGGATGTGTGCTGGGTTAGTGAAATAACACTGTAAAGAAGTATGACATGCAGATTAGAGGCATCGCTATTAGAATCGCTGTCACAGAGCAGCACAATTACAGAGCCTTGAGGTGGCATCAGCATAAAGAGTCCATATATTGCCTGAAAAACACACACTGGAGTTGGTAGCAACATAAGGAGCCCAAATATTGCCTGAAAAACACATCGGAGTATGCAGCAGCATAAGCAGCCCATATATTACCTGAAAGACATGCCCTGGAGTTGGCAGCGGCAGCATAAGCAGCCCATATATTGCCTGAAAAACACATTGGAGTTGGCAGCAGCATAAGCAGCCCATATATTGCCTGAAAGACACACCCTGGAGTTGGCAGCAGCAGCAGCAGCATTAGGAGCCCATATATTGCCTGAAAAACACATTGGAGTTGGTAGCAGCATAAGGAGCCCATATATTGCCTAAAAAACACATTGGAGTTGGCAGCAGCATTAGGAGCCCATATATTGCCTGAAAAACACATTGGAGTTGGCAGCAGCAGCATAAGGAGCCCATATATTGCCTGAAAGACACACCCAGGAGTTGGCAGCAGCAGCAGCATTAGGAGCCCATATATTGCCTGAAAAAGCACATTGGAGTTGGCAGCAGCATAAACAGCCCATATATTGCCTGAAAGACACACCATGGATTTGGCAGCAGTAGCATAAGGAGCCCATATATTGCCAGAAAAACACATTGGAGTTGGCAGCAGCATAAGCAGCCTATATATTGCCTGAAAGACACACCCTGGAGTTGGCAGAAGCAGCATTAGAAGCCCATATATTGCCTGAAAACACATTTTAGTTGGCAGCAGTATTAGGAGCCCATATATTGCCTGAAAAATACATTGGAGTTGGCAGCAGCATTAGGAGCCCATATATTGCCTGAAAAATACATTGGAGTGGGCAGCAGCATAAGCAGGCCATATATTGCCTCAAAGACGCACCCTGGAGTTGGCAGCAGCAGCAGCAGCATAAGGAGCCCATATATTGCCAGAATAACACATTGGAGTTGGCAGCAGCATTAGAAGCCCATATATTGCCTGAAAGACACACCCTGGAGTTGGCAGCAGCAGCATTAGGAGCCCATATATTGCCTTAAAAACACATTGGAGTTGGCAGCAGCATTAGGAACCCATATATTGCCTGAAAAATACATTGGAGTGGGCAGCAGCATAAGGAGCCCATATATTGCCAGAAAAACACATTGGAGTTGGCAGCAGCATAAGCAGCCCATATATTGCCTGAAAGACACACCCTGGAGTTGGCAGCAGCAGCAGCAGCATTAGAAGCCCATATATTGCCTGAAAAACACATTGGAGTTGGCAGCAGCATTAGGAGCCCATATATTGCCTGAAAAATACATTGGAGTGGGCAACAGCATACGCAGGCCATATATTGCCTCAAAGACGCACCCTGGAGTTGGCAGCAGCAGCAGCATAAGGAGCCCATATATTGCCAGAAAAACACATTGGAGTTGGCAGCAGTTTTAGGAGCCCATATATTGCCTGAAAGACACACCCTGGAGTTGGCAGCAGCAGCATTAGGAGCCCATATATTGCCTTAAAAACACATTGGAGTTGGCAGCAGCATTAGGAGCCCATATATTGCCTGAAAAATACATTGGAGTGGGCAGCAGCATAAGGAGCCCATATATTGCCAGAAAAACACATTGGAGTTGGCAGCAGCATAAGCAGCCCATATATTGCCTAAAAGACACACCCTGGAGTTGGCAGCAGCAGCAGCATTAGAAGCCCATATATTGCCTGAAAAACATATTGGAGTTGGCAGCAGCATAAGGAGCCAATATATTGCCTGAAAGATACACCCAGGAGTTGGCAGCAGCAGCAGCAGCATTAGGAGCCCATATATTACCTGAAAAATACATTGGAGTGGGCAGCAGCATAATCAACCCATATATTGCCTCAAAGATACACCCTGGAGTTGACAGCAGCAGCATAAGGAGCCCATATATTGACAGAAAAACACATTGGAGTTGGCAGCAGCATAAGGAGCCCATATATTGTCTGAAAGACACACCCAGGAGTTGGCAGCAGCAGCATTAGGAGCCCATATATTGCCTGAAAGACACACCCAGGAGTTGGCAGCAACAGCAGAAGCATTAGGAGCCCATATATTGCCTGTAAGACACACCCAGGAGTTGGCAGCAGCAGCAGCAGCATTAGGAGCCCATATATTGCCTGAAAGATACACCCTGGAGTTTTCAGCAGCAGCATACGGAGCCCATATATTGCCTAAAAAACACACCCTGGAGTTGGCAGCAGCACGAAGAGAACATATAAAGATTTTGGGCACATATATCTTATCCTAAACATATAAATAAAAATGAAGATTAAAATAAAGCATTTCCTCAATAATTACTTGTGGTCTAATGCGGAGGAATGTTTGTAACTGGAGAGCAGCCCCTTAAATCTGTTTTGCACTATCCATATTTCTGAAGTGTTGGTCTGGCACCATGATCTATCTACTCTGATGCATCAGGCATTGGTGGGTGGAAATCTTGGCTGATCCATGCCCGATTCATTTTCACGCAGGCCAGTCTCTCAAAAAAACATTTTTCAAGCGTACTGGAGCACATTGAACTACCCTCATCAGAGCATCAGAGGTCGCAGCAGACTAGGGGTGTGTGGCAGCAGGAGTCTCAGTGAGAAGCCTGATCTCCCCAGTCAACTGTCGGTTATATCTTATGCTTTGGGTTCAGCTCCACTATTCAGTGAGGACGATCTGCTGGAGAAAAATCAGCAGCTACTACACAGTCCACTAGACGGACAAGTAGTGATGAGGAGAGTGGTGTGGGAGGTGGTGTTGCAAGTGTTTTGGCTTCTTAAGCAGGCACTGTTGAGGAACCTAAGGAGGACATCAGTGAGTTTTGAGGGCACTTTTAAAGGCTTGGAGTGATGGAGAGTGACGGATTTAGCGGTCAACATGGTGGCGGAAGGGGAAAGTCTGGAGGCAAATTTGCTCGGGGTAGACCACTTGCTGCGCGGCAGGCTACCTCCCAGGAGGTAGTGGAAAAGAGTCCCCGGAGCTGGCGGTGGCGGCAGCAGCAGTGAATTAGTGTGGACTGCTGGTAGAAAAATCAGCTACTCAGCGATGTGGCAGTTTTTCATCCAGCATCCACAGGAGATTAACATGGCTATATGAAAGATGTGTAGGCAGAAGGTGAAGTGTGGCCAGGGTCCCAATGTTGGCCCCACAGCCCTGAGTCAACATTTGCATAAAGTGGCCTGGGAGAGTTGGCTGCAAAGTGGTGGTCCAGCCTGCTGCATTACCCAGTGGCACATCGCTCCCTGTTCCACCCAGCCAAGGCTCCACCACTTCCTGTGTGTCATACCCATCCTCTGTCGCTCCAGATGCTCCTCCTCCTCTTAATCCGAGTCAGTCATTCCACCAGCAATCCATTGGCCAAGCCATGTCCAAGAGACAACAGTATGTGCCCACTCATTCAACGTGCAGAAGCTAAATGTGCTCCTTTATAAGTTGCTGGTGCTGCAGTCCCTCCCTTTTGAGGTGGTGGACCTTTCAGAGAACTGATGGCTTGTGCCGAGCAGAGGTGGAGAGTCCCAAGCTGTCATTTCTTTGTGAAAAAGGCAGTACCAGCCCTGTACAATTTTGTTGAACAGAAGGTGGGCCAGTCCTTTAGCCTGTCAGTGTGTACCAAAGTGCACGGCAGCGCCTACGTCTGGAGCTGTAACTACGGTCAGGGACAATGCATATCCTTTAAGGCCCACTGGGTGATTGTGGTTCCTGCACAACCACAACAGCAACTTGGACAGGTCCCGCCGCTGTGGCCTCCACGCTCCTAGGCCATTGTGCCTGTGACAGTGCACTTGTCTATTTTGGTTCATGGATGTGCACATGTTTTTTGCACTTAGGCACTCTTTTCTGTGACACCATTGCTAATTGTCAATTACATATTAATTGTTAACATTTATCTTATTTGAACACATGTATAACATATACTAACATATAACATAATAACAATAACATATAAAAATTATAAATTTTTTTGGGGGGGCTAATTTAGTATTTTTTTTCCATTTGTTCTTATTTTTTTTTATTTTCTTTTTTAAATATTTTGTATTTTTTTTAATTTTTTTTTTGTATTTTGCTTTTTTTTATAATTCTTTTCATTGTCTTTTTTATATTTTGTAAATTTTTTTACAATTTTTTTTCATTTTTTATTTTTTTTGTATTTTGTTTTTTTTTAAATATTTTTTTTTTTTGGTATTTTTATTTATTTTTTTTTCAGTGCCCTTCCAGCCTACCATGTCTGCATGACACGGCGGTTTCACGCTGTTCTTCACATGGTTTACCTTGAGCCACGGAGTCACACATGGGAGGAACTGCTAAAAATCATTAATCAATAAATGAAATCATGGCTTATCCACAAAAACTGCAAGGTGACTGACAATGGGAAGAACAACTTGCCTGAGCCATGCGCCCTGTATGGCACACGTGTTCAACCTAGTTGTCAAGCGTTTTCTGATGTCTTCCCCCCATCTGCAAGACATCCTAACAACGGGAAGGAAACTTTGCATGCACTTCAGCTACTCCTACACCGCCAAGCACACCCTTCTTGAGCTACATCGTCAGAATGGTATCCCCCAACATAGTCTGATTTGCAGTTTTTCCACCCGTTGGAATTCTACCCTCCATATGTTGGATCGACTATACGAACAGAGAAAAGCCATCACTGATTTCTTGATGATCCAAGCGGATAGGGGGACTCCCCTGTGTAACTTCAATGTAAACCAGTGGCAGTTCATACGTGACACCTGGTGTTTTCTCAGGCCCTTTGAGGAAGCCACTTTATTAGTCAGTCACCAGGACTACGGGATGAATGATGTGATTCCACTGCTTCATGTACTACAACACACGTTGGAAACCATGGCTGGTCAGGGCACTGGAGACATGGCGCCTACATTTCACGGCCACATGTAGCCTGTAGGGGCTGAAGTGGAGGAGGAGGAGGGGGTGGGGCACAGCGAAGCACAGTTTAGGTTTGACAAAATGGCCATTTTATCTAGTCATTTGACAAGAGAGGAGGAGCAGGGGAAGCCAGAGTAGCTAGAGGGTTGTGAGGAAGGCGAGACGGAGGACCCAGACACACCGTGGCAGTATGCAGTGGAGATGGAGACAGGTAGTCCCTCCGAGTCACTTGCACAAATGGCACGATGCATGCTCACATGCTTGTGTAGTGACTGCAGAATTGTCTCCATTTGTCAGCGGGATGACTTCTGGCTCTCCACCTTGTTGGACGCTCGCTACCAGCACAAAATGGGGCATTTTTTTACACCAACTGAGAGGGAGGACAAACTGATATACTACAGAGACATTCTACTTAGTCAGTTGGCCGATGCATATCTGCGCCATCTTTCATATTCTCGCAGGTCTGACCCGGGGGACCTCTGCGCTCACCTTCCACTGCCATGACTGCTGGGGGGGGGGGGGGGGGTGGCAGGAGCAGCCGCAGCAGCTCCATCAGCAGCAGCCAGAGTCTTCAGTCACTAATGAGTAGCTTTCTTCACCCGCATAGTGAGGCTATTCATGAGCAGCAGGAAGACCTGGAGCAGGGCCTGAACCAGCAGGTCGTGTCATACCTTGACATGACCATACCAACGCACCTTGAGGACTCGCTGGACTTCTGGGCAGTCAAACTTGACTTGTGGCCGCAACTGTCAGAGTTTACCCTGGGAAAGCTGTCCTGCCCGGCCAGTAGTGTGCCATCTGAATGGGTGTTTAGTGCAGCAGGGGCCATAGTCATGCCAAGGAGAACTGTCCACGAAAAATGTGGAGAGACTCACCTTTGTGAAGATGAATCGGGGATGGATCAGCCAGGATTTCCACCCACCAATGGCTGATCCATGGTAGTAGCTGATGCATGGTAGCTCCTTATGCTGCTGCCAACTCCAGGGTGTGTCTTTCAGGCAATATATGGGCTCCCTATGCTGCTGCTGCCAACTCCAGTGTAGGTTTTTCAGGCAATATATGGGCTCCTAATGCTGCTGCCAACTCCAGGGTGTGTCTTTCAGGCACTATATAGGCTCCTTATGCTGCTGCTGCCAACTCCAATGTGTGTACTCTTAAAAGACAAATAGCATATTTGGGATTCTGGGATTCCCCCCCCCCCCCCCCCGGTGAAAGGCAATGGCTGCTGGCAATTTGACAACGTGACTTTCTTTACAAAATGCAAAAGGTTAGTAGACAGTTACTCTTAAAAGACACAGGCTGGCATATTTGGGATACCCCCCCAGGTGAAAGGCAATGGCTGCTGGCAATTTGACAATGTGACTTTCTTTACAAAATGCACAATGTTAATAGACAGGTACTCTTAAAATATTTATGCTAGCATTTGGGATGCCCCCTGTTCAAAGGCTGGCTGCTTTAACAGTGAAAAAGTGACTTTCTTTACAAAATGCACAATGTTAATAGACAGGTACTCTTCAAATATTTATGCTAGTATTTGGGATGCCCCCTGTTCAAAGGCTGGCTGCTTTAAAAGTGAAAAAGTGACTTTCTTTAGAAAAAGCACAATGTTAATAGACAGGTACTCTTCAAATATTAATGCTAGCACGCTTTTTAAAGAATGACACCAGGAAAAGGAAAAGCTAAATAGGCAGGTGTGTTATTAACACTAAATAGGCTTGAAAGCTAATGCAAACACTTTAAACTGTCTCTGTCTTTCTCTGTCACTGTCACAGCCTCTCTTGTTCTCTCTCTGTCCCTCGCTCCTTCTGTTCCTTGTTCTATCTATCTCTCCCTCGCTGTATCTATCTATCTATCTATCTATCTATCTATCTATCTGTCTCTCTCTCCCTGCGTGATCCGCTCTGGCTGCAATACAGTGCCGAAATGAGCTTCCGCAAAATGGCCGCCGCTTATATAGGGCTGTGACATCTTCGGGAGGCCTGGCTGCTGATAGGTAGCATGTGACACCTACCCAGGATTCCTTGCCCCATGGGACACGTCCTGACCTGTGGATCCACCATTTTAGATGGCCTGGATAGTAGTAAATGGAGTTTTTAGGAAGCGATTCGAGTGATTGAATCGCAGCGATATTCGGAATAGTTACGGATCGAATTTTTCCTGAATGGCACTACAAATTACTAATAGTTATATTAATCCACCACAACCCATGTCCAAACCAGACCAACAAAAGGGATTCACCAAATGTAGAGATTATATGGCTTGTAAGCTTACAAAAAATAATGAACAATTCTCCATTAAAAGATCTGAATTTACCAACCATAGGATGAAGAAAATCTACAAGTTAAAAAATGAAACCTCATGTAATACAGTAGGGGTTGAATACTGTCTAGAGTGCCCCTGTGGACTCCTATATGTGGGGCGGACAAAAAAACAATTTAGAGTATGGCTTATGGAACATATTAGAAATATTAAAAAGGTCTTAAGACCCATAGTGTATCTGAACATTTTCTAATAAACCATGACAAAGATACGAAATGTCTTAGAAAAAGTTGAGACCAATTGGAGAGGCGTGGATATTCAAAAAGAACTCTCCAAAAAAGAGACTAGGTGGATCTTTGAGCTAGAATCATTAGCACCCAATGGGTTAAACATTGAACTTGATCTCAATAGTTTTTTAGAGAATAAATGAAGACATCTATATAGATTTATAAATATTCCTTTTAAGAAAATTACATTTTTATATGCAAAAATGGAACACACGCATTTAATTACATATTAATTGACAAGAAGATGGAGAAGAAAAATTGCACCCATAATTGTTTCTAGAACTGTTTTTATACCCTTCTATATATATTTTTATGTTATTATTATAGGTATAATGATTTGTTTTAAAAGCAGTAATTGTGTTAAGAACATGATACATTTCTTCTATTGTATCATTTATTGGTGCCAAATAGATACAGTTTAAATGCATAACTTTTAATGTTTTTGACTCAAAGACACCTGTTTATCTTCAACAGTGGCGCTGCAGGACTTACACAGCCCACGGCGAGGACAGACGAGGGAAGCTGGCTTCCAATTCGAGAACTTGCATTTTTTGCACACATGGGACTTTAGCGTTTTATACTATTTTAAATAAGGGAATCTACGTTAAATAAGCTGTAGCCGCACTTTTATCTGAACAGAGGAATCGGTTATTGAGTGAATACTGCTCCAAAATACTAGTGGTTGGTCCCTAAAATGGGATCAGCCTAATGTTGCTCGGCCCTTCAATAACCAGAATGGCTATGCCTAAATGTGTGGTTGAAAGAAAACCCTACTAAGGAGGTGGGCTGGTCATATATTATGGCTCCCTAATCAAACTTAGGATAAAGAGGCAGAAGGGTTTGGACAATTCCCTCATTTTTTTATCAGGAGCTCAAAAAAGGTTGACCTCGCCTAAATAGATCATTGAAACATTTTGTAAAAAATATAAATGTTTTTATTTAAACCATTTAAAACCAGTATGTTAATGCAAATAGATAAAAGTTTTTCATACATGACAATATTCATTAATACAATGAAAGGGGTCCCACATCAGCGTTTCCAATAACACATGAAGGGAAACCCCCAACTATATATTGTGCAAAGAATATACAATAAGTACATATTGTATATTGTATAATAAAGTATCATTTTATATGAGTACCTGTATATGAGATGCGGTTACTCCCGGAAAAGGGTTAACAATTTGAAGAATTGGCAATAAATTAAATAATGATGGTATCTTCAGTTGTGCTATAAATTTTGTATTGCCACTTATTCTATAGATTTATTAAAAAACAAGGTTTTATATTATTACAATAGAGTGGATCTGTGTTGTTCAGTGCGCTTATTAGCATGCCTGGGAGATTGGGTTTAGTGCTGGTGAGATGGATAGGCTAGACAGATCCCGCATACAATGTTCAGGTTCACCTACGGTGCTCAATATTAAACAAAGTGCCAGGTAAGTATCTGTTACATATCTGTGTAACGTGCCAGTACCTTAGTATATATAATTGACTCCTATTGTTACCAGTGGTTTACTAGAAAATAAGAGAAAGTTTAGAAAATTTCAATTTTACCTCTTATGTTCCCTTTTGGTAATGCGGTGCGTCTTTTGATCCAACCTGAGACTTATCTCTATTGGTCAGCAAATCCACCTGTTTTCAAACAAACTAGCGTGCCTGAATCTAAACTAAAAGAGAGATTACTCTGCATTTTAGATAACATTAGTTCTCTTATTTGCAACTACCCCTTTCTTTTGGACAGATTCTCTTTTTTCCCCATATGGTCCATCTAGTCTGCCCTTATGTGTATACTGTATGTACTCTTTAT
Organism: Gastrophryne carolinensis; assembly: GCA_027917425.1. Taxonomy (NCBI): domain Eukaryota; kingdom Metazoa; phylum Chordata; class Amphibia; order Anura; family Microhylidae; genus Gastrophryne; species Gastrophryne carolinensis. The sequence goes on along the minus strand of CM051241.1, from coordinate 133,500,492 downwards.
TATAGGATAGATGTATGCTTATCCCAGGCATGTTTAAATTCACTTACTGTCGATTTTTCAACTACCTCTGCTGGAAGTTTGTTCTGAGCATCTACTACTCTTTCTGTAAAATAATATTTTCTAACATTGCTTCTGATCTTCCCTCCGACTAACTTTAGGGTGTGCCCCCTTGTTCTAACAGCTTCTTTTATTGTTTCCCTCCTGAACCTTATTCAATGACTTCATATATATAAGGTCTCAATCATGTCCCTTCTATGGTTCTTCTGGGCACCTATTTTCACCCAGTCCTCTAAATATTCCTTACTTGCCATGTCTCGTAAAGTACTAAATGTATGGTCAGTTGGTTTAAAACAGGAGCCATCCACAAAAATATCTATGACATCTAGATTAGTTAGTGGTGTGTATTGTAAATCTGCTCTGGGGGAAGTGGTTTGATGTACAGTATGAACATGTCATGAGGTGGGACTAACTCATCTGTTTCTCCTTTCAGGCCTAGAAGAGCATTTAAAATAGAATCTTGGACTGAATTTATAGCGGTATACTTAATATCTAACTGCGGGCCTGACAGAAGAATAACTTTGTAGCCACTTAGCCTCTCGGCTGAGATATGTTGGGTATGTATATTTTCCAGCAAAAAGGAAACATTATGTGGAGTGTGCAAAACAGTCTTTTGACCCAATGTCACTGGCTTTGATAATTCTACCACCATAGCCCAAGAAGCTAGGGGTCTGAGACAAGCAGGCATGCCCTGAAACTGCACAGGTAGAAAAAAATGCCACTGGGCGCAACTTGCCTCCGTGCTCCTGAGCTAGGACACCTGCCATGGTTTTACAATTCTCTCTAGCAAATATATGAAATACTTTTCCATAATGCAGGAGACTTAACCCAGGAGTCATAACTAAGGCATTCTTTAAATACACGGAGGCATTGCACATTTCATCAGACCATTTCAAGGTGTCAGGTTTATCGACATGTGTCTGAGCTCTCAAATGGTAGCAGTAACCAATCATACCAAGAAAGATTAGCATGTCCTACTTGGTACGTGGGCGGGGCAGACCCATGACAGCAGCTACTCTCTTATGGCTCACTTCTCTCATTCTCTGGGAAAGCAAAAAACCTTTTCCTGACACATTAGCAACTTTTCTCTGGACACTTCAAAACCGCATGCACATAGTGTTTGCAATAACTCATCCTGGGCTTCCTCCTTGGGTTTTCCTGCATAACAGAAGATCATCTGCATATAACACCAAACCCGAACCATAGCTGGGGATCCAGGCTCTGAGTGTTTTCTGGGGAACAATGGCAAAAACTACATGTGAATTTACCCCTGGGGCAATCAGGCCCAGGTCAGTTGCTCCCCACAAAATGAAAAGGCAAATAGTGGCTGTGTCTCTGGGTCAACTGGGTCTTTAAATCCAGAACGCTAAAAAATCCTGCATCATGAGGTATAAGGGTAAGCAAGGACGGTATGTCAGGCACCTCCAAAATTATTTATAGGCCTGAGATCTTGCGTTTTGACAGGGGCCGCGGGGAGTATTTCTTCTTCAGCATGGGGGCACTGAGCCTTCCAATGATCGGAGCTCCCACACCTAAAGCACCCAGTCTTGCCTTGCCAGGGAAAGCCTCCTCTTTGTGACATCCCCACCCTTTGTATGGATTAATTTAGGGAGATGAAAACATCCCGCGCTTCTTTTTCTGTCAGTTTCCTTTTAAAACTCAACTCTGATATTTGCTGCTTAGCTGTCAAAGCATATCTGGGGCTAAGATTGCTCCGAAATGTCTGAATAAGAAGTGGGTGCATATTGTCCTGTGTACCAAGTCTTCCCCCCTTGATCCATACGTCTACAAAAAAAAATTTCGAATTCAGAGACCCCTTCTCCTGTCTTCTACTTGCAGGCTACTGCAATGTGCAGAGAAGACTTGTTTGGAAAAACCCTATAAAATTCTGCACTAACCTCTTCCCACATTTCTTCCTGACCCTATTTTGTTTTAAGGGGGAAATTATTGGCAGACTTGGAGGTAGGTGATATATCTCCTATTGTGCCTACTTTGTCCAAGTATTTGAACCTATTATTGATTCTATAATTATTCTCATGTACAGTTTCTCCTTTTGGAAGCTATTTTCAAGTAAGCCACAATCCCTCTTGAGCTGGCAGTGGGCTTGGGACAATGCTTTGTGATCTAATTAATATGCTCTATATCTAAAGCTTTCTTTACCAGTAGGTTACCAGCTGTCATAAAAAGCGTACTGGTTACCAGAGGACCCGCTTTCACTCCAGAGCCTTCTTCCTTAGTATTCTGCCTTGTCTGCATAGGATGTGCAGATGGTAACCATGACAGACACAAGCAGTTGGGGTTGGGTAGCCCACTTGCACAGCCACCAGGATCAGGGAAAGTGGACAAGATCCTTGATGGCCAGGTCCTCAAACTTCAGAGAGGTCCTGGAGGTCCAGTTGGCATTTAATCAGTTTTGGCCAGTCATAGCATACAGAGATGTGCAGATATGGTCAAACATTAGCTCAACAGTAGCTTATCTAAACCATCAAGGAGGGACAAAATCTTTGGCTTTAATGAACCTGTCAAATGCCATTCTTTTACCATTAAAGGAGCAGGTCTGATCCATCTCGACAGTTCATCTGAAGGGGATCCTCAATACTCTAGCAGACTATTTAAGTCGAGTAAGGGTTCAGCAGACAGAGTGGTCTCTGAACCAAGAAGTGTTTCTTCAGATCATAAGTACTTGGGGGCTCTTGCAGATAGACCTGTTTGCCAATGCCAGCAATAAAATGTGCGAGACATTTTATTTTCTGACAAAGGGAGAGGGTGCATTAGCAATGGATGCCTTAGCTCATCCATGAAGGTTTCATCTTGCTTATGCCATTCCTCCTTTCAGGATTTTGCCACAAGTAATCCGCAAGATAGCACAGGAAGAAATCAATGTTATCCTCTTAGCTCAATTTTGACCAAAAAAGAGCATTGTTTGCAGAACTAAGAAGAAAAGGTGAAAATGGGTCCCTGGCGACTTCCAGACATTTCTTTATATCATTCCTCATCCAAATCTGTCAAAGCTTCATCTGACTGCATAAATCTTGAAAGGACCATCCTAAGAAGTAAGGGCTGGACTAGAGTGATTGAAACTCTTTTGGCCAGTCGAGAATCTACAAAAAGGTATGAAAATGTTTTCTTCTTTATGTGAAGTTAACAAGCTTAAGAAAAAGGATATAGCTACAGTCCTTGAATTCCTGCAGGAAGGTTTAGGGAAGGGGCTAGCGGTAAGTACTTTAAAGACTCAGATTTCTGCATTATCAGTTTTCCTGATAAAAATTGAGACAGAATGAACTAATCAATCGTTTTTTCAAGGCTGCCAAAGACAAGCACCCTTTAAGGGTTTTCCTACATGTGGCTTGTCAATTGTATTAAAAGGACTAATAGAACCTCCTTTTGAAGCTCTAAAGGAAGTTCCAGAAAAATGCTTGTCACTACAATTTGTTTTCTGTTAGCCATTAGTTCTGCCAGAAGAGTGAGCGAGCTTTAGGCCTTATCAATGAAGGAGCCCTATTGTTCAGTACTCCCAGACAAAGTTATACTTAGTGGAAGTCACTAATTTGGCAAAAACAATGGATTAGGTCTAACAGGATGCGGGAGATAGGTCTTTCGACATTATCAATAGGAGCAGGCAAAGAAGGGGATCTCTCACTGCTAGATGTTAGAAGAGCTCTGATCATTTATCTGGAAAGATCCAGAGAATGGCGTATAGCGGAACGACTTTTAGTAACTTTCAGTGAAAAAAAAGATATGCTTAGCAGCCTCGATGTCTACTACAGCCAGATGGATAAAACTACTTTTGCACAAGCTTATTCTACTAAGGCAGTCTCTCCCCCAGAGGTGTCTGCCCATTCTACGAGAGAAATTTCAGCGTCTTGGGCAGAGAGGACTGGCACCTCTTTGAAAGAGATCTGCAAAGCAGCAATGTGGTCATCACCCCACACCTTCCTCAAATATTATAGACTTGATCTACTATCTGCAAAACATCAGGCCTTCTGTAGAAGGGTACTACTTTCAGCTTCCCACCCCCGTTAGACTTACTGGTAACAGATTTTTTAAAAATCCTTCAGCATGACCACCTATTACACACTCATAGTCCTAGGGTTACTAAGGTTACTTTATAAAGACTGAGGTGGGGAGGAAGGGGTGGGGCTTTTAACCTCTGTTCAAATTGTGTTTCCTCTGAGGGGGTGGAGCCTTCTTTGTCTATGTGGTCATGCTAAAATAGTCTTTAAAAATCTGTTACCGCTAATGGGTTTTTTCCACTTTAAGTCAGCTTTCAGTAGTAAATAAAGGCACTGTATCTACTGTATGCCACTTAAAATAAGTCAAGTTAAAAAAGATACAATTGGTGTTACTGTAAAGGTCTTTCGCAGAAAGTTAGAATGTGTGAACAAGAATTACTGCTGATAGAGTGTTGCTTCAATAAACCAATATGTCCTGCTGTGACAGAGCAATCTAGCCTAAGTAAATTTTTTATTGAAGGAGATGCAGTGATTAATTGGCTAATAGGCTTAAACAAAAGATAATCTTTACTCATTGGCTGCGGAGAGGACATGAGAAAAAAGAGTTTATTAAAACTTCAGTTTGCATTTTGGCTTTAGGCATTCAGCTGGAAGTAAAATTAGACATGGTTTACCTCATAGGTCAAACTGGAGAGTTGCTGATCATTGGGAAGAATTTCGACATCAGAATATCAGTATATTTTTTGAAGAAATGACAAAGAACATTTTTGAGTCAGATTTGCAGTGTATCCAGAACTTGTGAGATTGGAGCTCCAGCGAGAAAGGCTCACCAACCAACCTTCAGGACACTGTTACTTGCAGGTGCGCTTGTTCGGATAGCAGGGAGTTTAAGATCAAAAGTGATCTAAAACCAATTCACCTGCTTTCCAACGGGATGCTTTTATTTAAGCTACAGTGCAGTATATGAACGAAACCGTAGCTTAAAAAGGAAAGGAAAGTATAGGAGACTTATCCACCCAGCCCGGGGGGGTGTGACCTGCCCTGGGCCTTTAACAAGTTGTGCCTTGGTACAGATTGTTGTCTGTGACGTGTCTGGAAAACTCTGTGTGGTTGCACAGTTTTAATCACACTCGTGCTCTCCAATTTGAGTCTTCAGTTCTTTATTTCAATTCCATACATAAACTTCCAAATCAATAAGAGCGGATTGTCCTCTTCAATGTTTCTAAAAATGTCCCAATGATGTAATAAATCATCAAGTCCAAGTCCTTGAGTCCTTTAAATTTGCTGATTTTAATAAAAAGACTGTTGTTCCTGTGGATAGAGACGTCTCACTATCCTCAGCTCGTGTTGCGGCTTGCTGCCTGGATCCGACGCGCGTTTCGTGGTTTCACTTTATCAAGGTCCCTGCAGAGTCTGCGCAGATTATTTTCTTTATAGTGACGTAAAAAGGCCCTGAGGCTCTTGGGTAATGTAGTCTTTCCTTGTAGTTCATGAACAGTGCGTGCTTATAAGCCCCGTGTTACTTGTGTGACTTCAGTGTTTTGGCTGTAAATAAAACAAAAATAGGCGGCAGTTTCCATTTGTTAAATATGCACCTTATAAAACGACTCCATATGGGCTCAGCTGTATTATTATTAATATTTAATGACGTATCAATTATAGTCTTTTTGCTGTTAATAAATGAACCCATACTGCAAGTGGCAAAAGTTGTTAGTTTATCATTCTTTATACTATAGATCACGAAAAACATCTGTATATATTTCTATAATTGTGAGAAAAATTCTTCTGATATAAATTGTTAGTGAATATAAGGCGAGATAAAAAGAAAACAAGTTCTGTAAGGAAAACTTTTACCAGGCAGCAAGCCGCAGCACGAGCTGAGGATAGTGAGACTTCTCTATCCACAGGAACAACAGTCTTTTTATTAATATCAGCAAATTTAAAGGACTCAAGGACTTGGACTTTACATCATTGGGACATTTTTAGAAACATTGAAGAGGACAATCCGCTTTTATTGATTTGGAAGTTTATGTATGGAATTGAAATAAAGTTCTGAAGACTCAAATTGGAGAGCACGAGTGTGATTAAAACTGCGCAACCACACGGAGTTTTCCAGATACATCACAGACAACAATCTGTACTAAGGTACAACTTCTTAAAGGCCCAGGGCAGGTCATGCACCACTGGGCCGGGTGGGTAAGTCTCCTATACTTTCCCTTCCTTTTTAAACTTAGAATAGTCTAATTACTGTCTCAGATAGCTACAGTTTCGTTCATATACTGCACTGTAGCTTAAATAAAAGCATCCCATTGGAAAGCAGGTGAATTGGTTTTAGATCACTTTTGATCTTAAACTCCCTGCTATCCGAACAAGCGCACCTGTGAGTAACAGTGAACAAAGCAGCAAGAGTTTAACCCTTTGCTGCCTGATCACTGAGCTCTCTCTAACAGATATATAAATCACTTTTTCTCCGTTTAGCCAACTGAACAGGTTGCAGCTCTCACTACATACCCAGCGCCACTCTCAACTACACAAATAAGTTAGTATTTCAATCTTCAGGACAGTCAGTGTCATTGGGATATAATTTAGTGATGTAGGGAAAAAGAAAATCCCCCATCCTGACAAACAGAGCGTGGGTTATTTTTATTTAGGGAATAAAGCAAAACTAGGCGTAGTTACATGGTTAGGAAAAGAAACAAATATTCATTCTCATAATAGACAGGAAGAACTTTGATACTACAGGATGAGGGCCCTGATAGGCTAGTTGTTGGTAATAGCAACAAAGTTGTCTAGCGTGAGTCATAGGGCTATCATGGACTGATGGTGGCAACAATATTGTCTCGGGGATGTGATAGGGCATGGTAGCGAGGGTGGCACATCTGAGTGACAGAGCCGAAAGTCCAAAAGACAAGAATGAGGTCAAAGTTCAGGCTGCGGTCGAGGGCTGGCCGCACAGGTTTGTAAACCCAAAGTTGAGTCAAAATCAAAGACGCATCCAAAGGGTATCAAAATAACAGGATACAATTTCAAAGCTAAAGTCAGTAACAAGGAATCCAAAAGCAGGGTTCGAGGAGCAGAGATCACATAGCTGGAGTAGGAAATCAGGGGTATCCAAAAAGAAAACCAGCACTTCCTGGATGCCAAAGGCCTCTTTTTAAATGGCCAAGGAAGGGAGTTTCCAGTGAGCCACACTAGCACTTCCTGGATGGAAGGGCCCAGGACAGGGGAAAGCCTTCACTCACACACGCATACTCACATGCGCATGTGCGTGGACGTGTGCACAGAGGATCCCTTGGGGATTCTGACAAAGCCACATTTTGTGGACTCAAGAGGTTAGAGATTATGCAACTTATCATCGCATCAGAAACCTGTATCTCTGATGGTATTGGGCTACATTAAAGTCTATGGCAAGGGCAGATAACACATCATGAAAGGCAATGGCTTTCAATGCTGCGAAGTATATAAAGGTTTTAGAACAACATATGCCTCCAATAAGACAATGTCATTTTTTGGAAAGGCCTTGCATATTTCAGCTAGCCAGTGCTAAACCACATACTGCATGCACCACAACAACATGGCTTCACAAAAACCAAAGGGCTGAACTGGTCTGTCTGCAGACCGTTCACTAACAGAAAACTTTTGGCCCATTATCAAACTAAAAATGCGGCAAAGAAGACCCAGGGCTGTTTAGCAACTAGAATACTACATGAAACAAGAATGGGACAACATTCCCCTCCCAAATCCCCAGCAATTATTTTCCAAATTTTCACTTATTACGAGTTCTGGAAGAATGCTGCCCCCACCACTAATGACTTTAATAGTGTTTGGCTTCTGATTGCAGATTTACCATACCACTCTCAGTATATATTGACATTGTAAAGCTCTGCAGTGATGTCACTTGTAATTTAGTGACAAGGCATATTTTGTTATTTACCTGGGTATTTGCAGATTGACTTCTATACTACACTACAATGTTTAAAGCAACATATTTCTTAACAGCTGGTGAATGCAAAGTGAGAGTTGAGCTACTTTCATGTGTGCACGAAGAAGATTGGATTTTCAACATAATTGCTCGCTAGGGGCACTCGTTTTTCCAATATATGATGCAAACTTTTATTTCTGATTATACAAATAGCCAAAAAAAAAAAAGAAATACATACTTAATTAAGTTTACTGTATTCAAATAATGTACATGCTGTTACAATTAAAGTTAGTGGTGTGTCCCTCCCCTGTCAAACACCAAATGTGTCTAGTTTTGTTTCATATAAAATGTAAATAATCTTTATTTTGTCAAAGGTCTTTTTAAAACAAAATCCTTTAAAAAAATAATCTCAAATTGAGGAGAATGAATGTTTAAGTTCGGGTTTTGGCACTCAGCAATAGAAATAAACACAATGCTTTCATATAAAGAAACATGCTAACAGCCCTCCATATCACACAGAATTCTAAGCAGTGGTGCAAGGGTGAGCAGATGTGAGCACCTCCTTTAGCAAGTAGTAAAACCTATGTCTGTCCATAACCAGCCCTACTATATTACTACAACAAAGCTCCCATTATACCAGTTACTTTTGAGATATTTTTTATTAAAGCACACATGTCCCAGGCAATGTCCGCTAGCTGACGCATTGATTTAAGAAGAGCCAGCGCCACACAGTGCCACCATTTTGGCATTAGTGACATTCAGCAAGGGGTTTACCTTATTCTTTGCCCTTTAAGACGCACCATTTTTCCCCTAAAAGTTGGGGGAAAATGTCAGAGCGTCTTATTGGGCGAATGTAGAAAAACATTTTAAAAAAGTATACTGCCTCCCGCTCTGACACCCGAGTGGCAGTGGAGCCGAAAGCCAGAGGTGCCATACTGCCTATGAGATGGGGGAATGTCACACTACCTTTAAGAAGGGGAGAATGCCACACTGTTTATGGGGAATGGATGGGAGGGGGGATGCCACACTGCCTATGAAAGGGGGGTATGCCACACTGCCTATGGGAGGGGGGATGCCACACTGTCTATGGAGAATGGAAGGGGGGAATGCCACACTGCTCATGAGGAATGGGAGGGGGAATGCCACACTGGCCATGGGAAATGGGATGAGGGAGTGCCATACTGCCCATGGGGAATGGGATGTGGAGAATGGCACACTGCCTTTATGGGGAATGGGATGGGAGAAACGCCACACTGCTCATGAGGAATGGGATGGGGGAATGCCACACTGGCCATGGGGAATGGAATGAGGGAGTGCCATACTGCCCATGGGGAATGGGATGTGGAGAATGGCACACTGCCCATGCAGAATGGGGTGGGGGTGGGGTGGGGATGCCACACTGCCTGTAATGGTGTGTTTTAGCACAACAATTGGTTTAGAATATTTTTTCCCTTATATTCCTCCCCCAAGTCTCATGGGAAGGTGTGTCTTATAGAGCGAATATACAGGGAAAAATGTCAGCACCAATGCGCTTGACAATATGTAATTTGGAAACCAACAACTAAAACGCAATCTAAAGGCAATGTAAATTTTGTTCCCAGCAGTGATTTCTGGTAACTGTAATACAAAAACGCTGACCAGCACCAAAATACAGCGCCAAAGATTTCAAGGAGAAAAAAATTCATAAATATGATGTTGAGCACCAGATTAATGGCAGTATAAAGTGGTGCTCACTTGCACTGGAATAAATCGGCCAGCGGGTCCAACAGGCTGACGTAGGCTGGCCAATACCACAGTGCAACAATTAAATATAATTAGTAGAGTTTGGCGCAGTGAATGCTAGCACCAATGTAGTACACAGCACAGCACCAGATAAGACGGGAATGCTAGCGCTCCAAAACTGACGCTATAGCCCCAAAAATGATGCTGTAAGGCGCACATCATAAATTAGGCCCTAAGAACAAAGTCTAGGCATCCATCTTTTACATACAGGAAGGGTAGACTGAATGCAAGGCCACCTACTGCCTATAGATTAGGCAAAAAAGTTACAGCTCATCCCATACCTGTATCCACTTGGGTGATGCTTGGCTCTGGTAGCTTACACCGTGAAACCTGCATATAAAGTGAGTAAGCTTTCTTCATCACAGGGTCAGAAAAATCCAATTAAACAGTGCCAGACAACCAAACTGCTGCTACACATTTCAGGGTATTGTTCCCTTATTTATGCACACAGTTTTAGTGAACATTTAAATCTACATGCAAGCCAGCTGATGCCTATGCCCGCCCCCCTGTCCACCACTGCCAAGCCAAGCCCAGCACAATTATTTTATTTTCTATGGTGGGTACTATCTCCATCGGGGCACCGTATTCTCCTTCGATTGCCAACCTATATATGGAATGGTGGGGGGAGGATGTTATCTTTAGAGATGGGAACCCACATGTAGTGTCCATACACTGGTATGGGTGCTACATAGATGATTTAATTTTAATCTGGACAGGAGGTAGCAAGTTCTTAGAACAGCGCACACAGCACTGCCTGCTATGGAAGATGGGGGGCTTTGTCACAGCACACTAACCCCCCCCCCATCTTCCATAGTAGAACAACCCCCATCATCCCCATAGCAGACTTTGTGGCAGAACAACCTCCATCATCCCCTTTGCAAACTACCCCCCCTTAATCTGCTATGGAAGATGGGGGAGTTAGTTTGCTGCATATATATTTTGCTGTATTTTATACATTGTTTTGCATTTTCCTTTGGCGTTTTTTGTTACATACACTTTATATCGAAAGGTAGCTTGACTTTTTATTTTTTATACCCTTATTTATGAAGTGTTAGCGTGACACAGCACCATGTTTTTGGCCTCAGCGGTACTGTGTGCAATTTAAGAAACAAAAAGCAGGCTGTGCCGATAGGGCCGCCAGTTAGCTTCTTATTTAACACTAGCGGCCAAAAGGTTACAGCACAGGGTGCTCTGGCTGAGGCAGCACCAGTTAAAACCAGCTGCTGTAGGTCAAGATCCCATAGAGCACAATGGGCCTAACTGGATTGTAGCATTTACTGCTCATAATTAATATTACACACATTTATTTGTACAGAACTTGCATTGTGACCCAGATGCCAAATGACATTTTTTTTTCATAGAAAAATTGTTTTTCCTGGCATTTTTTGTTACCTAAATATGCTGTGCAGAGCCGAAAAGATGGCGTTACAAAGTGGTGTTCATTGGCGCTGGGATAATCAGCAGTCAGGTCCAACAGGCCTGCCAATACCTAGTGCAAGAAAGCAAATCAGCTAGCATGGAGCGCTGCGACTTCTAGCGCCATTGTAGTCCAAAGCACAGTACCAGAAAAGACAAAGATGGCGCAATAGCCACCCGAATGATGCTAAATGCCGCCCTTCATTTTATTTTGTGTTTGTTATTTTGTGTTTTAATGAATGCTGCTTTTACAGGCATGACATTTAACATTGAAACTTGTTTATTTCTTTATATTTTTGGATAATGTTTTTGCCATTTTTAAATTTTTATCTAACGAGAGTAGCCTGACGTTTGTATTATGTATTTTTTCAGTTTTCAGTTTTTACCGAATGCTGCTTTTACAGGCATGCAATTTAACATTGAAACTGCGTGCGGGTTTTTTTATGATGATTTTTTGGCGCTTTTTTACTTCAATACTTCAATACTTCAATACTTTATTGAACCGCCAAGTAAGTACAAGGTACAAACAAGGAATGCTTTTTTGGCAATTTGTATACAATTTGTATACAATTTTTACCTAACGAAGAATAGCCTGACTTTTTATTTTTAAATGGTATTTTTCAGTTTTCAATATTTTACTGAATGCTGCTTTTACAAGCATGAAATTTAACATTAAATCTACCTACAGGTTTATCTTTTTAGATATTTTTTTAGGTATTTTTCCCCTGGACCCCTTACCAGTTCAGCCAAAGTAAAAAATAAATAAGACACCACATCAAAATATTTGTATTTTTCCATGGACCCTGTAAGAGCCCCGAGCCCATACCAAAGGGCATTTATGCAGCCTATGCAGCCCTGGGTTACAAGCCCTTATGCTTGGAAGAATTATTAAAAGAAATATTAAAAAAAAAAAAAAAAAAAAAAGGATCCCTGCTGTCACTGGTTTCAATGAATGCCGGCTAAGTGACATTCAATAAAACAAGGGATAGTGACAAAAAAAATAAAAATTGTTCAAACATTTTTTGTTAGATAAAAATTGTATCTAACCAAAAATGCCCCAAAATTTACAAAAATATATGTATTTATTACAAAAAAAACAGACAGTCTCCGCCTTTCCCCCGCACCTTCCTGTTTCAGAGAACGGTGCTCCTGTTGTCTCGAGCACTGTTCTGCCCCTCGCGTCACTCGCTGTCCACCATGTATTCATTGCAATGAGCGGGCAGGCTAATCACTCTCTTAACATTGCAATGAAGGGATGGGCACAGTGACTGGCAGAATTCTTGGAAGAGCACTCCCTGTGCCCCCTACATCCCTTTTTCTTGGAAACCAGGAGGTTTCAAAACAGATTTCAAAACCAATGGTTGTTTTAGACATCCTACTGGGGAATAAAATCTTCCCAAAAAATAAAATAAATAATGATAAGCTTTTATCACACCTCAGGCAAGCTTAGGCGAGTGTAGGGGAGAATACTATGGATGTTATTTAAAAAAGGCTAAGGCCATGTAGTGCCACGTAGTGCCAGATGAGGTGTATGTATCAAGTCAAAAATGCCCAGTGCCTGTGATAGTGTCAGGTAGTGTCCCATCTATCAACTGCAATGGCGATGGGATGAGTGCTGGCACCGGGTTCCCTACAGTGCCAGATAGGACCAGACGCTCACCTAGCACTGTGTGGCCTTATCCCATACATTTCAATGGGCTGGGATTTAACATTTTTTGGGGCTGGTGCATGTGTTCCTGGGCTTGTTGGGATTATTTTTATATGCATTTTAGCCCTTTTTTGTGCTGTGATTTGGGCCATGCGAAAGCTATGTCATGTCTGTCATTTGTCTAATATCCGTAATGCAATCCCAATTTTTTATTTGAAACAAAAACCTAAAAAATAACACATTGGGAATCCAACAGGCGCTGTTTGCCTGAATTCCCTTTTTTTAGCGCCTCTTGGAGCGCCTGGTATTTTTTTTTGACAGCTTGCGGCGCTCTCAGATGGTGCTAGGTGTCGCTAGCGCGTAGACTTATATAAGCTGTGTACTATGAACGCTGCCTGCCAGGGAACGCTACAGCTGACAGCGCTGCCGGCCAGAAGCAGACACGGTGGTGCGGGCGCTGCTAAGTATCTCGGACAAGGTGCTCAAGTGCTGCCCACACCAATAAAATTAAATAAGCCTCCACATCTCCCTGCCTCTCAGATCTTCCCCTCCCTTCTAAAAGGCATATTCTATTATGTTCTGTTTTCTGTTTTGCCCATTGAAGCATCAACTCATTACCCTGATTTTCTAAAATAATCCACAGAATCAGGGTAGTTCTTAAAGGAGCACTATCGCGAAACTGTGTAATATTAAAAACCCATATAAACACATCAGCTAATGAGAGGGGAGTCTCTTATATACCCAAACTGAATAAAACCCCTGCCAAGCTTTTGGTTTTCTTTGCCTGGTAGGAATAAGATCCACGGGTGACAGGTTTAGTGTTTCGGGGTGAGCCGATGTCACCAGAAACACAATCGGGGTCACCCGATTGCCTCTTCCTTCCATGAATAAAAAGAAAAAACCAGCCTGGATATTTCCTGATGCTGGGTGTATAAGTGACCCCTCCTCCCGCCATCCAGCATATTTATATGGATTTTTATTATTGGCTCATTTTTTTACGATAAGATTCTTTAACTCTGACTAGCTCACTCATGGGAAAAGCTTTTTTAGAATGAAGAGGATACTGGCTAGCTGTTTCCTGCTACACTTTTCCTGTAGTTACACATTTTAGTCTGTCCACTGCATACACTAAATTCCAAATTCAAATATTGGGCATTATCCTTGTCAAATGTACCTGTAAATTTAAGATTGTCTCCATTTGAATTCATGTATTTAATACATAGACACAGTGATTCCTGTACACTATTCCAAATAATAATCAAGGTATCTACCATAAAAAATATTTCCTGACCATAAAGATTTTCATCTGTGTAACTGCAGCACCCCCCCCCCCCTCAGGATTGTGCCCCCAGACCTGCATGCTGTTTCCAAGTTTCTTATATTCTTGTGGCTCTGTTTTGCTACTGTGGGTGTGGCTTTCCTAACCTTCAGTAAAAATTACTGACTACAAGTCCCAGAATCCTTCCACTGTAACAGGTGAGTTAATAAGCAGCTTTGGCTAGGTCAAATACCAGCACTTACCTCCCCCATGTGAGATTGTTGCTGGTAACCCTTTAGCTATTGGAACACATGTTTGTGATTCTTCCCATCCAAAGAATTAAAAAGACAGCTAAAAAGGCATCTCTGCCTTAGCCAATCAGATGATTAGTAAGCTAGAGTCTCTGATTTGTACATTAAAAGCACCAGTTGATGTACATAGCTAAGGTAAACACATTGTTGCTAGGGTAATCTTTTTTCTCTTAAAACACAGAGTTGCAATCAAATAGAAAAGATAAAAAATAATAGATAAGCTTAGCGCATTGAAGAAATCATTTTGGCATAAAATAATGGAAATGCCATTGAAAGTGGAATTACCCTTTAAGCACTTGGGCCTAATAAGGGCATGTATAATATTTCTTTGTAAATGAAAAGCTGATACATGTGGCTGAAGCTTGAAGTATACCCAGCTGGCTCAGAGTGTTTATTATGTTTTATGATGGAACTCACCGAAGAAAGAAATAGGAGAGTAGAGCCAGAACATTGAAAAACATCTGTCTGAAAAGAGCGATGAAGCTCCACCTAATATCACCCAGGGAGACCTCAGTGGAGAAGAGTTTTGAGTCCTGAGCGAAGGGCTCCCCCTCTATTTTGCTGGCACAGTGGGGCACGTTCCTATAGAAAACAACAGGAAGCATGTTATTTTTTCAGTGTAAGTTATAACACATTATTTTACAATGTGTCATGTATCCAATTTTGTTAGAGCTTATGAAGAGAAATAAAGTTTATGAAATCTATACATTAGGATGATCTATTTTAATTTTGTGCAACTCTGAGAATATTCACACACTTTTACAGTATATACAAGAAAATGTCACTTCATGATTCTCGTCAGTTCTTCAATCTCATGAAGTTTGGGCCTATGTAGGAAGGGTAATGGTAGGTAGAATTAGGAAGGGGTAAGATCACAGTGTGGTTCCTAAAAGAGAAGTTTGGTAAATAGATTTCAAAGGGTTTTCAATAGTTTTATTAAAGCGGAATTCCAGTGCCCTGCTGCCCTACCCTCGTATTGAGGCAGGGCGGTTGGGGGGTTACAAAGAAAAAAAATGCTTACCTTATCCATGCGCCAGTGCTCTTTCCGATTTCCATGTGGACGGCTGCAGGAAAAGACACAAAGCCACACCCCCCTAGGTTGTGGGTGACGAAAGGAATCACACCAATGATTGTGTATAAAAAGATTATATTGTGCACAGACTTATGATACAGGACAGCAGTACATATGTAAAAATACTACAAAATATACATAAAATTGGGGCTTAAACACTTATATTATCCTCTAGACAGTATAGGTATCACAGGAACTAAACAATTACATAAAACAATTCCTAAAATGTACTATTACTATTTACAATTGCCAACTAGGCCTAAAACTACTTGCTCATAGTTACCAGGGCTCTTACGCACATGCACACTTACTCCTCCTTGGTCCTCTCCCAACTCCCCAAATATTACTCCAAATCGTTCTAGGACATCTCACTTCCTGTTGGAAAGGACTAGCCCAGCCCTTTAGACAGCACATCTACACACAAATGGATTCCATGGCCAGGTATTGAATTCATTTACATTACATAGAATCTATTGTGTCCACCCAACCACAGCCAAGATGTCTGGGTTGATACCAAATTAGTATCTAAAAGGCTCAATTACCATCCTAGCTAGGGAAGCTACTTGGAGACCTAGTTTAGATATTTAAAACTTATATCACTAATATTTTATATTTCATGGGAATTCTCTGTTTCTTACACCTGAAAGTAAGCCAGTAATACTTCTAGGTGTAGGTGTGAGGTGGGCCCTGAAAGTCAGTTCTACTGGTGGACCCCAGGTGCCCCAGCCTGACACTGTAAGTAGATGTAATCATAGGATTAGGCTATTAGATTGCAGTAGCTGGACTAGGCCTATAGAGCCTCATTAACCCCTCGCTGACATATGATGTGCAATTACATCATGTTCATACAATATGGAGCTTCCCACAATGGGCTCGATTCAGCATTGTGAGTAAAGTCTGTTGTGTGCAGATTAAAATCAGTTTATTCACAATTTTCTCAATTCGTGCTCCTGATCCAGCAGAGCTTATTTATGGTGAGTATTTTTCAGGGGAGAAATTGTGTGTAAACAGGTTTTGATAAGCTGTCAAATGCTAATAGCAGGAGTAAACTGACTACTTCACTAACAGACTTGCTTCTTTCATTGATAAAACCCCATGCCACCAATGTCTGTTTTTTTTTTTTAAACTTTCACTTTGCTTTTGAATTGGTCTCATGGACCCCTATACCAGTTCAGTTACCATTACCCGCACCACCATGGGCATGGTGGTATGGCTATACACAGCTGGCCATATGATGTGCCCGGCAGACCTATGCAATAAGGCATAAGGACTTGTAATGTTCAGGACCAGGGTTCGGCAGTTCAGCCCTTGTGCCCTGGAATTATCAGCCCCATGTTGGTAAGCTTCACATGGGAGGGCACACCTTTTTTAATGTCTGCCATGTTCAGCAAGGCTTTTATACAGAGAGGTGGATCAACCCGTACAATTTTTGTACTTAGATTGTTTTAGTGTGGCATCACACACTTACACTACGCACACCCACAACAAAGGTGTTCTGGAAAAGGTTTTCAAATATTTTATCTAAACTGAATAAAAGTAGAATATACAATATAACTGTTAGAACCAAATGCAAAATTAAAAATAAGCACAACAGACCATTAAATGAATAACAAACCAGAGAACAGGCTTATAATTACCAGCAAACTGCGAAATAGGGAAAAACTGCACGGGAACAAGAACATCTCTAATAAGATAGAAGCATACAGCATCTTTTTTTCAACTGGGCACCTTCATTACTCTGCGATCTTTGTCCAAATCTGCTAATTAGCACAATTACCAGAGACAATCAAGCTGGGAGATTTCTTATGTTCCCCATGCCATCCACCTACTCAGTTTAATAGTGCAATGCACCCGTGTCCTCTCTCTCCCCCATGCGCGACTGGGTTTTTCTTTGTTTCTCTTACATTGCACATGTTTTTTTTTCTGGTTGTCCATTTGCGTTATCATTTCTGGCACAGCCCCACTACCCTGATGGCTGCTTATGCCTGCTTACTAAGTAGTGAAATGCAATAAGGGGACAGACAAAAAACTCAGGCAAAAGAATCTTCTAATTGCATCAAGCGAACTGGGAGCCTTATATAAGAAGCATCAATAACTTCTACACCATGTGGAGTAGGCATGCAATGCACACCTATCCCCCAAAATGGAAGCACCACCAGCAAAAACTCCTAGTTAAGTAAATATTTTATTGTTTTATTATTTTATTGATAGTACAAAATTAAGAACATTTAGAACACATATACACCACAAGACACTGTTAAAAACAAGCGGTATGGCCGGGAACAATTAATGTATATACACTGCCCAACATAGGGGCTAATCAATATGTATTATATACCCATGGGTGGAAAATATACATATAACAATTATATAATTAATAAAAAAAGAAATTTATCATTTTGTGCCGGCACAAAAAATTAATAAATAAATGAAAAACAGAATAAACATATTACCATATATATATATAAAAAATGTGTATGGTTAAAGATAATCCTCAAATACAATCACATTAGAACTACTAAAGTGCATAAGTGCAAATAACTAAGTGAAAATCATAAGCTTACTGTGAAAAAACAATCAATATAGCAATCATCAACACTTAACCAAGGAAACCCCTATTCTAATCACCTACTGTTGCACAGGAGCCTGTATCAAGGCTACTGAGATAGTGACCCCAAAAAAAGACCAATATGAACGAATATTAATAACAAACCAAAATTGCAAATAAAGAGATCTCACGTGACATCACCCAGGGCAAAGATCCGGCCGACCTTAATTAAAACTACCCGCGCACGCAGCCCCCATGCTGCTTCAAGGGTCAGGGTGACCCTTCCATTTTGGGGGATAGGTGTGCATTGCATGCCTACTCCACATGGTGTAGAAGTTATTGATGTTGGTGAGCACACCCAACTTATCATGGTAGATTTACTTAGGCGGTGCACCCTGTATTAGTGTATATAAGAAGCATCAGCGCCACTTTTTTTGACCTCATTGACACTCTGATTTAACAACAAAAAATCACGTCTGATTTAACAACAAAAAAACGCGTGAAAACCTGGTGCTGTAGCTTAAAATCCCATAGAGCACAATGGGCAGAACTGGATTGTCATGTTTAATGCTTATAATTAATATGAAACACATTTATTTGTACAGAACTTGCATTAGGACTTGTCAGTAATGGGCCAAAATGATTTTTTCGGGGGTTATACAAATTGAATTTAATGGCTTCTTTTGCTTAACAAAGTGTAATTTGGAGAACAACAATGAAAACACAGCCAAAACGCACTCTAAAATGTGTTCCCTTTGTCCCCAGCAGTGATTTCTTATAACTGTAACGAAGAAGCGCTGACCAGCGCTGGAAAAATGTAGTGTCAAAGATTTCAATGAGGAAATATTTCATAAATATGCTGGGGAGCTCCGGAAACGCAGTAGTACAAAGTGGTGCTCACTGGCACTGGGGTAATTATAATTACAAATATCTGCTTTGCGTGTGCCAGACTGATAGGAAGCAGTTGTGAGGGTAAAAGGTGAGTATTCTCTTTTTGCTTTCACAGACCCTATAAACAAAGTCCTCAATGCTAGTAAATATATGTCCATTGCATCTGGTACCAGATAAAGGATAAACTTTAAGTTGGGACCACACAGTCATTTTTTGCCTGTGAAAACAAGAAAATTGATGGAAAATTAACCTTTTCACAGAGAAGTGTTAAGTTCCATCCTAACATTATGCAAAATGTTAATAGTGCTATGGATGGGGCTCAGTAATCTGTGAAGAATGGTGAGTTACTTTAGACACATTTTAAATTACCCTCAGCGTTAATTAGTCCAAGGGTGGAAAATACAGATCAGTTTATCAGCAGTGAATTAGCGGTGCTGTTCATTCTGTTCTTTTGCTTGGCTGTGGATAAATCTACTCATCACTTCGTGAAAATAATTACCTCCAACAGAGTGATATGACGGGAAGAAGAAAAGCTGATGACCACAGTTTGTGTATGTATGGTTTGTGGTTTAAGACTGAAAGTTTCTTTAAAGTTTAAAGTGGACTAAAAACCAGAAAGGCTTCAGTGACCTTGGGAAATATGTTGTCTAGAAAGGAATAGCTGGCCTCAGAGTCAAGACAAAGGCAGATTGTAGCTGATGCAACTAAAATATGAACTGAGGTGGAAGGTTCTCTTACGATAAAGGTCAATTAGGTTTGGTTTAGAATAAAAATGCCAAATTAAGGGGCATCAGTTCTACACAGCACAGAAGCAATTCTACCCAATGGGTGTTAGAGAGTGAGGAAATAGGAAAAAATGGCCATTCAAACAGTTGTTATGTCCCAGCCCAGTTTCCTACCTGGCAGCAGTTCCTCAAATTATCAGGAATCATTCTGTGACTGTTTTCTGCAGAAATCTGTCTCTCTTCTGTCATTCAGGAGAGGGAGAGGCTCTGGGACAAAGACGGGGAGGCTGATTCATCATTAGTGACAGGTAGCGACATATGAGCGGCTGTAGCAGGCATTTTCATAGCACCCGCTAGTAGTCAGTGTGCTCAGCCGTGGGTCGCTACTTTATAGCGACTCAGTCGCTGTTCAGTAATGTTGAATACATTGTTAGGAGTCGCTATTTGACCAGTACAGCGCTGTATGGGAGCGCATGTAAGCGACTGGTCATAGCGACCGACTCACACCATATTCAGCAAAAAAACAGCCTCCCAAATCTCTGGCGCTGAAAAATACTTGTTTGAAGCCCAGAGCGCAGGAGGCGGTGTGTTTAAAGTCTGTTTTCAAGCATCTATCAACTAGTAACAAAGCGAAAACATATGGAATTACATTGTAGCAACAATGTAACATGAACACTTTAATGCCAAACCTGTAATGTCATTTTTGAAGAAATATTTTAAGAATGTATAAAATGTGAAAAAACTGCTTTTTCAGTGCCAGAAGAGGTCACAGAATTATTTGTGAATTAAAAAAAAAAGAAACCCGTTTAAAGAGAAGAAAAGGTTCGTCCATTGAAATGTATGGGGGAGCGACAGGTAGCGAGAGGTCATACCTCGCGCTGTGCAAGGCTGAACGCTGGCGCTGTTCGCAGAGGCTTTGAAAATGATGAATCAGATGCTACATGCCGCTATCCCAGTCGCTAAACAGATTCTGCTTGATAAATGTGGAATTGTGTGCCGTGTCCGGCGTTGACCAGTCGCTATCTGTCGCTACCTCTCATTAACCAGGCGCTACCTAACGCTATCCCTTCTTAAATAACCTCCTATGTTCTACATTGTATTTGAGGATAAATATATATAATTATTAGGGATGAGTGAATCGATCCGGACGAACCCGGATTCGATCCGAATTTCATGAAAAATTCGATTCTGAACGAATCCGAATTTCCCCGCGATTCGATCGATCAAAGTTTTCCTTTAAACTCCATTTATTTCAATTTCAGGCATTCTAAAATGGTGGATGAACATGTCCAGACATATCCCCTGGGGCAAGTTATCATGGGAAGGTCACATGTAGGTCATCATCAGCAGCCAGGAAGCCCGGTGACGTCACCGTGCTATATAAATGGCGGCCATTTTCCTTTTGCGCATTTCAGCCTTGCATTCCAGAAACAGCGGTGGTTGCTGCAGACAGGGAGAGACTTAGAGATAGGCAGGGACAGTCGTTGAGACCCACAGAGAGGCAGCCAGAACCAGGGAAAGATAGGGAAAGATAGGGAAAAATCGGGAACGATCGGGAACGATCCAGGCAGGGACAGTGAGAGGGAAAGCTTTATTTTTATTTTCATTTGCCAGATCAGTTTTCAATCGGAGTTCTTTGTGCTGTAAATATTCCTTGCCACTGTGCATCCCATCTTGGCAGTGGCATATTTAACCCTATCTGTTATACACAAGCATTTCTCTGGAAAACTGGATTAGTTTTAATTTTTTTTTGTCTGCTGTAAAACCCCAGGCCACATGGCCATTCCATTTCAGCACATGTGACCCTATCTTTTATACTAAATAAGCTTGTTCAGCCTCAGCTTTATTAATCTATTGCATTTTGAATTGGTTTTTGTCCTGCTGTCAAAACACCAGGCCGCAGGGTATCCCAAACCACCACGTTGCACCCTATCTTTTATACTAAATCAGCTTGTTCATCCTCGGCTTTATTAAGCTATTGCATTTTGAATTGGTTTTTGTGCTGCTGTCAAAACACCAGGCCGCAGGGTATCCCAAACCACCACGTTGCACCCTGTCTGTTATACTAAATAAGCTTGTTCATCCTCAGCTTTATTAAGCTATTGCATTTTGAATTGGTTTTTGACCTGCTGTCAAAACACCAGGCCACAGGGTATCCCAAACCACCACGTTGCACCCTATCTGTTATACTAAATTAGCTTGTTCAGCCTCAGCTTTATTAAGCTATTGCATTTTGAATTGGTTTTTGTCTGCTTTAAAAACACCAGCCCACATGGGCATCCCAAACCAGCACATGCCACCCTATCTGTTATACTAAGTAAGCTTGTTCAGCCTCAGCTTTATTAAGCTATTGCATTTTGAATTGGTTTTTGTCCTGCTGTCAAAACACCAGGCCGCAGGGTATCCCAAACCACCACATTGCACCCTATCTTTTATACTAAATCAGCTTGTTCATCCTCAGCATTATTAAGCTATTGCATTTTGAATTGGTTTTTGTCCTGCTGTGAAAACACCAGGCCGCAGGGTATCCCAAACCACCACGTTGAACCCTATCTGTTATACTAAATAAGCTTGTTCAGCCTCAGCTTTATTAAGCTATTGCATTTTGAATTGTTTTTTGTCCTGCTGTCAAAACACCAGGCCGCAGGGTATCCCATATTGCCAATTTTCATAGTAACAGTACAGAGAAGCAGTTCCTCACTTTATTTAGCTTCTGCTTTTTAAAGTAAACACATTTTTTAAAGTACCTATTGCGCATTTCAAATACATAAAAATGTCAGGCAGACAAGTGCCAGGATGTTCAAAGAGGAGTGGCAGAGGCCAAGATTCAGCAAGCAGAGGTCGCAGCAGACTAGGGGTGAGTGGCAGCAGGAGTCACGGTGAGAGACCTGATCTGCCAGTATCTGCTAGTGGTCGTGTCTCCACCAGTAACGCATCTGCCGTGGTAGATTGGTTAACGCGTTCATCCACATCATCAAAAGTTACATCTGAGACCCCCAGTCTAGGGTCGGTAGGTTCCTCTGACACAACCCTGAGTTGGCATGCCCGAGAGCAGTCCCTGTCCTTCCATTGCCTCTGTCCTACGCTGTTCCTTCCCCAGCAACGTATCCTATGCTTTGGGTTCAGATCCACTCTTTAGTGAGGAGGACGATCAGCTCCATCAGCAGCAGCCTCAGTCTTCATTCGATAATGAGTAGCTATCTACACCTGCATAGTGAGGCTACTCATGAGCAGCAGGAAGACCTGGAGCAGGACCTGAACCAGCAGGTCATGTCATACCTTGACATGACCATGCCAACACACCTTGAGGATCCGCTGGACTTCTGGGCAGCCAAACATGGCTTGTGGCTGCAACTAGCAGAGTTTGCCCTGGAAAAGCTGTTTTTGCTGCAATTTTTGGGCTCCTGAAGCCAACTCCAGTGTCTCTTTAAAGCAATGTGTGGGCTCCTGCTGCTGCTTGCATCTCCAGGGTGTGATTCATCCAATTTTTGGGCTCCTGCAGCCAACTCCAGTGTCTCTTTCAAGCTATGTTTGGGCTCCTGCTGCTGCTGCTGCTTGCAACTCCAGGGTGTGATTCATCCAAATTTTGGGCTCCTGAAGCCAACGCCAGTGTCTCTTTAAAGCAATGTTTGGGCTCCTGCTGCTGCTTGCAACTCCAGGGTGTGATTCATCCAATTTTTGGGCTCCTGCAGCCAACTCCAGTGTCTCTTTCAAGCTATGTTTGGGCTCCTGCTGCTGCTGCTTGCAACTCCAGGGTGTGATTCATCCAATTTTTGGGCTCCTGAAGCCAACTCCAGTGTTTCTTTAAAGCAATGTTTGGGCTCCTGCTGCTGCTGCTTGCAACTCCAGGGTGTGATTCATCCAAATTTTGGGCTCCTGAAGCCAACGCCAGTGTCTCTTTAAAGCAATGTTTGGGCTCCTGCTGCTGCTTGCAACTCCAGGGTGTGATTCATCCAATGTTTGGGCTCCTGCAGCCAACTCCAGTGTCTCTGTCAAGCTATGTTTGGGCTCCTGCTGCTGCTGCTTGAAACTCCAGGCTGTGATTCATCCAATTTTTGGGCTCCTGAAGCCAACTCCAGTGTCTCTTTAAAGCAATGTTTGGGCTCCTGCTGCTGCTTGCAACTCCAGGGTGTGATTCCTCCAATTTTTGGGCTCCTGCAGCCAACTCCAGTGTCTCTTTCAATCTATGTTTGGGCTCCTGCTGCTGCTGCTTGCAACTCCAGGGTGTCATTCAGCCAATTTATGGGCTCCTGCTTCCAACTCCAGTGTGTCTTTCAAGCTATGTTTGGGCTCCTGCTGCTGCTGCTTGCAACTCCAGGGTGTCATTCAGCCAATTTGTGGGCTCCTGCAGCAAACTCCAGTGTCTCTTTAAAGCAATGTTTGGGCTCCTCCTGCTGCTTGCAACTCCAGGGTGTTATTCATCCAATTTTTGGCCTCCTGCTGCCAACTCCAGTGTCTCTTTAAAGCAATGTTTGGGCTCCTGCTGCTGCTTGCAACTCCAGGGTGTGATTCATCCAATGTTTGGGCTCCTGCAGCCAACTCCAGTGTCTCTTTCAAGCTATGTTTGGGCTCCTGCTGCTGCTGCTTGCAACTCCAGGGTGTGATTCATCCAATTTTTGGGCTCCTGTAGCCAACTCCAGTGTCTCTTTCAAGCTATGTTTGGGCTCCTGCCACTGCTTGCAACTCCAGGGTGTCATTCAGCCAATTTTTGGGCTCCTTCAGCCAACTCCAGTGTCTCTTTCAAGCTATGTTTGGGCTCCTGCTGCTGCTGCTGCTGCTGCTGGCAACTCCAGGGTGTGATTCATCCAATTTTTGGGCTCCTGCAGCCAACTCCAGTGTCTCTTTCAAGCTATGTTTGGGCTCCTGCTGCTTGCAACTCCAGGGTGTGATTCATCCAATTTTTGGGCTCCTGCAGCCAACTCCAGTGTCTCTTTCAAGCTATGTTTGGGCTCCTGCTGCTGCTTGGAACTCCAGGGTGTGATTCATCCAATTTTTGGGCTCCTGCAGCCAACTCCAGTGTCTCTTTAAAGCAATGTTTGAGCTCCTGCTGCTGCTTGCAACTCCAGGGTATGATTCATCCAATTTTTGACCTCCTGCTGCCAACTCCAGTGTCTCTTTAAAGCAATGTTTGGGCTCCTGCTGCTGCTTGGAACTCCAGGGTGTGATTCATCCAATTTGTGGGCTCCTGCTGCCAACTCCAGTGTCTCTTTCAACCAATGTTTGGGCGGCTGCTGCTGCTTGCAACTCCAGGGTGTGAGTCAGCTAATTTTTGGGCTCCTGCTGCTGCCAGCTCCAGGGTGTGTTTTTCAGGCACTATAGGGGCCCCTCATAGTGATGTCACCTCAACTCTCTGCAATTGTGCCGCTCTGCGATTCTATTAGCGATGCCTCTGATCTGCCTGTCATAATTATTTACAGTATTATTTCACTAACCCAGCACGCATCCTATGCGTGTTACAGCAAGGCAGAATGGTTTACAACCCTATTGAGGCTCTAGGAAGCTCAGAAATAGCTGTTTTTAATAGCGATTCATCGCGAATAAATTCGGGTCGAAACGATTTTTGTCGGAAAATTCGGCGAATCAGTCGAATCGAATTTTTCAAAAGTTCGCTCATCTCTAATAATCGTTGCTGTATAGGGTCCCCACACACCCCAAAATTGTACCAAGACAGATGACAACAAGATAGGGCACTACTCTCTAATAAGTATAAAAATATATAAGTTTATTATATTTGAGGTATAAAAAAGTTATAAGTTATAACTATTTTTATGCTTATTAGAGAGTAGTGCCCTATATTGTTGTCATCTGTCTTGGTACAATTTTGGGGTGTGTGGGGACCCTATACAGCAACTGTTTTCTCCCTTTGTGGGCAAATTTTCTGTACCAAGTTTAGTGAGCACACTCGCATACTACTATATACCAGAATACTGGTGCGATCCGCCTCTCTTTGTTTAAATCATCTCTAATAATCAATAGGGACCCCAACTTGGGGGACCAAAATGGCTGTAAAATAGGGGTAGCAAGGGCTGCAAATTGAGGGGGTACACAATGTAGATTTCCCTGCACAAAATGGGGTAGGGAAAGTACTCAAAATAATAGCAGATAACAAACAAATTAAATAGATACATTAAAAAAATAAAAATATTAAAATTGCAAGTAACACCAGGGTAATTGCCCTGCGCAAAATGGGGTAGGTACAGTACTAATATGTATCCTTTATTAAAGAAAAATAATAAGAACCCCCATGACAGGCTGTGTGACATAACCTTCATCACCCACAAGAAACTGTGACAGAGTCCCCCACCTTCCACGTAGCATACTGTGACAGAGCCCCCCACCCTTCCCATACACGTCCAGTGGCAGAACAACCCCCATCATCCCTATAGCAGACTGTGTTGCAGAACAACCCCCATCATTGCCATAGCAGAAACCAAACTAAAAATGCCGATTCATTATTACGAATATAAACACAGCCTTTGATCACTACTTTAGACTACCACATGTAGACAAAAAAATTTAAATCTATAAAGAGAGTTTAGGGACTAAATTAATAGTCAGTACACTTACCACCTGTGGATAAGACCATAAAACCATAGGGACGATGGGTTCCTAGTAGAGATGCACTCACTTTCTTTAATGAGGAGTGCTCTATGTCAGTCCCCCCCACAGGCATGTGGTCTGAAATGGTCCATTATCTGTACTCTCATGTAGGTAACATCTCCCTGGTGATGGTAGAAACATAGAAACATAGAAGGTTGACGGCAGAAGGAGACCATACGGTCCATCCAGTCTGCCCTTATGTGTATACTGTATGTACTCTTTATCTTAGGATAGATGTGTGCTTATCCCAGGCATGTTTAAATTCAGTGACTGTTGATTTTTCAACTACCTCTGCTGGAAGTTTGTTCCAAGCATCTACTACTCTTTCTGTAAAATAATATTTTCTAACATTGCTCCTGATCTTCCCTCCGACTAGCTTCAGGTTGTGCCCCCTTGTTCTATCATTAAGCTTCTTCTTAAAAACACTTCCCTCCTGAACCTTATTCAGTCCTTCACATATATCTCAATCATGTCCCCCCTCTCCCTTCTTTCCTCCAGACTGTACAAATTAAGTTCTTTAAGTCTCTCCTGATAAGTTTTAAGTTTAAGTCCTTCCACCATTTTCGTTGCCCGCCTTTGGACCCGTTCTATTTGAATAATGTCTTTTTGCAGGTAAGGTCTCCAGAACTGCACACAGTATTCTAGCTGTGGCCTCATCAGGGCTCTATACAGCGGCATCACAACCTCCCTCTTCCTACTGGTGATGCCTCGAGCTTTTCCCACTGCCTGGCTACACTGTCCACTCATCTTGCAGCTATCAGTAATCAGTACCCCTAAATCTCTCTCCTCCGAGGTCCTGGCTAACACAGTACTGCCCATACGGTACTCAGAGCAGGGATTCCTTCTACCCAAGTGCATGATTTTACATTTAGAGACATTAAACTCTAGTTTCCACAGTTTTGACCATCTATCCAGTAAAGCTAAATCATTTTCCATGTTGCAGACACCTCCAGTAATATCCACCCTATTACTAACCTTTGTATCATCAGCAAACAGACAAACTTTTCCTACCAAGCCTTCTCCTATGTCACTTACAAATATATTAAAAAGAATGGGGCCCAGGACAGAGCCTTGCGGCACACCACTTGTAACTCACCTTTGTCTGGTCACTAAAGTGTTTTGATACACTGGAAATTACCAGTTCTCCATTTGATCTGGCTCCTCCTACATGTTCCATAATCCGCTTCTTGGTCTTTCTGGTTGTACACCCCCCATATTGCATTTTGCATTGTTGACAAGAGACTTGGTGTTACTGAATGTATCTTCTGATTTTACTCTATTTAGCGGAAATCTCACTGTGCACACACACAGAAGTACCTATAGCTCAAGCCAGTTATAGAAGTTGAAATAGAACTGTTAGACATTTTCTAGAAAAATATCACTGTGCCTTTGCTGCAGCTACAGAAGCTGAAGTTGATTAACACAGCCTGGAAATTCCTACAAGTTGTTCTTAAAGTGTATATTATTGCAAGAAGAGTTTGTTTGATGCTCACCAAGCAGACTGTAGTTCCTATCCTTAAACCAAGATTAGTCCAGCCACTTCAGAGGAAATTAAAGTAACAGTACTTCATATCTGTGAAAGGGATTTCTTATATCAAGGCCTAGTTACCACTGTTGGAAGTTCATTCTTCACTTCTGGTCACTGTAAATTTTTCTCTTCTATATATTTTTCTGCTGCGCAGCTTAAAGACAGTAAAGACTTGGGATTTATGCACAAATCTAGTAGAGTAATAACTCTAAGTTTGACATTACATTATTGTTCCATTACCGGATTTGGTGTTGATTTAACTATAGGTTTGCCACTGCATATGGAAGGTATATTGGGAGAATCTATGAGAGGTTAATTCCCTGTCTGTTTGCATGAATTTACAACAGGAGCAGCGAATATTGCCACACATGTAACTTCCCTGAAAGTGCAGCCATGTAGTATTAACAGATTTGAGTGGAGTATATGAACTGGGGGACAGCATAGACGCTAAGTTCTCGAAACCGTTCTAACTCCATTATTTAAAAAGGGGACTAGTTTCTCTTCAGACTGTAGAATGGGAGGTTCTTATTCTAAATATGGACTATTTTATTGTAGTTCCGACTATAAGATGTAACAAAGGTGAGTTTTTGTATATCCCCCCTTCCCCTCCCTTCTTTTTTTACTGTCATGTCCTCCCTATGTTTCTTATCAACTATGTCTTTGGCCCTGCTCAAGAATTGGGGTGAAAAACTTCTCAACAGGAGACTTGCAGAAATATTCTTAGCTTCCTGTTGATAATCATCCTCCCTAGAACAGTTTTGCTTAGCCCGAGTGTATTCACCCATTGGTATAGCACAAATTGTATGGGCTGGATGGTTACTATGGGCATGTAGGATTGAATTTCCCGCAGTTTCTTTTTTTGCATCTTATAATTATCTGCCCATAATGTGAGGTCTAAGAAAGAAATAGAAAAGGCATCCCATTGTAAATATACAGTGGTATAGATGTTGGAAGAGAATTGTTAATAATGTTGCTTATATAAAATACACAGCAAAGAATTTATGGCACAACATCAGGAGGAAGGCCTAGAGGAGGTATTCAAAGCAGAGTGTGTGAGCATCCTGAGTCTATAAAGTAGTACATTCTAAACAATGCAGCAGGAAGAGACGAGATAAAGAAGCCAGATTAGGAGAAGAGTAAAACTTGCAACTAGGGTCATAAAAGATCAAAGAGAAAGAATACCAGAGATGAAAGCCCTCTTTGGGTATAATTGGGGGGCTCCTGAGACAAGAGGGAGGCAGGGAGGAAGGCAAGAAGGAGACTGCTTGCACATGAGAAGGGCCGGGCGAGAGGCAGGAGAGCGAGACAGGAGAAAGGAGAAATGAAGGCGGCCAGCTGAAAAGGTCTTCTTGTGGGTGCCCATTTCAGGAGGGTAATGCTTTTAATGTTACCTTAATCCCTGTATATATGTATGCCAGTCCCAGAACTGTATTTTATTGTGTTGAAGATTTGATTGCATTATTGTGTTATTTTGTCAACAATATATCTCTTTATTTACTACTTGTCTCAGTGTCCTCTGCATATACCAGAAATCGAAAGAACCTACAGTTTTACAGTCTTATGCGTGTATCCATTGTGTTATCATTGGCCAGATATTGATAATATTTGTATATGTGTTTTCCTATTTTAGTCGAGCCGGGCAGGATATATATATATATATATATATATATAATATTATTAATATTTTAGTTATTACATAAATTGGCACGTACGTCTTTACATAATTGGCTAAGCCAGCCAGGAGATATTATTAATAGTTTAGTTATTAATAGTTTAATTTATTTACATAAATTGACAGAGCCAGCAACGGAGACATCTTGTGTATTTGCGGAGCACTGAGTTGTGGTGAATATTGAGTATATTGTGGTATATAATACATTGTGCAATTCAATTTCTATAGTTCACAGACCGCTGTTGCTATTGGTAACTATAGCATATTTTAAAGTGTTGCAATTGATTGGAAGTGCCTTATTTTATACTCATGGAGGGTCTTGTAAAAAAGATGAACAAGATAAAGAATGCAGAGGGGATTATAAGAGCAATGCAGGGATCTAGTAACCCATGGGCTGAAGCCCAGGATTATGTGTCTAAATGCATTGCTACTAAACAAATTTCCAAATCTGAGGACAAATGCTTTTTGATTTATGGGGCAGTTTATATTGCAAAGGAGTTTGTTTTGGTGAAAATACAAAATGAAAGCCTCAGAGAGGAGGTGAACTCCCTGGGTAAAGCGCTAGGAGCCATGAGGGCATCTACTGAAAGTTTGGGCGCAGTTGTGGAGCAGCTGAGAGCTGAGAGCATAGAGTTGCGCAGAAACAATCAGGTAATGTCAGAAAAGCTGATAGCCACAGAAAAAGAAGTCGAACTTGTGTCTGTGGATATCAGGAGACAGGAAGATGCCTTTCCTAGTGCTGCTGAGGAGGTTTCATGTGGGTCTTCACCAAATAAGCATATAGATCCGGGGGTGCAGGGTAACTGTATAAGTGAAAATTACCCAAAGGTTAGTGCAGTCTCACAAGTTCAAATGGCAGTCGCAAGGCCCCCATTACAAAAAGCAATGCCTAGACTAATTAACTCTGCTGTACCCTGCAGAGACCATGTAAAGAGAGCTAGAAGTGTGAAGTGTCACTCTTGTGGCCACGCGGGTCACATTTCCAGGCTCTGCCCCTCTGCAAAACAAATGAATAGTAATAATACCCAGGGTTATAGAGCCCACAAAAGACAGACAATGGTGTATTCTGCTAGATTTGGGACAGGAAGCTTTAACCATAAGAAATTTGCTAGGGAGCATTATAGTCAAAGCAAACCTGTAAAGTGTGTCCCAGTAAAATGGTTAAGAGCCCAAAATGAATACCTTATGGCAGAAAATCTGCAGTTGAGGAGTGATATGAGCTCCCTGATACAACAGGTTATGGCCATAAGAGAGTAGGTGAGTATATTGGGGAAATTAGGATCAGATGAGCCAAGGCTTGGATAAAAGGTTATAGAGAGGCACCCAGTTAAGTGTTATTAACTCTGTGTGCTTTGTCTTTCAGGTCCATTGGATAAAATCCCGGCTAAGTCTCTGATTAACTCTTTGATCTTTACATTAGGTTTTGGGGACCTTAACGTGGGCTTTTTTGTGTTGGGTTTTTTTATGTGCACACGTTTAGGATAAGCCTCAAAGATTAATTTAATAAAAGCAGTCAGGTTATCAAAAATCTAAATTCATTTTTGTTTTTTAGTTAAAAGACCTGAACTGCTAAGCTGGCATGGACAGGGTTTCTGAATTATTCCTGATTCCAATTAATGTGTAAATTTTGTGTTTTTTTGTGATTGCGCTATATTTTACAGATTGCGCATATTTAACTAGTGCCAGCATAGTGTATGTAGGATTTCTCCCAGGTGTCACTGACAGGCTGTGTGGAATGCTCTGTTGCTGGGGCTGCAGAGTGTCACTCCCAGGACGATTAGCATTCCTATACAGCTAGTGTCTTTCCAGTGACAATGCTTTGGGAACCGGTTTTAAAGCTTTTTTCTTTCATTTTACAATGAACAATGAAAAGGTTAAAATTCATATTTTAGCCTGTTCATTGGTTCAATCATTTTAAATTGTGTGCTTGTAAGTTTTTTTCTCCTGTTGTTGTTATGTTATTGGAGTGGGAACCATTACTTTTTTCCTAAGTAACTTTTTTTTGTAGTTGGTACACAGGCACACAATTTGAAACTATCTGTGTATTTATGTTTCTTACTTTGAATGGTATGAAGTGGGCGAGCAGCTTTTCTCCCCATTTTCTTCACAAGCATTACTTTTAAATGTTATGAAGTGGGCGAGGTTTAGCGCTTAGGATTGTACAATATGATCAACATACCAGGTCTGCATTAGGCGGACCTAATTTATTATGGATGTTTGATTTAATATGCTGTATATTGTTGTAAACATAACCTTTAAACAGTGTTTTTCCACAGGTAGCCCAGAGACGCCCTTGATTTGAGTTTGCAGAGACGGAGGGGATTATTGATATAGCATAGTGGCAACCTTATTGTTCTTTGGTTATAGCTTGAATCCTCAAAGCCACATCTCCAGAGTCACACTTTCTTTGGTTCAAGGTTTTCTTACAGACATTTCGCCATAATACGCTGTTTGCTGTTTTGCATGATTTAACTGCTCTGTGACCAAAGTTCTATTTCTTGAAGTCTGCTGAGTATCACTGTGTTGGAGGTATATCACCGATTGCTGCTAATATGCAGATGCATGGTTGCTGTAACTCCTTATGGTCTGTGTGAACTGTCAGAGTACATGTGCACCCATGACATTATGAACTGTTCTGATGATGTACACCCATAACAATATGGACTGTTCTGATGCTGTGCACCATGAAACCATGGGCAGTTCTGATGATGTGCACCCATAACAATATGGGCAGTTCTGATTATGTGCACCCATAACAATATGGACTGTTCTGAGGCAGGGCACCCAGTATATTATGGACTGTGACGATGTGCACCCACCTCGCTGATGATAATACAGGCCTTGGAGACTCAGTGACAGCTTATAAATCATTGTCTGCAACTTACAATGGAAGTCGACTGATGCGTGTCCAGCTCCAGCAGCAGTGAATAAATCCGGATGTCACCCGATTTGGTCACCCAAAATCACATAAGCAGTTATGGATGGTGGAAAAATATGAACTATGTTTGATGATCTGTTTAAGAAGGTGTGGCATTAAAACATTTGTGTGGTGGCTGAAGGATGCAGGCTGTAACTTGAGATAGCATTGTGCTGTAATGTATCGGGTTCCATCAGTCTCAGCAAATTTGAATCACTTTTAAGGATGGTGGAGAGACTGGTGTATGACCAAATAGCAAAGTGAGGGCTTTCAAATCAAGATATGAAAGCCCTCAAGTGGGGGATATGTAAATATACAGTGGTATAGGAGTTGGAAGAGAATTGTTAATAATGTTGCTTATATAAAATACACAGCAAAGAATGTATGGCACAACATCAGGAGGAAGGCCTAGAGGAGGTATTCAAAGCAGAGTGTGTGAGCATCCCGAGTCTATAAAGTAATACATTCTAAACAATGCAGCAGGAAGAGACGAGATAAGGAAGCCAGATTAGGAGAAGAGTAAAACTTGCAACTAGGGTCATAAAAGATCAAAGAGAAAGAATACCAGTGATGAAATCCCTCTTTGGGTATAATTGGGGGGATCCTGAGACAAGAGGGAGGCAGGGAGGAAGGCAAGAAGGAGACTGCTTGCACATGAGAAGGGAGAGAAGAAGAAAGGAGGAATGAAGGCGGCCAGCTGAAAAGGTCTGCTTGTGGGTGCCCGTTTCAGGGGGGTAATGCATATACCAGAAGTCAAAAGAACCTACAGTCTTACAGTCATATGCGTGTATCCATTGTGTTATCATTGGCCAGATATTGATAATATTTGTATATGTGTTTGCCTATTTTAGTCGAGCCGGGCAGGATAGATATATATATATATATATATATAATATTATTAATATTTTAGTTATTATATAAATTGGACCATTTCAATGGGAGTGGCCGTGAAAAACACACCTCCCTCCCTATGAGGAGCACCAAAAAATTCTAACAAACCTATATATTCAAAAATGTATTGATACATGTAAATTCATTAAATTACACAAAATACACATAACACAAGACAATTAAAAACAAATGGCGGGTCCCTGTTTCTATTACTCTCTATATATATCAACAGACCCAGATCATGGGTGATCCACTATAAATTATCTGTGATGCAAATCATGCTCCAATATGTATAGGATCAATGAGGGCAATCCTGTTTCTATAAGTAAAATACAGGAGTCTGTACGCGCAGGGATAGTATATCTCTGCACCCACTTACCCCTGTAACTGTGCCGGCACAAAAAGAGGACCCAAATAGGTCACTGTGTTAAACCATACTAACCTAATCAATAATAATGACCAATTATCACACCATAAAAATTATAAATAACCCCTAAAGGCCAATACCCTGTACAAAACATCTACAGATTAGGTGCTGAGTGCTAAAATATATACACAATAACACACCATGAATCTAAACTCAGTGCATATAGAAATATATCCTATAAGAAAAACCAACTATCTAAATATTAAATAAAGTGCATAAAAATATACAGGCAATTGCTAATTAATAAATATTAGATGAAATACAAACAATTAATACTACAAACCTCCACAACTAATCAATTAGAAAATGAATAAACCAATATGACAAGTAGTATGGAACTCAAAGGGCTCAAAGGGCCCAGAATAAAATGTCTGCACAGTCAGGAAGACATACTACCAGTGCCCAAAATCACGCATATAGACCAGGAAACATGTCAGCATCACATCACAAGAGAGGGACCGCAAATAACCCAGGCCACCCGCGCCCGCCGCCCCCGTGCGGCTTCAAAGGGTGAAGGCACGTGCCATTCAGGAATATAAATGTATTTACATAATTCGCACGCGCCAGCCAGGAGGGTTAATTCTTTACATAATTGGCTAAGCCAGCCAGGAGATATTATTAATATTTTAGTTATTAATAGTTTAATTTATTTACACCATGTTCCACTAAAGGTTAAATTCATGTTGTTATCATTCATGTATTCCACCAACCGAGGGATGTCTACTGAAGGACCCCGTCAAATAATAAAGAGGTCATCAACATATCTACTATAAAAAATATTTATTGAACAAAAAGTTATTATCCCCAAAGATGCGGCGCTGCTCCCACCAACCCATAAAAAGGTTGGCGAGTGCACCCACCGCAGCACCACATGGAGATAAAAAACACCTGCAAAAAAAAAGGAATTATGAGAAAGAAGATATCCGATGGCCATCAAAATGAAATATTTCAAGTCTTGGAGATAGTCCGAATAGTTATCCTTGTGGAATTCAACTACCTGAACTGCCAATGAGTGAAGAAAGGAACTGTACAACAAAGATACGTCCAAAGGTACACCACCATTTTTATATTTATACTTATTATTTTTTATTTTTGCTATTATTAATATCCCCGTAGAGTTATAAATGTATGGCCATAACTAATCTGATTGGGAAAAGGAGACTTAGGTTACAATGTCATATGGATTTATCTTTCATTGCATTATCATCATATCTCATTAGTAGGACACAAAGGGGGGGTGGCAGCCGCTCAGACCATTTTATAACTAACCTGGGAGGTGCACGTTAGCAGGGCAATTAGTACACACAAGTCTTAAAGGAGCCACAGCACTCAACCCTGTCAGCTTGCAGGCCAGCC
This sequence comes from Gastrophryne carolinensis, assembly GCA_027917425.1. Lineage (NCBI taxonomy): Eukaryota > Metazoa > Chordata > Amphibia > Anura > Microhylidae > Gastrophryne > Gastrophryne carolinensis. The sequence goes on along the minus strand of CM051241.1, from coordinate 133,465,518 downwards.
TATAATCTGTCTCTAAACTTGGTTAAAAACAGAGGACTCGGTCACACACATCTGCAGAAGTATGCTTAAGCTGCACCACTACGCCAAAGTGCCTCTGTGGGGTGCAGTCCTAACTCTAATCTCTGAGAGCCCATCTGGGACATACAGTGCAATAGATAAATTGGGAGCAGGCTTACCTGAGGTTGCCCTAAACCTCTCAAGTGCAAGCCATGGGGTGGAAGGGTCAAAGACCTTGCAATACAGCCTAGACTCCACACACCATGTGCTTGCACAAATTCAAAAGAAACAAAGGGGGGGGGTGGCAGCCGCTCAGACCATTTTATAACTAACCTGGGAGGTGCACGTTAGCAGGGCAATTAGTACACACAAGTCTTAAAGGAGCCACAGCACTCAACCCTGTCAGCTTGCAGGCCAGCCTATAATCTGTCTCTAAACTTGGTTAAAAACAGAGGACTCGGTCACACACATCTGCAGAAGTATGCTTAAGCTGCACCACTACGCCAAAGTGCCTCTGTGGGGTGCAGTCCTAACTCTAATCTCTGAGAGCCCATCTGGGACATACAGTGCAATAGATAAATTAGTAGGACACACATTACCTTTTAATTTAATCCCCATTATCAAATGTACATACTGATTAATTGAACAATAGCAAATGTTTATCAATGTGATGTGATCATTTTTATTGTTAACATTATAATGAATAATATATTTTTTGGTGTATGTGTTGTCATCTTTTCTTTTGTTAATATGGATGCTGATGTGCTTCATGACTGGGAACGCTCCCATGGTTTCCTCTGTTTCCTTCTCCCCGCAATGTCCCCCGGTGGCGGCACATGCCATTATTTACAACACATGGAGTGCGCAGCGCTTTCCATAGATGGAGATGGGGTGTTGTACTCTACCACAGTCACTGCCAGCTCCATCTAGTGCACATATGTACTGCCGTAGATACCATTCAGCTTGGTACCCACGCCTGCTGGGAGGTCTGCCCCTCTCCTCCGAGGTGGGGCAGACTAACCTGGTTGCTATGATTGGGGGTCACGTGATGAGAGGGGATGGCTGTGGGGTGGAGGAGTTACTGGAGTTACAGTAGATGTGACAATTGTATGATTAAAAGCCTTTGGGGCCTGATGCAGAGCCTCCCCCGGTCTGAGCTTAAAACCTTCCGATTGTCCGGGGCTCCCGTTTGAATCGTGGCTCAAATGTGATGCAGAGCCTCCGTCGGAATGGCTCCCTAACTGATCCGTCAATTTCACTTTACTCGGAAAGCTTTTTTTGCTCTCTCGGGTGCCTTCAATTTGATCGGGGCTCCCGTTCACGTTCACACGGGCGGCCCGTTTTTCCCTGATTTTTCCTGCCTTTTTGAATGTACCTGCTTGGTTTCCGTCGTATTTGACCTTCCATTTTGGTGTTTTTTCCAAGTATACTTACATCTCCATGGCTCTTCAGTTGCCAATCTGGCTACACGCAAGCGCACATCCCTAAACCTCCATTGGAATATGCATATGGCACCAACTGCCAATTTGACACATATATATATTTTTTTTTGGGCATTCCTTCTTTCTTGCCATTAATGCATACCTTAATCTCTTTGGTGTTCCTTATTCCTTGCCTTTAATGTTTACCGTAATTGGTTTTGAGTTTTTCAGATTTTTTTTCCCATATCTAAACCTTTTGTGTCATGTAAATGTGTGATGATGTTGTGTGATTGTACATTTGCAGGAAAGACAACTCACAAAATCTGTTTATGTTTTTTTTAATCACACTTTTTTTTTTGCTTTAAAAAAACGATTCCGCAGCATCATCTGTAAAAAAAAAGATACAAGGACCCACCATTAATCCACAAAATACATTAACAAGTTTCCTGGCCTAACTAAAGTCACTTTATTAACCTCTTGCTGCCTCACATTGCCCTAGTTCTTCTATCTGCATGTAGCCTAGTTTGTAGCTGCGTACATGGGTTAAACTAAGGTGGGCTTGTATTTAAGGTGACAAACTAAGATGTTTCAGACTATTCTTGCGCTTTGTTTTTTTTTTATTATAAGGAATGTGTGCGCGCACATAAACGCACGCTCGCATACTCACATCCATGGTGATGTCGTCCTGCTCCTGTGTAAAGATGGCATAGCTCCTGGTATAGCTCTGACGTTCCCCCGCAGTGACGTGCAGGACATCCAAAATTGGAATGCCCCAGAGACATGATGCCTGTAACCCAGTCCTGGATTTCTTCACACTCCAAAGGGCTGGGTTACATGGGTTTTGGCCTGCTTTAAAACATCATGACCAAATCAGGTTAGGATGGAATAACCCACCTCCTTTACATTATTCTTAAAGTAACACAGGTTCCCTCACATAAAGCATAACAAAACCCAGAGCGGCCACTGGTCTTCCCCCTGGAAATCCCAGATCGGGATGCCCCACTGTGTGAAACCCTTTTTAATAAGACTTTACTCAGAAATGGCAGACTCCCTCTCTTAAAGCGGGACAAGCCATGATTAGTTTAATGACCTTAGCAGGCGTATATTGTAGTGCCCCACCAGTCTGATCAAGACAACGGAACCTCATCTTCAAGAGACCAAAGGCTCGCTCCACCACAGAGCGAGTCCTCCTGGGGGCAGTATTGTAGGGCTCCTCTGCCTGTGAAGATGGGTGCAGGATTGGGGTCTGCAGCCAGGGGAGCAAAGGATAGCCAGACTCTCCTGCCCAAAACCTCTTGGATGACGGAGGGCAAATTCCATTTCATGGTTAGGGGAGACTGGTGGTTGGTTCACATTTGGGGGGGGGGGTTTATGCCCCCAGAAAATCCTAAGAAGAGGTCCTATGTTAAAAATCCCTGGGATGAGGTACTTAATCATGCCCTGACTGGGCTGTCCCCAGGATATCAACTCAAGTGAAGGTTCTGGTGCCAGGATTGGCTGGTGGTCTCCATCTTAGCTCAGTGTAAAGAACTCACAGGAGGGGCCGAAGAAGGGAAAGGAAGGGACCATACACTGTGATTAGTAGCTTGGGGCTTTGTATAATGAACATCCCGATGCCCCCCCCCCCCCCCCCCAGTGGTCAGTTTCTGCTTGCTACAGGCATTGAAAAAACACACCTCTAATAGTTTAGAGGATTTTTAGTGATTTGGTTTGATTCAACAAAATCCGAAACAAAGTCCTTATTCATTCAGGTCATGGTATAGCTGTATTAAGTCAAAACAAGAGGAAACACCAGATGTACCATTACAGTAGCCTAGCAGACACAGAGGGAGGTGGTCAAATTTTACTGACGCAGATACTTGAATCATCACTAAAGCGAATCAAAATCCTATTCGCTGACCCTATAGTTTTTCAGAATACAATTTCCTCTCCATGGGGCATCCCAATTTGGGATACCCTGCTGTGTAAAACCCATTTGGTTCAGCGTATATTCACCTAACCTACAATCCCATGGCACTACTATGAGCTGTGGCCGCATCCCTGAAACTTGAGTGGTGGACAGGCACATGCACAGAATGGGGGAAGCCGCTTTGTGCACAACCTGCTGCTGCCAGCCCTGCTGGATTTCAGATGCTGTTTTCTGTTTCGTGTTTCTCAGCACGATGATTGACAGGGGGAGGGGGATTCTCCCACACCACACAGTCCATTACAGGTTATTGGGAGGATTCGGCACACTGCCTGTTATAGGGGATTGGAGGGAATCTGCATACTGTAAGTTATAGAGAGATTGGGGACTATTTTAGCCCACAATTTTGTTTGATGTGTAGACTAAATAGACCATATGGTCTTCTTCTTCTGATATCAACCATCCATGTTTCTGTGTTTCTATGAATGTGGAGAAGGCAGAGGAACTGTTCATTTTAACTTACACCTACTGCAAGAGCATATAGTACAGGAGGTGAGGAAGCAGAGCCTAGTACTGATTCATGCTGGGTTGGTTAGATTTCCACTTATTCTGTTCACCACTTGATAGGACAGGTAGATTAAAGAGTGCACATCAACGTAGAATGGTGGGCATCGAAAATGAAAATAGCATTTAGACAACTGATACTGTATCTAACCAAAGTGGCACAAATCAAATTCATTGCAAAGCACATATACCACATCCAGATTTGAATTTTCAAATCAATCGCTTAAGCCTCAGGACCAGAGGATGATGAGCGGCAATAGAGAAGTGATAAATGGAGAAAGATTGAAGGGCAACTCAGAGGAAGGCAAGGACAAATGCCATATGCACCAGTGGTGGAAGCTTCAGTGATGGTAAAAACGCAGGAAGCTCCAGAGAAAGATTGGGAGAAATGGTGGACCCTTCAAAGGAATGAAGGATGACCAGCTGCAGCAGTAGCTGCAATAAGGGATGAGTCAGCGATTCAGATTCTTTCCTGAATTTTAGGAAAGAATTTGTGGAAACCAAACTATTTCCCTCGAAAAAAATAATTGCTTCATTTTTTTAGGGCATCTTTCCAGAGCCAGGCAATGTCCTCCTGTAGTGGCAGCAGTTTTGATGTCCTCCTCTTCATGGTATCATCCCAACTGTCCTCAATTCCACAGACATTCCTGGCATGACTTCGGCCTGGCAACCCTACCCTGGGGCGGGCCACTGGCTAAAAAAAAAGGGAGCCCCAGTGCATACATTGGCAATGACCTGGCAGATAATCAGCTGTCAACGACCACCACCAGGGCCAGTTTGAAGGCTTCAGAGCCAGGGGAAGACCATTTTTTTAGCAATACATCAAAAAATTTGAAACAAATCAAAATGTGGCAAAGTATACAAATTTTAAACAAATTCACTCTAGTAGCAGTGGAGAAGGCAACATGGACCAGAAGAAATTTAGCAACAGCAGAGAAGGTGGCAATAACTAAAGGACAAGTGGTGGCAGTGGAGAAGGTGGTGAGAACTGGAGGCTAATCAGCAGCATAGGAGGACCAATAAGTGTCCATGCCACAGAAGGGTCATATAATGTGAGGTGAGATGCGGTATGCATACATTGCAAAGGGGTCCACTAAGACTCTCTTCCCCAAGGGCCCAGACCTGGCACAAGCCAATGTTTCTTTTGAAACATTTGCGCATTGTGCAACATGAGATCAGCAAGTACTGAAATACACTTTTCTGATCATTTTCTCCTTCAAATCATAAACATGTATAAAAAACCATTAGTGTAAATGTATTTACAAAGAAATAGCCTAATAATAAGCTTATATGAGGTTAAAGACCTTTATTGTGAAGTAAAAAGAAAAGATGATAACATTTTATTCTAATCTACTGTCAAGTTAGCAAGAATGCTTTTTCTCATGGTTTCTAAAGAAAAATTGCTGTTCTTCCCTCTCTCCTGGTTCAGCAGTCCATTTTATTTTCTTGCAGTTTTTTTTCCGCACATCACGAGAAAAACTCTCCAAAAGCGTGATTTCTTGGGGTAAGAGAAAGCCAAGATCAAGAGTAGAAAGTGCCAGGGGATTGCTTTATTGTTGGGGACCGTGCTCTGCCATTAAGGGGTTAAATAGTAGTTAGTGTTAGGTACAGGTCACAAAATTGAGAGAACCAGGAAGTGCTTAAAGGTTGGTTCTGAAGAGAAATCCTCAGAGAGTGCATGCAGGGCCACCATCAGGGCAGTACAGGCAGGACATCTGTAGGGGGCCCAGACGGGTTTGCAGCAACCCACGGGCTTTACTAACAGGCAGCATAATGTCAGAGCAGCATGTTTCCCCTCTTACAAAGAAGAAACTTAGAAAAGTCCTCAGTGAGCTGCCAAGCCCCCTCCTCCTTCTCTCCATGCTGCCTGATTATCATATGACACTCCGTAGTCCAGCACCGGGTGAGACCCCTCCTCCCCCTCTCTTGTCATCACCCAACATGTATGCTATGATTGCTGGGTCTGGAAGATTTAGAAGTGCAACAGGGGGGTGGAGCAGGTAGAACATTTAATAGAGCCTTATCGACCACCAGGTATAAACTAGCATTTTAGTACGAATGTCTCTGGGGGTTGGGCTATAGGCTTATCACTAGTAGGTAGTGTACCTGGGGGTCTGACATCATCTCCATCTTAAATAATTCAATAGCAAACTTAAATAAGTCAAAAACTCTCCTGATGTCAGGGATCTTGAGGCCAGGTTTAATATTGGGATTTCTTGGTTGTCTATCGAGTGACCATCAGTTGTTTGCATGTGCTGCTTTTGTTTGTTTCCACCCCGCCTGGATCTTTCGTGGACTTGTCCAACAAAAAGGAGGTCTTCTGCTTTTCTTGCTGCCAGAATGGTCGCTGTCTGATGATTGGTTTTCTGTTGGTCGATCACTATCAGATGATGATGCCGCGGTTACTTTTTACTCGTTTATGTGGTCTCTCTATTCCCTCATTTCCAGTGAGCCATGGATAAACTTTTCCTTCATTATCATCCAAACAAACTTGTTTAAATGTATCTCTTTAAAACTTGAGGCTTTCTATATAAGTTGTCATATCATTCTCTAATCTTTGCAGATCTGCAGTCACCTTTGGTGTTGGTGGTGTACTTCTTGGACTAAAAGCTCCAAGGTGTTAATCTCTCTGTTGATCAGGCAAATCTGTAGCTTGAATTCTTCAAATCACTAATAACATAATAAATTAATTTTAGTTGGATACTTTACACCATTTCTCACAAAAGTCCCATTTATTCCTGCAAATGGTGGTTTAACTTTTGAATCTGAGGCCCCTCGATATTTTTTTTTTTGCCCTGTAATACTCAGAGAGTGTCAATCCATGCAGTTCGAAGTCCGACCATTTCTTCTTCAATATCCTTAATTCTTGTATTTGGTCATTAACAGTGCTTTTCCCAATTGCACCAGCTGCATTTGCTGGAAAGAAGATAGTCTCTATAGTCTCTATCTGTTCTGTTGTAATTGAGCCTTTACTCCATCTATACCCCAAACAACTTCCATGTGTGTCGCAAATAGTTCCAAGATTTGCTAGGGGCTGTTGCAAGCCAAAGTCCATTCAACATCCGCACTCTTAGCAAATATGTTCAATGACTGGTGCATTGGCCCCGCGGTGGCACCTCTAGCATACTTTCAAAAGAGAGAGCCAGCTCTCCTTTCAGTGTAATAAATGATGTATTCACAATTCAGGTAAACCATCCAATGTTAAGTTTTGGGGTCACGCAGAACCCCTTTCTCAAGGAATAAGCAAACCATTTGTGTTGTAAGAGACACACTTAAATACAAAAGACAGCCAAGTGGAGTGTGTCTCTTACAACACTAATGGTTTGCTTATTCCTTAGGGAAGGGGTCCTACGTTACCCTGAAACGTATCGTTGGATGGTTCGCCTGATTTGTGTTTATATAGTTTATTATACTGAAAGTAGTGCTATCTCTTTCTTTGGCCTGTGTCTAGCAATTGGGGCATGTTGGGGAGCGGGACCTGGAGCATTCGGCTGTATAGGGCCCAGACATTTCTGATGGAAGCCCTGAGTGCACGGGTTGTGTAGAGCACCATCTCAGGGCTGGGCATGCGGTAGCCTGGCAGGGGCTGTGGACCAGTGTCTTCTTACAAAAGCACTGGCTGGTGCCCTCTGCTTTGGGTTGTTAGGAGTCACCCCCCCCAAAGCACATCCTACCCAGGGAGCCTTGGAGGCACCGGGTGCGGTTTTCGCAAGGCCACGGTCAGGAGGAACACACCAGCGGATGAAAATTCATGAAGGATGATCTGAGCAAATGCCAGGTAGGAAGTTCAGATGCCAAGTGTTAAGGACAAGAGTGCCTACTGATGTTTTCTCAATAAAAAGGGACAGCCCTGTTAATCTGCTAAGTGAATCCTTCTTCACTGAAGAGGACCTAAAGCCATTCCACCTACCAGCTTTAAAGTCTGAGTACTGAGTCCTCCATGGTCTCCCTAAAATCTCCCTACAATCAGGAACCCCTGCTACATTGGGGCTTCGGCCTATCACTTTTTCCTCCACCCACTGAAGGCATCCCAGGGTGTGTGTGTCTGTCACTGCTAAATATAACTGTTGTTGCCAAGATCTAGCTTATTTTCTGTAACCCATTTGATTTTATTTATTTATGACCACCTTTTACGGTGAAACGTGGACATGAAAGTTGCTTCTATAAAAAAAAGCAGGGAAAAGACAGACAGGGAAAGCAAAGAGGAGTTATCTTCCCCTGCACACGCCACACGCAAGTATCAGTGTATCACACACACAGTCTGATACAAGACTTATCAGTGTTAAAAAAAGGTGTTCATGAATAAAAGAACACCGGAGTTAAAATACAGGTAGGTGGCTAAATCTCAGCAATGACAGATTTATTTAGTAGCATGCCAAAATGAATCCTCTACATGGCAGGTAGGCAAACAATTATTTGTTTTTAAATCTGGACAATCTCTTTAAATTACCATTATTATTAAATATTATTATATTATAGGCTACAGAAAATAATTTTAGACTTTATTTTTTGTTTAAAAATCATCCCTTCTGTTGTTTTTTACCCACTGTTCCCACTGTAGAGGCCACCCAGACATGGTGGCCCCTATCAAGATAGAACTCAGCCCCTCAACACACCTACTACATTTATTGCAATGGGGGGCGTGGCAGGGCATGGGGGAGTGCTGGTTCCGGCTTGGCATACCCCTCCCCGGCCATTATTCCGGCACTCCCCAGCATATTTATGATTTTTTTTCTTCCTGAAAATCTTCGGCGCTGTATTTTTAGTCATTACAGTTATAAGAAATCACTACTGGGTACAAACTGCGTTTAGGCTGCGTTTTAGTGGTTGGTGTCCAAATTACACATTGTTAAGCAAAAGAAGCCATGTATCCAGGAAAAAAAAATCTATACTCACTTTTGTACCCGCAGCTCTTTCATACAGCGTTTTATTACAACTTACTAATTGCCGAAAACCGTGGAGCCCAGACATGACGGCCCCTATCAAGATGGAATTCAACCTCAACACACCTATTTTATTAATTACAATGGCGGGCGTGGTAAGGCAGTGGGGAGTGCTGGTTCTGCCTTGGCATACCCCTCCATTGCAGTGAGTGGAGTGGGTGTGCCAAGGGGTGGAATTCCATCTAGGAGGAGGAGATTGAAAACTTTTTTTGTTTGTTGTCTGAACAAGTGTACCAAAATTAAATATTTCCCCCCAGACGTCCTCTATACTGCTGTAATGCATGATAAGGGAAGTAGTTACCAGGTTCAGGAAATTCCTAGATTCTGGCTATAGATCTTTTTTAATTTCTATGGTGAAAAGAAAACCTTGAATAGATTTGCTACTTTCTGATGTTCATGCATGCTTATCAGATTTAGGCAGAATAGAAAAAGGTAATAATGATATTCTCCTCCATAAAAGATTTTATTCAAATGAATTTAAAATATCACAATATCTCACGAGCGCAAAGAGGAAATATTGTATTGCAGAAATCATATTTTTCAGCAGTTTCTATAGCAACAGAAAAGGGCAGTTTAAAATAAAAATTATCACTGTCAACTAACATGTAGGGATGTCACCTTCTGTGCTGTCAGAGCCAAAGCAGATTTTTTCTGTCAAATTCTCTTGATGGCATTCTGGAATTATGTTTCCTATGAAAAAAAAAAAAACATGAAATGTCCCTGAAAAGAAGTTTGTCTAGCTGAAAAGCCACAAGTGTCACAGCCAGGGCCGGCTCTAGGTTTATGTGGGCCCTTGTGTGATAGAGTCTCAATGGGAACCTTGCTGTGTGGTATGACTCGCCATACATTGTGATACTGTTGCAAGTATGGTGAATAGAAAGGAAAAAAAACATTTGAACCATCTAGGTCAGGGGTGCCAAACTCATTTTCACCAACAGTCACATCAACATTCTGGTCTCCTACAACAGAACAAAAACAACCATTCATTTAAATGGTTACAAACACAGATTTTGCAAAGGACAGATGATGAATTAATTTGCCCAGGTTTAACCTTTTACAGCACCACAGAATATGATGATCTACAAATAACATCATTATTATTATCATTATTATTATTATTATTATTATTATTATTATTATTAATAATAATAATAACCACACCATAATTTTTCCAAGGACAGATGCAGACAGGAAATTATTTTACCAGAGGCCTTGCGCAGTGGCATGGAGTATGATGGTATATGTTTCTAGGACAGATGCAGATTCTGAGTTATTTTTTCCAGAATAGCCACAGAATTATTTTTTGCAGGACAGCACTAAAAAAATAATGTTTCCAACCTCAACGGCAACAGCCAGCAAGACCCCCTGCAGAAGCTGTAGTACCCTCTGTGGCAGTTAGTTGGGTGGGTTAGGACTCCCCCTAGTGTGGTGAGAGCTGGTTGCCCAGAGACAAAGAACAGTTGCAGACTCTACTCACTTCTCCCCCCAAAATGATAAAAAGGCACGCATCAGCCACTTGGGATTAGGGTTGGTACTGTTCTCCACATTGGAGTGCAGGGTACCAGCACATCACTCGGCAGTACCTCACACAAATACAAGGACATACTGCTGGACCAAGAAGCTTGGGGTGACTGGGCTGGCCATCCACCTGTCCCGAACAACTCACCTTCTCACCGGTCCCGCAACGTCTGCAGGTGGCGCGGGTTCTGGCGCCTGTCAGGCTCCCTCCATCCTCGGCGGTCGCGTCTCCGTCAGGTGGCATCGGAGCGAGCGGGGCCATGCCCCCTCTCCGTCCTGCAGGCAGCGCGCCCACCGGAGGCTGAGTTAAGGTGAGCCAATGAGCCCAGAGTGCTCTGGGCTAAACGCCCTTTAGTGTTCAAACAGGGCAATCAGCCCAGGGTTCCCAAGTTGCACCAATCACCATTCCCCCTCCCCAGCCAATCCAATTAGTCCCCATCAGTTAAAGGTGTTTTCCCACACTTACTCCTTGCACATGATAGCGTGCTGCTGGGTGTGATTATCCATATCTTGAACTTCCCATTTTGATCTTGTTGTGTATTGACCATCCCGTGATTGCCGCCTGGACCGACCTTTGCCTGTTTCTGACTACGATTTGCCTGCTCCCTTGTACTGCAAACCTGTAACCTCCCGGCTTGACCCTTGGCTCGACTTTGACTCCTCTTCCTTCTCATCCTTTGGTGCCGCGCTTGTTTGGACTGATCTCTCGAGTATTACCCCTGCTTGCCGACCTCACCCAGTCTCGTTCCAGGTTCACCCGCCTTCCTCCCCGTAAGTCTGCATCCTTTGTGCTACGAAGTCCTGGGGGCACCCGTGCCCGGTGAGGCGTATAAAGCGCCCTGACAGAGGGGGGCTTGTCTATAGGTGAAGCTAGCAGCAGAGATTGCGGGGTTGCGGACTTACTCAGAAGGCGGGTGTCCCACGGGACCTGACATTATCACGGGCCTAAAGAATGGAAGAACTTGTGCAACAGGTGCAGGCTATCCACCACTGCCATCAATCAACTAGCCCAATGAGTCGCTACGCAAGAAAGTTGCTAGTTACCTGCACCACTAGCACCTGTTTCCTCTGTCTAGCCGAAGGTTCCCCTCCCAGAGAAATTTTTGGGAGAACGTTAGAAATTTTCTAACTTCAAGAATTCGTGCGAGCTTTACTTCCGCCTGCGGCCCAATTCCTCTGGGTCTGAGACACAAAAAGTGGGCCTAGTCATTTCGCTCCTTCAGGATGACCCACAGACCTGGGCCTTTGGACTGGCACCTACCGATGAGGCCTTGCAGTCAGTCTCCACCTCCTTTTCCACCATGGAGGTCTTGTGTGCGGACCCTGATCGGGCATCTACGGAAGACTCTAAGTTGCGGAGTTTAAAACAAGGGAAACGGTCGGCCGAAGAATACAGCGCCGAGTTCCGTCGATGGGCCATCGAGTCCCAGTGGAATGATTCAGCCCTGTGCAGTTAGTTCAGAATCCGGCTCTCAGAAAGTATCAAGGATACTTTAGTTAATTTCCCTCAGCCAAAAATTCTTGATGAATACATGCAGCTTGCCATCAGAGTGGATAGACGGCTCAGGGAGAGGCGTGTGGAAAAAGTTAAGGACCAGCCGTGGGGTCCTCCTCGTCAACAATTCAGCCCTAGGGGTCCCGCTGCCTCGTCTTCTGTGGCACCCGAGGAGCCCATGCCACTTGGGGTGACTCACCTCTCCCAGGCGGAGAAGATAAGAAGCAGATCGCAATGGCTTTGCCTGTACTGCAGAAATCCTGGCTATTTCGCCAAGAATTGCTCTAACAATGCCCCGGCGGTGGGAAACTACAGCACCTAGATCTGGTTGAGGGAATTCGTCTATGCGATCAGGTACCACTCCCTCATATAAATAGATTGCTTTTACCCGCTATGATCTCTTGGGGACCTTCCAGGATGTCTGTCACCACCTTCATTGATAGTGGGGTGGCTGGCAACTTCATGGATAGGTCTCTAGCATCCAATTTAAATATCCCTTTGATCCCCTTAGAAAATTCACTTTGTGTCCTGGCCGTCAATAACGAACCAATTGTGGGGGGTTTCCTATAAAACCCCTTTTGTGAATAAAGTGGTGGGTTCCTCCCATTCCGAGAAGCTAGAAATGTTTATCTTAGAGAGTCCTGTTTCTCCTATAGTACTAGGATTTCCATGGTTAAAGATCCACAACCCGGTTGTTAATTGGGTATCTGGGGACTTGGTTAAATGGAGTCCATTTTGTTTAGATCACTGTTTTTGGACCCCCCCCTAAGATCGACTCATGTCTCTCTTGAGGGTTTACCTCTGGCCTATGCAGACTGGGCAGATGTTTCCTTCAGAAAAATTCACTGACTCTTTTCCTCCACATAGGGCTTACGATTGTCCCATCAATCTGCTACCAGGTAACATGCCCCCTAGGGGGAAAATATACAATCTCACCCTCTCAGAAGAGACAGCCATGAAAGAATACATTGCAGAGAATCTTAAGAAAGAAGGATGGTGGTTTACGTCCCTGTATCGATTATCGGGGACTAAACAAGATCACGGTAAAGAATAGTTATCCGTTACCTTTAATCGACGACCTCTTTAACCAATTATCTGGGGCACAGATTTTTTCTAAACTTGATCTTAGAGGAGCATATAACCTCATTTGCATACACCAGGGAGATGAATGGTAGACAGCCTTTAATGTAAAAGATGGGCACTACAAGTACTTGGTTATTAGAGATGAGCGAGTAGTATTCGACCGAGTCGGTATTCGATCGAATACTACGCTATTCGTCATACTCGATTTCAATCGAGTACAGCGGCGATGGCGCACTCACAATTCGTTTCCCCTCCCACCTTCCCTGGTGCGTTTTTTACACCAATCACCATGCAGGGGGGGTGGGACAGGTCCTGGGAGGACGCTGGCATCGCGAGAACGGCGTCTACACGCATTGGCTGGAAAAACCATGTGACCTCGAATCTACAAAACTCAGCACTTCCTCTTCATCAGCATTAGCAGCTTGAACTTAGTGAGGGATAGACGCTCACAGCAGGGAAAGACATGCTGTAGCTGGCAGGGCCCCAGAAGCTCGGGATATCGCATTTACCACCATATATACCAGCTACCAGAAGACAAGAGAGTCATTAAGAGCCCTTATTAGGGCTACTATGCTGAACGGTATATAGCTCCTATGTAGGCAGGCAGGGCCCCAGAAGCTCGGAATATCGCATTTACCACCATATATACCAGCTACCAGAAGACAAGAGAGTCATTAAGAGCCCTTATTAGGGCTACTATGCTGAACGGTATATAGCTCCTATGTAGGCAGGCAGGGCCCCAGAAGCTCAGAATATCGCTTTTACCACCATATATACCAGCTACCAGAAGACAAGAGAGTCATTAAGAGCCCTTATTAGGGCTACTATGCTGAACGGTATATAGCTCCTATGTAGGCAGGCAGGGCCCCAGAAGCTCAGAATATCGCTTTTACCACCATATATACCAGCTACCAGAAGACAAGAGAGTCATTGAGAGCCCTTATTAGGGCTACTATGCTGAACAGTATATAGCTCATATGTAGGCAGGCAGGGCCCCAGAAGCTCAGAATATCGCTTTTACCACCATATATACCAGCTACCAGAAGACAAGAGAGTCATTAAGAGCCCTTATTAGGGCTACTATGCTGAACGGTATATAGCTCCTATGTAGGCAGGCAGGGCCCCAGAAGCTCAGAATATCGCATTTACCACCATATATACCAGCTACCAGAAGACAAGAGAGTCATTGAGAGCCCTTATTAGGGCTACTATGTTGAACAGTATATAGCTCATATGTAGGCAGGCAGGGCCCCAGAAGCTCAGAATATCGCTTTTACCACCATATATACCAGCTACCAGAAGACAAGAGAGTCATTGAGAGCCCTTATTAGGGCTACTATGCTGAACAGTATATAGCTCATATGTAGGCAGGCAGGGCCCCAGAAGCTCAGAATATCGCATTTACCACCATATATACCAGCTACCAGAAGACAAAAGAGTCATTGAGAGTCCTTATTATTAGGGCTACTATGCTGAACAGTATATAGCCCATATGTAGGCAGGCAGGGCCCCAGAAGCTCAGAATATCGCTTTTACCACCATATATACCAGCTACCAGAAGACAAGAGAGTCATTGAGAGCCCTTATTAGGGCTACTATGCTGAACAGTATATAGCCCATATGTAGGCAGGCAGGGCCCCAGAAGCTCAGAATATCGCTTTTACCACCATATATACCAGCTACCAGAAGACAAGAGAGTCATTGAGAGCCCTTATTAGGGCTACTATGCTGAACAGTATATAGCTCATATGTAGGCAGGCAGGGCCCCAGAAGCTCAGAATATCGCATTTACCACCATATATACCAGCTACCAGAAGACAAGAGAGTCATTGAGAGCCCTTATTAGGGCTACTATGTTGAACAGTATATAGCTCATATGTAGGCAGGCAGGGCCCCAGAAGCTCAGAATATCGCTTTTACCACCATATATACCAGCTACCAGAAGACAAGAGAGTCATTGAGAGCCCTTATTAGGGCTACTATGCTGAACAGTATATAGCTCATATGTAGGCAGGCAGGGCCCCAGAAGCTCGGAATATCGCTTTTACCACCATATATACCAGCTACCAGAAGACAAGAGAGTCATTAAGAGCCCTTATTAGGGCTACTATGCTGAACTGTATATAGCTCCTATGTAGGCAGGCAGGGCCCCAGAAGCTCAGAATATCGCTTTTACCACTATATATACCAGCTACCAGAAGACAAGAGAGTCATTGAGAGCCCTTATTAGGGCTACTATGCTGAACAGTATATAGCTCATATGTAGGCAGGCAGGGCCCCAGAAGCTCAGAATATCGCTTTTACCACCATATATACCAGCTACCAGAAGACAAGAGAGTCATTGAGAGCCCTTATTAGGGCTACTATGCTGAACAGTATATAGCTCATATGTAGGCAGGCAGGGCCCCAGAAGCTCAGAATATCGCATTTACCACCATATATACCAGCTACCAGAAGACAAGAGAGTCATTGAGAGCCCTTATTAGGGCTACTATGTTGAACAGTATATAGCTCATATGTAGGCAGGCAGGGCCCCAGAAGCTCAGAATATCGCTTTTACCACCATATATACCAGCTACCAGAAGACAAGAGAGTCATTGAGAGCCCTTATTAGGGCTACTATGCTGAACAGTATATAGCTCATATGTAGGCAGGCAGGGCCCCAGAAGCTCGGAATATCGCTTTTACCACCATATATACCAGCTACCAGAAGACAAGAGAGTCATTAAGAGCCCTTATTAGGGCTACTATGCTGAACTGTATATAGCTCCTATGTAGGCAGGCAGGGCCCCAGAAGCTCAGAATATCGCTTTTACCACCATATATACCAGCTACCAGAAGACAAGAGAGTCATTGAGAGCCCTTATTAGGGCTACTATGCTGAACAGTATATAGCTCATATGTAGGCAGGCAGGGCCCCAGAAGCTCAGAATATCGCTTTTACCACCATATATACCAGCTACCAGAAGACAAGAGAGTCATTGAGAGCCCTTATTAGGGCTACTATGCTGAACAGTATATAGCTCATATGTAGGCAGGCAGGGCCCCAGAAGCTCAGAATATCGCATTTACCACCATATATACCAGCTACCAGAAGACAAGAGAGTCATTGAGAGCCCTTATTAGGGCTACTATGTTGAACAGTATATAGCTCATATGTAGGCAGGCAGGGCCCCAGAAGCTCAGAATATCGCTTTTACCACCATATATACCAGCTACCAGAAGACAAGAGAGTCATTGAGAGCCCTTATTAGGGCTACTATGCTGAACAGTATATAGCTCATATGTAGGCAGGCAGGGCCCCAGAAGCTCGGAATATCGCTTTTACCACCATATATACCAGCTACCAGAAGACAAGAGAGTCATTAAGAGCCCTTATTAGGGCTACTATGCTGAACGGTATATAGCTCCTATGTAGGCAGGCAGGGCCCCAGAAGCTCAGAATATCGCATTTACCACCATATATACCAGCTACCAGAAGACAAGAGAGTCATTGAGAACCCTTATTAGGGCTACTATGTTTAACAGTATATAGCTCATATGTAGGCAGGCAGGGCCCCAGAAGCTCAGAATATCGCATTTACCACCATATATACCAGCTACCAGAAGACAAGAGAGTCATTAAGAGCCCTTATTAGGGCTACTATGCTGAACGGTATATAGCTCATATGTAGGCAGGCAGGGCCCCAGAAGCTCAGAATATCGCATTTACCACCATATATACCAGCTACCAGAAGACAAGAGAGTCATTGAGAGTCCTTATTATTAGGGCTACTATGCTGAACAGTATATAGCCCATATGTAGGCAGGCAGGGCCCCAGAAGCTCAGAATATCGCTTTTACCACCATATATACCAGCTACCAGAAGACAAGAGAGTCATTGAGAGCCCTTATTAGGGCTACTATGCTGAACAGTATATAGCTCATATGTAGGCAGGCAGGGCCCCAGAAGCTCAGAATATCGCTTTTACCACCATATATACCAGCTACCAGAAGACAAGAGAGTCATTGAGAGCCCTTTTTAGGGCTACTATGTTGAACAGTATATAGCTCTTATGTAGGCAGGCAGGGCCCCAGAAGCTCAGAATATCGCATTTACCACCATATATACCAGCTACCAGAAGACAAGAGAGTCATTGAGAGCCCTTATTAGGGCTAATATGCTGAACAGTATATAGCTCATATGTAGGCAGGCAGGGCCCCAGAAGCTCAGAATATCGCTTTTACCACCATATATACCAGCTACCAGAAGACAAGAGAGTCATTGAGAGCCCTTATTAGGGCTACTATGCTGAACAGTATATAGCTCATATGTAGGCAGGCAGGGCCCCAGAAGCTCAGAATATCGCATTTACCACCATATATACCAGCTACCAGAAGACAAGAGAGTCATTGAGAGCCCTTATTAGGGCTACTATGCTGAACAGTATATAGCTCATATGCAGGCAGGCAGGGCCCCAGAAGCTCAGAATATCGCATTTACCACCATATATACCAGCTACCAGAAGACAAGAGAGTCATTGAGAGTCCTTATTATTAGGGCTACTATGCTGAACAGTATATAGCTCATATGTAGGCAGGCAGGGCCCCAGAAGCTCAGAATATCGCATTTACCACCATATATACCAGCTACCAGAAGACAAGAGAGTCATTGAGAGCCCTTATTAGGGCTACTATGCTGAACAGTATATAGCTCATATGTAGGCAGGCAGGGCCCCAGAAGCTCAGAATATCGCTTTTACCACCATATATACCAGCTACCAGAAGACAAGAGAGTCATTGAGAGCCCTTTTTAGGGCTACTATGTTGAACAGTATATAGCTCTTATGTAGGCAGGCAGGGCCCCAGAAGCTCAGAATATCGCATTTACCACCATATATACCAGCTACCAGAAGACAAGAGAGTCATTGAGAGCCCTTATTAGGGCTACTATGCTGAACAGTATATAGCTCATATGTAGGCAGGCAGGGCCCCAGAAGCTCAGAATATCGCTTTTACCACCATATATACCAGCTACCAGAAGACAAGAGAGTCATTGAGAGCCCTTATTAAGGCTACTATGTTGAACAGTATATAGCTCTTATGTAGGCAGGCAGGGCCCCAGAAGGTCAGAATATCGCATTTACCACCATATATACCAGCTACCAGAAGACAAGAGAGTCATTGAGAGCCCTTATTAGGGCTACTATGCTGAACAGTATATAGCTCATATGTAGGCAGGCAGGGCCCCAGAAGCTCAGAATATCGCATTTACCACCATATATACCAGCTACCAGAAGACAAGAGAGTCATTGAGAGTCCTTATTATTAGGGCTACTATGCTGAACAGTATATAGCCCATATGTAGGCAGGCAGGGCCCCAGAAGCTCAGAATATCGCATTTACCACCATATATACCAGCTACCAGAAGACAAGAGAGTCATTGAGAGCCCTTATTAGGGCTACTATGCTGAACAGTATATAGCTCATATGCAGGCAGGCAGGGCCCCAGAAGCTCAGAATATCGCATTTACCACCATATATACCAGCTACCAGAAGACAAGAGAGTCATTGAGAGTCCTTATTAGGGCTACTATGCTGAACGGTATATAGCTCATTCTAGCTATATACACACTGCACACAACGGCTGCTTTAGTGAGGGGTAGCTGCTGCTGGAATAGGGACAGAAAGACTTCAGTGGTGTATTAGCACCTATATACAAAACTATATACACTCTGCACAAAACGGCTGCTTTAGTGAGGGGTAGCTGCTGCTGCTGGAATAGGGACAGAAAGACTTCAGTGGTGTATTAGCACCTATATACAAAACTATATTTTGCACTACTGTTTTGTGTCCTCTGTGCCAACAAAACACTGTTTTATACCCGTTGCGTATAGGCACCATTTCACCTTCTGGCAGTATACGGCTGTATAGCCAGGTGTTCTCCTAAAAAATATATTTATATTTGGCACTACTGTTTTGTGCCCTCTTTACCAACAAAACCCTGTTATATACCCGGTGCGTATAGGCACCATTTCACCTTCTGGCAGTATACGGCTGTATAGCCAGGTGTTCTCCTTAAAAATATATTTATATTTGGCACTACTGTTTTGTGTCCTCTTTACCAACAAAACCCTGTTATATACCCGTTGCGTATAGGCACCATTTCACCTTCTGGCAGTATACGGCTGTATAGCCAGGTGTTCTCCTAAAAAATATATTTATATTTGGCACTACTGTTTTGTGTCCTCTTTACCAACAAAACCCTGTTATATACCCCGTTGCGTATAGGCACCATTTCACCTTCTGGCAGTATATGGCTGTATAGCCAGGTGTTCTCCTAAAAAATATATTTATATTTGGCACTACTGTTTTGTGTCCTCTTTACCAACAAAACCCTGTTATATACCCCTTTGCGTATAGGCACCATTTCACCTTCTGGCAGTATACGGCTGTATAGCCAGGTGTTGAGGGGTTAATAGCGAGCAGGTCTGTCTGTCTGTGTGTATGTATCTTTCTCTCTCTTTTCTATCTGCTGGCCAGCAAATCTTCATCTCTGTCCACTATCCTTTCACAGATAAACTAGTTCACTATTCCCCACCAACACACACACAGCATGACCAGCTACTTACCTGCAGAGACCAAACCAGAGCAGAGGGTGTGCTGGGTTTATATAGGATGCTGCTAATTACTGCCAGGTGAGGCAAAGCTGCAGCCAAACCTAGTGTGTTTATGTTCCTGTGTATAATTTGTTAATATGTATATAGATTATAAGCTCCTTTTTATTTTTAAAGGAGTCATGCTTTGTTGCTTTGTTTCATGTGGTTTAATGTATGATTTATATGTAATATTTCTGTTTAAAAACCAGATGTATATTCCTTTAAGAATAAAGGGCTGTTGGAAACTGGTAATTGGTAGATAAGTGCACCTGTATATAGGTGGAGGGATTTTCAGTTCAGTTCAGTCAGGATGAGCTGAGAGCTGGGGTGCTACTTGGTCCTACGGTAGCTATAACTTAACCCCTTATTTTCATGAATTTTGTTTTTTGTTCATTTGTTTTCTGTTTTTGCTCAAAATAAACCTAAGCCTATTTTTGCCAAGACTTGAGTGAGGACTGTTTTTACCGGCAACGACTCCCACGCCCCAACATATGGTGTCAGAAGTGGGGCGCTTGCTGTCTGCACTGGACTCATAAGCGCAGCTGTCAAACTCAGTCCATGGCCGGAAGAGGTCATGCCAGGAGATTTATAACAACTTCTTCTCCAAGGCGATCTCAGCGAACCAAGGGATCTATACAACCACCCAGACCTGCAGAAAGACGCCAACCAGTGGTCCCTAAATCCAAAATGGAAGGCACCCAGATTGAAGAATCTAAAGCTAAGATTCCAGAGGAGGGCGCTGCAGCTAGGAGCGGTACGGATTCACCGGTGAGTGTAACTACTCCAAAAAATATAGAGGAACTCCTTGTGTGGTTGGTTCACCGCCAAGAGCTAAGTGACCAGCGTAGAAAAGAGGAGGAAAAGTATGCTTATGAGCGTGAGCAATGGAGGAGAGAAAAAGAGGAGGAGCAGCGTAAAATTGAGCTGCAGCAACAAGAAAAGGAAAGGGTAAGGAGAGATGAACAGTTCTTACAGGTGCTGCAAGCCATGCAGCGCAATATACCTCCTACTACAAATTTAAGGCTTACTAAGCTATCAGAGACTGATGATATAGAGTCATTTCTTAAAGTGTTTGAAAGAGTGGCTCAAGCAAATAAGTGGCCTGAGGATCAGTGGGTTCTTCATCTTGCACCATTCCTCACCAGCAAAGCTTTGCAGACCTATAGCCAAATGCGCACTGAGGATGCAGGAAACTACCAAAAAGTTAAAGCTGCAATTCTGAGACGCTACAATATACATGGAGAGACATTTTGCCAAAAATTCCGGACCTACAGATACCAGGACAGGGAAGGGCCAAGAGAGGCCTACACCCAGCTGACGGAATTGTGCACCAAGTGGATGGCTCCGGAGGGCAAGACGGTTCAACAGGTGATGGAGACTATCATTATGGAGCAATTCTTGGATGTTCTACCTGCACCTATGCAAATCTGGGTCAAGGAACATCAGCCTGATGATGGTGAGCAAGCAGTGACACTCGCTGAAAACTTTTTGCTTGCAAGGAAAGGACTGATCCAGAAACCAAGTGTGGTAAGACCTATTCCTTTTACTACTGTTACTGATAAGCAGAGGGCTGAGACTGTTAAGTATAAAGGCCAGCATAAGGAGATTACTTGTTTTTCCTGTGGTAAAACTGGACATTATGCTAAGGACTGTGTCATGGTAACCAGTAGAAAAGTAAAAGGATCTGCAAATTGTGCGGGACTTGTGAAAGAATATTTGCAGCCTGTTACTGTGAACTCCCAAATGGTGACTGCTTTAATTGATACTGGGAGTCAGCAGTCTCTGATTAGATCAGACTTGGTGGACTCTTCTAATATAACAGGTCATTTGCTATTGACATGTGTGCATGGTGATAAAAAGGTGTACCCTAAGGCTATTATACCTGTGCAAATAGATGATATGCAAGTGTCAGTAGAAATGGGGGTAGTACCTACGCTGCCATATTCTGTAGTCTTGGGTCAGGACATACCTGGATTCGGTACTATGATCAAAAATAGCAGTTTGATTTCGGCAATAACAACTAGGTCACAAGTTAAAACACTGTCTACTGTACAACCTCTAGGTGACGTGTTTCCATTTGATGGCGATGTATTCGATGGTAATGGTAAAAGTCATCTTTCTAAGAGAGGAAAGCGACTTGCCCGTGAAAAATGGCGGTCTGAACATTGTCTCTTGGAAAAAGGACCTAATCAACCTTTAAATTGGGAGGATATGTCTGTTAAACAAAGACAAGATAACACCCTTGCCTTACCGTTCTCTCAGGTGAAAGGGGACACAGAAGAACCCAAACAGTATCCCTATTACACATTAAAAAATAAGATCCTGTATAGGGTTTGCCAGCACCCACAGACAGCAGAGCAAGTGTGGCAAATTGTGGTACCCTCTGAGTACAGAGAGTCAATTATGAATATTGCTCACAGTATTCCACTCTCTGGACATTTGGGTAGAAATAAAACTCTGTCAAGAATACTGAACCGGTTCTTTTGGCCTAAAATACATGCAGATGTGGCAATTTTTTGTGAATCATGTCCAGAATGCCAATATATTGCTCCAGGTGACAAAAAATGTAAATTGCTTCCCATCCCCGTGGTTGATACCCCTTTTGAAAGGATAGCTTTGGATATCATTGGTCCTCTTGAAAAAAGTAAAAAAGGTAACCAATATGTTCTTGTACTAAGTGATTATATGACCCGGTATCCAGAGGCTATCCCTTTAAGAACTATCACCACAAAAAGAATTGCAGAAGAACTGATTAAGTTCTTTAGTCAGATGGGTATTCCTCATACAATTCTCACAGACCAAGGTTCAAACTTTCAGTCCAGTTTAATGAAGCAAATCCATCAGCTCCTTGGTATTGAGGCTGTGAGGACCACCCCTTATCACCCCCAAACTGATGGCTTGGTGGAACGTTTTAACCAAACTCTTAAAAAGATGCTGTGTAAATTTGTGGTACAGTATCCAAAGCAATGGGATGAACTGCTTCCATATGTGTTATTTGCATACAGGGAGGTTCCACAAGCAGCCACTGGCTTCTCTCCATTTGAGTTACTCTATGGGAGAAGACCAAGAGGACCACTGGATGTAATAAAGGAACACTGGGAAGAACCTAGCCCAAACCAAAAAAACCTGGTGGATTATGTAGTTTCTATGCGGGACAGACTGGCGGAATTAGCTGATTTTGTGAAAATCAACGTTTCAGAGGCACAGTCACGCATGAAACGCTGGTATGACAAATCTGCCAAGCAAAAATCTTTTTTGCCAGGTGATAAGGTTTTGCTGTTACTGCCAACCTCTGATAACAAATTGCTAGCAAAATGGCAGGGACCATTTGAAGTCTTACGCCAAACTGGTCCTGTAGACTATGAGATTTCTATGCCAGGCAGAATTCAAAAGAAGAAAATTTTCCATGCCAATCTGCTTAAAAAATGGGTTGATGGACCAAATGTGGCCTGTACTATCCTGTCAGAATGTCACCCAAATATACTCGAGCAGGCCTACTCTGTATTGTCTCCTAGTTCTTCACAAATCTGTAAGATTAAAAGAGGTGGAGAACTTTCTGAAAAACAAAATAGAGATGTAGATCTATTAATTCAGAAATATAAACACACATTTGTTACTACACCAGGGCATACTAACTTAGTCCAGCATGTCATTGACACTGGTGATGTAAAACCAATATGCCAAAAACCCTACAGAGTACCAGAAAAACTCAAACCAGTGATAGACATAGAGATCCAAAACATGCTAAAGTTAGGAGTCATTGAGCCATCTTCTAGCCCCTGGTGTTCTCCCATTGTGATTGTACCCAAGAAAAATGGAGAAATGAGATTTTGTATTGATTTTAGAAAACTCAATCAGATCTCTAAATTTGATACTTACCCTATGCCCCATATAGAAGACTTGATCACTAGGCTGGGTGATGCCCAATACATTTCCACATTTGATCTGACTAAAGGCTATTGGCAAATACCACTTGCAGAAGATTCCCGTGAAAAAACAGCTTTTGCCACCCTACAAGGTTTGTTTCAGTTCACACGTATGCCTTTTGGTTTACACAATGCCCCTGCTACATTTCAGAGGTTCATAGATACAGTCATAAAACCACATAGCTCATACTGTGCGGCGTATCTGGACGATGTCATTGTCTTTAGTTCTGATTGGAAGTCTCATCTGTTGCATTTAGGCAATGTAATCTCTGCCATAGCAAAAGCCGGGCTGACAATCAATCCCACAAAATGTACAATAGCTCAGAGAGAAACATCTTATCTTGGCTATGTTATAGGTGGTGGGAAAATTAAACCAGAAATGTCCAAGGTCGCAGCAGTGATGGATGCCCCAATCCCAAAAACAAAAAAAGAGGTAAGATCATTTTTAGGACTGGCTGGCTATTACCGCCGATTTATTCCAAATTTTTCAAATTTGGCAGCTCCACTAAGTGATCTTACCAAGAAAACCAAGAGAAACCTTGTGGAATGGACTCCTGAATGTGAAAATTCATTTAATAAACTAAAAGAGAAGCTTTGTTCTGCTCCGGTATTAAGAAATTCAAACTTTTCTCTGCCATTTCTAGTCCAGGTGGATGCGTCAGAAAGAGGTATCGGAGCTGTTCTATGTCAGTTTCAGAATGGAGAGGAACACCCAATTCTGTACATTAGTAGAAAATTGTTTCCCAGAGAGGAGAAATATTCTACTATAGAAAAAGAATGTTTAGCTATCAAGTGGGCCGTAGAGTCTTTACGTTATTATCTATTGGGGAAAGAATTTGTGTTAATCTCTGACCATCATCCTTTATTTTGGTTGAACACAATGAAAGGTAACAATGCCCGCCTGACAAGATGGTACTTAAGCCTACAACCATACAGATTCTTGGTCCAATACAAACCGGGAAGTCAGCATAAGAATGCAGATCACCTGTCCCGATTCGGTACCCAGGTCCAGGAGATGTGTTCTGTGGAAGGACAAGCTTCCACTTGAGTTGGGGGGTATGTTGAGGGGTTAATAGCGAGCAGGTCTGTCTGTCTGTGTGTATGTATCTTTCTCTCTCTTTTCTATCTGCTGGCCAGCAAATCTTCATCTCTGTCCACTATCCTTTCACAGATAAACTAGTTCACTATTCCCCACCAACACACACACAGCATGACCAGCTACTTACCTGCAGAGACCAAACCAGAGCAGAGGGTGTGCTGGGTTTATATAGGATGCTGCTAATTACTGCCAGGTGAGGCAAAGCTGCAGCCAAACCTAGTGTGTTTATGTTCCTGTGTATAATTTGTTAATATGTATATAGATTATAAGCTCCTTTTTATTTTTAAAGGAGTCATGCTTTGTTGCTTTGTTTCATGTGGTTTAATGTATGATTTATATGTAATATTTCTGTTTAAAAACCAGATGTATATTCCTTTAAGAATAAAGGGCTGTTGGAAACTGGTAATTGGTAGATAAGTGCACCTGTATATAGGTGGAGGGATTTTCAGTTCAGTTCAGTCAGGATGAGCTGAGAGCTGGGGTGCTACTTGGTCCTACGGTAGCTATAACTTAACCCCTTATTTTCATGAATTTTGTTTTTTGTTCATTTGTTTTCTGTTTTTGCTCAAAATAAACCTAAGCCTATTTTTGCCAAGACTTGAGTGAGGACTGTTTTTACCGGCAACGACTCCCACGCCCCAACACCAGGTGTTCTCCTAAAAAATATATTTATATTTGGCACTACTGTTTTGTGTCCTCTTTACCAACAAAACCCTGTTATATACCCGTTGCGTATAGGCACCATTTCACCTTCTGGCAGTATACGGCTGTATAGCCAGGTGTTCTCCTAAAAAATATATTTATATTTGGCACTACTGTTTTGTGTCCTCTTTACCAACAAAACCCTGTTATATACCTGTTGCGTATAGGCACCATTTCACCTTCTGGCAGTATACGGCTGTATAGCCAGGTGTTCTCCTAAAAAATATATTTATATTTGGCACTACTGTTTTGTGTCCTCTTTACCAACAAAACCCTGTTATATACCCGTTGCGTATAGGCACCATTTCACCTTCTGGCAGTATACGGCTGTATAGCCAGGTGTTCTCCTAAAAAATATATTTATATTTGGCACTACTGTTTTGTGTCCTCTTTACCAACAAAACCCTGTTATATACCCAGTGCTTATTAGGCACCATTTCACCTTCTGGCAGTATACGGCTGTATAGCCAGGTGTTCTCCTTAAAACTATATTTATATTTGGCTCTACTGTTTTGTGTCCTCTGTGCCAACAAAAGACTGTTATATACCCGGTGCGTATAGGCACCATTTCACCTTCTGGCAGTATACGGCTGTATAGCCAGGTGTTCTCCTTAAAAATATATTTATATTTGGCTCTACTGTTTTGTGTCCTCTGTGCCAACAAAACACTGTTATATACCCAGTGCGTATTAGGCACCATTTCACCTTCTGGCAGTATACGGCTGTATAGCCAGGTGTTCTCCTAAACAATATATTTATATTTGGCTCTACTGTTTTGTGTCCTCTGTGCCAACAAAACCCTGTTATATACCCAATGCGTATTAGGCACCATTTCACCTTCTGGCAGTATACGGCTGTATAGCCAGGTGTTCTCCTTAAAAATATATTTATATTTGGCTCTACTGTTTTGTGTCCTCTGTGCCAACAAAAGACTGTTATATACCCAGTGCATATAGGCACCATTTCACCTTCTGGCAGTATACGGCTGTATAGCCAGGTGTTCTCCTAAAAAATATATTTATATTTGGCATAACGCGTGGCCAAAAAAGTAAAACGTCTGAAATGCGGAGGGCTAGCGCAAAGGGACGTGGATGAGGACGGGGGCGCGGAAATGCTGGTGGGGGCACAAACCGCATTGAAGCCAGTGGGGATACAATGCGTGCTGGTGAGGGGCAGCCAGCATTACGCTCATCCAGCTTCCTGCCTTTATGGGACAGTTATGCGGGGGGCGGGGTACACCTCTGTTGAGGCCTGAGCAGCGTGAACAGGTGGTGCAATGGATAGCCGATAACACTTCCAGTCACTTGTCCACCACCCAGTCATCCACACAGTCTCACTCTGACCCTCCTTCCTCCCAACCTGGCCAACAGAGTCAGCCCACCCTTGACCCCTCCCAGGACCTCTTTTCGGGTCCTTTTCCAGATGTGCTGCAAGAATCCCAGGAGCTAGCAGAGGAATTTGTTTGTAGTGATGCCCAAACACTTGAGTATCCGCCATCTCCTAGTGATGTGGACCCGGAACCAGCATCTGCTATCATGAGCGATGATGATGAGACGCAGTTGCCATCAAGGGAGGCTGTTGGAATGTCCAGTGGGCAGGAGGAGGAGCAGAGAGAGGAAGTGGAAGACGAAATGACCTGCCCCACTTGGACAGGGGTGATGTCCAGCGGGGAAAGCAGTGGAGATGCGGTCTGCGCATCACCGAATAAGGCAGCAAGAGGCAGAGGACAGTCCAGAGGCAGAGGACAGTCCAGACAGAGAAGGCAGGCCACAGCCAGCAGGGCCGAAGCTCTTCCCGGCAGCAGGCAGTCGCGCGAAGCTCCCCCATCGAGGCCTCGTACTTCTGTGGTGTGGAGATTTTTTAATGTTTGCACGGACGACAAACTGAGCGCGGTTTGCGCAATCTGCCACTCAAAACTGAGTAGGGGCTCTGAGAAGAGCAATCTGACCCCCTCAGGCATGCGCCGTCACTTGGAAGTCAAGCACTGGGCTGAGTGGGAGAGAGCAAACGCAATACAACCTGCGCCCGGTCTTGCTGCCACTGCCTCATCCCCTTTGTTGTGTGCTGCCACTGCGGTCCAGACCTCCAGACAGGACACCTCCACATCTGCCTCTGCCTCGGCTACTTTGGGGCCTTCTCCTTCAGCCCCCCCTTCCCCCGCATCTTCGTCTGCACCTTCCATCTCCTCGTCCCATCAACTGTCCATCTCACAGGCGTTCAACCGCAGGCGGAAGTACGCCTCCAGTCACCCCCAAGCCCAAGCCTTAACCTGCCTCATCTCCAAACTGCTGGCCCTGGAGATGTTGCCGTTTAGGCTTGTGGAGACGCAGGCCTTCCGCGACCTGATGGCGGCTGCCGCACCTCGCTATTCCGTCCCTAGCCGCCACTATTTTTCCCGGTGTGGCGTCCCCGCCCTGCACCAGCACGTGTCGCGTAACATCAGGCGGGCCCTGAGGTACGCAGCCAGCGCAAAGGTCCACTTGACCACCGACTCGTGGACAAGCGCTTGCGGCCAAGGACGCTACATCTCTTTGACGGCACACTGGGTGAATGTTGTGGAAGCGGGGACGGGGTCGCAAACAGGGACGGCCTACATACCACCCCCGCCCAAGATTGCCAGCACGGGTTCTGATAGACCCCCCCTCCTCTTCCTCCTCCTCCTCCTCCTCCTCTGCCTTAACATCGCCCTCAGCCCCTAGCTGGAAGCGTTGCAGCACTGGCGCGGGGAGACGTCAGCAGGCGGTGCTTAAGCTCATCAGCTTGGGCGACAGGAAGCACAGCGCCGCAGAGGTGAGGCACGCCATATTGCAGCAGACAGAGATGTGGCTGTCGCTGCTGCAGCTAGGACCAGGCATGGTCGTGTGCGATAACGGCCGTAACCTGGTGGCAGCTCTGGAGCTTGCAGAACTCAATCACGTACCATGCCTGGCCCACGTTTTTAATTTGGTAGTACAAAAGTTTCTAAAGACTTATCCCAACCTGGCAGAGCTACTGGTCAAAGTGCGGCGCTTGTACGCTCACTTTCGGAAGTCAACTGTAGCTGCTGCTAGCTTAAAAAAAATCCAGCAACGCCTCCATTTGCCTCAACATCGGCTGTTGTGTGACCTGCCCACTCGCTGGAATTCCACCTATTGCATGTTGGCCAGGGTGTGTGAGCAGCAGAGAGCATTGATGGAGTACCAGATGATGCATCCACGCGTGCATCCAACTCAGCTCCCTCAGTTTGCCAACCACGAGTGGCCATGGATGGCAGACATATGCGATGTATTGCGTATCTTTGAGGAGTCCACTAAGAAGGTCAGCAGCGAGGACGCTATAGTGAGCGTAACCATCCCGCTCCTATGCGTCCTTAAAGAATCGCTCATCGCAATAAGGGAGAACGCATTGCACACAGAGGAGACGGGGGTAGGAGGAGACGCAACGCAGGTAGACAGTCAGACCACACTTTTGTCTGCTGCTCGGTGGCAGTTGCAGGAGGAGGAGGATGAGGAGGAGGAGGACAACGTGGAGGTGGCTGTGGAAGAGGATGCTGGCGGCGAGGGTAGCAGTCAGGCTGTGTGCGTCCCATTGGTTCAGCGCGGATGGGGCGGAGAGGAGGAGGAAGAGGAGGAAATGGAAAATGATCCTTCTGGTGGGGGCAGTGACGTCATGCCTACTCAGAGTCTGGCACACATGGCTGACTTCATGCTAGGCTGCTTTTCCCGGGACATACGTGTTGTCCGGATATTGGAGAACAAACTATACTGGGTCTTCGCACTCCTGGACCCCCGGTATAAAGATAACTTCTCCTCTTTTATTCCGGTAGAGGAGAGGACGAATCGATTACTGGAATACCAGAGGGAACTTTTGCAGAACATGATGCAGATTTTCCCACCCAGCATCGCTGGCGGCAGAGAGGAGAGTGTCTCCCAGAGTCTGACAACATCGATCAGGCCCACAGCCACCAGGGGAACACTCTCCAAGGTGTGGGACACGTTCATGTCACCCCCTCGTGCAACTTCCATCACTGCGGGACCCGCTATCAGCAGGAGGGACAAGTATCGGCGGATGTTGCGGGACTACCTGGCAGACCACACCCCTGTCCTCCCCGATCCCTCGGCGCCCTACACTTACTGGGTCTCCAAGTTGGACACGTGGCTGGAACTGTCCCTGTATGCCTTGGAGGTGCTTGCCTGCCCTGCCGCCAGCGTGCTATCAGAAAGGGTGTTCAGCGCAGCCGGGGGCATTATAACCGATAAGCGCAGCCGCCTTTCAACCGACAGTGCCGACAGGCTGACGCTAATCAAAATGAACAGCAAGTGGATTGACCCGGACTTTGCTTGTACAACAGTGGAAAGCAGCCAAGAGTGAAGTGCCATCTGTATGAAGTGCCATTTCCTCCTCCTCCTCCTCCTCCTCCTTAACCGCCGTAGAATTGCTGTATTAATAAAAAAAATTATGGCTCACCTCTTGGGCTTAATACAATAAATTTTTAAGAGGTCTCAGCTCTTGGGCCTCCACACAATTTTTAAGAGGTCTCAGCTCTTGGGACTCCACACAATTTTTAAGAGGTCTCAGCTCTTGGGACTCCACACAATTTTCAAGAGGTCTCAGCTCTTGGGCCTCCACACAATGTTTGAGAGGTCTCAGCTCTTGGGACTCCACACAATTTTTAAGAGGTCTCAGCTCTTGGGACTCCACACAATTTTTAAGAGGTCTCAGCTCTAAGCTTCCCTTACTGCTGGGGTGACACACTGTAACAAACCTCCTCCTGTAAGCTTCCCTGACTGCTGGGGTGACACAATGTAACAAACCTCCTCCTTTAAGCTTCCCTTACTGCTGGGGTAACACACTGTAACAAACCTCCTCCTGTAAGCTTCCCTGACTGCTGGGGTGACACACTGTAACAAACCTCCTCCTGTAAGCTTCCCTGACTGCTGGGGTGACACACTGTAACAAACCTCCTCCTGTAAGCTTCCCTTACTGCTGGGGTGACACAATGTAACAAACCTCCTCCTTTAAGCTTCCCTTACTGCTGGGGTAACACACTGTAACAAACCTCCTCCTGTAAGCTTCCCTGACTGCTGGGGTGACACACTGTAACAAACCTCCTCCTGTAAGCTTCCCTTACTGCTGGGGTGACACAATGTAACAAACCTCCTCCTGTAAGCTTCCCTGACTGCTGGGGTGACACAATGTAACAAACCTCCTCCTTTAAGCTTCCCTTACTGCTGGGGTAACACACTGTAACAAACCTCCTCCTGTAAGCTTCCCTGACTGCTGGGGTGACACAATGTAACAAACCTCCTCCTTTAAGCTTCCCTTACTGCTGGGGTAACACACTGTAACAAACCTCCTCCTGTAAGCTTCCCTGACTGCTGGGGTGACACAATGTAACAAACCTCCTCCTTTAAGCTTCCCTTACTGCTGGGGTGACACACTGTAACAAACCTCCTCCTGTAAGCTTCCCTGACTGCTGGGGTGACACACTGTAACAAACCTCCTCCTGTAAGCTTCCCTGACTGCTGGGGTGACACACTGTAACAAACCTCCTCCTGTAAGCTTCCCTGACTGCTGGGGTGACACAATGTAACAAACCTCCTCCTTTAAGCTTCCCTTACTGCTGGGGTAACACACTGTAACAAACCTCCTCCTGTAAGCTTCCCTTACTGCTGGGGTGACACACTGTAACAAACCTCCTCCTGTAAGCTTCCCTTACTGCTGGGGTAACACACTGTAACAAACCTCCTCCTGTAAGCTTCCCTGACTGCTGGGGTGACACAATGTAACAAACCTCCTCCTTTAAGCTTCCCTTACTGCTGGGGTGACACAATGTAACAAACCTCCTCCTTTAAGCTTCCCTTACTGCTGGGGTAACACACTGTAACAAACCTCCTTCTGTAAGCTTCCCTTACTGCTGGGGTGACACAATGTAACAAACCTCCTCCTGTAAGCTTCCCTGACTGCTGGGGTGACACAATGTAACAAACCTCCTCCTTTAAGCTTCCCTTACTGCTGGGGTAACACACTGTAACAAACCTCCTCCTGTAAGCTTCCCTGACTGCTGGGGTGACACAATGTAACAAACCTCCTCCTTTAAGCTTCCCTTACTGCTGGGGTGACACACTGTAACAAACCTCCTCCTGTAAGCTTCTCTGACTGCTGGGGTGACACACTGTAACAAACCTCCTCCTGTAAGCTTCCCTGACTGCTGGGGTGACACACTGTAACAAACCTCCTCCTGTAAGCTTCCCTGACTGCTGGGGTAACACACTGTAACAAACCTCCTCCTTTAAGCTTCCCCGACTGCTGGGGTGACACACTGTAACAAACCTCCTCCTGCAAGCTTCCCTGACTGCTGGGGTGACACACTGTAACAAACCTCCTCCTGTAAGCTTCCCTTACTGCTGGGGTAACACACTGTAACAAACCTCCTCCTTTAAGCTTCCCTTACTGCTAGGGTGACACAATGACACAAGAGGACATGTCTGACCACATCTCACACACACACACACACACACACACACACACAATGACAATTAGGGGTGGGGTCT
Organism: Gastrophryne carolinensis; assembly: GCA_027917425.1. Taxonomy (NCBI): domain Eukaryota; kingdom Metazoa; phylum Chordata; class Amphibia; order Anura; family Microhylidae; genus Gastrophryne; species Gastrophryne carolinensis. Next base: position 133,433,693 of record CM051241.1, on the reverse strand, counting down.
ATTTATTTTCCCCCTTGCCTATGCCATCTGTGGTTGTCATTAGGCAACGTGATTTTAAGGGGTGCAGAATTTTGTTCTTCTTTTTTGTACAGTTTGGCTTGGGGTCCATGGCAATGTAGAGGAAAGAAGGTTTCCTTGTCTTGTCTCACTTTACGTAGAAGTTATATTGTGTTTGGTGTGTATTGTTGAGTGGCAGTGATAGTGGCGTAATAGTGCGACTTGGGCGCGTTATATGCACCCAGACATGCTTCCCCTGCTGTCCCAGTTGCATTCCAGCAGTGTTGGCATCATTTTCTGATGTTTCAGGGTGGACTTGGTGACCTCCAAGTAGTCGAATTGAGATTTCCAAGTGGCGAGCATTTTTTTCCCATAGACTATAATGGGATTCGATAATCGGTCGAGTAGTCGAGTAACGCGGTCTATTCGAATCGAAATTCGAAATTTCGAATATTTCACTACTCGCTCATCTCTATTGGTTATGCCTTTTGGTCTGTGCAGTGCTCCTGCAGTCTTCCAAGATTTTGTAAACGACATATTTCGTGATTATTTGGACCGATTTATGGTGGTCTATCTAGATGATATCCTCATTTTCTCCCGTTCGGTGCTGGAACACCGCCAGCATTTAAAGGCAGTGTTACAAAGATTATGGGAGAACAGGCTATATGCCAAAATTTCAAAATGTGTATTCAAGGTTTCTGAAATTCCGTTTTTGGGGTATCTGATCTCTAAGCATGGGTTGGTTATGGATCCCTCCAAGGTGTCTGCAGTATTGGAGTGGGAGCAACCAAGAACCCTTAAAGCGCTTCAGAGGTTTCTAGGATTTGCCAACTTCTATAGGCGGTTTATAAAGGGGTTCTCTTCTATAGTGGGCCCTTTAACAGACCTAACTCGGAAAGGGACTTTTGTTGAGAATTGGTCTCCGTCGGCAATAAGCGCCTTTCAGACTTTAAAACAAACTTTTACATCGGCTCCAGTTTTGAACCACCGCAATATCAATCGCCCGTTTCTTTTGGAAGTAGACGCCTCCGAACTTGGCGTGGGTGCTGTCCTCTCTCAGTATTCAGGTGATCCTGAGAGATTACATCCCTGTGCCTGCTTTTCGCGAAAATTCTCTCCTGTTGAACAAAATTACGATGTTGGGAATAGGGAACTGTTGGGTATTAAACTGGCCTTTGAGGAATGGCGACATTGGCTGGAAGGCTCTTTGCATCCCATTACTGTATATACCGATCACAAAAACTTAGAGTGTATAGAATCAGCGAAAAGGCTCAACTCTCGTTAGGCTCGCTGGGCGCTCTTTTTCTCTCATTTTAATTTCATTATCAACTTCGAGCAAAGAATACCAGAGCGAATGCCTTATCACGCAATTTCGGAGAATGTAAGGATCGATTCGATCCCACAGAACCTTTTTTACCTTTAGGTTGTGTAGTCGGTGCCCTTCTCCCTGATTTGTCTAGCTCATTAATTCTGTATCTGGTTGATGCTCCTCCGGGGAAACCCCCTGGGTGTCAGTTTGTTCCACCTCAGTTGCGTCTCTCCGTCCTACAAGAATTTCATGACGCCAAGACCGCCGGTCACTTAGGGTATCGGAAAACACTGGCTCTCGCCACGCGCTATGTATGGTGGCCAACCATCAGACGCGACGTGACCACCTTTGTCGAAACATGTTCTGTATGTGGTCGTAATAAGGGAATCCATGGATCTCCAGCAAGGTTGTTAGTACCACTGGAGATTTCCGGAGAACCTTGGACCCACATATCCATGGATTTCATTGTCGACCTGCCACAGTCTCAAGGTAATACTGTAATCTGGGTGGTGGTCGATCGCTTCAGTAAAATGGCGCATTTTATTCCCCTGGCAAAGCTTCCGTCAGCACCGGAGCTGGTGCAACTATTCATTAAACACGTTTTCCGTCTCCATGGCATACCCCAGGATATAGTTTCGGATCGGGGGGTTCAATTTTTATCCCGCTTCTGAAAAGAGTTTTGTGCGCGGTTGGGTTTTAAGGTGTCTCTTTCGTCAGCCTATCATCCCCAGTCTAATGGGCAGACTGGGAGGGTGAATCAGTGTTTGGAGCAATACTTGCGCTGCTTTGTGTCAGATCATCAAGAACAGTTGGCGGAATTTATTGAGTTTGCGGAATTCGCCTTTAATAACGCGCCTAGCGAATTGACTACGTTTTCGCCAATTTTCTGTAATTACGGTAAAAATCCCAAGGCCTCTTCCCTCTCTGGCCCTTCCTCCAATTTGCCAGCCTTGGAGGAATGGTTACAAGAGAGAATGAATGTTTGGTCTGAGGCACCTTAGGAAAGACTTGGTTAGGTATAACGTTTGCCGATCGACATAAGTCACAAGAACCACCAAAGTTTCGAACCACCGAAGGGTTCGACAACCCTCGCCGAAGTTGGGTCCTAATTATCTTGGTCCCTTTCCGATCACTCATAGACTAAACAATGTTACCTTTAAAGTTAAGCTTCCCTTGTCCATGAAAATCCCGAGTACATTTCATATATCACTGTTAAAAGCCACCGGGAATGTTCAGGTATCATCTCCCCCTCCAGTCGTGGTGGAAGATGAACCTGAGTATGAGGTTAACAGAATTCTCAACCCTCAATTGGTTCGGAATTCATTACAGTATTTAATAGATTGGAAGGGTTTTGGTCCTGAGGAGAGATGTTGGATTCCGGCTAGGAATGTACATGCCAACATCTTGATTAAGAAATTCCATAGAGACAATACTGACAAACATAGGAAGGGTCCTGAGGCCCCTCGTGAAGGGGGGGTAGTGTCACGAACAACTCACCTTCTCGCTGGTCCGGCGCCTGACAGGCTCCCTCCCCGCTCGGTGGCCGCGTCTCCATCAGGCGGCGTCGGAACGAGCGGGGCTGAGCAGACACGTCACCTCACCGCGCCGCTCCTCACTGACAGCTCATGCTCGCAGCACACCCGCCGGAGGCTGAGCTAAGGTAGGCCAATGAGCCCTGTGTTAAGGTGGGCCAATGAGCCCAGAGTGCTCTGAGCTAAACGCCCTTTAGTGTTCAAACAGGGCAATCAGCCCAGGGTTCCCAAGTTGCACCAATCACCATTCCCCCTCCCCAGCCAATCCAATTAGTTCCCATCAGTTAAAGGTGTTTTCCCACACTTACTCCTTGACCGTGATAGCCTGCTGCTGGGTGTGATTATCCGTATCTTATTGATCTTGTTGTGTATTGACCATCCCGTGATTGACCCTTGGCTCGACTTTGACTCCTCTTCCGTCTCATCCTTTGGTGCTGCACTTGTCTGGACTGATCTCTCGTGTATTAACCCCTGCTTGCCTGACCTCGCCCAGTCTCGTTCCAGGTTCATCCGCCTGGGGGCAACCGTGCCCGGTGAGGCATATAAAGCGTCCCGGCAGACGGGGGCTTGTCTATAGGTGAAGCTAGCAGTGGAGATTGGGGGTTGCGGACTTACTCAGAAGGCGAGTGTCCCACGGGACCTGACACCACCATTGTCTGGCACCTGTTAGAGGGCCACATTAGAAGGCTTGGGGACCTCATCCGGCCCCTGGGCCTTGAGTTTGACATATGTGATCTAGGCCCTGCGTTTCAATTATTAACAAGTCCCAATACAATTTCTGAACAAATAAATGTGTTTAATATAATTTAAAGCATTAAACACCTCAATCCAGTTCTGCCCATTGTGCACTGTGGGATCTTGAGCTACAGCACCAGGATTCATCTAGCACAGCTTCAACCAGAGTGCCCAGTGCTGCATCATTTTTGGCACAATAATTAAATAAGGCTCTAGCCAGCAGTCACATTGGCGTTAGCATTTTTTTTAGTTGTTACCTTTGGTGCTTTGCTGTGTGCGGACGCTTCTTAAATAAGGTTCCCCATAGGAAGATAAAAGAACAATGCCAAAAGATATACGTGTTTTTAACATTGGGATGGGGCATAAAGTGCTGATTACCTACAACCCCAGGGTAAAATTTAAAGAAAACAAGAATGGAATTATCTAGAAATCATATATATATATATATATATATCACATTGGAACAGAGAACTCATATCAGGGGGTCGATTCAACAAGGTTTGTAACAAGAAATTAGTCTGTTTTTTGTGAAAAAAAATGCTAAATTTTGAGCTTTTTGAAATTCTTGTGATTCAGTAAACATGCTCCATTTTCTACACTCATTTTTTTCACTTGCCCTCTCTCATAAATTGAAAAAAATCATCAAAAGTGAAAAAAAATTGACTGAAATTTACAACTGTAAAAAGTGAGTGTGATTCAGCAATGATTTTACTAATCTTTTGAACAAATTATTTATAGCTGTCCCGAACAGGTGTAAAAAAATTCTCAGCACATTTCCTTATGTTTTTTTTTTACTCAAAATGGTCAGGTTAGCGATTGACAGCATGCTTTTTTAATCAGTGTAAAATAAATGCAGAATTAACTTTAAAGTTTTTATTTAAAACTGCCAATACCCCAGACAGAGCACCAGCCTGGGCCAAAAGCTCAAGGGGGTGAGTGAGTTTCCAGAACCAGTCTGGTAATATGGAGTGAGGGGCCATGATTTGTTTTCATTTTTATTGAAACAGTAAAAAGAAATTAATAAAAAGTTAACTTCAGTACGAATGCAGTAATACATTTATGCAATTGCAATAGCTGTTTTTCTTTTTACTTTGATATGTTTCACAAGTCATCCACCAATAAGGCAATGTTGAATTCACACATACATCCAGTGGAATGAATAACAAAACATGTGGAGCAAAAGAAAACAGCAAGTCTGGTTGCTTTGATCTATTACTCAACACATTTCTTAATTTTCTATTTTTTAATTACTTTTTAAATAAACTATTAAAGCCAACACCACAGGAAAAGTGCTAAACCCTGGCCAAAGGCCATGGGACTGGAAAGTTGCCAGGAGTAGGCTGTACCTTGAATGTTGTGCCACTGCAAGCATTACAACTGGCCTATGCATCCACAGGTGCCGAGAGGTACAGGACGCCCCCTGCCGTCGGAATACCAGACGGGCGTCATCATAAATGATGATAGTGCCCAATTACAAGGACGCCGCAGCTAGTGAACAGATGCGGCCGGGTGCCGGCGTCATTTCCGGCTCGCTGGAGCGCATATGCGTTCCGGCAATAGGCTGGTTGCTGTGTGCGCTCCGGCCACCGGAAGTGACGTAGGCGTCGCGCATTCATTTCCCCTCAGCCCTCCGAGTCTCAATCCAGCGGCGGGGGGCGAGGAGGCAGCGCGACGCAGATGAGGCAGGGACGTGTCAGCACACTTGCTGATGCCCGCCTGGTATTCTGACGGCAGGGGGCGTCCTGTACCTCTCGGCACCCGTGGATGCATAGGCCAGTCGTAATGCTTGCAGTGGCACAACATTCCAGGTACTCCCTTTTTTCCCTTTTCTAGCACCTACTGCATGGCTATCATTCATATACTTTAGATGGGCATTAGTCCCATCATTTCATAATTATGTTGTCACCTTTTCAATGGGAATCACTAAGGGAGCTATACTAACTACACAGCAAGCTACCTGGCCTTATGATGTATCCAGCCCTAGAGGCAACCTTATCCACCAGGGTGACTTTAGGTGAGTGTGGTGAAGGAAAACTTCTTTTATTGCTGCAGTCATTGACTACATACAATATATTTATAATCTTCTGCAGCACTTAACCAATTACTCCATACAAAGGAAAATACTTCTGTATATGTGCTGGAAATATCTGCATTTATTGTATTGCCTAAAGCCGTCCGCTGATCTGGAGCAGCTACCCCGCACTCCTAGGTAAACACATTGTACCTTTGCTGTATTTATAACTGTATCTTTCAGTGTCATATAATGCTTTGTTTGACTGAAAATGTTTTTCTATGTATTAGACTATCGTGATAAAGGGAATTGAAGTCTGTCCTGCAAGAATAAGTCCAACTCTGCTGCTAATTGCTTATATTGTAAAAACTCTGTAATCCACTAGTAATGGTTTTAATTAATTATGTGGCCTGTGCTTCGGCCGGAGCACAGACCTGATTTTTCTATTAGTAAATTGTCATATCAATAAATTAATGAATTTTATATACTATATTATTGGTTAGTTTCAATTAAGGCGTGGTCAGGAATTGATGAGCCCTGTTCCCACATTACCTGGCTAGGGAGAGGGTCTACCCTAGTCAGAAACTTCTTTTTCCTGTCTGTAAGGGCCACATATAAGACCAGCCGTTATATGTATTGTTTATTATTACACACTCTCTTCAATTAGGTTCAGTTTGCTGACTTGGTTTTAGTGGTGGGTTAGGCAAACCCAGGCTAAACCCCAATTTCAAGGGGTGGATCCAACCAATTTTGCTTTTCAAACAACCCAGACCCTCCCAAGATACTCCACATATGTTCTGAGAGCCCTCTAATGCTATAAAAGTGTGTTTTCAGCAAGATTTTATGTTTTTTTGCTAAAGAAATCTGCCACAGCAGTTCACCAGCATATGGCTGACATGGTCCAAATCACTCCAGGTATTTATGTAAATACCTGTGACTTTTGCCAGCAAATTGTGGCACAAACAAAGCAAAATGGATGGCGGTAGTCAGTTTACACAGGCATTCGCCACTTCAGCTTGAGCAACATTTGCCACGGTTTACACCTCTCTTGCAACACATGGTGAAGGTATAGAAGAAGAAAGTTGCTCAAACTGGCGAACATTGTAAGTCACCCCCTATATGTAAATAAAATGTCACTGTCTTCACCTCAATTTTTGGGTTTTGGCTGAACTAGGAAAGGCATGTCAATGTGCAGCTTTATGAGTCTTGTGCATGCTCTACTGTGGGTTAGAGACAGCTGTGGGACCACTTTGACTTGCCAGGCACACTCATGCTGAGAGAAACCGATGTGGCTGTTTGATCAATGTTTTTTGCATGTTTTTGGAAAAATGCAATTAAAAGCAGGGTAAACTTTGACGAAGGTACAGGGTTATCATTTATGGGACCCCAAGCAAAGTTGTGTCTGGAGACCCTGATCAATGGCATTTTTATATAATAAAATACAATTATAAAGAGGAACAAATTCCAAGATTTTCAATATCTTGGTTTTGTTCCTCTTGCTGGAGCACCCTGATCTGGTATGCCCTCTGTGTGTATCACCTGTCAACTTACCTTTTTTACCATGTGCAGAGCCAATCATTCCATTCAAATTTTCTTTGCAGCTCTGAGCTCCCAGTGGCAAGACATTCTAAATGGAGCAAGTGCTGGTGGCCGCATCCCCGCTCACCTCCAGCTGTGGGTGTGCCAGCGCCAGCCATTCAAAAATGCCTGCCGCATATACATACTCCATCTAAAGAAATAGCAGAGATGCGGCCATGGCCCGAAGATGCAGCGTGGGATCAGCGGAAAGGTCAATAGGGTTGCATGGCGGAAAAAGGAGAGGTGCATGGGGCAGGCACCAGATAACCTGCTTGTTATCTTATTATTGGTGTTGGGTTTATTTTCCCTTTAATTACATATGGAACAGTTTTAAATTATTAGTAATATTAGGAATATTCATTACATTTGGTAATTGAAGTAAAATATGTTTAGGTTTGGAAAACAAATAACTTTTAAAATGGTATATAAAGCACAGTTAAATTTTCATAGTGTTATTTATATAGTTCGATATTCAGTAGAATATCAGTAGAATTTCTCTGCCATTAAAAAGCTACTAATTAAGTAGCTAATAATAACCTACATAAATAACACCTTCATAAATACTAATTTTATAAATTAACTGCTTTTAAATTAATTTATATAGAGTCTTATTTATGACATTAGCCCCACACAGCCACACTTTTTGCGCCACACAGCCACACTCTGTGGCACTCAGTGTTCCATTTAAGAAATAAAAAAAATGGCAGCACCAATGAGGCAATACTAGCGCCCAAAAGCTCACAGCGCCAGGTGCTCTGGTTGATGCAGCTGATTAAGAGCGTTCTGAGCAGCGACCAATGTAGTACACAGCACAGCACCAGATAAGACAAAAATGCCTCCCCCCCCCCCCCCGGTGGTATAGCCACATAGTTAATTGAATTACACCATTGGAAACTTGGTGCCATGGTGAGTTCTGGTCCATGGCATCTTAAAACACACACACCCACCCCCTGCCAGTAGGCCCTTCTATGAGGGGAGACGTGGGACATGGAGGGGGATTTCTTCTCTACTTTAGTGACATCAGAGTCACATGGGGGAAATTTCAAAGAAGCTCCCCCTCTGTAGAATAACCCCCCCGTGACATGTCAAAGGATGGCATGCTTAAACTCCCCACCACATTACCTGCACTCACAATGGCTAGGGGGTTTGGAAGAGGCTGGTGCTCCCCGAAATAGTATGGGGCATAGTTAGATGCAATCGCTTGGATAGTTCTAATGGGGACCTTACATTTTAGAGAAACTAGGATCAGTGGAACACCCCGATTTGTTACCTGGGAAGGGGTGCCCGTTCAGCCAGACAGCCATAGTTCTGTTACAGCATGATGCCTTTGTGGCACTTTTGCTATTTGTGGACCAGAGCTCATGGGGGTCAGGGTCCAGTAGCATGGGTGCTCCCTGACTAGGATCCAAGAAAAGAAAGGGAAAGAAAAAGAAAATCTCCCTAATGGCACCCAGACAGCTTCGATACATGACACACAGTACCCAACCATTGTCTACTTTATCAAAATCTAAACAGAAAAGTTTTGTCTGACTTCTGTTTAATCTTCAAGTCTTACTAAGTTTAAATCACAAGAATGTGGCATTTAAAACCACATTAAAACACCCAATGTGTTCTAACAACTCAACTTTATGGAATTATAAAAGCCCACAAACCTTCTAAGCTGTTATTGATATTCATTTAAAACAAAGAAATACAATTTTCTCCCAATAACCAGTGGCAGGTTAATAAAAAATGCACAGTAATAAATTTGCGGCTAGTCACCATAGATTTTTCCATCCTAAACATACACTGGATAAAAATAAAGATCTGAAATCCTCCGCACGGGAGCTACACAATAGATGCTACTGTCAGGCTGAGTTAAATGTACTATAAACATATACAAGGTGAGTTTATTGCTAGTTGATTCGGCTATGCTAATGGATATTTTAATATTTTATATTCCAGATTCTGTTTCTGGAATGGAACAAATGAATTTCCTTCGAGGAATGCTTCCCCAGATAACTCGGCATAACGATTGTGATACACTGAATGATGTTGCTTCCTGATATGGTGTTTTATGGCTCATAACAAATGTATTGCATATTTGACAGCTGAAATAACAGTTGGCTCTGAAAGATTTAAAATCCTAATGCTGGCCACGCACAATCTCATTGAGCTTCTCCATACACCACATATTTGTCCCATAGAAATGATTGAATTAGTATGCCAGCCAAAATTTAACCTCGGATTTGTCCCTGTTTGGTTTGGATGCACTTCAGTCGAACTTTTCCAATTGTTCAGTATTATGTATGCTTTAAATTCAAACACCATTGGTTTTTAGCATTTCTCTAAAGCAGCCAAAGCATATGCCCTGATCATTTTCTGACTTGACTACTGTAACTGATCAACTGTGATCTGTGACTCAACTGTGATCAACTAGCGGACAAAATGGCCCTGACACTCCCCTCCAATTTATTCTGAAATCTTCTGCTCACCTCATTAAAATTTGTGTGGGGGGTAGTTATATTATCTATCTCATGTCTATAAAGCAGATGCCCTGGCTTGGCTACTGTAACACTCAGCTCTTTGGTCTTCCAGAAAAGAAGAGCCTCCAATCTTTTCAGAACCCTGCTGCTCGCCTCATTCACCTTTCCTCTTATTTCTGCTCCGTTTTGTTACTCCCTCCTTGGCTGCAATTTTCTAATCTTGAAAGTGATTGAGCAGCTAAATAAAAAAACAAAATGGTCCTTTTGTCCAGCAATGAGTATCTCACCTGATCGCTGGATCTTAGGCCCTTATTTAACAAGGGATAGCGCCAGGTAGCGACTGGTGAGCGAACGGTAATGACGGTCACCGCCACGAGAACGCCGGCTCCCCACCACAATCACACATTTATCAAGCCGATCATGCTAAGCGACTGAGAGAGCGCCAGATAGCGAATCATTCATCATTATTCCAGCCTCAGCCCACAGCGCCAGCGAGCGACCTTGAACAGCGACAGGTATGACCTCTCGCTACCTGGCGCTCTCCAAAGCATTTCAATGGAACAATCTTTAAATAATCATAAATAATTATTATTATTATTTTTTTTTTTTTTTTAATGTGAAAAATTCTGTTACCACTTCTGCAATGTAAGATTTTTTTTTAAGGTAAAAAAAAAATAAAAAAAAAATTTGTGCAGAATTGATATTACAGGTCTGATATTAATGTATTCATATTACAAAATGTTTTTATAAACTTGTTTTTTTTGGTTTAAAAAAATATGGTTGTTTGGGGGTTAAAAAACGACTTTTAACCCATCGCCGCCAGCGCTCTGGGGTTTAAACATGCATTTCACAGCCCGAGAATTTTTTGAGCGTGATTTGTTAATGAATATGGTGGGAGCCGTTCGCTATGGCCATTCGCTATCATGCGCTCCCATACAGCGCGGAACCTGTCAAATAGCGACTCCTCACCCAATATTCAACATTACCGCACACCGACTGAGTCGCTGTCAACAACCGAACAACGGCCAAGCACAGCGACTACTAGCGGGCGCTCTGAAAATACTGCTACAGTCGCTCATCTGTCGCTACCTGGCGCTATTAATGAATCGGCCTCCCCGCCCCTGCTGCATCCCGGGCCACCCGGGCTAAAGCTGTGGTTGGGTTTGATAGCAGGCCAGGATCACGACCAGCCATCAGTCAAAGAGCGCAGTATGCTGAGGCCTAACATGCCCACCTTCATGGTAGTAAAGAAAGAGGGTGGCTACGCCCCTGTGACTGATGGTGAGTGGGCAGGACCCGGTCTGCAAGCACTGGTGAATGGAGTTCAGGCCCCAGGGTGATGCTGGAGGGGAGGATGCAACACAGGCTTTGATCCAGTGATCAGATAAGTTACTGGCCACTGGACTGGCACCGATCATCTGCATGGGACAAAAGGTAAGTACCCTTTGGTTTTTTTATTTAGCTGCTGTATGACTTTGCAGTAAAAGACCACCATACATTCTGATAATTAAAGAATAACAAGGGAAAATGCATGAAGGGATGATACTAGCTAAGATAAAAACATTAGTGAAGCTTGCCCCTAGTACAGAAAACATCGCTGTCAGTTTAGGAAACATTTTTAGCCATGCATTTTTTAGCTATAAATAACCCTTATTTTCAAATGGCACATTGGTGAAAAAGTTGGTTTTATCAGAAGTTGTCATTGTAAGAAGAACTGGACTTTATGATAGACATCTGCAGGGCACAAAATCTGGCGGAGGCCCCAGATACAGTATTTTTTCCTTTAAAATAATACTCCAGCCAAGTAACTGATTGGTGGTTGTTTGGCATCCACTTACGGGAACGTCAGGTCTAATCCCTCGTGCCACCCTTGTGCGGGAGCATGCTGCTTGGGAACTCCTGCTTTACCATTCTGGGTGGGGGTGCATGCGTGCATTTCCAAATGTCCATGCTCGCACTCCCAAAGTGCATGCGTTCACTCCCAAAGTACATGCACGCACTCCCAAATGTTCATGCCCGCACTCGCAACCTGCATGCGCGCACTCCCAAAATGCATGCATGCACTCCCAAATATACATGGCCGTACTCCCGAATGTTCATTGTCACACTCCAAAAGTGCATGTGTGCACTCCCAAACGTCCATGCATGCACTCCCATGCACACACACCCATGCACATGTATGCAATCTCATGCACTGATTCTCAATCTGTGGTGCATGTACCCCATGGGGTACGTGGCAGTGTTCCGGGGCAAAACTTCAGGGGGTGTCTGACTGGTCTGGAATATTATTTACAAGTGAAATCTAATCCCTTCTTGCTTTAAAAGTACCAAGTGGCCTATGGCATACTTATTTTGGTACTATTTATAATTAATTACCTTTGGGTTACTTGATTGGAACTTCTTCTGCCACTGATAACTGATGGCCGCAGTATTACAACTGTGCTATGAGGTTGTGGCTATTCAAATTCCCTTGTCTTTCCTGATGGGTCATGTATCTCTCAATTCGCCTCCTCCTCTTTCTCCTTCTATTCACCCTGTCTATACTAAATATTACAGTAAGCGCTGAGAGGTGACAACCCTGTTTATACTTCTATTTAGACAAAAGTGCTGCACTGCTTTGGGCTGTGTTGCGTTTTACTTGCATTTTGCATGCATTTGCATTGCATTGCCATAGACTTATATGGAGCTGCATTTGCATTGCGTTGGAAATGCAGCATGCAGTACTTTTCTAATGCAAACGACTACTTGTGAAAGGGGCCTAATGTTTGCTCATTATTTTCAATATCTTATTAAATATCTTATTTTAGAAGTTTGAAAATATTGTCAGCCTATGGGAAATCCACGCACATTATAAAAGATCCTGCTGGTTCATCTTCCTTCAGAATAGAGCATGCCAAGCCAAACTTAAAGTTTTGGCAAGGGGGTAACAAAGAAAAAGAAATAGGGTTCATGGTATAAAGATCAGTAAGGCCTTTCTCAAACATCACCTATACATATAAAACCCTATTCTCTTTATCACATTTATGCTGAAATTTTCCCAACTCAGCTAACCTCCTTGTGTTCAAGTGGTTCAGTAATTAAATATAAATATTTAAGTAGGAAGATTTTGGTTTCCAGCAAAGAATTCTCATGAATTATTCTGGCATTCCAAACAATAAAACATCTGTTACTAATTTCTTTAACATGTGATTATGTGCAATTAATAGGACTTGATCGCAGGGGATGTTGTGCCTCCTTTAATTACCCCACATATCACAAAGTTGCTTACCTGTCTGTTTCTAAAGGTTAAAAGGGAACACAGGTACAAGCTACATTTTGATTAATGCAAAAAGCAGTCCCAATAATTGAACACATTGGGCACAACAGATCACAGGAAGGACACTGGGTACTGCAGGTCACAATGAACACATTTAGCACAGCAGGTCACACTGATCATATTGGGCACATCAGATCACACTGAACACACTGGGCAAATCGGGTCACACTGGACACATTGGCACAGCAGAACGCAGGGAAGACATATGGCACATCACATCACACTGAACACATTAGGCACTTTAGCTCACACTGGGCAGACCAGATCACACTGAACACATTGGGCACAGCTGATCACACTGAACACCTTGGGCACAGCAAGTCACACTGAATACATTTGGCACAGCAAGTCACACTGAACACATTGGGCACAGCAGATTGCAGGGAAGACATTGGGCACATCACATCACACTGAACAGATTAGGCACAGCAGATCATACTGAACACATTGGGCACAGCAGATCATACTGAACACATTAGGCACAGCAGATCATACTGAACACATTGGGCACAGCAGATCACACTGAACACATTGGGCACAGCAGATCATACTGAACACATTGGGCACAGCAGATCACACTGAACACATTGGGCACAGCAGATCATACTGAAAACATTGGGCACAGCAGATCATACTGAACACATTGGGCCCAGCAGATCATACTGAACACATTGGGCCCAGCAGATCACACTGAACACATTGGGCACAGCAGATCATACTGAACACATTGGGCACAGCAGATCACACTGAACACATTGGGCACAGCAGATCATACTGAACACATTGGGCACAGCAGATCACACTGAACACATTGGGCACATCAGATCATACTGAACACATTGAGCACAGCAGATCACACTGAACACATTGGGCACAGCAGATCATACTGAAAACATTGGGCACAGCAGATCATACTGAACACATTGGGCCCAGCAGATCATACTGAACACATTGGGCCCAGCAGATCACACTGAACACATTGGGCACAGCAGATCATACTGAAAACATTGGGCACAGCAGATCATACTGAACACATTGGGCCCAGCAGATCATACTGAACACATTGGGCACAGCAGATCATACTGAACACATTGGGCACAGCAGATCACACTGAACACATTGGGCACAGCAGATCATACTGAACACATTGGGCACAGCAGATCACACTGAACACATTGGGCACAGCAGATCATACTGAAAACATTGGGCACAGCAGATCATACTGAACACATTGGGCCCAGCAGATCACACTGAACACATTGGGCACAGCAGATCATACTGAACACATTGGGCACAGCAGATCACACTGAACACATTGGGCACAGCAGATCATACTGAACACATTGGGCACAGCAGATCACACTGAACACATTGGGCACAGCAGATCATACTGAACACATTGGGCACAGCAGATCACACTGAACACATTGGGCACAGCAGATCACACTGAACACATTGGGCACAGCAGATCATACTGAACACACTGGGCACAGCAGATCATACTGAACACATTGGGCACAACAGGTCACACTGAACACACTGGGCACATCGGGTCACATTGAACACACTGGGCACATCGGGTCACACTGAACACACTGGGCACAGCAGGTCACACTAAACACATTAGGTACCAGCAGGTCACACTAAACACATTAGGCACAGCAGGTCACACTAAACACATTAGGCACAGCAGGTCACACTAAACACATTATGCACAGCAGGCCACACTGAACACTTTGGGCACAGCAGGCCACACTGAACAGTTTGGGCACAGCAGGTCACACTGAGCATATCGGGCACAGCAGGCCACACTGAACACCCTGGGCAGAGCAGGCCACAATGAACATTTTGGGCACAGCAGGCCACACTGAACACTTTGGGCATAGCAGGGCACACTGAACAACTTGAACACAGTAGATCACACTGAGCACATTGAGCACAGCAGATCCCACTGAGCACAGCAAATAGGACTAAATACATTGGGCACACAGGTCACACTGAATATATTGCCTATATATTAAGATGAGTAAAAAGTGTAGCCAGGCAAACAAGCAGGATGATTGGCTGCATAGTTCAATGCATCACCAATAGGAAGAAGGAGTTTGTGATCATGCTGTATAGAGCCCTAGTGAGGCCGAAGCTAGAATACTACGTGCAGTTCTGGAGACCTTACCTGGGATTTGAATACATTATTCAAATAGAACAGGTCCAAAGGCAGGCAACAAATGGTAGAGCTTAAAACTGTCCATCTTCATAAGGAGGAATCAGCATTTTGGAAATTCTTGCATTCAGGTCCAGGGCTGGGATGGGCCCAACTTCCGCTTTCTCTCCAAAGTTTGCGGGATGGAAAGCTGAACACTTTCCTGGCATGGTGTAGACTGGCTTGGTGCTGGAGGTGGTGGTGGTCAGTCCCTGGGAGTGATGGAAAATGGCAGCAATGGGCTGACTGTGGGCACCCTTCTCTCTCTTCTGCTGGCTGGGGCTGTGAGACCACTACTTCTTCCTTTGAACTCTGATGGCCTTCAGTCCGAGTTGGGTTTAGGACATTGTCATCCCCCCTGGCATCCTCTTCCACCCACTCCTCCCTGCTAGCCTCCCTCTCAGCCTCAACATTGCAGAAAGCTGCAGCAGTCGGCACTAGGGTATCATCATCATCGAGGGTGTCCTGTGATGGTCCGCTGGCCACGTCCTCATCCAGTTGTTGGGCATCTTGGAACCCTAGGTCTGCAACTGGGGCAGGGGCAGGTGGATGGCCCACGGTATTCCAGCTAGGAGTGTCATCGTATAGCATTAATGACTCCATGACTTGTGGCTGAGATGGCCTTGCTGATTTTAAGGGGGATGAAGTGGAGTGGGTGAATGAAAACCCCATGGAACTGGTACCACTGTGTGCCATATAATCTCCGACTGTCTCAACTTGTTATGGCCTCACCACTCTGCCAGCAGTAATGGGGCCTACAAATATGCACCCTAAACCCTGGCACCTGCTTGCACTAAAGGAAGGTGTAGCAGGCAAGGATGAAACACATCCTCTCCCTGTAGCACGAGCTCCATTGCCAGCAGCAGCACTGCAACCACGGCCCTGTCCCTTTTTTGCTGCGTTCTGCATTGTTAGATACCTGCAGTTACACCAGCCCGAAATGGAGAAGTAAAACAAAATTAACAGGAAAATTACCCTTAAATGCCCTGAACCAGTGGATACTCCAGTAACAATTGGTAGTAAAGAGCAGTAACCCCCAAGTGCCCTGAACAATTGGTATTAAAGAGTAGTGACAATCAAGTGCCCTGAACAATTGGTATTAAACTATACTGACACACAAGTGCCCTGAACCAGTGGCTGCATCCCTAACAATTGGTAATAAAGAGCAGTGACCCCTAAGTGGTCTGATCAATTGGTATTCAACTGTAGTGACCCCAAGTGCCCTGAACAATTGCCATTATACTGTAGTGATACACAAGTGCCATGAACCAGTGGATACTCCACTACCAATTGGTATTAAAGAGTAGTGACACCCATATGCCCTGAACAATTGGTATTAAACTGTAGTGACACACAAGTGCCCTGAACAATTGATATTAAACTGTAGCGACACACAAGTGCCTCGAACAATTGGTATTAAATTGTAGTGGCAAACAAGTGCCCTGAACAATTGAAAATAAACTGTAGCGACACACAAGTGCCCTGAACAATTGCTATTAAACTGTAGTGAAACACAAGTGCAATATACAAGTGGATACTCCACTAACAATTGGTATTAAAGAGTGGTGACACCCAAGTGGCCTGAACAATTGGTATTAAACTGTAGTGACACACAAGTGCCCTGAACAATTGATTTTAAATTGTAATGACACACAAGTGCCCTGAACAATTGGCATTAGCACTGTCACCCAACTGGTTTAAGCAAGTGGTATTAAAGAGTAGTGACATCCAAGTGGTTTGAGCAAGTAGTATTAAAGAGTACTGACACACAAGTGCCCAGAACCAGTTGATACTCCACTATTAATTGGTATTAAAGAGTAGTGACACCCAAGTGCCCTGAACAATTGGTATGAAACTGTAATGACTCACAAGTGCCCTGACCAAGTGGTATTAAGAGTAGTGATAATCAAGTGGTTTGAGCAAGTAGTATTAAAAAGAGAAGTGACACCCAAGTTGGTTGAGCAAATAGTATTAAAGAGTAGTGAAACAGAAGTGGACTGAGCAAGTGGTATTAAAAAGTAGTGATGTCCAAGTGGTTTCAGTAAGTGGTATTAAAGAGTAGTAACAATCAAGTGCCCTGGACAATTGGTATTGAACTGTAATGACACACAAGTGCCCTGAACAATTGGTATTAAACAGTAGTGACATGCAAGTGCCCTCAACAATTGGTATTAAACTGTAGTGACACACAAAGCCCTGAACCAGTGGATACTCCACTAACAATTGGTATTAAAAAGCAGTGACACCCAAGTGGCCTAAATTATTGGTTTTAAACTGTAGTGACACACAAGTGCCCCGAATAATTGATAATAAATTCTAGTGACACACAAGTGCACTGAACAATTGGTATTAAAGTGTAGTGATACACGAGTGCCCTGAACCAGTGGATACTTAACTAACAATTGGTATTAAAGAGCAGTGAAACCCATGTGGCTTGAGCAATTAATATTGAAGAGTAGAGAAACACAAGCAGTTTGAGGAAGTGGAATTAAAAAGTACTGACACCCAAGTAATTTTCACAAGTGGTATTAAAGAGTATGGACACAGAAGTGCCCTGAACAATTGGTATTAAACAGTAGTGACATGCAAGTGCACTGAACAATTTGTATTAAACAGTAGTGACAAAGTAGTGACACAAAAGTGCCCTGAACAAGTGGATACTCCACCAACAACTGATATTAAAGAGCAGTGACACCCAAATGGTTTGAGCAAGTGGTATTAAAGAGTAATGACACACAAGTGACCTGAACAATCAGTATTAAATTGAAGTGAAACACAAGTTACCTGAACAATTGGTATTAAAGAGTACTGACACACAAGTTGGTTTGAGCAATTGGTATTAAACAGCGTATCACCCAAGTGGTTTGAGCAAGAGGTATTAAAGAGTAGTAACACTCAAGTGCCCCAAACCAATGGACTTTACATAACAATGTTTTTCTTTCAGAAGAGCCGTAGGTGCCCTGAACCAGTGGATGCTCCACTATCAATTGGTATTAAAGAGCAATGAAACCAAAGTGGTTTGAGCAAGTGGTATCAAACAGTACAGACATCCAAGTGGTTTGAGAAAGTGGTATTAAAGAGTACTGGCACCCAAGTGGTTTCAGCAAGTGGTAATATAGGGTAGTGACACACAAGTGGTTTGAGCAAGTTGTATTAAACAGTACTGACATCCAACCTATCTAGGCCTCACTTCAGCCGCTTTCTCTAAATAAATGTCCTTACAAAGACAAAAGCCTTATCTGTCCAGCAGCAGCAGCAGCCTGCACCTTTCCCTATCTTCTGCAGAGTGCTAGCGTGATAAGCAATGTGTGTCCCGCCTTTTATACAGGGGGTTATGTTCTGGGATCGGGCCGGATGCACGCATGTATTTCAACTTTGCGGATTTTAACTTTGCAGGTCCTTTGAGGCAAAAAAGCATACAGTTGTACAGAAAAAACATATTCAGTGGTTACAATACACTATAACAGCCCTGCCCCTAACATCTCACAAAATAAAACAAATAAAGAGTAGGGTAAAAGGTATAGCTCAAGAAATATGGACTTGCTTGTCCTGTCTACAGACTAATAAAACCCACAGGAAAATCTAGAAAGAACAAGGGGCATCAGGAATTCGGGATAGCAGGTTATTCACTTACAGAACCCCACCACCACAAAAAACAATATCAAAGTAAGAAAAGTGTGCCAATCCAGCATCCCAAATATTAGACAACGACCAAGATACCAGCGGCTCCAGCACACCGCCAATGGGATAAGAATCCGGGAGGCATCACTTACCTACTGTAAAAAAGGAACACTAATAATTCATAATAATCCTCTTTTAATTCATAAATATAAAAATGACATAGACAATACAATCACATACAATTAAAAAGCACCAGCAGGAGCGACCCTAATAAACCCCCTTATTCCCTAATCTAATCAAATAACCATTTGTCATATCCATATTCTATTAGTAATCAACTAAAGTGCCAATGTAATGTGCAAATAATAATAAAGTGCTAAGTGCCCGATCTATGAATTGTATGTTGTTTTTAATTGTATGTGATTGTATTGTCTATGTCGTTTTTATATTTATGAATTAAAAGAGGATTATTATGAATTATTAGTGTTACTTATTTACAGTAGGTAAGTGGTGCCTCCTGGATTCTTATCCCATTGGCGGTGTGCTGGAGCCGCTGGTAGTTCTTGGTCGTTGTCCAGGATTCACTAATGTTTGGGTAGCTCATATTTTGGTTCTGAGAGGTTCTCCAGAAATAAAATGAATTTTGAGCAAGTAACATACAAGACAAATAATCATTCACCCCTCCCCCCAAAGCTACCTTTTGTGTTAATTACAGCTGGCTTTGGATATGATTCTATTACTTCACATCTTGCACTGGAATTTTTGTCCATTCCTCAAGGAAGAACTGCTCTAGCTCCTTCAAGCTTCCACTAGCAAACAGTAACCACCATGTCTGACCACAGATTCTCAATTAGATTAACCCTTTAAGTGCCAGCCTACCTAGAAATTTTGGCTCTGTTGCCAGAACATTTTTACTATTTTGCACTATAAATGTTCAACTGTGATTTTTGAAGGGATTTCCAAGGATTTCTCGGAAAAATTATATATTGTTTTTTTTTTTCAGCTGGGCTTTAACCTGAAATGTTTGTTTGTCATTTTTTGTGTATTCTCAATATTTTGGGTGAAATATTTGCAAGACAAATGTAAAAAGTTTTTTTTACAATTTGTAGTGTTTTTGTAATAAAAAATGTAAGATTTTCAATTAAATAACAGTACCAAAAATGTATTATTAAAAACCATTTCCTGCCCAGGAGATGTCTGATCAGCAGGTGTTTGAATTGACCCAACTAAATCGCCTTTTTCTTGAGAATCATAAGTCCGAAGCTGCTGGTAGAAAAAATGTCTAGGCTCAAAATATCTGTACGTGGACAGAAAGCTTTCTGACAGATAGATCCCAAAGAGTTAGACTTGGACACTTGCGATACAGTGTCTGGCACACTAACACCGGTGCCCTCAAGGCTGCGTTCTGTCACCTCTCCTGTTCTCCATCTACACCAATGATTGCACCTCCTTGGCCAACTCTGTGAGAATTGTAAAGTTTGCCGATGACACAACGGTCATAGGTCTGGTCAAGAACAGCAAAGAGGAAATTTACCGAGGAGCAGTGTATGAGCTTGTCAGTTGGAGCACTAGACACAATCTGGTTATAAACCCTTAAAAAACTCTAGAGATGGTAGGGGACTTCAGGAGGAATCCTGCACCCATGTCACCCCTGTTCATCAAGGGGGTGCAAATGAAAAGAGCGTGTGAGACTAAATTTCTTGGTGTGACCATCTCCAACAACCTCAGCTGGGAAAGGAACACCACGGCTCTACTGAGGAAAGCACAGCCCAGAGTTTTTCCTGAGGCAACTGAAGAAGGCTGGTCTGCTAGTGCTCTTCTTCAATGCTGTCATAGGTTCTGTCCAAGGTTTTTCGTTTTCTGTCTGGTTTGAGGGATCTACTAAAAGAGACAAGTGTCTCTGCAATAAAGATTGCAGAAAGAATAATTGGAGCACCCTTACCATCCCTGCAGGAACTGCACAAACACAGAACAAAAACACAGGCAGTAAAGATCCTTCGGGATTCCTCCCACCCTGGATACGCCCTATTCCAGTATTTACCATCTGGGTGGCATCTTGCAGTACCAGCTTACAGGACTTCTAGATCTAGAAGTGGTTTCTTTCCTTTGGCTGTCCGCATCCTGAACAATAACCAAGCATCATAGGCCCAGGCTCAAAGCCAGTATCAATTGCACTATGGAAGAGCATCTGTATCTCTATTTCTATGTTACCTTTTCAATGTAAACTGTAATTAACTGTTGCACTGTGTATATGCCTTTGTTCATCTCACTATGTACTTGGCGAACAATAAATTGAATTGAGAAGCTTTGGTTGCCCGCCGCCACAAGAAAGATGCATGCAATTGGAGGTATGACCAAATTGGTTGGCTGCCTTCAATTTTTATCGAATGGCTCCTTCCAGAGGCTAGGGGCACTGTCAGTTGGCATGTCCCAGCCTTTGCTGAGCCGCACCCTGGCTAAATGTTTGGATGACATGGCTGTCCTGCAGGAGAAATACATCTCTTTTGCTGACAGCATGACTAACTAAAAACGCAGTGAGGTTGGGTTTTTTCAACACTGTGAATGTGCCAAGTATCATGGGCACCATCTGCATGCACGTGGCCCTTGTTCCCCCAGCTACTAAGGAGTATATGTTTTGGTATGTTTAGGGCCACTATTGTTGCACCTTCTTGCCCCCTCTTATGTATTTATGCCTTCTAGTTGCGTCTCTAGTCTTTATACTATGCTTGCATCGGCTTTCCTAAACCTGCTCCTGGTGTCCTTGTTGTGCCTTTGTAATTTATAATTTTTTTGACAATTAATTACTTGGAGCTCCTCTATATACTCTATGATTGTTTTATTCCATAAACTGCAAGTTTGGCCTCGCTCTTAACGTCAAATTCGTAGTGTGACCGGATTTTTTCAGCATTTTGGACGGCTTCCCAGGCTCGTCCCATGACGCATTCATCTTGCTGCGTTCAAATGTATTTATCCGTTTTGAGAGTGGCAAGCTGAGTGGTGGTTGGCTTCTGGGTAAGTGCCATTTTTGTTGTTTTGCTACCTTATTGTGGATGCTTAGTTTTATCCCTGCCCTACATTGCTACTACTGTGCTCATATGGCTACTTAAAATGACCCTGCTCCCTGTAGCTTGTCCATGCATACTGCCTTCTGTGTTGCTTTATTGCTCAGTGGCTTGCCTTAGGCAACACTAAATTGTTGCCTCTTACAAAATGTGTTGCCCAATCTCCTACTGGTTCCACTTAGGACTCGGTTTCTGCTGTTTGTGTGTTTTGGTCATTAGTTGGTTTTTGGTGTCCTTTTAGGTGATTTGGGTTATCCCCTGCTTCCCTGGCTCCTGACACCCTGGGCCCACCATGTGGCTATGCGGTGTCAGCGAGCAGTATCTGAGTACTAGACATAGATTGTTTGTCAGACACCAGTTTTAAAAAGGGCAGAAACTAACTGTGCAATTTGCTTGTTGTCTTTGCAGACTTTCATTGAACAATGATATGACTTTAAGCCCAACACCCATGAAAAGAGGAGGTTGGCAGAGGATGTGGCAGCCCAACTTAGCAGTAAGGGGACATCACCTTACAGCCACACACATATAATGCAGCACTGGTGGGACCTCAAATGACAAAAGTGGCCACGGGAGCAGCGTTTCTTCAGTCAGAACTTCCCAGGTGAGTGGATGTACTATAAAAAAGGTATTCTCTTAGCCAAAACTTGTAAAGAGACTTTTAAATCTCTATTGTAGCTGGGTAGTTCTGGCTTTGCATCAAGCCCACCTGGAGCCGAGTGGTCATTACAGATCCTGAAGAAAGGATGGCGCCACGGAGGAGGGTGACCCCCTAAAAGGAGCGCAGAAAAAAGTTGGGGTAAGTAGGTTGAATTGAGGGGCATCTCCAGCCAGACATGTGTCCAAATAGGTGTTATCATGCTTTTCTTTTGTCTTTACAGGTACCATGTTGGTCCACAACTACTTTAATATATTTTTTATGATCTAAATATTTTAAATACTGTTTTTACTTGTTTAAAAAAATAAAAAGGTGAGTAACACTGGGGGTGGAAGCAGACAACATGGGAGGTCAATGAATGGAAGGTAAGGATCTAGAATTCTTTTTTATTTATTTTTTTAATTTTTAAGGGTTAAAAACCCTTAATTTTTTTTAATGGCGTGGGTACCCGGTATAACCAGCCCGGAGACCAGCTATGCAGGGCTTATAGAACAGGGTGCAGAGGCCAGCCTCGGTGGCCCCCGCCCTACAAGCTACAAGCCTTCGTGGCCCCCAGGTCTTCTGCCCTCAGCTTTGGGGAGGCAGGTAATGGGGCAGACCCTGAGCCTTGTGAACTAAGACCCCTTACCATTTCACAAAGAGTAAAATTATTTTTATTATTTTTTTTACTCACCTATGATCCTGTGTCATGGCAATTTAATGACAGATGCCAGTGGTGATGCAGGAGTGTGGGGGGCAAGGGATCCCTCCCACCTGCTCTGCATAAGCACTACTGACACCTGTCAGAGCCAGAGCCAGGCCAGAAGTTACCACATTTTCATGATCTTCCCACAAGAAGGCGGGGCTGGAGACGATTAGAAGGGTTAAGGTCTGGGCTTAGGCTAGGCCATTCCAATACATTTACACATTTTCTACCACCAACTACCTTAAAAGTGTTGCTTCAGCAGTATGCATTGGGTACTTGTCCCTTTGAAAAGTGAACCTCCGTCCCATTCTCAATTCACTAACAGACCAAAGCAGGCTTTGCTCCTGCAGTGATAATATGAGTTTTGCACCAAACATAGCATTTTCCCTTATGGCTGAAATGTTCAATTTCAGTCTCATCTGACCAGAGCACCTTCTGGCCCTTTCTTGGCAGGTTATTTCCATTTGATGATAATGGATTGATGGTGCTTCGGGGGATCATTAGAGATCTGGATAACCCAAGAACGATGGCCAAGACTAATGGGGCTCCTTATTTGCTTCCAAGACTGGATTAAGTGTGGTGGAGGCCCCTGGGCTCAAAATTTAGTTGAGGCCCCCCATAAGCAACTGTATAGTAATTGCTGCCATTGTTAAAGAAGCACTATCGCAAAATGATGTAGTATTAAAAATCTATATAAACACATCGGATAATGAGAGGAGAGGTCCCTTATGCACCCAAACTGAATAACCCCCCCCCAAGCTTGTGGTTTATTCTCTCATGGTAGGAATACAATCCAAGGGTGACAGGTTTTCTGTATCAGGGGTGGCAGATAGTGCTCCTTTAACAAGTGGGGGAAGCCCTGCCACCCCTATATAAAATCTATATAAACACATCGGCTAATGAGAGGAGAGGTCACTTATGCACCCAAACTGAATACACCCCCTCCAAGCTTTTTAATCCAGTCCTGCTTATTACAACCAAGGTTTCTATTTGTAGCTGAACCCAAAGCAGCTAACATATTCCCAAGTGTATTGCAGTGGTGGACTCATCACAAAAATTACTTTTCCATATCTCTCTTCTTCTCCATTCTTTCTTGTTAGCAAGTTAAAAACCAAACTCGTACAGAGCAAAAAGCAACTGTTATCTTTGCTCCAGCACGCACAATATAAATATTGTATCAGTCTTTGGCATGCATAGAAAAAGAAAATATCACCTAAAATCAACTTAATGGCAAAAAGCTCATTTTTCCTCGCTTCAAAGCTAAAATGAGATACGCTCACTATTTGCACTTACTGAAGCACAGACGGTTTTGATAGCTTTGCATTGCTCTTCTGTTGCTTTTACTGGAAAATAAATACATTGCCCTTCTTAGACATTTAAGTGGTGAGGATGCTCAGCCAGGTGACAATTAAAAAAAAAATGATTTCAGGGTATTCTGAATAAATTCATAAGCTCCACAGAGCTAAAATAAAGTGGGCAAAAAATGAAACGCTTTAATGCAAGGCAATTTTCTGAATACATGTAATCTTATATGCTCTAGATGACTTGCAATGGCTTTTAAAAATGACAAGTCAGAATAAGAGAAGATCTCTGTCTGACTGTGAAATATCCTTTCACTGATGAAGACTCTTCAATTTAAAATTAACCAGGGTCTGTAAGCTAAGCTGTAAAGCAAGACATGGAAGAAAAAAAAGAGAGAAAATGAAATGGATTTATAGAGATGCCTGGTGATTGGCTACAGAAGTGAGTGACAACTGTAATGAATCGGGTACAGGGTACAGTACAGGGTCCAATAAAGGCTCATTAATGCCTGCCTGGCAGTGGAGTAAAGCAACACTTTTACTATTTTACGATAATTATTGTTATGTAATTCATATTAATAACAAAAGAATAATTGGACTGCCAGTACAGTCCAAAATCACCCCTGTTTTCAGAGTGAGCCGCACTACATATAAATTGTGAAAAAATTTGAATGGCCTTTATTGAAAAAACATGGACATAAGGACATTGGAAACACAAAACAATTAAAAAAACTATTACTTAAAATATACTATAGAGGCAGGACCTGAAATACACAGCTCTAATACATGTATATTTAGGTTCATAAAGGTATATGAAAATGCAGTCTTATGGTGCTAAAAATTCAATCAATGAATATAACAAATCATGCAAAAAATCACCTGGATGGGAAAAACTGGGGGGAATAAACAGGGGGGGAAAAGGGGGGGGGGGGGGGTGGAAGATATAGGGACGCGGCACGCCGCCACACCATGTAGATTCGTAATTCATATTCATGTTTATGCTAACGTCAAACTTAAACCGGACCTTCAGCATCATTTAACGAAAAGCCCAAACCTTTAAGAAAACTATACCCCAGCATCTAAAATTAATATATTTTATTAACCCCCCGACATTCAGCTCCCCCCT
Organism: Gastrophryne carolinensis; assembly: GCA_027917425.1. Taxonomy (NCBI): domain Eukaryota; kingdom Metazoa; phylum Chordata; class Amphibia; order Anura; family Microhylidae; genus Gastrophryne; species Gastrophryne carolinensis. The sequence continues at coordinate 133,408,100 of CM051241.1, read as the reverse complement.
CCCTCCCTGGTGATAGACCCTATTTTGAGCATGAAAACATATTACTTAACTGGGGCTCTCCAGGGCAGCTGCCACCCTTTCCAGGTACTTGCTAACTTTCCTTCCACCTTTTTTCTCATGGAAACCGTGTAAAATGAGCCATTTCACAGCATTCCAAAATCTCCAATTACATACAAATACCTTATGTATTCTAAGATAAGCTGCCCTCTTTGCTGAGCTGTAACAGGATTTCTCAGTGGAAGCGGATAAGAGCAGAAATATTGCGTTATGGAGTGTGGAGGACTACATGAGGGAAGCCAGACGACAGCTTAAAGATAGGAATAATTATATAAAGTTACAAAATAACCCTATCATAGAATACACTCGAGAATTTGATGACATCCTGGATCGAGCAGTCTTGAATGAGATAATCGATCGGGAGACCTATGACTTCCTGAGGGTTGAATTCCCAAAAATACCAACTTTTTATTTGCTCCCGAAGGTACAAGGGAACCTAAAGACACCACCAAGATGCCCTATAATTTCAAGTTTGGGATGCCTCACGGAACAGGCGAGTACCTTTGTGGATGCACACCTACAGGGCTTTGTTACATCATTAACATCGTATGTACGAGATTCCTTGGACTTATTAAATAAATTGGAAGGTACTTTTTGGGAAAAGGACACCTTAATGATTACAGCAGATGTAGAATCCCTATACACAAATATCTCCCATGATTGGGCATTAAAGGTAGTCAAAAACTTCCTGGACATGGAGGGTAGGGCCCTGAATCCTAAACATGAATTTTGGAATTGATTGGATTCATTCTAACCAACAACCACATCATCTTTGATTTACAGCATTACCGCCAGACCAGGGGGGTGGCAATGGGGACACAGTGTGCACCATCCATTGCTAACCTTTTCCTGGGATGGTGGGAAAGGGAGGTTGTATTTGGGGAAGGAATGAGGGAATACTTTACATTATAGGTTGGTATCGCTTTTTAGATGATGTATTATTTTTCTGGCAGGGTCCTCAGGATTTATGTCAATCTTTCTTGGAGAAACTTAATCAAAATGAACAAAACATCTTCCTTATGTACCATATATCAAATGAGCAAGTTGAATTTCTAGATTTAAAGCTGAAAATGAATAACGGTAACTTTTCAGGAAAAAAACATTGGTAAACAGCCTTCTTCATTATCAAAGCTTCCATCCTAAACATCTTAAACGGGGGATACCGCTGGGTCAATTCGCATGTATCAGGAGAAACTGCTCAGAGGAGGAAGAATTTAAAAGACAGCCAAAGGATTTAATCCAACGGTTTAAGGATCGGGGGTTCCCCAAAAAGATGATTTCCAGGGCCTTCCAACAAGCTAGATTGGGGGATCGGATTGAAATGCTAAAACCACGCATACGTAAGGAGGAAAATAGGGTATTTATCACAAAGTAACAATTGGCAGACCCTGAGAAATATTTTGGAAAAACATTGGAGTATTCTAACCTTGGATCAATCTTTAAACCCTTTCATCCAACAGAAGCCAACCTTGACAGCAAAACGGGCTCCAAATTTAAAAGACCGTCTATGTAGAAGCCATTTTACGAGACCACAAACCTGGCTAAAGAGAATGGATAAGAGTGGTAGCCAACCATGTGGCAGATGTTCAATTTGTAGGTTTGTGATAAAAACTGATCGAGTTATAAATGCTTATTCAGGGGAAAAAATCTGGATTAGACAATCTCTAACTTGTAAAACGGAGGGAGTCATATATCTATTGGAGTGAGGCTGCAATATCAGATACGTGGGCAAGACAAAGAACATGCTAAAAGTACGGATACAAGCCCACATCTCAAATATTCCGTTAGTTAAAAGGGACATTGGCAATAACAGGATCATTTCACCAGTGGCGGAACATTTTTTAAGACATCACGAGGGTCAGATAGAAACCCTTAAGATCATTCCGTTGGAAAAGGTCTCTTTGGGCATAAGGGGAAGTAACCTAAAAAAAGCATTGCTTCAAAGGGAATTCAAGTGGATATTCAGGTTGGGCACAATGGCCCCAGAAGGGCTGAATGAAGATATATCATTCGTACCTTTTTTGGGAAGATAGATATACAGGAGAAATGTTTGTATGGGGATGAATATATATATATATATATATATATATATATATATATATATATATATTAATGGTATGATTATTATGATTGAATTGTTGGAAATATTATTTGTATTTGGATGGTGACTTCTCTCTCTTTAACAGCTCACCCTTATGAAATCAGTGGATTTATTTGGGGGATGAAAAGTATCTTGGGGAGGAACTCCATCGTTAGTGGATTCTTTGAAACAAGAATTCCATTCAAAATGAGCGAGATGATTAAAAGAATAAAATCTGGAATATAGAAAGAGGAATAAGATATATATATATAATCCACCGTCCCTTCCGACCATTCTTTTTTTTTTTGGATGGACTCACATATATTGCACACATTTATTAGTAGATTATGATATATATATATATATATATAGATAAATATAGAACAAATTAAATATTTGGACTTGAATTATTTATGTAAATTAATTTAGTTATTTTATAGGGATATATTATGGGATAAAAGGAAGAGAATTATAAGTAATCTAATTGAATGTATATATATATATATATATATATATATATATATATATAATACCCCTATATATGAATGGGATTGGTGACCGGAATTTCCAACATATAAGATTATACTGCCACCTGTAAAATATTGGGATATATATATTGAAAAATCGAAATAGAGAGAGATCTGGAGTTTATGGAATAAAATAAAAATAAATAAATTATTAATAAAATAAAACAAATATAGTAGATTATATATCCCTAATTAGATATTCCCCTTAAAAATGGACCACAACCGTGGAATATTGTTATTCGATCCATAATGGTATATTCTGGTAGTAGTAATATTAGAAAAAATTAAGCTCCTTATTAAGATGAAATTCATTTATTAAATAAGACATATTAAATGACTTGTTCAATATCCATTATGGAGAATATGGAATAGATATTTTTATATATATATATAAAGCTGGTGTAGAATATCACATCCTGTAAGTTTAAGATTGTTTGTTCTGTACCATCATAGAAAGATACAATGCTGTAAATAGAATAGTAATAAAAGGTTAAAATGTTGTAACTATAGATTTCAGAGGATTGTAATGGGGATACATTTTGTTATTTCTGTAGCTTATATGTTTAGCTTATATGTTGTAACAAATGTCATGGTATATATGATGGAATTTGGCGGAAAACAAGGGGAGGGATCTCCCCGCAGCTCTTGTACTTATGCTGGTTATAATAGATCTATGTCATTTACGGAGTTCCGTTCCCCCTGCCTGCTCCAGCCGCAGAGACAAACACCGCTCTCGGTGAAGAGACGTGCGGCCGTACAGTGGGCGGTTTGGGGGACGGCTTCTACAAGTGACGTGGAAGGAATGATGCCCCATCCCTTTGGAGGGGGGGGCCCAGAGCGAGCTGTGAGCGTGCGGCCGGCTTCCGGCCAGAGCCGTGGCGTGCGCCCAGCCGCACGTGTCATTTACTAAAAGATACACACTGACAGCATATAGGGCAGCAAGGGCTGGAGCTGGGGGGAGATATACTCTCTACCTTGAAAAAGCAGCTGGGGGCCTGGCTGCGGAACGCGTGGGGGCCCATTTCCAGGCAATTCCACGTGGGGGACACTGTGGGGACTCGCTACTATTTAGGTGATGTTTTTTTGAACAATTTCATTGTTGTGAACACTATGCACTTTACTCCTTTTGCCATTTCTTTTTACTTGGGGATATTGAATCATTGATAACTATTTGTGGGATATAATTGTGTTTTGCACATGGTAGCACTTTAAATTTACTAATAGCACTTTATATTATTGTGTGGTACTTTATTATGATGAATTTTGCCCAAATTATAATATTTTTGCGGGTCGGTTCGGGATGCCCTACCTAGTGGATAACCTTGGGTATTTTTAGCATGTATATTGTCTTATGTGTTTTATGTAGATTTTAGATGGAAAACCCAATAAATATGATGACATTTTGAAATTAATTTGGATTGATTGTCTGTGGAGGAGGTGCGGTACTCTGGGGATTGTTTTGGGTGGTTGTTGGGGCCACCACTTTGGGAGTTGAGATTGGATGTTACAATCCTGGGTACTGGCACGACCACACATAATTGAATTAATTTTATTGATGGTGCAAAATATTTTCTCTTTTTATTTGGATTTCTCAGTGGAGCTTTATGATTCATGAGCATGCTCTGCTGTGGTCAGAGACAGCTGTGTGGTAACTGTGGCTTGCTGTGGTTACTTGCACTGAAAACCCCAAGGGACGGAGTAGCTGGAGGGACAGAATTGAAAGGAGAAACTTTGGCTTCTACCCTGTACTGCAGGAGATAAGGAGATGAACATGTGTCAGGCTTGCTACCTTATTAGTTCTGCTGGGTGTACAGTCCCTTTCAGCTGTCATTGACAGTTTCAGTGACCCTGAGGGACTCTGAGCATTGCCATTGCAGCTCTAATTGGGTGATTAAGCAGTCAATTAAGCTGCTGGAACCAGGAAGCACTGTACTACTGTGCATCGCCCAGCAGGGGGATCAGCATCGGTAATTTTTTTTTTTTTAATTATTTGCAGGAAGATGTGGGGATGTTGGGGGGGGGGGGGGGGCTGAGCATTGTCTCAGGCTGGACATCTGCGTTATTACTGGGAGCAGGGTTACACCCTAGAGTGTGCTGTGAGGCTGTGCCTAATTTAATGTACTATTCACCCCCCACTTAATGGCTTAGATTGAAGTGGGAGTCCATTCTAGGATTGCCCCCCCCCCCCCATACTACAATAGTGCATATAGACATATCAGGCCTCAGCACATCCGTTCAATGCAATGAATGGAGAGGGCCTGGTACCACCCCTGTGACAGCTTCCCTTGATCCCGTGTAATGTAATAATGTGTAATATTACATGTGCCCGGAGCTGCCCTAGCCAAGGAAGCAGTTGAGGGCAGGTTCAACCACACTGGGGCCCAGAAGATCAGAGAAGGCCCCATCATTATTGCTTCTCCATCTTATTTATCATATTTGTACTTACTTGGCATCATTTGGAGCAAGGAAGCACCATTTGTCTCTGCTGTTTCAGTCATTAGTTTTCTAGCTGCATTCAACTGAGTTAAAAGACTGAAAAAAAGTTTCCTGTACGAGCCTTGAAAGGGCCCCCATGGTTCACACAAGGGACCTGTCACATTTAGTTGTGGTTGGGGAGTTAGGTGCCTTGCTCCCTGCACACATTAACCTGCTCAATTGTTATTGATTAGTTAGTCACAGGTAGAGATGAGCGGATCCAACCCACGTGAGTTCAGGCTGCACGGCAGCCAATCAGCCTTCTTGTCACTACTGGGTTCTAGGTGTCCCCTTATACCACAACTAGCTGTAAAGACTGGAGTGAAAGTACATTATTATTTCTTTATGAAAGTAAAATACCCTTTTTGTCAGGTTTTTAGTGTTCTGCCCTTTTGTCTTTCTCTTCTGGAATATAAAATAAACATTTGTGTTTTACTTATCAGCATGCTGTTTCCAAGTTTCCTATATTCCTGGGTGTCTGTAATGCTAAGATATGAGCGTTTTTCTATCCTTGAGTAAACAGTACTGACTACATATCCCAGAATCCTTCCACTGGTGAGAATATTAGTAGCTTCAGCTAAGTCAAGCAGCAGTAATGACCCTTCTGCCAGTAACCATTTAGCTACTAGAATACAAGATTGTGATCCTCGCTGAATAAGCTTAATTACAGCATAATGGGTTAAACTGTTGCCTGTGTCTTAGCCAATAAGACAATTAGCAAGCTAGAGTGAGGAAGTCTCTGTATATGTACAGCTAATGCACCCATTGATGTATATTGCTAATGTAAACACATTGCTATTGAAAATTGTTTTTTTATAACACAAGGTTACAAACAAATAGAAAAAACAGATTAGCTTAGCACATTGAAGAAATATTTTTGGCACACAATAACTGACATTTTAAAGAAATGGAATTATCATTCAAAGCACATGGGGTTTAACTCCACTTTAATACTACATGGTCAAAGCATTAGGGTTTAACTTTTCTTTAATACCAATTGTTCAGGGCAATTGTGTGTCACTACTGATTAATACCAATTGTTCAGGACACATGTATGTCACTGCTGCTAACAAAGAGTAACTGAGTCTCCACTGGTTCAGAACACATTGGGCTCTTTTTGGTTTAACAACAAATCCTCTACTGGTTCAGGCACCTAGATAGGAGAGCAGACGGTGTCAGTGAGGGAGAACTACCTGCCATTTCTCATTGCACTCAGAGGACGGCAGCTGCTGGGGCAGAGCTGGGCATTTACATCAGCTCATCTGTGGGCACCACCTGTATTCTGCTTACTGGGGCATAGAAAAAACTACTCAGTTGTTGGCAACCATTGCGTTCTGCTAACTGGGGCCACTTGTTGGGGAGGTGGATGTGGCGGTAAAAGATAAAGGTTGCCATTATTTTAACCGCTCACTCAAGTGCTGGCACAGCAATGTCCTGTGAGATCCAAATCCGGTTTAACTTCACAAATGTAAGGATGTCCACGTTGGCTGTGGATAGGTGGCTTCTCTTGTCAGTGATGACACTCCCTGTGGTGCTGAACACACTTTCTGAGACACTTGCTGCAGGGTAGGCAGGCACCTCCAAGGCATAGAAGGCAAGCTCTTGCCACATTTCTAATTTACCGACTCACCAGCTGGAACTGCCCGCTGGTGCACACTTTATGCAGCAGCCCCAGCATGTCAGGATAACTATCCAAGAAGCTTTGCACCACCAAGTTGAGCACATGTGCCAGCCAATGGATGTGCTTCAACCCAGCTTGGCCCAAGGCTGCTACTGGGTTCTGTGGTCACACACCAACTTGCTGGGCTTTAGGAGGCAGCAACCACTTATCTGTCTGCTCCTGGATGGCAGTCCACAGCTCCTGGCCGGTGTGTGGTCTTTTAGCCAGACAGATCATTTTCAGCAGCAGATAAGGAGTCAGGAGAGGAGGAAGTGGAGTAGGAGGCTGTGACAGACTCTGCCATTGGATTTTAAAGGCACTGTTTTTGCATAGACCCATTACTTTCATTTTCTTGAGCATGTCCCAGACAGGCTGCCATGGTGTTGTTGATTGTATTACAGACTGCTATTGTTATACTGATTGTGCTACAGACTGCTATTGTTCTACTGATTGTGTTACCGGCAGAGTTGAGGGATTGTGTGCCCTGCTCCCATTGGTCCGTGTGTTTGTCATGCAGTCCTCCATCAGGTCCCCGGGGGAGGTCCCCTTGCATGGAGCCTTGCATATAAGGCACAGTGTGGCACTAATAAAGTTAAGTTCATCTTCACCCTCAATACTGAGTTCTGTCTCTAATTGGGGGAAACGCTATATTACAATTCACTAGCCCTTGTAAGGGCTGTTCCTGGTTCCTCACGGATGACTCTGGAATTCCTGCAGCACCTCTCACCATTGGGAAAAGGACGTCTCTGGCGGGGAAGCCCTCCGGCGATAAAGGTTATCGCTACAGAGGCGACAAGTAGCTGGTGGAAGTATATGCAGCAAAGTGCTTCAAGGCTCGGGCCCGGCCGCCACTACATTTTACCAGTGGGCAGTTGAAGAGATGTAACATCCCTGCCCATGTTTAGTTGTCCGCATGTCAGTTGTGATGTGGACCTTACAACATAATGATGAAGTGGGTGATGTGCCCACAGAACGCGTGGCTCCTGGTGTGGTAGGCGGCGGGGAGACTTCACAAACATTATTTTCATGATACCTTGGCTTTATTTCTGGTGATGTTTTTTGTGATAGATTCGTGATATTATTTTTTACTTGATATTGTGATATATATCAGTGGATCTCCTTTGGGATGCCTAAATAAAATATACAGGTGATTATATTTTCATTGGTGAATAGAGTAGATATGTTTCTGAGTTGTTATGGTTGGGAATATTAATTCTTAATTGATTGTTTGACTAGTAGCACTTGCACTTTATTAATGTATAGATTTTGTAGTGATCCGGATCATAGGCAGGATTTGCACATGTTTAGTTGCACTGTTGGAACACTTTGTTGAATGATTTAGCACATATATCTAGGCATTTGATCAATCAGTGTGGTGAGACTCTCCCCATCGCCTACACACCTTCATGTCGGTTTGTCCTGTGTGTTATTGTCCCATTTATGTGTTTTTTAAGGGGTTTTAATATGCTGAGTGTATTGTATGTAGTGATTATAAATATGTAATTAATAAAAATTTGTTGAGAGTTGAGAGTGCCTCCCTACATGCTTTTTTGGACCTTACAACATATAGCATTGTGCAGTGCACACCTCTTTTTCTCCACAACCTGTTGGAGGGCAGGGCTGGCCAGCTGAGAAAATTTGTGCCGGCTGGGAATGATGTATTGTGGGGCAGCCGCAGACATAGGATTTTTATTAGCACCATGCTCTAACTTAGATAGCGCCCCCCTCGCCATAAGCTTTTTAAATCTCTCCAGCTCCAGTGGCCGGAATGAGAGCATCTCAAAGGCAAGCAGTTTACCTATGCTTGCATTCAAGCCCGGGGTTGTGGGTGAGTTGGGCCAAACTTCCACTTTCTGTGCATTGTTTGAGGAATAGAAAGCTGAACGCTACCCGAGGATGTTGTGGACAGCCTTAGTGGTGGTGATGGTCTCACATCCTCTCTTGTGGGCAGAGAAAAAAAAAATATATAATAATATTACTAACAATAACTAATACTAATTCTAATACTAATACTAACTAGTATTACTAATTATAATTAATAACTAATACTAACTAGGACTAATACAATTAATAATACTAACAACTAAATATTACTAACTAATGTTTTCCTGGTTGATTTGCAGGTCCTTGATGATGATGAATGTAATGCACAGATTTCCCTGGCTTCTGCATCCCCCCAGCCATGCTCCAGTGATGCCCGTGAGCTGCGCTAGGTGCCAGCCTGCTGTAAGGCTGTGCCACCCTCCTCTGAAGCCTCCATAACCATCCTTTGGCTGGCAGCTGACAGTCCAGCCACATGCGGAGTGGCCTGGCACCTGGGAAAATGAGCCTTTCTGTTTTTTTTAAATTTTTAAATATAATTTCTAATAAAACTAATAGTGTTTTCTGTAGGCTTTGCAGGTGTCTGGCCATGGACATGGAGCTGAGAACACGTGGTTTTATATAACATATGAAAAAGACCCTGTTCTACACATGTGCCAGCTTTTAGATGACTAGAAATAGGAGATCTTTGTATCATGCCTGACTCAACGATTCTCCTCAAATGGAAAGAGAGCCAGGAGAGGCTGTGGACAGCCTAATTGGGAAGCAAGTGGACTATGCCAAAGAAGCTCAAAAAGGACTTATATGGTAATTCATCAAGAGGAAGCCAAATCTTCATTGTATTTCATCAGGTTTTATGAAGATTTCCATATTTATGTCTATGATTTGGTGAAGAAGAGAGAACCCTGGTGCCTACTTGCACCAGAGAAAAAAAGGTAGGGGAGGAATGAAAAAAAAGAAAAAAATATAATATTACTAACAATGTTTCTCTGTTTGCTTTGCAGGTGCCTTGTGATGGACGTCATTAATGTATGTTATAGTGATGCTAGTTGCTGGGCTTTTACCATGCCACCCATTTCCCACCATGTTGTTTTGAAAAATGGAGCATTTTTACCCTCCTGTGAGGACAAGTCCTCCTCAGAAGCCTCTAAAACTCTGCCTTGGTTGGCTGCTGTTGGTCCAGCAACCCACCCTGCAAGCCACGTGTGGAGTGGCCAGACACCTGGGAAAATGGGCCTTCCTGTTTTTTATTGTAATTATTTAATATTTTTTAATTTTTAATAATACTAGTTATTTTTACATTTTTTTGTTTGCTTTGCAGGTGCATGGCCATGGATGTGGAGCAGAGATTAAAATTTCTCCCTCGCTTCAGGGACTGGTCGCACAGCGTGCAAATGACCCATGTCTTGTGGTCAGTGCACTGCTTGAAAAATGCCACGCTGGAGAGATCCTTTGAGCCAGATTTTTAAGTGATCAGTGCCTGGACGTGGAGGGCAGTAGTAGGCATGGGCTGACCATTGATGGTTGGCACCCTTCCCCCTCTTGTGCTGGCTGTCTGGGGCTGTGTGGCCACCACCTCTTCTGTCAAAATGTAATTGCCTTTAGTCCATGTTAGGTTAAGGACTTCATCATCACCCCTCGATTGTCTTCCACCCATTCCTCCCCGCTATCCTCCTTATCAGCCTCCACATTGCTGAAAGCCCTGGCAGCCAGAAGTTGGGTTGCATCCTCATCGTAGATGTCCTGCAATAGTCCACTGGCCACGTCCTCCAACACATATTGTGTTGGGCATGGTATCCCAGTCAGGTGTGTCATCAAAAAGCATTAATGACTCTATGACCTGTGGCTGGGAAAGCCTTGCCGATTATAAGGGAGATGAGGTGAAGGAATCTGCATATAATCTGCGACTACCTTAACATGTTCCAGGCCTCACCATTCTGGCAGCGGTATTAGGGCCTACAAAAATATGCTGCAAACCCTGGCGTCTGCTTGCACCTGATATTTATTTATCTATGTTAATATTTATTCATTTATGTATATACAGATTGATGTATTTATGTATTGGTGTCTTTCTTTATTTTTTTAGTTTTACTGAGATGATTTTGACTTTCCCTAGCACATTTTGTGCAGGGCAATCCCTCAGGAGTTCCCCTTAAATTTCAGTCCTCTAGCCCTTGCTGACCTCATCTTTGGCAGCAAGTTTACCCGAACTTGGCACAACTGAATTTCAACCCACAGGCTATTTAATCATACTGGTTCTAAACCTTTATTGAACAACATTGGTTTACTTATCTTTATATATCAATTGTGCTCTGTTAATCAAAATAGTCTTGCAGGGTACATACCATGCTGCAGATCAAATAAAGGTAAGGCGGTGACAGCAAAGATTCTGACCTGATGGGAAGACAGTGGCTTTCATGGGTAGGGGTCTCCCAACTGGTGATATTAAGTCATGCCCCAGCTGGGAATCCTTCAACCCTCTGATCAAAAGATCAGTTACATAACTACTAGGCCATTTCTGCATGCAATTGCTTGCCACGCCACACCATGCATTCTTGATCCCAAAAATGCTGAGTAAAGTAGGCATGCCCAATGGTCAAGACCGCGTCCCCCTTCAGAGGTTCACTCCCACCTCCATCTAAATGGCTAGATGCCAAAAATAACCTCAGCCATGAGATGCTGGGAATACGGACGCAGCCTCCGGAAGTGGCATGGGATCCCTAACAATGTAAGTATAGCGGCAATCTCAGGGGCAGGTCCTGGAATCTTTTACACCACAGAAGCAGCCGCAGAGGGTTGTGGTCTTCTTTAAGAAAATATTAAAACTTTTTTTTAGCTGGCAGAGATATTTAGAGGAAGATTAAATGCATGATTTTTTATTTTGACATTTTTTTTAAGAATTTTTTTTTTTAATTGGGGTGCATGCGCGAGCCTGAATATGGTGGTCTGCACCGCATGAGCATAAAAACAGTATACTGCGACCTGAGACAAATTAATAATGCCTTGCACAGCAGCATAAGGACATTAACCTTTTTTGAGGTAAACTAAGAATCCATGTCTAAAATCCTCTGGCAACAATGCCCACAGTGTGTGGGGACTGGTCCTGCGATGTCAACTGTAATGCCAGAGGCACTGCCTGTGAGAGAAAGCCGTAGCACGGTTACTCAGCAAAGACACCAGCCCACAGTTAAGAAACGAAAACCAAGGAATATTTTGCCAGAAAAGCTTCTTGACTCAGAAGCTTCCAGTTTCCAGAGCTTCATCTAGTGAGAGATTCAAGTGTTTTTCACTCAGATTTTGAGAATATAGGGCAAATAATAAATATTGACTATAGACAGGTGGAGGAAACTATAACTAGAATCAATCAACATGAGCAGCTTATGGGATCAATGCAGCATTAGATAGCCCAATCTCAATCTCAAATGGAAGACCATGAAAATAGGTCCAGAAGATATAACCACTAGATTCGGCCACAAAGGACCGATAAGAGCTATTTTACCTCATGCTGATGAAGGTCAGTTACTCCTTGATAGGGTGCATAGGGCTCTTACAGCACCTAGACAAGCCAGCGCACAAGAGATAAAATAGTAAAACCACATCACAAATTAAGAAACAATTTATGGTGGCTATAAGAGGACACCCTAATATAATGTTAAGAGATAATCTAATCCATATTTTTGCTGATCTTGCCCCAAAAGATTCAAAAAAAGAGAAATGAAACCACTCTTGATTAAGTTGATTCAGAAGAACATCAAATACAGATGGGCTTTCCCTTTTTCATCTGAACTTTACTTTGAAAGGCAAGAATTATTCCTTTGCACTTTTTCTGAGGGAGACTCTTCTAGAAGTTAGGCTAAACTTCAACCTCTTTCTCCTTTACGGAAGAAGAACCAATTTTGGATATCTCCTAAGCCTCCCAGAGTGGATACTGGAGTCGAAGAGGATTCTGTCACTTTCTACTTGTTTTTTCCCTCAGGAGTTCCCCTTGAATTTCAGTCCTCTAGCCCTTGCTGACCTCATCTTTGGCAGTAAGTTTACCCGAACTTGGCGCAACTGAATTTCAACCCACAGGCTATTTAATCATACTGGTTCTAAACCTTTATTGAACAACATTGGTTTACTTATCTTTATATATCAATTGTGCTCTGTTAATACTCAAAATAGTCTTGCAGGGTACATACCATGCTGCAGATCAAATAAAGGTAAGGCGGTGACAGCAAAGATTCTGACCTGATGGGAAGACAGTGGCTTTCATGGGTAGGGGTCTCCCAACTGGTGATATTAAGTCATGCCCCAGCTGGGAATCCTTCAACCCTCTGATCAAAAGATCAGTTACATAACTACTAGGCCATTTCTGCATGCAATTGCTTGCCACGCCACACCATGCATTCTTGATCCCAAAAATGCTGAGTAAAGTAGGCATGCCCAATGGTCAAGACCACGTCCCCCTTCAGAGGTTCACTCCCACCTCCATCTAAATGGCTAGATGCCAAAAATAACCTCAGCCATGAGATGCTGGGAATACGGACGCAGCCTCCGGAAGTGGCATGGGATCCCCAACAATATAAGTATAGCGGCAATCTCAGGGGCAGGTCCTGGAATCTTTTACACCACAGAAGCAGCCGCAGAGGGTTGTGGTCTTCTTTAAGAAAATATTAAAACATTTTTTTAGCTGGCAGAGATATTTAGAAGAAGATTAAATGCATGATTTTTTATTTTGACATTTTTTTTAAGAATTTTTTTTTTTAATTGGGGTGCATGCGCGAGCCTGAATATGGTGGTCTGCACCGCATGAGCATAAAAACAGTATACTGCGACCTGAGACAAATTAATAATGCCTTGCACAGCAGCATAAGGACATTAACCTTTTTTGAGGTAAACTAAGAATCCATGTCTAAAATCCTCTGGCAACAATGCCCACAGTGTGTGGGGACTGGTCCTGCGATGTCAACTGTAATGCCAGAGGCACTGCCTGTGAGAGAAAGCCGTAGCACGGTTACTCAGCAAAGACACCAGCCCACAGATAAGAAACGAAAACCAAGGAATATTTTGCCAGAAAAGCTTCTTGACTCAGAAGCTTCCAGTTTCCAGAGCTTCATCTAGTGAGAGATTCAAGTGTTTTTCACGCAGATTTTGAGAATATAGGGCAAATAATAAATATTGACTATAGACAGGTGGAGGAAACTATAACTAGAATCAATCAACATGAGCAGCTTATGGGATCAATGCAGCATTAGATAGCCCAATCTCAATCTCAAATGGAAGACCATGAAAATAGGTCCAGAAGATATAATCACTAGATTCGGCCACAAAGGACCGATAAGAGCTATTTTACCTCATGCTGATGAAGGTCAGTTACTCCTTGATAGGGTGCATAGGGCTCTTACAGCACCTAGACAAGCCAGCGCACAAGAGATAAAATAGTAAAACCACATCACAAATTAAGAAACAATTTATGGTGGCTATAAGAGGACACCCTAATATAATGTTAAGAGATAATCTAATCCATATTTTTGCTGATCTTGCCCCAAAAGATTCAAAAAAAGAGAAATGAAACCACTCTTGATTAAGTTGATTCAGAAGAACATCAAATACAGATGGGCTTTCCCTTTTTCATCTGAACTTTACTTTGAAAGGCAAGAATTATTCCTTTGCACTTTTTCTGAGGGAGACTCTTCTAGAAGTTAGGCTAAACTTCAACCTCTTTCTCCTTTACGGAAGAAGAACCAATTTTGGATATCTCCTAAGCCTCCCAGAGTGGATACTGGAGTCGAAGAGGATTCTATCACTTTCTACTTGTTTTTTCAACATTTAGCAAGTTAGGTGTTTTTATTAACCCCCCAATACCTGCAATGTTCCTCTTTAAATAAACTATGTAAAAATTATATATCAAATCCACATAAGGATCTATTATATAACATTTACAAGATTAGACTAGAGTTAAACATGATTACCTTACTACCAAGGCTGAAAAAACGTTAAGATGGTATAAACATATGTTTTTATCACCAAGGTAAAGATAAAATGGCATCAGCAAATTGCTAACCCTTTGTGAAATTTAGATTATCTTCAGGGCATTATACTAGTTATCCAGTAAGGATTCTAGATGAATTTTTCACATTTTATAACATGATGGCAGTTAAAGTTTTCTAAGGCCCCTGGACCTGATGGTTTTACTAACATTTATTAAAAATATTCCTACAAATTCTATCCCCTCATCTTGCTTTATGGTTAAATAGCTTGAGGACTGATGAAATGAGAATATGAAATGAGCACACATTAGTGTCCTCCCAAAGCCAGGAAAAGAACCAGGAGATTGTAATTATTATAGACCCATGTCCCTGATAAATACTGACTTGAAGCGTCTTACTAAAATATTGTCATTAAGGCTTAACTCCTTTCTGGCTCAAAATATTGATCTTGATCAGGTGGGTTTTATCCCAGGAAGGCAGGCCTCATATCAGACAAGAAGAGTATATGATTTGATTTCTGCAGTTCGTACTAATTGGGATCATGGAGGAGCAAGAAGGGCTATGCTTCCCTCATTAGATTTACATAAAGAATTTGATGCATTGACTTGGAATTATATGTTTTATGTTTTGGGAATACAAGGTTTTGGAACTACATTTCAAAATATCTTGAAAAATGTATATAGGAATCCTCATGCACTTATAGGGATAGGATTTGATGTCTATTAATATATACACGGTTGTCCTTTTTCACCATTATTATTTGGGTGATGCTTGAGCATTGGCCATGTCCACCTGCTGTATGGAGCTGGGTGTTTGCTCTGTGTGCAGGCGCCGTGGAGAAGAAGTGGCGGTAAGAAAGCGTGCATGGCGGGGACAGTGCGAGTGGTGGAGGCAGCGGACAAGGATCGGTTGCCTTGCCCTCCCACCAGCCACTCCTTTATCTTCTGGCCTCCTGTGGCTGTGGCGGCCTAGCCTGCAGTGTGGGTATGATGGAACGGTGAGTTTACCTTTTTTTCTTTTGTCTGTGGGGAATGGGAGGGGGGAATGCCACACTATCTATGGGGAATGGGAGGGGGAGTGGCATACTGCCTATAGGAATGGGAGGGGGAATGCCACACTGTCTATGGAAATGGGGGGATGCCCCATTGTCTATGGGAATGGGAGAGGACAATGCCACACTATATATGGGAATGGGATGGGGGAATGCCATACTGCCTATGGGGAACAGGAGAGGGGAATGCCACACTGCCTATGGGAATGAGAGGGGTAATACCACACTGTCTATGGGAATGGGAAGGGAAAATGTTACACTGTCTATGGGAATGGGAAGGAGGAATGTCACACTTCCTATGCGAATGGGAGGGGGAAATGCCACACTGGCCATGGGGAATGGGGAGAGAATACCACACTGCCTATGGGAGGGAGGAATACCACATTGTCTATGGGAATGGGATGGGGGAATGCCACCCTGCTTATGGGAATGTGAGGGGTGTTGCCACACTGCCTATGGGAATGGGAAAGGAAATGCTGCACTGCCTATGGGGAATAGCAAGGAAAAATGCCACACTGCCTATGGGAATGGGATGGGGGAATGCCATGCTGCCTATGGGGAATGGGAGAGGGGAATGCCATACTGCCTATGGGGAATGGGAGAGGGGAATGCCACACTATCTATGGGGAATGGGAGAGGGGAATGCCACACTGCTTATGGGAATGTGAGGGGGAACTGTCAAACTGCCTATGGGAATGGGAAGAGATAATGCCACACTTCCCATGGGGAATGGGGGTGGAGAATGCCACTCTGCATGTAATGGGGGGACTCTGTACCTTGCCTATTATTTGATTTTCGGGGGATGGTGTTCTAGGTGTATCCTATAGGACGAAAAATACAGATAAAATAAGTGGGAAGTGGATTTACAGCAGGAAATCTCATGAATTGGGCTCTGAGTTCTTTAATTCCCCATACTTTTTCAGTACTATTTATTTTTTTTTGTTATGGTCTCCATTTTGATTTAAAGCGGACCAAAACCCACATTTCTATCTAGCATCCCCTGAATTGCTCCCCTCATGAATAGTAACTTTTGCCTATTTTTACTGCTCCTGCTTCACTCTAATCCCAGATAATGGTGCCTGTTTTAGCTGTAAAGCTCCGCCTCCTCCATTCATTGGCACTGTTGTGTGTGGCAATGAGGTCATTGCCACACTTATGCAATGACTGATCACCTGCAATCTTACAGAGATCGATATAAAAAAAAAAAATTAAGGCCCTTATTTATGAAGGAATAGCGACAGGTAGCGACTGGTGAGTGACCGGTAATGACGGGCACCGCCACGAGAACGCTCCCCACCACAATTACACATTTATCAAGGCAATCCTGCTTAGCGACTGAGATAGCGCCAGATAGCCACTCATTCATCATTAGAGATGAGCGAACTTTTGAAAAATTCGATTCGACTGATTCGCCGAATTTTCCGACAAAAATCGTTTCGACCCGAATAAATTCGCGACGAATCGCTATTAAAAACGGCTATTTCTGAGCCTCCTAGAGCCTCAATAGGGTTGTAAACCATTCAGCCTTGCTGTAACACGCACAGGATGCGTGCTGGGTTAGTTAAATAATACTTTGAATAAATATCACATGCAGATCAGAGGCATCGCTAATAGAATCGCAGAGCGGCACAATTGAATTCAAGAGAGTTGAAGTGGCATCACTATGAGGGGCAGGAGCCCAAACATTGCTTTAAAGAGACACTGGAGTTGGCAGCAGCAGGAGCCCAAAAATTGGATGAATCACACCCTGGAGTTGGCAGCAGCAGCAGGAGCCCAAACATTACTTTAAAGAGACCCTGGGGTTGGCTTCAGGAGCCCAAAAATTGGATGATTCACACCCTGGAGTTGGCAGAAGTTGGCAGTAGCAGCAGCAGGAGCCCAAATATTACTTTAAAGAGACCCTGGGGTTGGCTTCAGGAGCCCAAAAATTGGATGATTCACACCCTGGAGTTGGCAGAAGTTGGCAGTAGCAGCAGCAGGAGCCCAAATATTACTTTAAAGAGACCCTGGGGTTGGCTTCAGGAGCCCAAAAATTGGATGAATCACACCCTGGAGTTGGCAGAAGTTGGCAGTAGCAGCAGCAGGAGCCCAAATATTACTTTAAAGAGACCCTGGGGTTGGCTTCAGGAGCCCAAAAATTGGATGAATCACACCCTGGAGTTGGCAGGAGTTGACAGCAGCAGCAGCAGGAGCCCAAATATTACTTTAAAGAGACCCTGGGGTTGGCTTCAGGAGCCCAAAAATTGGATGAATCACACCCTGGAGTTGGCAGCAGCAGCAGGAGCCCAAATATTACTTTAAAGAGACACTGGGGTTGGCTTCAGGAGCCCAAAAATTGGATGAATCACACCCTGGAGTTGGCAGCAGCAGGAGCCCAAATATTACTTTAAAGAGACCCTGGGGTTGGCTTCAGGAGCCCAAAAATTGGATGATTCACACCCTGGAGTTGGCAGAAGTTGGCAGTAGCAGCAGCAGGAGCCCAAATATTACTTTAAAGAGACCCTGGGGTTGGCTTCAGGAGCCCAAAAATTGGATGAATCACACCCTGGAGTTGGCAGCAGCAGGAGCCCAAATATACACTGGGGTTGGCTTCAGGAGCCCAAAAATTGGATGAATCACACCCTGGAGTTGGCAGCAGCAGGAGCCCAAATATACACTGGGGTTGGCTTCAGGAGCCCAAAAATTGGATGAATCACACCCTGGAGTTGGCAGCAGCAGCAGCAGGAGCCCAAATATTACTTTAAAGAGACCCTGGGGTTGGCTTCAGGAGCCCAAAAATTGGATGATTCACACCCTGGAGTTGGCAGAAGTTGGCAGTAGCAGCAGCAGGAGCCCAAATATTACTTTAAAGAGACCCTGGGGTTGGCTTCAGGAGCCCAAAAATTGGATGATTCACACCCTGGAGTTGGCAGAAGTTGGCAGTAGCAGCAGCAGGAGCCCAAATATTACTTTAAAGAGACCCTGGGGTTGGCTTCAGGAGCCCAAAAATTGGATGAATCACACCCTGGAGTTGGCAGCAGCAGGAGCCCAAATATTACTTTAAAGAGACACTGGGGTTGGCTTCAGGAGCCCAAAAATTGGATGAATCACACCCTGGAGTTGGCAGCAGCAGGAGCCCAAATATACACTGGAGTTGGCTTCAGGAGCCCAAAAATTGGATGAATCACACCCTGGAGTTGGCAGAAGTTGGCAGCAGCAGCAGCAGCAGGAGCCCAAACATTACTTTAAAGAGACCCTGGGGTTGGCTTCAGGAGCCCAAAAATTGGATGAATCACACCCTGGAGTTGGCAGCAGCAGGAGCCCAAATATACACTGGGGTTGGCTTCAGGAGCCCAAAAATTGGATGAATCACACCCTGGAGTTGGCAGCAGCAGGAGCCCAAATATACACTGGGGTTGGCTTCAGGAGCCCAAAAATTGGATGAATCACACCCTGGAGTTGGCAGCAGCAGCAGCAGGAGCCCAAATATTACTTTAAAGAGACCCTGGGGTTGGCTTCAGGAGCCCAAAAATTGGATGATTCACACCCTGGAGTTGGCAGAAGTTGGCAGTAGCAGCAGCAGGAGCCCAAATATTACTTTAAAGAGACCCTGGGGTTGGCTTCAGGAGCCCAAAAATTGGATGATTCACACCCTGGAGTTGGCAGAAGTTGGCAGTAGCAGCAGCAGGAGCCCAAATATTACTTTAAAGAGACCCTGGGGTTGGCTTCAGGAGCCCAAAAATTGGATGAATCACACCCTGGAGTTGGCAGAAGTTGGCAGTAGCAGCAGCAGGAGCCCAAATATTACTTTAAAGAGACCCTGGGGTTGGCTTCAGGAGCCCAAAAATTGGATGAATCACACCCTGGAGTTGGCAGCAGCAGGAGCCCAAATATACACTGGGGTTGGCTTCAGGAGCCCAAAAATTGGATGAATCACACCCTGGAGTTGGCAGCAGCAGCAGCAGGAGCCCAAATATTACTTTAAAGAGACCCTGGGGTTGGCTTCAGGAGCCCAAAAATTGGATGATTCACACCCTGGAGTTGGCAGAAGTTGGCAGTAGCAGCAGCAGGAGCCCAAATATTACTTTAAAGAGACCCTGGGGTTGGCTTCAGGAGCCCAAAAATTGGATGAATCACACCCTGGAGTTGGCAGCAGCAGGAGCCCAAATATTACTTTAAAGAGACACTGGGGTTGGCTTCAGGAGCCCAAAAATTGGATGAATCACACCCTGGAGTTGGCAGCAGCAGGAGCCCAAATATACACTGGAGTTGGCTTCAGGAGCCCAAAAATTGGATGAATCACACCCTGGAGTTGGCAGAAGTTGGCAGCAGCAGCAGCAGCAGGAGCCCAAACATTACTTTAAAGAGACCCTGGGGTTGGCTTCAGGAGCCCAAAAATTGGATGAATCACACCCTGTGGAGAGTCATGTGGAGAAAAAGTAGCTTAGTTAGTAATATCTACATAAAATTATGAATAAACAAATGCAAAAGTATTGCCAAAGTGAAGTTTTGTTTGAGGGTGTGTTTCCACCTTTTAATTAAATCAGAAACAAGAAGGTATCATTGCCTCTGACTAATTAGCCCTCAAAAATTCTTGGAATTTTTAATCTGGAATCATGTCTGATCCGTCTTATCCGAAGAATATTAATAAAAAGTAAGAGTAACGTAAAGGATTTTTTATTAATACTTACTTGTGGTCCGATGCGGAGGAATGTCTGTAACTGGAGAGCAGCGCCTTAAATCTGTTTTGCACGATCCATCTTTCTTTAGTGTAGGTCTGGCCCCGTCATCAATCTACTGGAATACATCAGGCATTGTTGGGACGAAAGCTTGGATGATCCATGCGCCATTCATTTCCACGCAGGGCAGTCTCTGGAAAAAAAAAAACTATGTATAAACCAGGGTCTTTTTCATATAAAAACAAATGGTTATTTTTGCTTTTAAACCATATGTTCCACAGCTTTACCAGTCATTGTGTCAGCCAATGAAGCAACTTTGTCTGGAAGTGCTGCAAAAGCAGTCCACTGCATCACAAGTGGCATCTGACACCCCCAGTCAACTGTCTGTTGTCTGACTTTTATGCTTTGGGTTCAGCTCCACTATCCATTGATGAAGATCTGATAATCATAAAATTCAGCAGCTACTGCCCAGCCAAGAAGTGGAGGAGACACTCGCCTCTTCTTCCACTAGCCGGCAATTAGTGATGAGGAGAGTGTCGTGGGAGGAGGTGTTGCAAGCCGAGGTAGTGGAAGAGGGTCCCTGGAGTCTGCGGCGGTGGCGGCGGCAGCAGCAGCAGATTATTGCGGACTGTTGTTCGGAAAATCAGCTACTCAGCGATGTGGCAGTGTTTCATGCAGCATCCTGTGGAGAAAAAGTAGGTTAGTTAGTGTATATACATAAAATTATGAATAGACAAATGCAATAGTATTGCCAAAGTGAAGTTTTGTTTGAGGGTGTGTTTCCACCTTGTAATTAAATCAGAAACAACTAGCTATCATTTGCCTCTGAATAATTAGCCCTCAAAAATTCTTGGAATTTTTAATCTTGATGTCTGAGGGATTTCTCCTCTCAGACAGCGTCACCATAAGTCCAGCCTGCTGCATTACACTTGGAAGAACATCTTGTTTGCGCTGCGACAAGGAAGCCAGAGTCATGCGTCCTGACATGGCACACGTGTTCAGTCTAGTTTTTAAGTCTTGCCCCCATCTGAAAGAACAACAGGAAAGAAAGTTAGCATGCACTTCTGGCACTCCTACACCACCAAGCACAACCTTATTGAGCCTCAGCGTCACAACGGTGTACCCCACCATAGTCTGATTTGCGATGTTTCCACCCGTTGGAATTCCACCCTCCATATGCAGGATCCACTATAGCAGTGGTCCCCAACCCTGTCCTCAAGGCCCACCAACAGGCCAGGTTTTGCAGATCTCCACAAAGATGCACAGGTGGAGTAATTAGTGCAGCTGCAGAGCAATAGAGCTGGCTATTTGGAGATCCAAAAAGCATGACATGTTGGTGGGCCTTGAGGACAGGGTTGAGGACCACTGCACTATAGGAACAGAGAAAAGCCATCACGGATTTCTGGATGATCCAAACGGATAGGGGGACACCCCTGTGTAAATTCAATGTAAACCATTGGCAGCTCATACGTGACACCGACCGTTTGCTCAGGCCCTTTGAGGAAGCTACGTTATTAGTCAGTTGCCAGGACTATGAGATGAACGATGAGATTCCACTGCTTCATGTACTACAACACATGTTGGAAACCATGGCTGGTCAGGGCACTGGAGACATGGCACATACATTTCACAGCCACATGAAGCCTGTGGGGGCTGAAGTGGAGGAGGAGGAGGGGGTGGGGCACAGCAAACCACAGTTTAGGTTTCACAAAATGACCATTTTATCTAGTCATCTGACAGGAGAGGAGGAGCAGGAGCAGCCACAGGAGCTAGAGGATTGTGAGTAAGGCGAGACAGAGGACCCAGACACACCATGGCAGTTTACAGTGGAGATGGAGACAGGTAGTCCCTCCGAGTCACTTGCACAAATGACACGATGCATGCTCACATGCATGCGTACTAGTGAGCGCAGAATTGTCTCCATTTGTCAGCGGGAAGACTTCTGGCTCTCCAACTTATTGGACCTTCGCTTCCGGCACAAAATGGGGGCATTTTTTACGCCCACTGAGAGGGAGGACAAACTGACCTACTACAGAGACATCCAACGTAGTCAGTTGGGCGATGTCTATCTGCGCCATGGCCCATACTCCCGCAGGTCTGACTCGGGGGGAAGTCTGCGATCACCTTCCACTGCCATGGCTGCTGGGGGGGTGGAAGGAGCAGCAGCAGCAGCTCCATCAGCAGCAGCCTCAGTCTTCAGTCGCTAGTGAGTAGCTTTCTACACCCGCATAGTGAGTCTACTCATGAGCAGCAGGAAGACCTGGAGCTGGACCTCAAACAGCAGGTCATGTCATACCTTGACATGACCATGCCAACACACCTTCAAGATCCACTGGATTTGCTGGGAAGCCAAACTTGACTTGTGCCCGCAACTAGCAGAGTTTGCCCTGGAAAAGCTGTACTGGCCGGACAGTAGTTGATTTAGATGGCAACTGGGCTGCTCTATATAACGAAGCAAAATGGCAAATTTACCTCACTATATAAGCTATTGCCCCTCAGATTTACACAGGGGCTGCTCTATATTATGCTGCAAAATGGCAAATTTACCTCACAATATAAGCTATTGCCCCTCAGATTTACACAGGGGCTGCTCTATATTATGCTGCAAAATGGCAAATTAACCTCACAATATAAGCTATTGCCCCTCAGATTTACACAGGGCCTGCTCTATATTATGCTGCAAAATGGCAAATTAACCTCACAATATAAGCTATTGCCCCTCAGATTTACACAGGGCCTGCTCTATATAACGAAGCAAAATGGCAAATTTACCTCACTATATAAGCTATTGCCCCTCAGATTTACACAGGGGCTGCTCTATATTATGCTGCAAAATGGCAAATTAACCTCACAACATAAGCTATTGCAGCTCTATATAAATAAAAATAAATAAATAAAAAAAGGGCCTGTAGAAGCTTATTTAGTATAACAGATAGGGTGACATGTGCTGGTTTGGGATGCCCATATGGGCTAGTGTTTTGGCAGCAGTACAAAAACCAATGCAAAATGCAATAGCTTAATAAAGCTGATGCTGATCAACGCTTATTTAGTATAACAGATGGGGTGCAACATGCAGGTTTGGGATGCCCTGCGGCCTGGTGTATTTAAAGCAGACCAAAACCAATTCAAAATGCAATAACTTAATAAAGCTGAGGCTGTAGATGCTTATTTAGTATAAACAGGTAGGGTGCAAGGTGCAGCTTTGGGGTGCCCTGCGGCCTGGTTAAATGAAAGCAGTCAAAAAGGAAGTGCAAACTGAAGTAGCTTAATGAAGCTGATGCTGATCAACGCTTATGTTGTATACCAGATAGGGTGCAAGGTGCAGCTTTTGGGGTGCCCTGCGGCCTGGTTTATTAAAAGCAGTCAAAAACAAGTGCAAACTGAAGTAGCCTGATCAACGCTTATGTTGTATAACAGATAGGTTTAAAATAGCATGTGCCTTGGGATGCCCGTGTGGCCTGTTATATTTCAAGCTGAACAAAAAGTAACAATAATCCAAGTATGAGACATCATTTTGACCTTCTTTACAGCGCCATACTTTGAAAAAAAAAATTAATTTCATGCCGATCAATCCAAAGGTCAATGCCCCTAACAAAAATAGTGTTCGGCATAAGTTTTCCTTCTGGAAGGACATAACCTTTAGTTTACATGGTTGGGGTAGGTTATCTTACAAATTGGGATACCCCAGGCAGCAGTGTCATTGAAAGAGACAGATTGTAATGCAGGCCATACGCAAGCAGAGAAACTCAGGCTGCAACAGGCCTATTTAGTTTACATGGTTGGGGTAGGTTATCTTACAAATTGGGATACCCCACTGTATATGAAACCGAATATAAATGCACACCCAAAAGTGGACAATCAGCCTCCAAGAGGCCTGCTTAGTTTAAATAAGAGAGCTGATTAGTATGGTAGGTAGGTTATGTTATGTTACAGAATGGGATGCCCCAAAGCTGACTTGAGATCAGTATATATGCACACAGCAGCAGTGTGTAAGCAGGCTCATACAGGCCAAATTTCTTTAAATAACTGTGCAGCTTACAGTAAATGCAGAGGCTAATGGTATGTTACAGAATGGGATGCCCCCAGCAGACTTGAGATCAGTATATATGCACACAGCAGCAGTGTGTTAGCAGGCTCATACAGGCCAAATTTCTTTAAATAACTGTGCAGCTTACAGTTAATGCAGAGGCTAATGGTATGTTACAGAATGGGATGCCCCAAGCAGACTTGAGATCAGTATATATGCACACAGCAGCAGTGTGTTAGCAGGCTCATACAGGCCAAATTTCTTTAAATAACTGTGCAGCTTACAGTAAATGCAGAGGCTAATGGTATGTTACAGAATGGGATGTCCCAAAAACCAGAGAGCACCTGGCAGGCAGCAGTAAGACTATGCACAGCAAAAGTGTCTTTATCATGCCTAATTTCAATTAGAATAGGTGCAAATGGTTAGGTTCTTAAATAGAGGCTGCTGTAGTCACAGAATGGGATGCCCTAAAAACCAGCAGTAAGTACACCTGGCAGGGACAAGTAGTGCTATACCCAGCAAAAGTGTCTTTATCAGGCCTAATTTCAAATATAATAAGAGCAAATGGTTATATGGTCTTAAACAGAGGCTGCTGTAGTCACAGAATGGGATGCCCTGGCAGGGACAAGTAGTGCTATGCCCAGCAAAAGTGTCTTTATCAGGCCTAATTTCAAATATGATAAGAGCAAATGCTTATATGGTCTTAAACAGAGGCTGCTTTAGTCACAGAATGGGATGCCCCCCCAAAAAGATCCAGTAGTACTATGCCCAGCAAAAGTGTCTTTATCAGGCTAATTTTAAATATGATAAGAGCAAATGCTTATATGGTCTTAAACAGAGGCTGCTTTAGTCACAGAATGGGATGCCCCCCAAAAAAGATGCAGTAGTACTATGCCCAGCAAAAGTGTCTTTATCAGGCTAATTTCAAATATGATAAGAGCAAATGCTTATGTGGTCTTAAACAGAGGCTGCTTTAGTCACAGAATGGGATGCCCCCCAAAAAAGATGCAGTAGTACTATGCCCAGCAAAAGTGTCTTTATCAGGCTAATTTCAAATATGATAAGAGCAAATGCTTATATGGTCTTAAACAGAGGCTGCTTTAGTCACAGAATGGGATGCCCCCCAAAAAAGATCCAGTAGTACTATGCCCAGCAAAAGTGTCTTTATCAGGCTAATTTCAAATATGATAAGAGCAAATGCTTATATGGTCTTAAACAGAGGCTGCTTTAGTCACAGAATGGGATGCCCCCCAAAAAAGATGCAGTAGTACTATGCCCAGCAAAAGTGTCTTTATCAGGCTAATTTCAAATATGATAAGAGCAAATGCTTATATGGTCTTAAACAGAGGCTGCTTTAGTCACAGAATGGGATGCCCCCCAAAAAAGATGCAGTAGTACTATGCCCAGCAAAAGTGTCTTTATCAGGCTAATTTCAAATATGATAAGAGCAAATGCTTATATGGTCTTAAACAGAGGCTGCTTTAGTCACAGAATGGGATGCCCCCCAAAAAAGATGCAGTAGTACTATGCCCAGCAAAAGTGTCTTTATCAGGCTAATTTCAAATATGATAAGAGCAAATGCTTATATGGTCTTAAACAGAGGCTGCTTTAGTCACAGAATGGGATGCCCCCCAAAAAAGATCCAGTAGTACTATGCCCAGCAAAAGTGTCTTTATCAGGCTAATTTCAAATATTATAAGAGCAAATGCTTATATGGTCTTAAACAGAGGCTGCTTTAGTCACAGAATGGGATGCCCCCCAAAAAAGATCCAGTAGTACTATGCCCAGCAAAAGTGTCTTTATCAGGCTAATTTCAAATATGATAAGAGCAAATGCTTATATGGTCTTAAACAGAGGCTGCTTTAGTCACAGAATGGGATGCCCCCCAAAAAAGATCCAGTAGTACTATGCCCAGCAAAAGTGTCTTTATCAGGCTAATTTCAAATATGATAAGAGCAAATGCTTATATGGTCTTAAACAGAGGCTGCTTTAGTCACAGAATGGGATGCCCCCCAAAAAAGATCCAGTAGTACTATGCCCAGCAAAAGTGTCTTTATCAGGCTAATTTCAAATATGATAAGAGCAAATGCTTATATGGTCTTAAACAGAGGCTGCTTTAGTCACAGAATGGGATGCCCCCCAAAAAAGATCCAGTAGTACTATGCCCAGCAAAAGTGTCTTTATCAGGCTAATTTCAAATATGATAAGAGCAAATGCTTATATGGTCTTAAACAGAGGCTGCTTTAGTCACAGAATGGGATGCCCCCCAAAAAAGATCCAGTAGTACTATGCCCAGCAAAAGTGTCTTTATCAGGCTAATTTCAAATATGATAAGAGCAAATGCTTATATGGTCTTAAACAGAGGCTGCTTTAGTCACAGAATGGGATGCCCCCCAAAAAAGATGCAGTAGTACTATGCCCAGCAAAAGTGTCTTTATCAGGCTAATTTCAAATATGATAAGAGCAAATGCTTATATGGTCTTAAACAGAGGCTGCTTTAGTCACAGAATGGGATGCCCCCCAAAAAAGATGCAGTAGTACTATGCCCAGCAAAAGTGTCTTTATCAGGCTAATTTCAAATATGATAAGAGCAAATGCTTATATGGTCTTAAACAGAGGCTGCTTTAGTCACAGAATGGGATGCCCCCCAAAAAAGATGCAGTAGTACTATGCCCAGCAAAAGTGTCTTTATCAGGCTAATTTCAAATATGATAAGAGCAAATGCTTATATGGTCTTAAACAGAGGCTGCTTTAGTCACAGAATGGGATGCCCCCCAAAAAAGATGCAGTAGTACTATGCCCAGCAAAAGTGTCTTTATCAGGCTAATTTCAAATATGATAAGAGCAAATGCTTATATGGTCTTAAACAGAGGCTGCTTTAGTCACAGAATGGGATGCCCCCCAAAAAAGATGCAGTAGTACTATGCCCAGCAAAAGTGTCTTTATCAGGCTAATTTCAAATATGATAAGAGCAAATGCTTATATGGTCTTAAACAGAGGCTGCTTTAGTCACAGAATGGGATGCCCCCCAAAAAAGATCCAGTAGTACTATGCCCAGCAAAAGTGTCTTTATCAGGCTAATTTCAAATATGATAAGAGCAAATGCTTATATGGTCTTAAACAGAGGCTGCTTTAGTCACAGAATGGGATGCCCCCCAAAAAAGATGCAGTAGTACTATGCCCAGCAAAAGTGTCTTTATCAGGCTAATTTCAAATATGATAAGAGCAAATGCTTATATGGTCTTAAACAGAGGCTGCTTTAGTCACAGAATGGGATGCCCCCCAAAAAAGATCCAGTAGTACTATGCCCAGCAAAAGTGTCTTTATCAGGCTAATTTCAAATATGATAAGAGCAAATGCTTATATGGTCTTAAACAGAGGCTGCTTTAGTCACAGAATGGGATGCCCCCCAAAAAAGATCCAGTAGTACTATGCCCAGCAAAAGTGTCTTTATCAGGCTAATTTCAAATATGATAAGAGCAAATGCTTATATGGTCTTAAACAGAGGCTGCTTTAGTCACAGAATGGGATGCCCCCCCAAAAAGATCCAGTAGTACTATGCCCAGCAAAAGTGTCTTTATCAGGCTAATTTCAAATATGATAAGAGCAAATGCTTATATGGTCTTAAACAGAGGCTGCTTTAGTCACAGAATGGGATGCCCCCCAAAAAAAGATCCAGTAGTACTATGCCCAGCAAAAGTGTCTTTATCAGGCTAATTTCAAATATGATAAGAGCAAATGCTTATATGGTCTTAAACAGAGGCTGCTTTAGTCACAGAATGGGATGCCCCCCAAAAAAGATGCAGTAGTACTATGCCCAGCAAAAGTGTCTTTATCAGGCTAATTTCAAATATGATAAGAGCAAATGCTTATATGGTCTTAAACAGAGGCTGCTTTAGTCACAGAATGGGATGCCCCCCAAAAAAGATCCAGTAGTACTATGCCCAGCAAAAAGTGTCTTTATCAGGCTAATTTCAAATATGATAAGAGCAAATGCTTATATGGTTTTAAACAGAGGCTGCTTTAGTCACAGAATGGGATGCCCCCCAAAAAAGATCCAGTAGTACTATGCCCAGCAAAAGTGTCTTTATCAGGCTAATTTCAAATATGATAAGAGCAAATGCTTATATGGTCTTAAACAGAGGCTGCTTTAGTCACAGAATGGGATGCCCCCCAAAAAAGATCCAGTAGTACTATGCCCAGCAAAAGTGTCTTTATCAGGCTAATTTCAAATATGATAAGAGCAAATGCTTATATGGTCTTAAACAGAGGCTGCTTTAGTCACAGAATGGGATGCCCCCCCAAAAAGATGCAGTAGTACTATGCCCAGCAAAAGTGTCTTTATCAGGCTAATTTCAAATATGATAAGAGCAAATGCTTATATGGTCTTAAACAGAGGCTGCTTTAGTCACAGAATGGGATGCCCCCCAAAAAAGATGCAGTAGTACTATGCCCAGCAAAAGTGTCTTTATCAGGCTAATTTCAAATATGATAAGAGCAAATGCTTATATGGTCTTAAACAGAGGCTGCTTTAGTCACAGAATGGGATGCCCCCCAAAAAAGATGCAGTAGTACTATGCCCAGCAAAAGTGTCTTTATCAGGCTAATTTCAAATATGATAAGAGCAAATGCTTATATGGTCTTAAACAGAGGCTGCTTTAGTCACAGAATGGGATGCCCCCCAAAAAAGATGCAGTAGTACTATGCCCAGCAAAAGTGTCTTTATCAGGCTAATTTCAAATATGATAAGAGCAAATGCTTATATGGTCTTAAACAGAGGCTGCTTTAGTCACAGAATGGGATGCCCCCCAAAAAAGATGCAGTAGTACTATGCCCAGCAAAAGTGTCTTTATCAGGCTAATTTCAAATATGATAAGAGCAAATGCTTATATGGTCTTAAACAGAGGCTGCTTTAGTCACAGAATGGGATGCCCCCCAAAAAAGATCCAGTAGTACTATGCCCAGCAAAAGTGTCTTTATCAGGCTAATTTCAAATATGATAAGAGCAAATGCTTATATGGTCTTAAACAGAGGCTGCTTTAGTCACAGAATGGGATGCCCCCCAAAAAAGATGCAGTAGTACTATGCCCAGCAAAAGTGTCTTTATCAGGCTAATTTCAAATATGATAAGAGCAAATGCTTATATGGTCTTAAACAGAGGCTGCTTTAGTCACAGAATGGGATGCCCCCCAAAAAAGATCCAGTAGTACTATGCCCAGCAAAAGTGTCTTTATCAGGCTAATTTCAAATATGATAAGAGCAAATGCTTATATGGTCTTAAACAGAGGCTGCTTTAGTCACAGAATGGGATGCCCCCCAAAAAAGATCCAGTAGTACTATGCCCAGCAAAAGTGTCTTTATCAGGCTAATTTCAAATATGATAAGAGCAAATGCTTATATGGTCTTAAACAGAGGCTGCTTTAGTCACAGAATGGGATGCCCCCCAAAAAAGATCCAGTAGTACTATGCCCAGCAAAAGTGTCTTTATCAGGCTAATTTCAAATATGATAAGAGCAAATGCTTATATGGTCTTAAACAGAGGCTGCTTTAGTCACAGAATGGGATGCCCCCCAAAAAAAGATCCAGTAGTACTATGCCCAGCAAAAGTGTCTTTATCAGGCTAATTTCAAATATGATAAGAGCAAATGCTTATATGGTCTTAAACAGAGGCTGCTTTAGTCACAGAATGGGATGCCCCCCAAAAAAGATGCAGTAGTACTATGCCCAGCAAAAGTGTCTTTATCAGGCTAATTTCAAATATGATAAGAGCAAATGCTTATATGGTCTTAAACAGAGGCTGCTTTAGTCACAGAATGGGATGCCCCCCAAAAAAGATCCAGTAGTACTATGCCCAGCAAAAGTGTCTTTATCAGGCTAATTTCAAATATGATAAGAGCAAATGCTTATATGGTCTTAAACAGAGGCTGCTTTAGTCACAGAATGGGATGCCCCCCAAAAAAGATCCAGTAGTACTATGCCCAGCAAAAGTGTCTTTATCAGGCTAATTTCAAATATGATAAGAGCAAATGCTTATATGGTCTTAAACAGAGGCTGCTTTAGTCACAGAATGGGATGCCCCCCAAAAAAGATCCAGTAGTACTATGCCCAGCAAAAGTGTCTTTATCAGGCTAATTTCAAATATGATAAGAGCAAATGCTTATATGGTCTTAAACAGAGGCTGCTTTAGTCACAGAATGGGATGCCCCCCCAAAAAGATGCAGTAGTACTATGCCCAGCAAAAGTGTCTTTATCAGGCTAATTTCAAATATGATAAGAGCAAATGCTTATATGGTCTTAAACAGAGGCTGCTTTAGTCACAGAATGGGATGCCCCCCAAAAAAGATCCAGTAGTACTATGCCCAGCAAAAGTGTCTTTATCAGGCTAATTTCAAATATGATAAGAGCAAATGCTTATATGGTCTTAAACAGAGGCTGCTTTAGTCACAGAATGGGATGCCCCCCAAAAAAGATCCAGTAGTACTATGCCCAGCAAAAGTGTCTTTATCAGGCTAATTTCAAATATGATAAGAGCAAATGCTTATATGGTCTTAAACAGAGGCTGCTTTAGTCACAGAATGGGATGCCCCCCAAAAAAGATCCAGTAGTACTATGCCCAGCAAAAGTGTCTTTATCAGGCTAATTTCAAATATGATAAGAGCAAATGCTTATATGGTCTTAAACAGAGGCTGCTTTAGTCACAGAATGGGATGCCCCCCAAAAAAGATCCAGTAGTACTATGCCCAGCAAAAGTGTCTTTATCAGGCTAATTTCAAATATGATAAGAGCAAATGCTTATATGGTCTTAAACAGAGGCTGCTTTAGTCACAGAATGGGATGCCCCCCAAAAAAGATCCAGTAGTACTATGCCCAGCAAAAGTGTCTTTATCAGGCTAATTTCAAATATGATAAGAGCAAATGCTTATATGGTCTTAAACAGAGGCTGCTTTAGTCACAGAATGGGATGCCCCCCAAAAAAGATGCAGTAGTACTATGCCCAGCAAAAGTGTCTTTATCAGGCTAATTTCAAATATGATAAGAGCAAATGCTTATATGGTC
The DNA here is from genome assembly GCA_027917425.1 of Gastrophryne carolinensis. Classification (NCBI taxonomy): domain Eukaryota; kingdom Metazoa; phylum Chordata; class Amphibia; order Anura; family Microhylidae; genus Gastrophryne; species Gastrophryne carolinensis. Next base: position 133,376,716 of record CM051241.1, on the reverse strand, counting down.
TTAAACAGAGGCTGCTTTAGTCACAGAATGGGATGCCCCCCAAAAAAGATCCAGTAGTACTATGCCCAGCAAAAGTGTCTTTATCAGGCTAATTTCAAATATGATAAGAGCAAATGCTTATATGGTCTTAAACAGAGGCTGCTTTAGTCACAGAATGGGATGCCCCCCAAAAAAGATCCAGTAGTACTATGCCCAGCAAAAGTGTCTTTATCAGGCTAATTTCAAATATGATAAGAGCAAATGCTTATATGGTCTTAAACAGAGGCTGCTTTAGTCACAGAATGGGATGCCCCCCAAAAAAGATCCAGTAGTACTATGCCCAGCAAAAGTGTCTTTATCAGGCTAATTTCAAATATGATAAGAGCAAATGCTTATATGGTCTTAAACAGAGGCTGCTTTAGTCACAGAATGGGATGCCCCCCAAAAAAGATCCAGTAGTACTATGCCCAGCAAAAGTGTCTTTATCAGGCTAATTTCAAATATGATAAGAGCAAATGCTTATATGGTCTTAAACAGAGGCTGCTTTAGTCACAGAATGGGATGCCCCCCAAAAAAGATCCAGTAGTACTATGCCCAGCAAAAGTGTCTTTATCAGGCTAATTTCAAATATGATAAGAGCAAATGCTTATATGGTCTTAAACAGAGGCTGCTTTAGTCACAGAATGGGATGCCCCCCAAAAAAGATGCAGTAGTACTATGCCCAGCAAAAGTGTCTTTATCAGGCTAATTTCAAATATGATAAGAGCAAATGCTTATATGGTCTTAAACAGAGGCTGCTTTAGTCACAGAATGGGATGCCCCCCAAAAAAGATCCAGTAGTACTATGCCCAGCAAAAGTGTCTTTATCGGGCTAATTTCAAATATGATAAGAGCAAATGCTTATATGGTCTTAAACAGAGGCTGCTTTAGTCACAGAATGGGATGCCCCCCAAAAAAGATGCAGTAGTACTATGCCCAGCAAAAGTGTCTTTATCAGGCTAATTTCAAATATGATAAGAGCAAATGCTTATATGGTCTTAAACAGAGGCTGCTTTAGTCACAGAATGGGATGCCCCCCAAAAAAGATGCAGTAGTACTATGCCCAGCAAAAGTGTCTTTATCAGGCTAATTTCAAATATGATAAGAGCAAATGCTTATATGGTCTTAAACAGAGGCTGCTTTAGTCACAGAATGGGATGCCCCCCAAAAAAGATCCAGTAGTACTATGCCCAGCAAAAGTGTCTTTATCAGGCTAATTTCAAATATGATAAGAGCAAATGCTTATATGGTCTTAAACAGAGGCTGCTTTAGTCACAGAATGGGATGCCCCCCAAAAAAGATCCAGTAGTACTATGCCCAGCAAAAGTGTCTTTATCAGGCTAATTTCAAATATGATAAGAGCAAATGCTTATATGGTCTTAAACAGAGGCTGCTTTAGTCACAGAATGGGATGCCCCCCAAAAAAGATCCAGTAGTACTATGCCCAGCAAAAGTGTCTTTATCAGGCTAATTTCAAATATGATAAGAGCAAATGCTTATATGGTCTTAAACAGAGGCTGCTTTAGTCACAGAATGGGATGCCCCCCAAAAAAGATCCAGTAGTACTATGCCCAGCAAAAGTGTCTTTATCAGGCTAATTTCAAATATGATAAGAGCAAATGCTTATATGGTCTTAAACAGAGGCTGCTTTAGTCACAGAATGGGATGCCCCCAAAAAAAGATCCAGTAGTACTATGCCCAGCAAAAGTGTCTTTATCAGGCTAATTTCAAATATGATAAGAGCAAATGCTTATATGGTCTTAAACAGAGGCTGCTTTAGTCACAGAATGGGATGCCCCCCAAAAAAGATCCAGTAGTACTATGCCCAGCAAAAGTGTCTTTATCAGGCTAATTTCAAATATGATAAGAGCAAATGCTTATATGGTCTTAAACAGAGGCTGCTTTAGTCACAGAATGGGATGCCCCCCAAAAAAGATGCAGTAGTACTATGCCCAGCAAAAGTGTCTTTATCAGGCTAATTTCAAATATGATAAGAGCAAATGCTTATATGGTCTTAAACAGAGGCTGCTTTAGTCACAGAATGGGATGCCCCCCAAAAAAGATCCAGTAGTACTATGCCCAGCAAAAGTGTCTTTATCAGGCTAATTTCAAATATGATAAGAGCAAATGCTTATATGGTCTTAAACAGAGGCTGCTTTAGTCACAGAATGGGATGCCCCCCAAAAAAGATGCAGTAGTACTATGCCCAGCAAAAGTGTCTTTATCAGGCTAATTTCAAATATGATAAGAGCAAATGCTTATATGGTCTTAAACAGAGGCTGCTTTAGTCACAGAATGGGATGCCCCCCAAAAAAGATCCAGTAGTACTATGCCCAGCAAAAGTGTCTTTATCAGGCTAATTTCAAATATGATAAGAGCAAATGCTTATATGGTCTTAAACAGAGGCTGCTTTAGTCACAGAATGGGATGCCCCCCAAAAAAGATCCAGTAGTACTATGCCCAGCAAAAGTGTCTTTATCAGGCTAATTTCAAATATGATAAGAGCAAATGCTTATATGGTCTTAAACAGAGGCTGCTTTAGTCACAGAATGGGATGCCCCCCAAAAAAGATGCAGTAGTACTATGCCCAGCAAAAGTGTCTTTATCAGGCTAATTTCAAATATGATAAGAGCAAATGCTTATATGGTCTTAAACAGAGGCTGCTTTAGTCACAGAATGGGATGCCCCCCAAAAAAGATCCAGTAGTACTATGCCCAGCAAAAGTGTCTTTATCAGGCTAATTTCAAATATGATAAGAGCAAATGCTTATATGGTCTTAAACAGAGGCTGCTTTAGTCACAGAATGGGATGCCTCACAGCAGACTTAAGATCAGTTCAGTATATATGCACAGTTAGTTAGTATAAGCAGCCTGAAAACGCTAACAAAGCCTGGCTGTCAGGCTGGATGAAAAAAAAAAAAAAAATGACAGCCTCCGATTTTCCATTCCTTTCCCTGTTTTCCGCTGACTTTCTGTCTGTCTCCTGTCTGTCTCCTGCCTGTCTCCAGCCTGTCCCTGTCTGTCCCTGCCTGTCTAACTGTCTGTCTCTCCCTCAGCTACACAGCGTTCTGTCTCTCACGAATGCAATAGAGAAATGAGGCTGGAAAGCAAGATGGCCGGCCTTAAATACAGCTGTGATGTCACCGGGCTTGCTGGCTGCTGATAGGCTGCATGTGACTGTCCCAGCATACACTGCCCCAGCTTACATGTCTGGACATGTCCCGTCCGCCATCTTAGAATGCCTGTAATGTAAATGAATGGATGTTAAAGGAAAACTTCGAGCGATCGAATCGCGGGGAAATTCGGATTCGATCCGAATCGAATTTTTCCTGAAATTCGGATCGAATCCGGGTTCGTCCGGATCGATTCGCTCATCCCTATTCATCATTATTCCAGCCTCAGCCCACAGCGCCAGCGTCCGACCTTGAACAGCGACAGGTATGACCTCTCGCTACCTGGCGCTCTCCAATGCATTTCAATGGAACAATCTTTAAATATTCATAATTCATTGTTATTAATGTTTTTTTTCTTTTAAATGTGAAAAATTCTGTGACCACTTCTGCCATGTTAGTTAATTTTTTTAAGGTAAAAAAAAAATTTGTGCAGAATTGTATTCATATTACTAAATTCTTTCAAAATTTTTTTTTTTTCGGTTTCCAAAAATATGGTGGTTTGGGGGTTAAAAAACTACTTTTAACACATCGCCGCCAGTGCTCTGGGGTTTAAACATGCATTTCACAGCGCGAGAATTTTTTGAGCGTGATTTTTTGATGAATGTGGTGGGAGTCGGTCGCTCTGACCAGTCGCTATCATGCGCACCCATACATCTCGGAACCTGTCAAATAGCGACTCGCCACCCCATATTCAACATTACTGCACACCTACTCAGTCGCTATCAACAACCGAACAATGGCCAAGCACAGCGACTACTAGCGGGCGCTGTGAAAATACTGCTACAGTCGCTCAACTGTCGCTACCTGGCGCTATTAATGAATCGGCCTCTAAGTGTTCCAGGGCGATTTGATAAGGGAAAATATCTATTTCTAGTTCTACACCCTAAGAAGAGAGTATCTGCAGGGGATTTGGTCCGCTTTAACTGGCTAATATCCAAATAGATTTTGTTTTGCTTTGTTTTACAATTAATACTATGCTAATCTATTGAAAACATATTATTAATATTGTATTTAGGTGATTATAAGTTATTTTTGCATTTTTTCTGTTCATTTTTCTGCAATTCATACAATGCATAGTTTATTGTTATATTCAGAATTCTGTTTTGCTTTTTTGAAAACTCAGTAAAATTATTGAAATATAAATATATGAAAGATTTTGTTTTCAGTTTTTTGTCGTCAAATTCGGAGCTCAGAATTTCTTTTGAGAGCAACAGTATGGCATTATCCTGCCGAAATAGGAAATTGCCTCCCGGGAGGGCTGTTTTGTGCTCTAATAACTTTTGAAGAATGCAACACTCAGCACTGGGAACATAATGTGTCATCTCAAAAAATAGAAGCCTCAGCGCTCATGTATTCTAATATAAACTAAATGGGTTCTTTAAGCCTCGGAGTCAAGTTGTTTCTGGAGAGAAATGCTTCCCTACTAAACCCAAATGGGTTAATCAGCAGTGCAGTGTATTTACCAAGCCTGAGTTGTGATCCTTGCGCTCTATGATGTTTATTTCAGACGAGTGCTTTATGGTTCCCAGGCTGGCTGTTAAGGTGCCAAGTTCCGAACCTTTAGGAAATGAACAATGAATCCAGCTTTAAGATTTTTTAACAAGCGGATTTTTTTGCATGGGAACAACAATATATTCTCGCCTTAATGTGCTGTGACACCGGCAATCCGATAAGGAGGATCAGAGCAGGAGGCTGGTACAGCACTGGGCACCAGCTGTCTTTATCTGATCTGTACATATTTTGCAGCGCTTCAGGGTATTGTTCAGCTTTTCTATAAGAAGGGGACGTCTTTATTGTGATGTGGATCTCTTTGATGGGAGTACAAAATGCCAGAGCGACAAAGCAGCAGTGAGGAGAGGTAGAACGCAGCAATTCTGGCCCAAGGTTGGCAGATTTTGATATAAATAAAAGAAAATAGAAAAAAAATATTTATTTTACATAAACAAAGGGTAATTTAAAAATGGAAAATGCCTTGAATTGCAAGGTCGTATTTTCCTTCATACATCTCTGATGTCACAGTTCTGCTGTTGTGTGGATAGAATTCTTTTTGGAAGCTGTGCACTCTAAAAATTCCTTTCATTTATTTCTTTTTGAGTGTCATTGGGGTGCCATCCTGAAATCATGCTGAGGGCGATATTTACTCAGCCAGCCATGGGAAAGACTATGAGGACTGGGGTGGTGCACTGACACAAGGATAGATTAGATAAAGGATAGATAGATAAAGAAGGCCTGAAGCCAGAAAAAACTTAAGGGGCAGGTTCCGGGGTTCCTGCACCTTGGTCGGCCTACCTCGCATGGTGGCGAGCCTATTCAGACTCCAGGCGGTTTCTTGCCAGCAATGTGATGTCAGCGGAGATAGCGCCTGAAAGCAGCACACACCAGTGATATCACTAGCGGTCTTGGCAGGGCCCCACTCTGACAACCTCAAACTGGCAGCCGCACATGCACAGTGTTGTGGTGGTGTCAGATTCACAGGCTCTGTCTCTCTACCTATTGGAAGAAGGGAGGGAAGAATAGGAGGAGTGACCAGAATGGTTGGCAGGGCTACCTATAATAGCAGTGTGCATGTGATGGATGTGGAAAATTCCCTGTGAGTAAAGTCTACGCTGGAAAGCATGGGTAAATATAGCAAACAGCATAGTGAAGTCTGTGTAGTGAAAGTCCCGGACATGCAGAAGAGTTGGCCTAAACTGAGAAGTACTAAAGTGCCTGCCATCGATTAAAGGAGTTGGATGAGCACTGCCATTGAGCCAAAATTCTTAGAACCTCCGTCATAGGGCAAGTTAAGCAAACAAAGAAACAGTGTTAGCGTAATGAAGCCAATGCAAATATATAAGGGTTTTTCACAGCAATTTTGAACAGGCAGGAAAAGCATAATTGAGAGCCTAACCACTAACTGCGAGAATAGATTCGATAACTATTTAGTCCACAAACACAAGTAGGTGATGTGGTTAGCAAAGTAAGCAATGTCTAACCCTGGATACATAAGAGAATGATAACATGGAACAATGTTATTACACAGACCAGTTGACTGCGGAAAGGGAGTTCTATGTACAAAAGAGGGATACATGAATTGAACCATATACATATATTACAATTCAAAACAGAATGACAGGCACAATTGTCAATGAAGAAGAGAGGAGTGGCTCAATGGGACCAGTAGTTGCTTAGAAAATGTCTGGAGATCACACTCTACAGTGAGTAAATGTTCCTATTCAAGTTTCCAACTGGGTTATGACAATTCAACATTTCTATAACCATGAAACACATCTTTGTAATTTGGTGGTTAACCTCCATGAAATGACGTGTGATTGGGGAGTGCAGATTGCTCCGCTCAATATCTAAGTGGTGTTCACACATATGCATACATTTGCAAGTCTTCCCTTCAAAGCCTAACCCACGAGGGCATTTCAGAAGGTAAATAACATGTTTGGTTGAGCAATTAGTAAAGAACCTAAACTGATAGCAGTAGCCTGTGTGGGTGTGAGTGTGGATCAGTAAATGTAGATTTAACCACATAGCCACATTGGGTACAGTGGCTGCAGGGAAACATGCCCTGCGGTTTGTGATTGGATGTCAGCCAACTGGACCCTGGTGTATGAGGTGAGGATATTTTCAACTAAGGCCCTGAATTATCAAGCACTTCTGCCAGACAGTGCCACATCGATGCAAATTAGAGTAGTAAAAAAAAATTAGAGTAGTAAAAAATATAATAAAGTATTTTTTTTCACACTTGTACATGTTGCTGCACTACAAGAAGCACATTTACTAAAACATTAGCAGTGCAGCAACATGCTGAAAAATTTATAAATAATATTTTGCACTACTCTAATTTGCACTGAAATGGCAGAAGTGCTTGATAAAGCAAGCCCTGAGTGAACACATAATCTGCTTGGATCAGATTGCCCTCTAGACTGTGACACTGGCTGGACTATACCACTGGTGAGAAAATTATTCTTGAGGTCCTATGAGGAGCTGAATGTCTTTACTTTTTATTTGGAGTAATATGGACACATAGATAGTGCAACAAAACCCCTGAGTGAAATCTCTGGCACTATAACAAGGTAAACGTTCTTTCTATATTTTATTGTATGTTTAGCATTGGCAGACATTTATACGAGTTGAGTATTGGGAATATGGTTACGATTTGGGGCGGGCTATAAATATGGGACTCATATCTTTGGATCAGCATACATATTGGCAGCATGTTGGGATTGTTAGAAATAACATAGAATAATGCAGATAGTGACACTGCTTCCATAGAATTTTGGACCGCTTTAAGATTCTGTAACCTTTAACATTGTCACTGTACCCAACAAAGATTCCCTCAAATGCTCTATTTTGGAATTTGGTGAGTTTCCCTCTGGAATGTGGATGAATGCTTTTCATCCAAAAACTCTTGAGATATACATTCTCATTGTGCCACAGCTTCTATGAAATGTTCTCCACTGGAAAATAAAATGTCTGTTCTGCAAATAAGTGGCCGCCATTGCTGCCTCACCCCAGTATTTCTGTGGTAGTCCGGAGTCTGTCAACATACATCTGATCATTTCAGTCCAGTTCTGCTCTTTCTTTCAGCTAACCCCTTTTGCTCTGGCATGTATGGCAATGTCTTATGATGCTCTATTCCATTCTGCTCTTGTACTTTTTGTCCTGTGAATTCACCTCCATTATCACTATGATGTATGAGAGGTTTCTTCTGAAATGTGTTACTTGTCTTTATTACATAGTCCTGTAAGCTGTCAAGCACCTCACTCTTGTGCTGTATTAGGTAAGTGACTGTGTATATTGAATAGTCATCTATGAAGTCACTATGTACCTGTTGCCCCTAGGTGTAGGTGGGTTTAGGGGACTGCATACATCACTGCGGACTAAGTCAAGTGGTCTGGAAGCTTTATGCTGACTGATTTTAGGAAGTGTTGCTCTCGTCCCTTTGCATTTGATGCAATACTCACACTTAACAGTAACATGTGTATACAGTCATTGTGTTTATGGGTGCATAGTTTCTCCTTTTGCTTAAATGGGTTGAGAAACAGAACCAGACAGGGGTTCCCTCTTTCCTGCTTAATATTTAATAAATATTTAATATTATTTAATAATTGCTAGATATGTTCGTGTGGGTTACCAGATTAGCCCATCCGAAAGTTTTTTGCTTAAAAGTTGTGCCGCACACTATAAGCTTTAGAAAAGCTGTCTTTTATTGTTGTAGATTAAGCACACAGTAAACCAAGACAAAACATCTAACACATACACTTCAAAACAATTAAAAGGCTGCATATGAGATAAATGGGCCTCTAATATAAAGCTAGTTTTACAAAGTATAATGGACTGTTCCCTATTTAAATCGATAAAATAGACATATAATATATATATATATATATATATATATATATATATATATATATATATAAATATATATATATATATATATATATATATATATATATATATATACATATAAGTGTACCTATGCAATGGGGGGGCTTATAAATTCCCCTTCTCTCTTGCAAAGAGATGGGGAACCAAGCCGTGAAGGATCAAATTCATAAAATTGATGAAACTATGAAAAAAAGTGACAATGCTCAAAGTGGCACGTGCTGGTGTTATAAAGTGTCATGTGCCATAAGATAATGGCTAAAAAAATGTAATTCATGCGAAAAAATATATATATAACCAAGTGAAAAAATAACAACAATCTATAGAAATTGGGAACTCATAAGTATATCACTGAATAGTCATAAGAGCCACCATCAAAGTATGCTGTAATAATAATAGTAGCTTTAATAATATTTAAATTGACACTTGAGCCATTCCTCTGCAGGGTTATATCCTGTCCTATCATCCAAGGAATCTCTCTACCCTCAGGATATTATAAAACTGCCACATATGTAGATGATCTGAATTTCTTTTTGATGGAATTTCTCAGCCAAACGACATTCCCAAATGGGACAGATGGCAAAAGCTGCAACGTACCGTATTTTTCATCCTATCAGACACACTTTTTCCCCCCAAAAGTGTGTGGGGGGGGGGAGGGGATGTCAGTGCGTCTTCAGGCGAATGCAAAAAAAACAACAACAAAAAAAACGTTCATTTCCAGCTCTAATGCCTCAGCAGTCATCTTACGCCGACATACAAACACACAAACACACACATCACCGACTTCCACTGCTTCTGCTGGCCGCCGCCGGCTCAGCAGTTGTCCCCATAGCCACCGCTGCCCACCGCCCGCTGTACCCAGAGACCCGATTTAGGCAAATGGGTGGGGCGTGGCCTGTGACTCCTGCCAGCGTACAATGATGCGTCCGAACCGGCGGGAGCGTGAGGCAGCAGGTAGCGGCGGCGGCAAGGGTGATAATTGTGGAGGCAGTGGACTCTGGTAAGAAGAGGGATGTGTGTGTGTGTGTGTGTGTGTGTGTGTGTGTGTGTGTATAAGAGAGAGTGTGTGTGACACAGATTCTGGGGAATGTGTTTTTTTTTAGGGGCATGCTGCAGACAGCCTGCAATTGGGATGCCCGCACACAGCCTGCAATTGGGATGTCAGCAGACAGCCTGCAATTGGGATGCCAGCACACAGCCTGCAATTGGGATGCCAGCACACAGCCTGCAATTGGGATGCCAGCACACAGCCTGCAATTGGGATGCCAGCACACAGCCTGCAATTTGGGATTTCCAATGGTGTGATTGGGGGAATTCTGCTTGCTGTCTATAATAGGGTGATCAGGAACCGGTATTTTAGCACACCATTTGGTTCAGAATATTTTTTTTCAAAATTTTCTCCTCCAAATCCTGGCTGCGTCTTATGGGCATGTGCGTCTTCTAGGGTTAAAAATACTGAAGTCACTTCTGATCATCTCTTAAACATTTCTCCACAGCCTCCTCTGATTTCTAATACATTCTCAGAGCCCCTCTAAAGCTTTTTTGGTCCCATAGGTCTGATTGCAGTTGTAGTTCCTGTTTAGTTTCTCAGATTCACCCCAATCTGACTTGTACTTTTTCTTAAGTTGAAGGGCAGCAAAACCCTAGGATCAGCCATTATTTGATCAACTCTGAGTCCATTATTCCATCCCCAGGAGGGGCCATTAGATTCATCAGGAGTTGGCTGATTAATTTACAACATCCATGCTTTAATCAACTGTGAGGTCATTATTCGTACACTTGGAGTAGCCATTGTTTAATCACCAGAAGTTGGCAGGTTAATTCACATTGTCCATTCACTGTGACCAAAATGAATGTTTAATCACTTTAGTATGAGAGCCAAAGACGGTTTGCTAATGAATTTAGTGAGCTAGTGTCTTACTGATCAATACCAGCCATGGTCTAATAAGCTTGGTTTGGCAGTGGGATTGGCTAATCAATTAATCCAAAACTGTATTTTTTAAAAGACAACAGTAGGCAAAAATTAAAGCCCTGCATTTTAAAGCCCCTATGCAATTCTGCCTCACAGCCCAATAATAAAACGTATTTTCTTTTTTATTTAAAAAAAAAAAAAAAAAATGTTTTATTTAACATTCAGCTACTTCTCCAACTAGAGGCCAGTTTGTATAGACATTAAAGATTTCATTAAAAAGCAGCAACCACCTGCCTAAAATCTATAAAAGTCTTAGGGAAGGTGGTCTCCAACTTTATGGAGAAAACCTGCATTAGGATGAACCACTGTGTGAAACTCCAGGGATCGCCCAAAACACTCACCTTGCCACACTGCATCTCTGGGCCACATCCCCACTATACCTTTAGCTGGGCCACTCCTGAAGCACCACACATATATTTTGAGACCCATCCCATGCGGGCATAAGCTGTAAAAGTGTTTTATTAAACAAGATTTCTTTGGTTTTCCTTACCAAAATGGCCACAGCAGTTCACCAGCTTTCAATAAACCGTTTTTCTAAGTAAGTACCACTCATCTATCCTGGCAAAGTGCAGCTCATTCCGACCTGCTTTTAGGAATATTGTGATCCAGAGCTGCTTTGAAATGAGGCAGAGAAAGTGCATGCAGCAGCATCCCTTCCTCCCCTACTGTGCACAGCACCACACACAAAGGAGGTGCCTTTGCAGCATTTGAAAAGTCCAGGATCATAGAATGGTAAGTGCAGGGGCTGGCTCTAACTCTGACCGTGGGGCATCACAAATCTGGATATCCCCAGGAATCATAGTAATTAGGGATGAGCGAATCGATCCGGACGAACCCGAATTTTTTCTGAATTTCAGGAAAAATTTGATTCTGAACGAATCCGAATTTTCCCGCGATTCGATCGATCGAAGTTTTCCTTTAAACTCCATTTATTTCAATTACAGCCATTGTAAAATGGTGGATGGACATGTCTGGACATATCCCCTGGGCCAAGTTATCATGGGAAGGTCACATGCAGCCTATCAGCGGCCAGGAAGCCCGGTGACGTCACAGTGCTATATGAACGGCGGCCATCTTGCTTGTGCGCATTTCAGCGTTGTATTGCAGCCAGAACGGAGCTTGCTACAGACAGGGAGAGACTAACAGAGAGGCAGGGAGAGGCAGGGAGACCCACAGAGACCCACAGAGTGCCAGGGAGAGCCAGGGAAAGATAGGGAAAAATCGGGAAGGATCCAGGCAGGGACAGCAGAGAAAGTGACAGGGAAACTTTTTTTTTATTTTCATTTCACTTAATTTGCCAGATCAGTTTTAAATTGCTTTTGTTTGTGCTGTCCACTTCCAATTCCTGGCCACTGTGCATCTCATCTTGGCAGTGGCATATTTAAACCTATCTGTTACACACAAGCATTTCTTATAACTCGATTCGTTTTAATTTTTTTGCGTCTGCTGTAAAAACCCCAGCCCACATGGGCATCCCATTTCAGCACATTTGACCCTATCTGTTACACTAAAGCAGCTTTTAAAGGCTATTTCTCATAAATATATTGCAGTTTGAATTGTTTTTGTGTGTGCTGTAAAAACACCAGCCCACATGGGCATCCCAAACCAGCACATTTGACCCTATCTGTTACACTAAAGCAGCTTTTAAAGGCTATTTCTCATAAATATATTGCAGTTTGAATTGCTTTTGTGTGAGCTGTAAAACACCAGGCCGCAGGGTATCCCAAACCTGCACATTTGACCCTATCTGTTACACTAAAGCAGCTTTTAAAGGCTATTTCTCATAAATATATTGCAGTTTGAATTGTTTTTGTGTGTGCTGTAAAAAACAGGCCTCAGTGTATCCCAAACCAGCACATTTGACCCTATCTGTTACACTAAAGCAGCTTTTAAAGGCTATTTCTCATAAATATATTGCAGTTTGAATTGTTTTTGTGTGTGCTGTAAAAACACCAGCCCACATGGACATCCCAAACCAGCACATTTGACCCTATCTGTTACACTAAAGCAGCTTTTTAAGGCTATTTCTCATAAATATATTGCAGTTTGACTTGCTTTTGTGTGTGCTGTAAAACACCAGGCCGCAGGGTATCCCAAACCTGCACATTTGACCCTATCTGTTACACTAAAGCAGCTTTTAAAGGCTATTTCTGATAAATATATTGCAGTTTGAATTGTTTTTGTGTGTGCTGTAAAAAACAGGCCTCAGTGTATCCCAAACCAGCACATTTGACCCTATCTGTTACACTAAAGCAGCTTTTTAAGGCTATTTCTCATAAATATATTGCAGTTTGAATTGTTTTTGTGTGTGCTGTAAAAACACCAGGCCTCAGAGTATCCCAAACCTGCACATTTGACCCAATCTGTTACACTAAAGCAGCTTTTAAAGGCTATTTCTCATAAATATATTGCAGTTTGAATTGTTTTTGTGTGTGCTGTAAAAAAAACAGGCCTCAGGGTATCCCAAACCAGCACATTTGACCCTATCTGTTACCCTAAAGCTGCTTTTAAAGGCTATTTCTCATAAATATATCGCAGTTTGAATTGTTTTTGTGTGTGCTGTAAAAACACCAGGCCGCAGGGTATCCCAAACCTGCACATTTGACCCTATCTGTTACACTAAAGCAGCTTTTAAAGGCTATTTCTCATAAATATATTGCAGTTTGAATTGTTTTTGTGTGTGCTGTAAAAAAAAACAGGCCTCAGGGTATCCCAAACCAGCACATTTGACCCTATCTGTTACACTAAAGCAGCTTTTAAAGGCTATTTCTCATAAATATATCGCAGTTTGAATTGTTTCTGTGTGTTCTGTAAAAACCCCAGCCCACATGGGCATCCCAAACACTAGCATAAATATCTCAAGACTACCTGTCTAATAACTGCTTGCATTTTATAATTAACGTCACTTTTCCACAATCAAGGGAGGCCTCCTTTGTATGTGAGGAGGGGGTATCCCAAACACTAGCAGTAATATTTCAAGAGTACCTGTCTAATAACTGCTTGCATTTTATAATTAACGTCACTTTTCCACAATCAAGGGAGGCCTCCTCTGTATGTGAGGAGGGGGCATCCCAAACACTAGCAGTAATATTTCAAGAGTACCTGTCTATTAACTGGTTGCATTTTGTAAAGAAAGTCACTTTGTCAAATTGCCAGCAGCCATTGCCTTTAACCGGGGGGGGGGGGGCATCCCAAATATGCTAGCATGCGTCTTTTAAGAGTGCTCACATTGGAGTTGGCAGCAGCAGCATTAGGAGCCCATATATTGCCTGAAAGACACACATATGAGCTGGCAGCAGCAGCATAGGGAGCCCATATATTGCCTGAAAGACACACCCAGGAGTTGGCAGCAGTATAGGGAGCCCATATATTGTCTGAAAGACACACCCTGGAGTTGGCAGCAGCATAGGGAGCCCAAATATTGCCTGAAAGACACACCCTGGAGTTGGCAGCAGCATAAGGAGCTACCATGCATCAGCTACTACCATGGATCAGCCATTGTTGGCTGGAAATCCTGGTTGAAACATGCCTGATTCATCTTCACAAAGGTGTGTCTCTCCACATTATTCGTGGACAGACAAGTTCTCCTTGGCATGACTATGGTCCCCGCCGCACTAAACACCCGCTCAGATGGCACACTACTGGCCTAGCTTTTCCAGGGCAAACTCTGCTAGTTGCGCCCACAAGTCAAGTTTGGCTGCCCAGAAGTCAAGCGGATCCTCAAGGTGTGTTGGCATGGTCATGTCAAGGTATGACACGACCTGCTGGCTCAGGTCCTGCTCCAGGTCTTCATGCTGCTCATGAGTAGACTCACTATGCGGGTGTAGAAAGCTACTCATTAGCGACTGAAGACTGAGGCTGCTGCTGATGGAGCTGCTGCTGCTACTCCTTCCACCCCCCAGCAGCCATGGCAGTGGAAGGTGATCGCAGAGGTCCCCCCGAGTCAGACCTGCGAGAATATGGACCATGGCGCAGATAGGCATCGGCCAACTGACTATGTAGAATGTCTTTGTAGTAGGTCAGTTTGTCCTCTCTCTCGGCGGGTTTAAAAAATGCCCCCATTTTGTGCCGGTTCAGTTCCGACACGGCTTGATCGACCATTCCTGTCTGCTGCCTGTACTGACCTCTGCTTTGTCTGACCACGAAGCTGCCTGCCCCTCTGGATACCCCGCGATCTCTGACCTCCTGGCTTGACCCTTTGGCTCCTCCTGACTACGCATCTCTCATCCCTGTACTCTGACGCACCCTCCGAATTGACTACCTGTGAACGAGCTCGGCTTCGGGATACCCTCGTGGTTCATCAGCCTTCACCGTAAGCAGCCATCCTTTGCGCCTATTAAGACCTGGAGGCAACCGTGTCCGGTGAGGCGTACCTAGCGTCCCGGCAAATGGGGGCTTGACTATAGGCAGAAGCGGCGGTGGAGATTGGGGGTTGCCTGCTTACAGAAGGCTGGTGTCCCGCTGGGCATCACAGTATGGACCATGGCGCAGATAGGCATCGGCAAACTGACTACGTAGGATGTCTCTGTAGTAGGTCAGTTTGTCCTCCCTCTCAGTGGGTGTAAAAAATGCCCCCATTTTGTGCCAGAAGCGAGGGTCCAATAAGGTGGAGAGCCAGAAGTCATCCCCCTGACAAATGGAGACAATTCTGCGGTCACTACGCAAGCACGTGAGCATGCATCGTGCCATTTGTGCAAGTGACTCGGAGGGACTACCTGTCTCCATCTCCACTGCAAACTGTCACAGTGTGTCTGGGTCCTCTGTCTCGCCTTCCTCACAACCTTCTAGCTCCTGTGGCTGCTCCTGCTCCTCCTCTCCTGTCAGATGACTAGATAAAATGGCCATTTTGTCAAACCTAAACTGTGCTTCGCTGTGCCCCACCCCCTCCTCCTCCTCCTCCACTTCAGCCCCCACAGGCTTCATGTGGCTGTGAAATGTATGCGCCATGTCTCCAGTGCCCTGACCAGCCATGGTTTCCAACATGTGTTGTAGTACATGAAGCAGTGGAATCCCATCGTTCATCTCATAGTCCTGGCGACTGACTAATAAAGTAGCTTCCTCAAAAAATGCAAAAAAAAAAAAAAAATACAAAAAAAAATTTGATAAATTGGTACACACTGACAGGCTAAAGGACTGGCCCACCTTCTGTTCAACAAAATTGTACAGGGCTGGTACTGCCTTCTTCGCAAAGAAATGAGCGCATGGGACTCTCCACCTCGGCTCGGCACAAGCCATCAGTTCTCTGAAAGGTCCAATAACTCAAAAGGGAGGGACTGCAGCACCAGCAACTTATACATGAGCACATTTAGCTTCTGCACGTTGGATGAGGGGGCACATACTGTTGTCTCTTGGACATGGCTTGGCCAATGGATTGCTGGCGGAATGACTGACTCGGATTAAGAGGCGGAGGAGCATCTGGAGCGACAGAGGATGGGTATGACACACAGGAGATGGTGGAGCCTTGGCTGGCTGGAACAGAGAGCGGCGTGCCACTGGGTAATGCAGCAGGCTGGACCACCACTTTGGAGCCAACTCTCCCAGGCCGATTGATGGTGACGCTGCAAATGTTGACGCAGGGCTGTGGGTCCAACATTGAGACCCTGGCCACACTTCACCCTCTGCCTACACATCTTTCATATACACAGAAAATACAATGTAAATACAGCGCTAACAAGATAAGATTAAAGCTCAACGTGCATAAAGTCCTTCCAACTTAGTCCCAAAAAATAATGTAATAAAGCACAGAGTTGGAAGTTAGTTTTCAATGGCAAAAGCATGTTGATCCAATGCGCATACTCCACCACCAAACCAATCGCACACCAAATAGAGCGTCAAAACTCTTACCAGAGCTAGATCAAATTAATCGCATTGATTCCACACTCAGGTCTCTAGATAACTGCTTGTATCCAACAATCTTCAAGTCAAGGATTCCAAAGTTGTCCAGCTCAAAAGGCATATGTTTATAGCAAGAGCCATGCAAAGCAGCAAAGAGACAAATAATAGTCTCACCATAAAAACAATCTATTTAATAAAAATGCACTCACAAGCAACAACAGTAAAAAAACATGTGAAACATCTCAGGTACTCAGCAATTCTCACCGCCGACCTCCAGGTCCAATCAGGCTTCAAGTTATAAAAGTCCAATCCTATGTAAAACCTCCAAACAATCAACGCGTTTCGTCGCCGCAGCGACTTCTGCCAGGATGTTTGGAGAATGAAGCTGCCTGCTTTTTAAACAGGAAGTCAGGTGACGTCCAAATCACGTGAGCATAGTCACGTGATATGTTAAGCTAACAGGAAGCATCAGCTGCTAAGGCCGACTTTGATGATTTCAAAATCACATGAGCAGAGTCATGTGATATACAAAGAAAACAGGAAGCATCAGCTCATAAAGCCAGCTTCTCATGTGGACGCGCACGCCAGTAATCAAACGCGCGCGCGCCCCTGCTCTACATCAGCGGACATGCGCAATGATAAATGATAAAAAAATTAAATTCTCTTTAATTCTATATCGGTCTGGCAACAGCGATAAAGCTGATGCCAGACAAACAAAAAAGCACAATTATTTGCCCTGAAAGGTCAAAATGTTTTAAAACAAGCCCAATTGGAGCTAGAAGCGGCTAGTGAGAGTTGCCTCACAAAAGTTAGCAGCAATAATATTCATCAATACTCAACATAGAAAGCTAAAAGAAAAATCAATTAACAATATAACATGCTGATCTTAAATCATGAAGTATCTATGAAGCAATTGAGGTCATATTCAATATTAAGACCCCCTGGGGCTAATGTATCTAACTGGTAGATCCATTTACTTTCACATTGAGAAAGCTCCCTAACTAAATGAGAGCCTCTCCAATGGTAATCGATTTTATCCAATCCCATGAATGAGAGATGTTTCGGATCAGATGCGTGAACCAATTTAAAATGGGCAGACAAACTGTGTCCTTCAAACCCCCTCTTGATATTATAAATGTGTTCACGCACTCTGATCCTAAGTTCCCTAGTAGTTCTGCCTATATAAACAAGCCCACATTTACACCATATGGCATAGACCACCCCCTTTGAACAACAAGTAATGAATTTCCGAACCTTATAAGATCTCCCTGTTTGAGTTAAAGAATTTAGAATTTCATTAAAGAATTTTTTTGGCTTCTCAATCTTAACACTTGTTCTACATCCACAGCATTTGCCGCATCTGTAGAAGCCAACCATGGGGGCTTCAACAAGTGAAACAGGCTTCGGAGGGTCTATAAAACTACGCACTAGCTTATCCCTCAAATTTGGTGCTTTCCTGAAAATACAAACAGGTTTTGGGGGTAAAGCCGGGCCTAAAACAGGATCCTCCCTCAGAATATGCCAGTGCTTGTTTAAAATGTTCTTTACCTTCCGATGTCGAATATTGAAACCAGAGATGAAGGCAAATTCCATGCCTGCACACTGTCTCTCACTATCCTCTTGTTTTTTAATTAAAGTAGAACAGTCAGTGGCCCGAACAGACATCAGTTGGGTAGCAATTACACTTTCCTCATAGCTTTTTTCCAAAAATCTCTTTGTCAAATCTGCTGCCTGTTTATCAAAGATAGTAACATCACTACAATTTCGTCTAAGGCGCATGAATTGTCCCCTGGGAATCGCACGCAACCAATTAGGATGATGACAGCTATCCCAGGGGACATATCCATTTCTATCCGTAGCTTTAAAGTACGTGGACGTAACTAAGGATGTTCCCTCAATCTTGATCGAGAGATCAAGGAAATTAACCTTACTTGGTTCAATTTCCGGTGTAAACTTTAAATTACAGCCATTGGTATTCACTGAAGCAAAGAATGCATCCAAGGTGGATCTGGAGCCCTCCCAAACCACCAGCACATCATCGATGTACCGCCGCCACACCTTTAAATGAGGCCACGGTCCATCAAAAATGTGCTGGGATTCCCAGTATCCCGCAAATAAATTAAATAAATAAATCTTTCATATAGCCATTTAACCTCCTGCGGATGCTTGATGAAAAACTGCCACATGGCCTTGTAGCTGATTTTTCCTACCAACAGTCGGCACTAATTCACTGCTGCCGCCGCCGTCAACTCCAGTGACCCTCTTCCACTACCTCCTGGGAAGATAGCCTGCCGCGCAAGTGGTCGACCCCGAGCACATTTGCCTCCATACTTTCGCCTTCTGCCACCATGCTGGCCGCTAAATCTGTCACTCTCCTGTCACGCCTTTAAAAGTGCCCTAAAAACTCACTGATGTCCTCTTCAGGTTCCTCAACAGTGTCTGCTTAAGAAGCCAAAACGCTTGCAACACCACCTCCCATGCCACTCTCCTCATCACTACTTGCCCACCTAGTGGAAGAAGCGTCGAGTGTCTCCTTCACTTCTTGGCTGGGCAGTAGCTGCTGATTTTTCTGATTATCAGATCGTCCTCACTGAATAGTGGAGCTGAACCCTAAGCATAAGACATAACCGACAGTTGACTGAGGGTGTCAGATGTCACTTGAAATGCAGTGGATGATCGTGTTAACCAATGGATGATGGCAGATGAGTTGCTGGTCAAGACACGACCGCTAGCTGATCCCGGGAGATCAGTCCTCTCACTGAGACTCCTGCTGCCACTCACCCCTAGTCTGCTGCAACCTCTGTTTGATGAATTTAGGCCTCTGCAACTTCTCTGTGCCCAGCCTGCCCACTTCTCTGCCTGACATACTTAGTGCGTATATGAGGGGAGGACAAAATACTACACTACACTTAAAACAGGATTTGTCGATAAGAGCAGCAGGTGTGTAACTCTCTATGGTCTTTTACTGAGTAGTAACTAGGCCCTGAAGACTTTAACACGAAAAAGTGATGAAACTCTTAGATGTGCGTAAGTGATGCTTAGATGAGAGGAATTCAATGTGCTCCAGTATGCTTCAAAAATGTTTTTTTTTCAGAGACTGGCCTGCGTGGAAATGAATCGGGCATGGATCAGCCAAGATTTCCACCCACCAATGCCTGATGCTTTAGAGTAGATTGATCATGGGGCCAGACCAACACTAAAGAAATATGGATCGTGCAAAACAGATTTAAGGCGCTGCTCTCCAGTTACAGACATTCCTCCGCATCAGACCACAAGTAATTATTGAGAAAATGCATTACGTTACTCTTACTTTTTTAAATATTCTTCGGATAAGATATCTGTACCGAAAATCTGTATATGTTCTCTTAATGCTGCTGCCAACTCCAGGGTGTGTCTTTTTGGCAATTTTGGGCTCCTGCTGCTGCTGCTTGCAACTCCAGTGTGTCTTTAGGCCAATTTGTGGGCTCCTGCTGCCAACTCCAGTATGTCTTTCAAGCAATGTTTGGGCTCCTGCTGCTCCTGCTGCCAACTCCAGTGTGTCTTTCAAGCAATGTTTGGGCTCCTGCTGCTGCCAACTCCAGTGTGTCTTTCAAGCAATGTTGGGCTCCTGCTGCTGCTGCTGCCAGCTCCAGTGTCTCTTTCAAGCAATGTTTGGGCTCCTGCTGCTCCTGCTGCCAACTCCAGTGTGTCTTTAAAGCAATGTTTGGGCTCCTGCTGCTCCTGCTGCCAACTCCAGTGTCTCTTTCAAGCAATGTTTGGGCTCCTGCTGCCAACTCCAGTGTGTCTTTTAAGCAATGTTTGGGCTCCTGCTGTCAACTCCAGTGTCTCTTTCAAGCAATGTTTGGGCTCCTGCTGCTGCTGCTGCCAACCCTAGTGTGTCTTTCAAGCAATTTTGGCCTCCTGCTGCTCCTGCTGCCAACTCCAGTGTGTCTTTCAAGCAATGTTTGGGCTCCTGCTGCTGCTGCTTGCAACTGCAGGGTGTCATTCAGCCAATTTTTGGCCTCCCGATGCTGCTGCTGCCAACTCCAGTGTCTCTTTCAAGCAATGTTTGGACTCCTGCTGCTCCTGCTGCCAACTCCAGTGTGCCAACTCCAGTGTCTCTTTCAAGCAATGTTTGGGCTCCTGCTGCTGCTGCTGCAGCCAACTCCAGTGTGTCTTTCAAGCAATTTTGGCCTCCTGTTGCTCCTGCTGCCAACTCCAGTGTCTCTTTCAAGCAATGTTTGGGCTCCTGCTGCTGCTGCTTGAAACTCCAGGGTGTCATTCAGTCAATTTTTGGCGCCTCCTGCTGCTGCTGCCAACTCCAGTGTCTCTTTCAAGCAATGTTTGGACTCCTGCTGCTCCTGCTGCCAACTCCAGTGTGTCTTTCAAGCAATGTTTGGGCTCCTGCTGCTGCTGCCAACTCCAGTGTGTCTTTCAAGCAATTTTGGCCTCCTGCTGCTCCTGCTGCCAACTCCAGTGTCTCTTTCAAGCAATGTTTGGGCTCCTGCTGCTGCTGCTGCTTGCAACTCCAGGGTGTCATTCAGCCAATTTTTGGCCACCTGCTGCTGCTGCTGCTGCCAACTCCAGCGTCTCTTTCAAGCAATTTTTGGCCTCCTCCTGCTGCTGCTGCCAACTCCAGTGTCTCTTTCAAGCAATGTTTGGGCTCCTGCTGCTCCTGCTGCCAACTCCAGTGTGTCTTTCAAGCAATGTTTGGGCTCCTGCTGCTCCTGCTGCCAACTCCAGTGTGTCTTTCAAGCAATGTTTGTGCTCCTGCTGCTCCTGATGCCAATTCAGTGTCTCTTTCAAGCAATGTTTGGGCTCCTGCTGCTCCTGCTGCCAACTCCAGTGTCTCTTTTAAGCAATGTTTGGGCTCCTACTGCTGCCATCTCCAGTGTGTCTTTAGGCCAATTTTTGGGCTCCTGCTGCCAACTCCAGTGTCTCTTTCAAGCAATGTTTGGGCTCCTGCTGCTGCTGCTTGCAACTCCAGGGTCTCATTGAGCCAATGTTTTGCCTCCTGCTGCTGCCAACTCCAGTGTCTCTTTGAGCCAATGTTTGGGCTCCTGCTGCTGCTGCTGCCAACTCCAGTGTGTCTTTCAAGCAATGTTTGGGCTCCTGCTGCTGCTGCTTGTACCTCCAGGGTGCCATTCGGCCAGTTTTTGGCCTCCTGCTGCTGCCAACTCCAATGTCTCTTTCAAGCAATGTTTGGGCTCCTGCTGCTCCTGTTGCCAACTCCAGTGTGTCTTTCAAGCAATGTTTGGGCTCCTGCGGCTCCTGCTGCCAACTCCAGTGTGTCTTTCAAGCAATGTTTGGGCTCCTGCTGCTGCTGCCAACTCCAGTGTGTCTTTCAAGCAATTTTGGCCTCCTGCTGCTCCTGCTGCCAACTCCAGTGTCTCTTTCAAGCAATGTTTGGGCTCCTGCTGCTGCTTGCAACTCCAGGGTGTCATTCAGCCAATTTTTGGCCACCTGCTGCTGCTGCTGCTGCTGCCAACTCCAGCGTCTCTTTCAAGCAATTTTTGGCCTCCTCCTGCTGCTGCTGCCAACTCCAGTGTCTCTTTCAAGCAATGTTTGGGCTCCTGCTGCTCCTGCTGCCAACTCCAGTGTGTCTTTCAAGCAATGTTTGGGCTCCTGCTGCTCCTGCTGCCAACTCCAGTGTGTCTTTCAAGCAATGTTTGTGCTCCGGCTGCTCCTGATGCCAATTCAGTGTCTCTTTCAAGCAATGTTTGGGCTCCTGCTGCTCCTGCTGCCAACTCCAGTGTCTCTTTTAAGCAATGTTTGGGCTCCTACTGCTGCCATCTCCAGTGTGTCTTTAGGCCAATTTTTGGGCTCCTGCTGCCAACTCCAGTGTCTCTTTCAAGCAATGTTTGTGCTCCTGCTGCTGCTGCTTGCAACTCCAGGGTCTCATTGAGCCAATGTTTTGCCTCCTGCTGCTGCCAACTCCAGTGTCTCTTTGAGCCAATGTTTGGGCTCCTGCTGCTGCTGCTGCCAACTCCAGTGTGTCTTTCAAGCAATGTTTGGGCTCCTGCTGCTCTTGCTGCCAGCTCCAGTGTCTCTTTCAAGCAATGTTTAGGCTCCTGCTGCTGCTGCTTGTACCTCCAGGGTGCCATTCGGCCAGTTTTTGGCCTCCTGATGCTGCCAACTCCAATGTCTCTTTCAAGCAATGTTTGGGCTCCTGCTGCTCCTGTTGCCAACTCCAGTGTGTCTTTCAAGCAATGTTTGGGCTCCTGCGGCTCCTGCTGCCAACTCCAGTGTGTCTTTCAAGCAATGTTTGGGCTCCTGTGGCTCCTGCTGCCAACTCCAGTGTTTCTTTCAAGCAATGTTTGGGCTCCTGTTGCTCCTGCTGTCAACTCCAGTGTGTCTTTCAAGCAATGTTTGGGCTCCTGCTGCTCCTCTTGCCAACTCCAGTGTCTCTTTCAAGCAATGTTTGGGCTCCTGCTGATGCGGCTGCCAACTCCAGTGTGTCTTTCAAGCAATTTTGGCCTCCTGCTGCCAACTCCAGTGTGTCTTTCAAGCAATGTTTGGGCTCCTGCTGCTGCCAACGCCAATGTGTCTTTCAAGCAATTTTGGGCTCCTGCTGCTGCCAGTTCCATGGTGTCATTCGGCCAATTTTTGGCCTCCTGCTGCCAACTCCAGTGTCTCTTTTAAGCAATGTTTGGGCTCCTGCTGCTCCTGCTGCCAACTCCGGTGTGTCTTTCAAGCAATGTTTGGGCTCCTGCTGCTCCTGCTGCCAACTCCAGTGTCTCTTTCAAGCAATGTTTGGGCTCCTGCTGCCAACTCCAGTATGTCTTTCAAGCAATGTGTGGGCTCCAGCTGCTCCTGCTGCCAAATCCAGTGGTTCTTTCAAGCAATGTTTGGGCTCCTGCTGCTGCTGCCAACTCCAGTGTGTCTTTCAAGCAAGTTTGGCCTCCTGCTGCTCCTGCTGCCAACCCCAGTGTCTCTTTCAAACAATGTTTGGGTTCCTGCTGCTGCTGCTGCTTGCAACTCCAGGGTGTCATTCAGCCAATTTTGGCCTCCTGCTGCTGCTGCTGCCAACTCCAGTGTCTCTTTCAAGCAATGTCTGGGCTCCTGCTGTCAACTCCAGTGTGTCTTTCAAGCAATGTTTGGGCTCCTGCTGCTCCTGCTGCCAACTCCAGTGTCTCTTTCAAGCAATGTTTGGCCTCCTGCTGCTCCTGCTGCCAACTCCAGTGTGTCTTTCAAGCAATGTTTGGGCTGCTGCTGCTCCTGCTCCCAACTCCAGTGTCTCTTTCAAGCAATGTTTGGGCTCCTGCTGCTCCTGCTGCCAACTCCAGTGTCTCTTTCAAGCAATGTTTGGGCTCCTGCTGCTGCCAACTCCAGTGTGTCTTTAGGCCAATTTTTGGGCTCCTGCTGCAAACTCCAGTGTCTCTTTCAGCCAATGTTTGGGCTCCTGCTGCTGCTGCTTGCCACTCCAGGGTGTCATTCAGCCAATTTTTGGCCTCCTGCTGCTGCTGCCAACTCCAGTGTCTCTTTGAGCCAATGTTTGGGCTCCTGCTGCTGCTGCTTGCACCTCCAGGGTGTCATTCAGCCAATTTTTGGACTCCTGCTGCTGCCAACTCCAGTGTCTCTTTCAAGCAATGTTTGGGCTCCTGCAGCCAACTCCAGTGTGTCTTTTAAGCAATGTTTGGGCTCCTGCTGCCAACTCCAGTGTCTCTTTCAAGCAATGTTTGGACTCCTGCTGCTCCTGTTGCCAACTCCAATGTGTCTTTCAAGCAATGTTTGGGCTCCTTCTGCTCCTGTTGCCAACTCCAGTGTCTCTTTCAAGCAATGTTTGGGCTCCTGCTGCTGCCAACTCCAGTGTGTCTTTCAAGCAATTTTGGCATCCTGCTGCTCCTGCTGCCAACTCCAGGGTGTCTCTTTCAAGCAGCGTTTGGGCTCCTGCTGCTGCTTGCAACTCCAGGGTGTCATTCAGCCGATATTTGGCCTCCTGCTGCTGCTGCCAACTCCAGTGTCTCTTTGAGCCAATGTTTGGGCTCCTGCTGCTGCCAACTCCAGTGTGTCTTCCAAGCAATGTTTGGGCTCCTGCCGCTAGCTCCTGCTGCCAACTCCAGTGTGTCATTCAAGCAATGTTTGGGCTCCTGCTGCTCCTGCTGCCAACTCCAGTGTCTCTTTCAGGCAAATTTGGACTCCTGCCACTGCTGCTGCTGCTGCTTGCAACTCCAGGGTGTGTCTCTCAGTCATTTTTTGGGCTCCTGCTGCTGCTGCTGCCAACTCCAGTGTCTCTTTCAGCCTATGTTTGTACGTGTACTGGATTGGCCAGATATCTTCACTAGTTTCACTTAACTAATTGTGTTAAGACATGGGAAACAGTAATAGCGGCTACATCTGTATATAATAATAAAAATATTTAAATTAAAGTGAATTTTACTAAGAACAGCAGGGGATGTGCAAATGAACAAAAGGGCTCAGAGAATGTCGAGCAGCCTATTGTTACATTGGTGGACAGACTCTAATGAAGCAAGAGACAGCTTTCTGGCACAACAGGCACAGAACGAAACCTTCAAACAAATGAATCACATCAACTTTATATCAACCACCAGGTTAGAAACAAGCTGGAACAAGAAAAAAAGTTTAGGTTGTCACTTCCTTTAAAGCATCTGCCTGGCCACCCAGCTACTGCTCAGCCCTCCATTTATCCCCAATGTGCTGGTAACAGAGGTGCTTAGGCTTGAAATAGACTAGCAGGCTGATTCATTACTAACGCCAGGTAGCGACAGATGAGCGGCTGTATCGAGGATTTCAGAGCGAACGCTAGTAGTCGCTGTGCTCGGCCATGGTTTGTTGTTTCAGAGCGCCTCAGTTGCTGGCCGGCATTGTTGAATACGTTATGTGATTCGCAGTACTACGCTGTATAGGAGCGAATGGTAGCGCCAGCTCAGTGCGACTGACTCACACCACATTCATCAAAAAAAACAGCCTCAAACTGTTCCGGCGCTCAAAATCAGGTCGATGTAGCCCATAGCACCAGAAGCTTTGTGATTAAAGTCTGTTCTTGAACATGTATCCACTAGTGACAAAGCGAAAACATATGGAATTGCATTGTTTTTACATTGTAACATTAACACTTTAATACCAGACATGTAAGGACAATTCTGCATAAAAATATTATTAATCAAAAAAGTTTTCACAAATGTCATTTTCTAGGCCAGGATACATGTCTGAAAGATTTGAGATTTTACGAAATAAAAAAAATCTGCAAGGCTGAACGCCGGCGCTGTACACTGAGCCTGGGATAATGATGAATCGGACACTACATGGCGTTGTTGCAGTCGCTCACCAAAATCGCCTTCATAAATGTGTAATTGCGTGCTGTGTCCGGCGTTCACCTGGGTAAGTCATATCTGGTATAACCATTTAGACTAAATACATTTTTTGCCCTATCCCAGACTTCTGAATCCAATGAAAGGCGAGGTTTGCATATTTCATTCTAAAACCCAACCTATAATGTAGGTCATTCAGTATTAAACATTGCATGAAGCTTGCTAGTTAACATTCTATTGTACACACTTTTGTTAATGTAATTTGTCATGTGAAATGGGCTGAATGTACAATGCAGCACTTATAATTTAGCAGGAAGTAGATTTAATGTAAACTGCACAATCTCATACACTCTCTTTAGAGCTGAGCATTATGTTGCCATGGCAACCTCTTTTTGCATTTCATAAAGGCCTATTGCCAATGGATTATGTATTTATATTCATAAAAAATAGTGTGTGTTGGGGGAGGGAGGTTGAGAAATGGCAGCCAAGTACTGAAAAGCTTACAACAGTAGGCAAGTAAAACTTTAACTGCCTATAACAAAAAAAAAAGCCTCAAACCGCAGATTTTCATTTTTAATACTAATAAAGCTTACGAGGACTTGCTTTTTACGTTTGTGTAAAACAGATTTTATGCTGAAGTTTACATATGTTTTTTTAAATGGCAAACAAGACAATGCGGTCACTAAAGATGTCAGCAGGAGCCGCAACCCTTTTGGGGCCTCTAGAAGACCCTGGCGGGGGTGCTGGTGAACACCACAGCAGGGGCCCCCAGAGGGCATAAGAAACCAGCCAATTTTTGTTTTATTTATTTATTTTTATTTTAATTCCTATTGAATAAATTAGGGGTCTTACAGAGGCCAGTGGGTTCCTGTCATGATGAGCAAGGTGGCTTACAAATGGCCCATCCAGATTACCTGCATCTCCTTCTGGGTACAGGAGTGAGATTTTTTAATATTAATAAAGCTTACGAGGACTTGCTTTGTACTTTTGTGGTATAACAGATTTTAAATTGAAGTTTACATATGTTTATTTTACATGGCAAAAAAACAATACGACCACTGAAGATGTTGGCAGGAGCCCTAACACTTCTGGGGCCTCCAAAAGACACTGGTGGAGGTGCTGCTAAACACAACAGCAGGGGCCCAACCCTGCATCGGAAACCAGCCCCTCCCCCCAGACAGTGGTGGAAAGTTTGTGTTTTATTTATTGTGCTTTACTTGAATTCCTATTGAATAGGTTAGGGGTCTTGTAAAGGCCAGAGGGTCCCTGCCATGGTGAGCAGGGTGGCTTATGAATGGGCACAGGAATGTGGATCATTAAAGAGTCTGTCAGTATCAGGACAGCACCCTGTGAGTGGTGCTTATCTTTTGGGAAGCCCCTTGCAGAGCCCCACTCCCAATACTGAAAAGCAGGGCCAGCCTTAAAATAACATATATCTAGTTAGTGGAATGATACAATATGTTTCCCCAATGATATCACTGAAACACCTTTATTCACCATGCATAACATGTGTAAATAAATATATAATACCAAATTATTCTGATTTAGGGTCTTATCCTCTCATTATTTATTTGCTGGGAGAATAAGACTCTATATCAGAACCAATCAGTATTGTATATTTATTCACCCATCTACAGGCATTATGAGCAGCTCAAACTATGTTTATGGGGATATTAGGGTTGATTCACAGCCTTCTACGTTCTTTCCCGTTTTTATCTCTCCGTGTGAACATTACACATGGCTTTCTTCAGTATCTGAGCTTTCACATGATTCAGAGCCTCCATCGGGAGCATCTCGTTTTGTTCCCAATCATGTGAGAGCCATTGAGAACTCTGTGAGAATCTCTCTCAAAGCCAATTTCACAGACGAGGCTCTTGTGTATGTTGATGTGAAATTCTCCCTCCTAGCGTTTTTAGAGCGTTTTTTAACGTATTTTGAGTGAATGTCAGGTGAGATGTGTGAATGTCAGGTGAGATTCTTCTAGTTTCCATCAGAAAATTTCCATTTTTACCTTCATTTAGTTCCTAAATTCCGTGAACTTTTCGTTTTTGTGAGATTTATACACAGACACAGGCTTTTTTCGTGGATTCCACACATATGCAAGCTGATTTTATTAACTGTTTCACATACCCTGGTCCTGCAAGCCCATTACTTACTTATTGCTGTGCCAACTATCTTCTGTTCCAAACTACTTAGTATGCCATGCATGCCATGCATTCTTCTTCTCCTAATGCATACCTTAACCAATTTAATGCATTCTTCTTTTTAATTTGTAAAGCATACCTTAACCACTTTAATGCATTCTTCTTTTTAATTCATAAAGCATACCCTAACCACTTTAATGCTTGCCATGCATTCTTCTCTACTTCTTACTAGTTGAATATTTGGGATACTGAGGTAACGCTACCTAGTGGCACATAGCGTCTGGTGAACGCTGGGCGCTGTACGTAAAACCACATTTAATAAAGTTAATCTGGTGAGCGCCTTTAACAGCACCATGTAGCGTCACATGTATTACTACATTAAGAGGGGGATAAGCACTGCCCAATCTGATAAAAGAATATTGAGGTGTGGGGTGCAACACCTATCTGTGACTCTTTAAGCGTCGATAAATGTAAAGTATTGGGGGCCCTGGGAGTTGTGGGGAACTCCCAGGAGGGATACTTTACATGTATTACTACAGGCAGCTCAGCAGGTTCAGGAGCGCCACATATTACTTTTCGCTCAGTGGCACTCTGCCATACATTGCAATGGGGTTTTGTTGGTGTTTAAATAGTGTGTTGGGCAATTAAAATGAATTTTTTTTTTGCTCAAATCATTGTGTGACCTCTCCTGGCTGCAAACAAACACTTTTGTAACACAAAATATAAAAAAATTAAAAAAAAATCTAATTCCCTGACCTGTTGGACCAGGCCCAAGTTTCCCCCTGCTCCCCAGAAAAAAACATTCCTACTTACAGGCAAGTCACCTCGGCAGTGTGACCAAAATTTAAAATAATTTAAAATGGGGATAATTTGATAACATTCAAGCAGACCTTAAGAGTTGCATAAAAACATAAATATATATAAACTATGAAATTATTATTCTTAATGTTCTTAATGTATTTTTATTTTTAATATTTCTAATATTTTGGGAGGGGGTGGTTAATGTTTTTGAAAATGTAATTTTATAAAATATAAAAGTAAAAAAATATATATACCTTATCAAAATTAGATCACATTTTATTCAAAAATATTTGAAAATGTTTATTTTGGGGGGTGTTTAAAAGAAGGTGAAAGCCTCCCAGTGCCTCAAGAACTCAATTCTGTTTTTCACACACCACGAAAGCACAATCTCACCAACAAATAGTACCCGGAAGTGCCGTCTGAAATTTCCCGTTGTAAAGCCCTCTCTAACATGCTAAATCTGGGCTCTGAATCATGTGGAAGTCTCACTTATCACAAGTTTTACACATGAATAGGAAAAAAATACAACACAATTACACACAACGGAAAAGACTTTCACACACAACGAAAACACTAATACGATGGAAAAAGCTAACGAGAAACTCACAAATGGCACAAACCTAATCGAAAGAATACACATACGCATGATTTTCCATGTGAAAGTGCATGTGAAAGAGGCTATGAATCAGCCCTCTTATCCATATGTTTGGTATGCTGGCCTGGAAATTTTGAGAGGGCCAACCCCACACCTGTAGATTCGTCTGAAACTCTGATTCAGTCATCTTTATATTCAAACTTTCCTAATTTCAGAGATCGTTCATACAAGGCTACTTGTACTCAGTGCCTAAAAAACATATTCATCTCCTTCAATTTTCAGGACACTTATGGTCAGGAATAAAACCGTTTTCTGCAAATTGGTTTATATTAATTTTAAAATTGGTCTCCATATCTGGTATTTTTTGTATTTGTCTCTGTGTCTGTGCGCGCATGCGTGTGTGTGTGTTTCAGTCTCTGTGCGAGTGTGGAGCGCTGGACATTAGACCAGCAGACAGCAAGTGTAAGTTTAACTGCTTTCTACCCGCTTGTCCTCCATTGCACTCTCTCCTCACACAATGCGATTGGGCAGGGGATACCACACACTGGCTGTAATGAAGGATAACGCTCACTGGCTGTAATGAAGGATAACTCTCAATGGTTGTAATGAAGGATGTCGCTCCCTGGCTTTAATAAAGGATGGCGCATACTGCCAGTAATGAGAGATGCTGCTCATTGGTTATAATGGGGGATGCTAAACACTGTCTTTAATGAGGGATGTCACATACTGCCTGTAATGAGGGATGTTGCACGCTGCATGTAATAGGGGATGCCACTCACTGCCTGTAATGGGGTGACTGGGAGAGGGTATTTTAGCATACAATTTGGTTCAGAATATTATTTTTCTAATTTTCCTCCTCCTTCCTCCTAAACTATGTGTGTGTCTTACAGTCAGGTGCATCTTATGAAGCGAAAAATACAGTACATTACAGAATGTCTTTTTCAATTAACAAAACATGCCAGCATTAACTTATGGCTTTTTTCAATGAAAAGAAGCCAACATTTTCATACTGTCATTTTACTGACAGCACTTAAAAACTCTTATGAAAAACTGTCATGCGAGACTCCACAAAGGATTTCATATGCTTCCCTGAGTCACATGACACCCGAATATTTTTGGTGTATGAGTGGACGTTTTTTTCCCAAGCACTCTCACATGGTGCTGAATCAAGCCTCTTATCTTCTGATGCTTTCTTTATTATTAATATACATTATATAAAATCTTTCTGTTCCTATAACATCATGTCTGACAAAGAGAATATCCTCGAAAGCTCACCTAAAAAAGAAATATATATTTTAGTGAGACAAAAGGTGTCATCTGTTCTTTGATCTGATCTCTTTTTTAACAAAAAAATGAATTATACCTAGAGAGGGGAAAAAGTCTTCTGTATTGGCCTTACTTACAACTTTAGGCCTCAACAGAACAGACCAAAGGCCCACACATAAATACTGTACCAAGCGTGCAGCCAGAAGACGCTTAGAAGCTCCAAAAATTAAAACAAAATGATACCCAGAATTCTGACTATCCCATATTGGGATGCCCTGCTTTGTGAAGCCAGCAGAACACCCCTACAAACTCACCTTCTCCCGATCCTGTGGTTCATGCTTGGGCTCTTGTCCATAAGTAATGTTTGGGAAACTGCAAGAGCTTCGGCAATCGAGAGGTGTGGTCATTCACGGACTTGATTGTCAAAGCTCTGCAATTCCCTATCTGAATGGCTGGGGCGGGGTTGTTCTCACAGCCCAAAGATAAGGGGGCTCGGCCGCCCATTGATTTTGCAGAGGGCACCAGGAAGCAGGTGAGTTTTGCATCACCATGGGGGTTTCACACAGCGTGGCATCTTTTAGATTCCAGGGCCAGCCACCCTGGGTGTTTTTCCACTTTAAATCTATCTACTTAGTCCAATAGAATATTTACTAAAATATGTTAAATTATTCCATTGTCTTGAAGGACTTGGACATCTCTCAAGTGCTCCACCAGTTGTAAGCATTTGAAATATACATGAAAGCTATTCTTTTACTGACCTGTTTGAATAAAATAAGGTTTATGTGCTTTGAATTTAATAAATTAATTACATAATATACTTTCCCTTTCAAACCATAATAAAAAAACATTGCAAAGATAAAAGCCACGCTTTAGAGAATAAAAGCTTACGTCTGAAGAGCACATGTCTATTTATCTTTTATTGGACATGGCACTCTATCCCTGGCGACCAAACAGGAAATGACTGAATGAAACCTGTCACAGCTCCAGCTTCTAAATAGGATTATGTTTAGTGATGGGCAACAAAATATAAATCACATGGTCACAGATGGAGCTGATCATAATTCATCTCTCTTCGGTCTTATAGCCACCTGAATCAACAGCAAGATGGCATGTCAATCATTATTGATGGAATAGACAGACCCAGTTTTGTTTGCCTGAGACGGACATTATTAGTATAATTACTTGGGCCATTGATTTTTTTTAGTCGTTAATGCTTGAAACAATTCTCCTCTACCTTGCTTAAGACTTTTGGGCTATTTATAGGATATACTGTATGAAGGGGAAGTGTCTATCATCACTTTTTCACAGATATAAAATTCCTATTTTGAATTATTTATGCAGTGGATTGACCTTGAAATTCTCTGTTGTGCCAGTAAGAGCGCACTGATCTCAGTTAATGAACAATAGCTGGGCTTTAACACTTTGCTTCAATTTTCTGCATTTTTCCTAAACTTTCAACCCCACCCCCAAACACAAAAATCACTAATATATATTATTGCTAGCACCACTTGGGCCTCTAAGGAGAGGCTCTGACAGCATCCGAGGCGGAACGCTGCAGAAAGCCCAATGGCTCTATTGCCGGTAAGCGTTTGTGGCTGGCAGGCTGATTCATTACTAGCACCAGGTATCGGCAGATGAGCGTCTGTACAGAAGTGCTTAGAGCAACCGCTAGTATATGCTGTGATTGGCTATTGGGCGCTGTAACAGAGCGTCTCAGTCGCTGTAGTAACCTGGTCGGCATTGATGAATGAGATGTATGTTGGGCATTCTAACACCAGTACAGCGTTGCAGGGAGCAAGAGGTAGCACCAGCTCAGTGCGACCGACTCTCAGCAACTCACACCATATTCAACAAAAAACACACAGCTTCGGGGCTCTGGATCTGATCGCCATAGCATAGAGTGCCAGGGGCTGTGTGATTAAAGTCTGTTTTTGAACACATATCCACCAGTAACAAAGCAAAAACATATGGAATTACGTTGTTGTAGCATTGTGACATTTATACTTTAATACCGGACCTGTAAATACAATTCTGCATAAAAATATAAAAAATCAAAAACGTTTTCAAAAATGACTTTTTCTAGGCCAGGAGAAGTGACACAATCATTTGAGAGAAAAAAAAAATAAAAAATAAAAAACCCTGTTTAAACAGAAGAAAAGGAACGGCCATTGAAATGTGTGGGAGAGCGCCAGGTAGTAACAGGAAATACCTGGCGCTCTGGAAGCCAGAGCGCCGGTGGTATACACTGAGACGCCTGTAATGATGAATCGGACGCTACATGTCGCTGTTAGAGTCACTCACCAGAATCGCCTTCACAAATGTGGTATTGTGTACAGCGCCCAACGCTCACCAGACGCTGCCTGGCGCTACGAGGCACTACCTGGCGCTATCCCTTGATGAATAAACCCCTAAGTGGCGATGCGTTTATATGTCCAACTTTGATAAAAGTAATGTACGCTGACTCCCTGTGTCAGGTAGTGTCTCTGCATTTCAATGCTGCTGGTTGTTTATAGGCATTCCATAGCAGTGTTCTCTACTACAATCACACACAATTCAGCTCATAAACATTTTAGTGGTTTAACATTTAATTTGCATGTTATCGAACATAGTCTATTTTTCAACCTATAAGACGCACATGCCCATAAAACGCACCCAGAATTTGGGCAAGGAAAATTAGAATAAAAATTTCTGAACCAAATGTTGTGCTAAATTCTCCCCCTCTACAATTACCCCATTACCCACAGTGTGCAGAATCCCCCCAATTACCTCATTACAGAATGAAACTTAAAGGCAGTGAGCGATATCCCCTCATTAAAGCCTGTGAGTGGTATCCTACATTACAGGTAGTGAGCGGTATCCCACATTAAAGGCAGTGAAATGCATCCCAAGTACTGCAAGGCTTTCAACCCTCCCCCCCCCCCCCCCCCAATGGGCTGCACTCGAGGTTGTGTGGCAACCTCAGGTAAACCTGCTCCCGGCTTATTGATTGCATTGTATGTCCCAAACGGGGCTCTCTAAGATTAGAGTTAGGACTGCACCTCACAGAGGCACCTAGGCGTTTGGTGGTGCAGCTTCAGCATACTTCTGCAGATGTGTGTGGACCGAGTCCTCTGTTTTTAACCAGATTTAGAGACTGATCATAGGTTTGGCTGCAAGCTAACAAGGTTGAGTCCTTTAAGACTTTTGTATACTCACTGATATCCTCGCTTTTATTTTGTCTCATCTAAAAAAGGCGTATTTTTTTACTTCTTTGTGAACTGGTAGGGGACCACTTACCTGTTTTTCCAAGGTTGCCTCTGTAAACTCCAACAAAACAACTCTCAATCAAAGAAACCTCACTAAGGTCTCCCGCGAACCAAAACTCTAAAGTCACATTTTAGAAATGGTGTAAGGACCCTATACGACATGGAAACATCATGGTTTTTTTCCCTTGCTCACAAAATCTCTTAAAGGCAATTAGCAAAGTTGTCCAATTACAACGGCCTCTATTCCCAGCGCAGGCAATTAGCACGAGTAAGCGGTCTGCAGAATGAGTGATGTCTATCCAGAACCACAACATTAACAAGCAGCCAAAATAAATGCTAAGGACCCGCAGGAAGCGGTTTGTTATTTTGTTCTATCAGTTTAGGAAATTAACTGGTTTTGTTAAGACCTTATTCTTTGGTTCACAACATAATTGTTTTGGCCTTTTTAAAGATACAAACTTTCAAAGATACAAACAACAACAAATGCGGGAATTGGAAATGGCTGGAAGATAATGTTACCCTAGTGTGGCATTTTACTCAATGCTTTTTTATATAAACAAAATAACTAGAGATGAGCAAACTTTTTGGAAATTTAGTTCTGACAATTGGAAAAAAATCTGTTTTTTTTTTTAAGTTTGATTCTGGCTGAATTGAACCGAACCAAAACACACCGTTAACAAGAAAACAGCCAAGTAATAGAGGTGTGTTTTGGGGGCATTTTTTCAGTGCCTTAAGCAAGAAGAACTGGGTAACCCCTCAGCCCAGGGCAGCCCCAGCATCACTCCATTGTCTAGGGAGGATCCCTCATCTCCACCTTCACTCGAGTTCTTCCGAGAGCAATACTCACACAAGAGCATAATCTTAAATATTTTTTTATTACACATGGCCACATATATAGGTGTTTTCAGGGTTTCTCAACCAGCTACCCACCTAGCCATCAAAGGGGGTTTTAGACTAACCGCGTCATCTAGCCATGGAAGGGCATTCGCCCCAATCATCCTGACAGGTGGCCATCAGGGACCAAGGTAAGTCCAGGGACCAAGGTAAGACAGAGGTGAAGGAGAAGAAAAAACACAAATTGGCCAGAGATCGGGCCGATGCCACCAATGGGCGCATGTATAGGTGGAAACACCAGGGGAATCAACGAGGCAGGCCCAGTGGACAGAATTCCATTGCCCAATCACGGGAAAGATCACGCAGGCAATCCCCCCCCCCTCAGGGATTCTTCTGTTTCCAGCCAATACTCGGATTATTCTGTGGAGGATCATTTTTTAGACACAGACAAAGAAAGAAGCGGACAAGGAGGGGGGGCTGCCACAAGAAGAGGAATGCAAGGAACCAAGGCAAGGGACCTGAACACATGGGAACACAAATGGCTGAGGCCCAGGGAGGGGAGACGGGGACGTACCCCACCCAATCAGAGACCCCGCACCCACAGACGCCCAATGTAGAGTTAGAAGCCCCATAACTGAACTTCAGAGATCTGTTTTAGCGAGGGGACTAAATTTTTCACCAACTCATTCTATCAATACCTTCAACGTTACAAAAGATCTATACATGTTTTGTAGACGGCTGTCTCTAAAGAGATTTTTTTACAATCCAGGCCAACAGATTCATGACCCCAACTGGGGTGAAGCTGAGGGTATGGCCTTAGACAACTTGATGAGCCTACTGGAGGAGCAAGAAGCAGAGGAACGGAAGACGGTGCTGCGCAGACCATCCACATTTACCCCCCCCTTGGTCGAATTGTCCAGCTCTCCAAATCTTCTATAATTTGGTAAGCAAAGATTTACAAAAAATCGTCCCTAATAGAACCAAAAAAAATCTGACACGGGAAGAGGAAGAGGCGATTCGCCTATTACATGAACGGGACGATATAGTTATCAAAGAAGCAGACAAGGGGGGAATATAGTTATCCTGTCAAAGGAATACTATATACAGGAAGTCTCTAGACAACTAAATGACAGAGACACATATGAGAGACTCACACAGAACCCGATCAAACAATATCAACATGATTATGAGAACATCCTACAGGAAGCACTGGAGGAGGGAGTCATTAACAAAACCACTCATGAATATCTGAGGGTTGATTTTCCACGTATCCCCACCCTGTACATACTGCCCAAAGTGCACAAAAATCGCACATGTCCTCCCGGCAAACCGATAGTCTCTTGTGTGGGCAGTCTCACTGAATTTGCTTGCACATACATTGACGTAGCACTCCAGCCACATGTTCTAGCATTAGACTCATACATACAAGATACCACTGATATCCTTAACAAGCTTAATCATATTCAATTACCTGCAGGGACTCTACTCATTACTTGTGATGTGGAGTCCCTGTACACCAATATCACACACGAGAGAGCTAGACATGCTGTGCAATACTTCTTGAACATGGAGTCGTTGGATAATAGATCTGAACATCAGTTCATACTCAAACTCTTGGACTTTGTGCTTTCGCACAATATGTTCACATTCAATCTCAAATATTACAAACAGATAAGGGGAGTGGCCATGGGGGCGCGTTGTGCGCCCTCTGTGGCCAACCTGTTCCTAGGATGGTGGGAGAGAGAAGTAGTGTGGGCTCCAGACTTCGATGTATATCACCAATATATCCTGGGCTGGCATCGTTACATCGATGACCTACTGATACTATGGCAGGGGGCGGCCCATTTGGGCAGAAGGTTCATTGGAGAGCTTAACGATAATGATCTGAACATTCATCTAACCCACACTATTGGGTCGATTCAAAGAAACATGTAACAGCTTGGATTTGGGTGCCGATCATCCTATTTTTCCCGTCCGCTCGTGCGTTCGTATGAACTTGCGAGTGATTCTATAAGCAAATACGTTTCTATCCTAAAATTTACGTCCGTTCGTATGGCAGTTCGGGAATCAGACCTATGTCAGTTTCCATCCTGAATTTTCCGTTTCATTTCTCAGGTTGCAACATTGGTTTTGCCCTTTTTCCTTTTTTGTCTGGACGTAAATCCTTCTGATCTTGCGCCTGCGCACTACAAACTTACCTCATTAAAGTGCATTCTAAATATTTGGTCTTATTTTTCTTTATTTCATTCATTTTGTAGTAACCAACCATTAATTAATGCATTTGCATAAGTAAATCTTACTTTGTTTAATTTTTAGTTAACTTGCATTTTTTACTTGTGGATTTAATTTTAATATTTTGGCTTCAAATGGTACAACTTAAAATTTTGTGTGTGGTTACCCACACCCTCTACATACAGATTGCTCTCAAATATAAAAAAACACCCAGCAACTTCTGCATGTTATGAGTCTAGAAACAGCCAAGATGGCGGCTCAGGTATTATCGGGCAGCCTGCAAACAGAAAGGGCCTTGTGACTGTGTTGCTCTGCATTCTTTGATTTCTGACCTTTCCGTGCCCCCAGCTCTGCTGTGTCTGTGCAAAATACAGCAGTAACCCACATCCTGCACTTTATCCCGCTCTCCTCTCCTCAGTAAGTGTGATGCATCTGACCAAAGATGTGCTTAAATAATTAAACAAAGCAAAGGTAAACAACTACACCAATAAATGCAATCTAAAAATATTATTCTAGTACATCAATTTAAAAATAAATACCAAAGGACATAAGTTTCTTTAAATAACGCAAATATATGGATGTATTGCAAAATAAAGGTTTACATGAAAAGGACTAATTAAGGTCCACATTAAAATGCTTTTATAAGGCATACATGAATCAGGTATGCATTGCCATACAATTTATGGCCTCGGCCATGCTGATACATGCAGTTCATTGGAGCTCAAGACGCGCAGACTCCTCCACATAGCCAAAAAACCTGTTCAAGAACAGCAATCCGACTGCTAAAAGGTGTCGGCAGTGGCTTTCTTTTAAAACGTATTTAGAGGTTTGAAAACTGTTCTCTGAATCACACCTAAACACATTCGATTATCCTAAATTTTACGTTTTCATCCTAAGTTTTAGGATTTGATCCTAAGTTTTACGTTTTCATCCTAAAATTTAGGAACGAACTTGCGATAATCGTAAGAGCATATACGCATTCGAACGTAGGCTGGTGCGAGTCGTAAATGGCCAAAAAAACAGGAAAAAATGACTAACACCCACCCAAACTTACGATTCTCGATCCGAAATCAATTAACTTTTGCTCTTTGAATCGAGGGGTATGTCCCCCCACCAGGTGGTTTTCCTGGATCTGGAAATACACATGGAAGAAAATGGAGAGATCCGTACCAAGCTACATCGCAAAGAGACGGCCACCAACAATTTATTGCATTACAACAGTTTTCACCTCAGAAGCTTAAAACAAGGAATTCCAGTTGGCCAAATGCTGAGGGCCAGAAGAAACTGCTCTGACGAAGGAGATTTCAAAATGGAAATCAAAAACACACAAGATAGATTCCTAAGATGAGGTTATCCAAAAAGGATTGTTCAACAAGCGACGAGAAGAGCAGTCAAAACCCCAAGAGAGGAGCTACTGACATACAAGAAAGGTAAGAAACAGAGACAAGATGATGAGGTCAGATTTACCAGTGAATACAATAGTGACTGGAGGACCATCAGAGCCATACTCAGGAAACATTGGGGTATCCTAAAGACAGACCCATAACTCACGAGATGGGTAAAGAAAGGGCCACTCATGACGGCCAGACGCTCGCCCAATTTAAGGGACCAGCTATGCAAGAGTCATTACACGGGGCCGAGAACCTGGCTTGTGGGGTGGCCGCCCTTGTGGCTCAAGACCCTGCGGGAGGTGTAACATTTGCCCAATGGTCAAAACCTGTGATTCCACACAGGATCATCACTCTAAAGAGACTTTTCGTATCAAACAATTCCTCAATTGTAGATCAGAGGGTGTAATTTATCTAATAGAGTGCGGATGCCCAAAAGCTTATGTTGGGGAGACAAAAAACGCTGTAAAGATCCGTATACAGAAACACATCTCGAGCATTAAACTAGCCAGGCGGGACAAGGAAGCAGGAAAAACCCTGGTACCTGTAGCAGCTCATTTCTTAGAATGGCATAATGCAGACACCAGCAGTATGCGCATTACCTTTTTGGATAAGGTGAGTATGGGGGGGTGGGGTGGCGATCTGAAGAGGAAATTGCAGCAAAGGGAACTAGAATGGATCTTCAGACTACACACTCGGTCACCTGAGGGCTTAAATGAGGATTATTCCTTTTTGCCATTTCTTGGGCGAAATTAATTTAGGCTCTATACTGATACCTTAGCTCCTTTGCCATTTGTGTTTTGGTGCTGTTGATATTAGATGAATAAATAGAAATGTTTTTGATTCTAGATACACAGAATTACACAGTAGAAGCACAAATGGACGTCTGTGGATCTTTGACACATTATTCCTACCCTGTGGCACTCAGACAATAAGAAGCGAGACAGAGGAGGGGTGACTATAGAGAAGCATAGAGTGGATGTCCAGACCGCTTACCCCCACAGAAAAGAAGAACACAGATTGGGACCTTTCTTTGAGGATCCCTCTAGAGAGGCTCCAGTGGACTATCTCAGTTTGTACTCACCAATTTCCGGTTTATGCATTGGCATATAATAACATCAGTAGTTACGTTATAAGGAAGCAACACCTGCTCAGATTTGAGTGCCTGCTTATATATAGGATCCCCAATGAATATAATACTCCTGTGGGTTCCCTATGTGTATACCCAGCCATTTTGAACAGACATTGAATGTCTATGACCTATTTTAAGACATAATGCATTTACAGCTTAAGTCCTGGGTATGTACAATTATATATATATATATATATATATATATATATATATATATATTTAGCAATGAACAATGTGTATATGTTTAAAGTCCAATTCCTAATATACATATGTTCCAAGAAGTCCAAATACCACCTATAGGGGATCCATAATGGGTGCTACATTCCCGGGGATTACTTATGTGTACACCCAGCTTTTGGAATAGACATTGAATGTCCAAGATCC
This sequence comes from Gastrophryne carolinensis, assembly GCA_027917425.1. Classification (NCBI taxonomy): domain Eukaryota; kingdom Metazoa; phylum Chordata; class Amphibia; order Anura; family Microhylidae; genus Gastrophryne; species Gastrophryne carolinensis. Next base: position 133,337,071 of record CM051241.1, on the reverse strand, counting down.
CCTCTGAGATATAATGCACATTTAGCTCAAGTTTTGGGTCTGTACAGTTACATATCCAGCAATGAACAAAGAACATATGTTCAATACATGCCTTAAGCAGTCCAATTTTTATTTGATCATTGACTATGCTATTCGGTGGGCATTGATGCGTGGCATCCTGAAACAAAACAGTGTACACTCCCCATTCATGGCCATACTATGGATGGGCTACAACTACACACACAATGTGTGTATAAGGAGGGGTGTTTCAAGAACCACACATCAAATCCCCAGAGAGAAATATAAATATAAATGGGTTTCTGATATTTTGGATGAAATTGGCCAACCGTTAAAAAGTCGTTAGATACATGTTTGTATATATGTGAATACAATAATAAATTTGATACATTGGAATAATAGAAGCAACATGCACTTTGTGTTTATGTTTGTAAATATATTTTTTATTCAATTGGGTAACTGATATGCTTCCTCTCCCAGCTGTAATGTATCCAGCGGGAGTTGCCAATTGTGCCTCCAAGTATGCTGGCGGGGGGGTGCGCGCGGCTGGCGTTCTGACGGGTGGGCGCCTCCTACTGCAGGGGAGTGCGCCTGCGCGTTGGGCGCCGGGTGCGCGCGCACCCCCCACCGAGCACTTCCTGGTCAGGGGTCTCCCGAGCGGCGGGGACGGTGGCGTAGCTACGTAGCCCTTATGTGACCTGACCTGGGTTGCGGGCGGGGCCCGTGACTGAGCGGTCTGCGTCCCGCCGACTGGCGTGGACGCCAATCATCATGTACATATATAACAATGGGAGAGGAAAAATCTAGCAGCCTGACGAAGTGGTAATGTTGTGACCACGCAACGCGTTGTTTGCTATTGATATCGCTGGATGTTGGCCATCTAGAACACGGTGATGTAAACTTTATATATTTATCTTAGTTCCCATATAAATGTTTAATCCTCAGCACTGTATTCAGGGAGTCTGACACGATTTTTTATATGCACAGATTCTTAAGTATAGCACTCAGCACTTTAACCTGCAGCAGCTTTGCACATTGATTTGTACATAGTTTTACACTGTATAATTAGGCTTTATGTTATATTGTTGTTGTCACATTGTTTAATCTGTTTCACATGTTGATTTTTCATTTCTATTAGCACTTTTTTTGGGTAACATTAGGGAACCCATTATACCTATTTTTATTACATCATATTATATTATAAATTAGCCAACTCGGACATCTTGATATCCAATGTTTTTAATGGGGTTTTTTAATTTTATGTAGTATGTCATTCTATGTTATGCATGGTTGCAAAATAATTTAATAAAGATGAAATATATATATTGCAATTGAAGTGGTACGGCACCATTTTTTCTGGACCATTGGGTGCTTGGTCTGGCGGCTCCATCTTTGTTGTTTCTCGGATACCACCAGGCAATTGGTGGTTGAATCCAGGTTGGAGGCCTGCACACACATAATTTGTTTGGGTGGTGCGGAGTATACAGGTTGTTTTAGGACCAAGGTAAGTTCACTTTTCTTTCTCTGTGGTCAAGGGGATCTCTAAATCAAGATCTATCCTAACCCTCCTAAAGAGTGCAAGGACGGGGTTCAAGTACTCCTTTCCATGGATCCCCAGTACCCAGTTCCTTCTTGCCCAATTTCTCATGTGCTATGTAACCCAACCTAATTTCTCCTTCCCTTAGGGGTGTGATGTTGCGTCAGGCCTTGGGAGCTGCTAGCTAGTGCCAGTGTTGCTAGTATTGCCACTGTTCAACTTCAAAAGAACCCCCCCCCTCCCAGAAGCCAGCTGAGAAACTGAATCTACAATCCATGTTCTTTTCACCTCAGCCCACTCCCCCTTTGCCCACTGCTGGTGTTTTTGGGGAACAACGTTCTGTCACCCTGTCACCTCGGGGGGGGGGGGGGGGGGGGGGGGCGGGAGACAAAAACACACAGTAGCAACAGTGTCTCAGAGCATATAAGGTCTGTGACAGCCAGTGGAGGTGAGTAGCAGGGGCATCAGTAGTCTCACTGAGTCCCTAAGGTCTGTGAAAGCCAGTGGAGGTGGGTAGTAAGGTCATCAACAGTCTCTCTGATCCTCTGACAACAAGTGTATGGTGGAAAACTGCAGCAGTAGTCTCTATGAGCCCCTAAGGCCTGTGAAAGTCAGTGCAGGGGTGTGGCAGCAGCAGTAGTGTCTTTGAGTCTCTAAGGCCTGTAACAGCCATTGGAAGGTGGGTTAAAGCAGCAGCAGTTTCTCTGAGTCTCTAGGGCATGTGGCAGCCAGTGGAGGGTGGATAACAACAGCAGTAATCTCTCTGAGCCCTTAAAACCTGTGACAGCCAGTTAGGGGTGGTTAACAGCAGCAACATTCTCTCTGAGTCTCTAAAGCCTGTGACAGCCAGCGTAGGGTGGGTAACAGCAACAGCAGTCTCTCTGAGCCCCTAAGGCCTGTGACAGTCAGTGGAGGTGGGTAACAGCAGCAGTAGTCTCTGTAAGCCCCGAGGCTTATAGCAGGGGTGCATCCACAACCTTGGGATGAGGCTTAGGATTGAAAAATGGAGTGGGTGGACATTTAGTCACAAATGTTTTATTCAAACTAAAAAAAGAAGCAATAAGTTAGTAGCTCATTTATAAAGCACTAAGCCGCTATACGAACAAGGCAGTAAGGGAGGGATACAGAGAACATCTAGGACCAAACATTGGGAAACACAACACTGTAGGTGAACTGGAATCAAAATATTACCAGTACACATAAAAAGGAGAACCCATGAGCCACAGGGAATCCACTACAGATTGGAGAATAGAGATTCACATCAAATACAGAAGCTGATAAGACAAATTTGCCACTGTTAAACAGTAAAGACTGGGGAGAAATATGGGGGCCTTGAAGGCAAAATGTGCATGGAGCTGGGCCTTTTCTGCATAAAAAAATCTGCATTTCATGCACAAGTTTGTACAGTCAGAAACTTGCTGTCAAGCCCCGTTGAACACCCGCCTTCTGGTGAGTCCACAACCCCCAATCTCTGCTGCTTCTTCAGCCTTTAAACAAACCCCTGTTTGCCAGGGCGCTTTATACGCCTCACTGGACATGGTTGCCCCCAGGACTTAGCACAAAGGATATGGATGTGGACGGGGTGAAGGCGGATAAACCAGGGACTAGACTGGGCTATGTCAGGCAAGCCAGAGTCATACACAGGACAGTTCTCACGATACATGGCACCAGAGGAAGTAGCAAGTGTAGGGTCAAGGCTCAAGCCAAGGGTCAAGCAGGGTGGTAGGAGGATTTGCAGCAGAGAGGATGAGGCGGGTTCAAGGTCAGGCAGGCCTCAGTCCAGGCAGTGGAGTAGTCAGGCAAAGTAAGCTTGGCAACCGATAATAATACACTAGCAGAGGCACTATAACACCAAGCAGCACGCTATCACGAGCAATGACTGAGTGACATGGGAATATCTTATAGGGCTGTGGTGCTGTGGATTGGCCGAGGCAACTTAAGGGCTAATTTGCCCACCAGCAACAACCCAGCCCCACATAAAATGATGGGGCTCATTGACCGATTCAAACAAGCATAATAGAAAAACAGGACAGAGGAGCCGGGGATGCGAGGGGAGGGCCATAGCGCCGCTTAAGCCGGCGACACTTAAGCCCGGCCCAATGCTGCTCGAGTGGGCGGCTGAAGATCCCGCTAGACGTGGAGCAGGTGAGTGGATCATCGTGACACTTGTGCTTGCACTATGTGCATGCCATTTTGGCATATGCAGTTGATATAGCAGTACAAGTTGGATTGCTCAGGAATATTTAAGGGAATACTCCCCCACCCCCAAGTTCATCTTTACCTGTTTCTAAGGTGGGGTTTTATCTGTCACCTTATTCTGTTTATATACTCTGAAGGAAAATGTGATTGCCTAGTAAAGAAGGATATCATTATCCCCAGTGAAAGATATCAGCCATGGCTTCTGTAAAGCACGGCCTGGGGAGCATCACGCCATCCCTCTCTATCTGTAAGTGTCTCTACAAAAATTAAATAATAGTAAATCAAACATACAACGGGGCTATGCATTTCCACAGTCGAGAAAGCTTGTTTTTCCTTATAAAATGATGATGGATGGTGATTGATACCTTTTTTAGGCCACAAAGTTAGACAGAATATCAGAGCTCTCAGCTTTACAAAGTGTGTTAGCTCATGGGTCGGTTAAATCTATATTTATAATCCTCTGTGAGGGGCGCTGTCTCCTTGACACCTCAGTGAAGATTCATTTACCCTCTGTCATAAAAATGCCATCCTTCGCCCAGAGAATTGTAAAACACCATTTTGTTGGATGCTCCTGTCACCTCAATGGAATGGAATCTTAAAATCTGTTTTGTGCTAGAGGTTTTGGTGGTTAACCTTGTCAAGTCTCATCTTACAGAGATTGTGAAAGGAGCAAAACTTGACTTGCCTCATTCGAGAGTTGCCATCCATTTTACTCATCTAAATGTTGTCAACCACTGACTGGTTTTATCTGAAGTCACAAGACCCTGTTTGAAAAATAATGTGATTTTGGTTGTTTGAGTTATATTTTGAGATGAAAACAACTTTTGGAACCCCGGTCAATTCAGTTGAGTTTAAAGATCCAGAGTCCAGACAAACATAATTTAATATTTTACTAGCCATATCAAGGCAACTGAACCTGATGAAACATTTTTGAAGGTTAAGCATCTCACTGCCTTTCTTTCCAATGCTTTTTTCTGAAGACATTATGCTAGACATCTCACCATCGTTCTTAGTTCAAATGACCTGGATGAAAAACTCTGTCATTAAATATGGTTGAGCATTGCACCATTGAGAATAATTTAAAGCAAACAAAAAGCCTCACCCCTCATTCCCTATATACCCAGACCTCTATCCTGAGTACAATGGACTGCCTTTCTTAATTCAAATGATTTTACTTAACAACGTTATGCTTGGCACCATCCTTCTTAATTTGAACGACCAGGACAAAAATCTCATTAAATATGGTTAAGTGCTGCACCACTCAGAATAATTGGACCAAAATCCTTCCCCACCTCTATCTCCTCCACCCTGTGGACCTGGGACTTTGTTTCTTTATCTAGCCATGCTCACGTGGCTAATTTGGCATTGCTAAATATGTTGGTCTCACATTTTCTCGGTGTAGTAGGCATCCCGACTAGCCGCATCCCCTGTTTCCCAACAGCCTGAGGTATGATTTGGCCCCCAGCCATCTGGATGTGGGGGTTTCACAAAGCGGGGTATCTCATATCAGGTTGCTCAAGAAGCAGCTGGACAACCGTTAAGACTAAAAAGATAGGAGTTTGGTCCCCTTTAGGGCACACGCACCGTGCTAATGATGTTCTCTATGATGCAGGGGAACTCTTCCACTTTGCTTCCTTGTGTGTATGAGGCGATTGGCATGTTAAGTGCCATCCCAATTAGAGATGAATAAACCGAACAATCTGAGCTTGGGTCGAACTTTGGGAAAAATTCAGGCTGGGAGGGGGGGTCCGAGTCCCTCCTTTGATATCACACATGCCTTGCATATGAAATGCATATGAAATGCCCAAACCACGCAAATTAGCACTGTTTCAGCTTCCTGATTACTGAATGGCATAGCTAGAGATAGGGAACATTGTAGTTTGATTGCTAGTGGACAGAGCAAGGTAATGTAGTGGGAATTCCATTCTTTTTCGTCTGGCACTGCTAGCAGTACACTGAAGGGAGATTCTTGAAAATATTCTCAGCTGTGTGCTTTCTTTTAGGAGAGAACCACCTGAGTATCCCTGGGTTATTTTTTAAGGAGGTCACCCACCTACGTACCTACCTACCTACCTCTGACAAACTCTTTAGTGTGTCTTTACAAACAAAACAAAACTTTAAATCAGGCATGGTTGGAGTCTTTGGGTACAGGAATGAATAAGACTTTGCTTCGAATAAGAGTGGAAGCAAAGTCTTAACAAGTCTGACAAAATCTTTCTGCCCTGAGCAGTGGGCCCAGCCTCTTTTTATTAGGCTGTACCAGGAGTTCCCCATGAGGAGGCCAGGAAGTACCACTGACCCCCACTAGTAGATCTGCAGTCCATGACATTACTCCCACTTTAAGGAGTGGGCACTCAATGCTCACCAAGACATGACCAGAAAGTCCATGAAACAAGTCTAAGAATGTCTATCAATGAAGGATCCAGAATAGCCCATGCCCCCAGGATCAAATGTGGGCATATGGATAAAGTGGACTAGAGGCAGGAGGGACACTTGGCGCGGTAGGACTAAAGCCAGAGCAGATATCCTCAGGGTCAAGCCCGGATGAAGGCTAGGGCTCAATGTCAGGCCCCTTGCAGGCTGGAGCTTAAGGTCATGCCCAGTGCAGGCTGGATCTCCAGATCTCCAGGTGCGGGATGGAGCTCAGAGTCAGGCTCAGATGCATGCTGGAACTCAGGGTCAGATCTAAGTGCAGGCTGGTACTCAGAGTCAGGACTGACTGCAGACTCAAGGTGTGACCCAGATGCAGACTAAAGGTGTGACCCAGCTGCAAACTCAAGGTGGATCCCAGCTGCTAACTTAAGGTGGGGCCTGGATGCAGACACAAGGTGGGGCCCAGGCAAAACAGATTCAAAGTGAGACCCAGGCAAAGTAGGTTCAAGATGGGGCCAAGGCAAAATAGCTTCAAGATGGGGCCCAGGCAAAGCAGGTTAAGATGGGAGCAGCCTGGCACCCAGAGAGCAGGCACAGGGCAGCAGGACGACAGCACTGGCCAGCCTGGTGACCAGGGCACAGGCAGTGGGGTACTGGAGGCAGGCTAACAACAACCTCGGGATGCTCCGGGGCCAGCTAGCATTGGCAGCCATTGCAGGCATGCAGATTTCTGAGGCAGGAGCAGATTTAATGAGAGGAGTGGATCATCCTCATCTTTCATCTCAGAATAGTCAGTCCATGTATCATCATGCAGGGGAACATCAGGAGTTTCCGATGCGGAAGTCATGCAGCTCCACTGATCCCCGCTGGTAGCAAGTTGATCTGCAGCTCATGACAGGGACTCAATAGAACTACTGGTTCTAGCTGTGCTCCAATAGCAATTATTTTTATTATAAGTTTTTTTATAAGCCAGACTCACAAACTGTATACATACTGTGCATAATCCAGGATTATGTCAGGAACATGTTAAGGGTCCTTATGTAAGCACTAGTTGCATGCGTGCATGCATGAAATGCCACCACAAGGCTTGTTGTGTACCAGAATCCACCAACTGCTGCATTTCTGAGCATGCATCACACTATCGGTGCCAATCAGTGCTCCTCACCCTCTGCAGCAAGTAGCAGCCAGTCTGTGCCAACCCCCGCAATATCCTTGCTTGCACCCACTCCTCCTCCATTAAGACGACAGCAATTGCTCCCTGAGGCAAGAAGAAAATGTCATCCAGTGGTGCGGAAGCTCAATATGCACCTGGCCAAATTGCTAGTGCTATAGTCCCTCCCTTTCCAGGTAGTGGAGCCTGCTTTTTCAGAGACCTGATGACTTGTGCCCACCCAAAGTGGAGTAAATAAAGCAGGAATTATTTTTTTGAAAAAAGCAGTGCCATTGGGTCGCTTGGTCTCAAATCTGGTGCACTTAAGTGCCGACGTGTGTCAGGAACTGCTCAACTGCATACAGTAGGACATGTCCTCTTGGCTGATCCCTCGCCAACTGGATATCAGAAACCATCATTACTGACAATGGGAGGAACATTGTGTTGGCACTGCAGCTGGGAGGGCTGTGCCATGCAGGTTCCTAACCTCCTTTAGTGGGCTTAAGCAGCTACTAAACATGTCATGCAAACTGTGCACGTACTTTAGCCACTCACATCATGCAAGGAACACCCTCCTTAAGCTGCAAAGACAGCATACCCCAACAATGCATGATCTGCATCAGGCCAGTCCATTGGAAGTCCTCCCTCCAAATGTTGGACCAGCTGTATGAGCAGACAATGGTTATTAATGACTACCTCATGCAGCAGTCAGCTTTACACCACAGTGCAAGCAGTGTGGCATCTGAGAGGGTATTTAGTGCAACAGGGGCTATTGTGACCCCACGGAGGACTCCGCTTTCTTGCCAAAATGTGGATATTCTCACATCAATAAAGATAAATTAGGCATGGATAATGCCAGATTTCACTACGCTTGTGTCTGATGCTACTGACTCAAGCTACTCCACTCTCATGCCACAATGTGGAGATCCTCACATTAATAAAGATAAATCAGGCATGCATAACGCCAGATAGAGCATTGATTCCCAAGGATGAGAGAACCCTGATAGGCTGCTGCTGCTACCCCCTTCCCACTGCCATTCACAGGCCTTAAGTACTCAGAAAAACTGCTGATAGTGCTATCCCCATACACTGGCTTTCACAGGCCTTAGGGAATCTAAAAGGTTGTTGCTGCCGATACCCACATAGGCACTCAGAGAGACTGCTTTCTTAGTGCAATTCAGTACCGTTTTTAGCTGTGCAGAACATTAAATAATTTGCAAAGCTAAAATAGTGTTGAATTGCACTAAGGAAGCAAATAATTACAAAACCTTTTCTCATAAGGAACATCACAGTGCTGAATAAGCCCTAATAAGCAATCTCAATTCTGCCGGCTAAAATATTTTAAAACCGAGCCTCCAGCATCACCCAAAGTTCTCAGGTGGGGGGGGGGGGGAACCTTAAAGAGGACCAAACCCAAGCCCCATTGGTCCTGAAATCTAAAAGATTCCAGGGCCAATGGACTCCCTTCCCCCGCGGCATCCAGAATCGGGATGCCCCGCTGTGTAAAACCCCCCAGGTCGCCTGGAAACTCACCTTCTTTCCAGGCCCAACGGCACATGCATGAGCTGTGGCCACATCCCCGCTATCCTCTTAGCAGGGCGCGTGTCCGCACCAGGCATTTGTGAATGGCCGGCATTGGCACGCTTCCTGTCAGAGGGTAGCGGGTCCTGTTAGAGGCCAGCATGCTTAGATCCACTTGTATTAGACGAGCTCCTGGATGAAGGCGCTCAAGAAAATCCCAGCGTGCTGATTGGACGAGCAGCCATGCATACGTTGTAGGATCGGGAAAAGGTGAGTTTGTTCGGGCGACCTGGGGGGTTTCCCACAATGGGGCACCCCGATTAGGGTGCCCTGAGGGGCAAGAACCAAAACCCAGCATAGTCAAAATCCTGGGTTTTGGTATACTTTAAAGGGGTTTTAGTCTGCTTTAAGATCACTATCCCAATTAAAAAATAATAGTGGTCTATAGATTTTAGGGGACATAGCTGACTATCTTAATACAGCAGTGAAAAAACGCTCCTTTAAAGAAGCATACGTGTGTAAGAAGTATTATTTTTTTAGGATTTTCCCAGCTTTATTGAAGAATCTAAAGCATGTTAAAAGAATTTTAGTCTTTAGTTGATATTAGAGACAGTGTGAAAAGAAATTAATAAAATCAAGGAAGACTTTTAATATAAGATCCCCTGTGGCTATAAGAGGAATTTAAAGATTCAACTTAAAAAAAAAGAAATCCTCAGACATTAAAATAATAAAACTCAGGGCCTTCACATCATCTTATGCAATTTTAAAAGCCTTATTAAACATTTAAAGCAAAAACTGCCAAAGGTTATCATCAATGCCAATTTTTTTTATGTAATATTTAAAAACACACTGAGGCCGGACTAATGAATTTGTCTTAATTAAATATGACAGTAAAATAATATTATCCCTATACTATTCAGTGGTGCAGCGGAAAGTGCACGCGGCATTGATGAACGCTTTATGGCACCGCTGACAATGTAATTGCAGTTAAATATTCCAGGCAGACTTTTGAAGGACATCCTTCGCACACTTTGTCATATCACACATGCACGCTGTTGAGCCTGGCTTGACATATATTGTTATACACTCCATAAAGTCTATGAAAATAACATTTTTATTCAATATGCTGGCACTCAATGTCAGCGGCATGTTAATATGACACCGACCAAGGTGATTACCATCACCCGCCAGCACAGCCAGACCACAGTGCAATTTTTCTTGTTTTCCTCTTTTTATCTATCGTTATTACCTTGTTCAGCTTTGACAAAGTTTATAGTAGTGTTGCTGTTCAGAAACAAAATTATGGGGCAAGTCAGGCATCAACATACCCCCTCCATTGCAAAAAATAGAGAGGGCATGGCAGTGCTCCCGGTGTGTTCCTGATTCCTGAGACACTCTATCAATTCCGACCCGTGTTGGGGCCATGGTGGCACGGGATGTGTGTGTTCCTGATTCCTGAGTCGGACAGATTATATGTAGGGGACAAATAGTGAGTGCCCTTTTATTTTTTAAATTGGTGGTCAATCTCTTTAAGAAAGCAATCCAACATGTTGGCTTGGCATGGGTTTCTTTCTAAAGCACTTTGTTCCTCCCATATAGTCATTACTTCCAGCCTTCTGCTGATAAGGGTAGCTAGCCCAAACCACATATCCACAAGAAGGAAGTGATGGCTGTGTAAATATACTCAAGCATTGCACACCCTGTCAGCTCTTTGCGGGTTCTTGGGATATCACGAAAGAGGAAAAGAGGTTAACTGAATGGCTTGGGATATCACGAAAGACGAAAAGAGATTAACTGAATGGCTCCACCCAGTGTCGGCTCCAATCGACCTCTAGTCCTTGTTGCATTCTCTACTGCCACCAAGCACCCATCAGCCCTTACTGCTTGCTCCACTGCCACTAAAGACTCCATCATTGCTGTCAGATGTCACCTGGTTCTCGCCACCTCCTAAGCTTCCATGCCACCTTCTCCAGTGTTGCTGATCATCCCCTGTTGCTGAGGCCAACCATTAACAGGGCTGCACACAGCACCCCGCATTTGTTTGTTTGGGTCCACTGTAAAATAATAACATGGACAAGTGTGAGCCTGAGTGGGCCTCTGAAGATTGGGGCCCTGGCAATTGCCCAGGTTTGCCCTGTGGAAGGAAAACCAGAATGGCTATAAATCACTGGATAACAGGTCACACAGGAAACACTGAAGGTCAGATAGCACTGTGATGGTGTTAAACTGCTGCTTTATTGTTTTCCTTTTTTGGAATATTAAATAAACATTTGTTTTAGAATTGTGCTCCCATACCTATGATTTATTTATCCACATGATGTTTCTTATATACCTGTGGCTCTGTGTTGCTAAAGACCCCCAGTTGGGATGCATGTACTGCTGCCATAATAGCTTTACCAATGGTAAGAAGCGGCCAAGCCATCCTGCCCCAGGCATGCTGCATTTTGGGATGCATTTTGGGATGCTGGCCCAAGAGCTTCTTCTGTAGGAGGTACCCAAGCCATCCTGCCCCATGCATGCTGCATTTTGGGATGCTGGCCCAAGAGCTGCCCCATGCATGATGATTGGAGAGCTTCAAGAGTAAATTCATGAAAAAAGTCTTTGGGTAAGAATGTTTTGGAGTTTTAGTTTTAAGGGGAAATAAAATAAAATACAATTCAATCCCAGTACTCAGTAAGAAATACACACTGACTCTCCTGCACACGTTTTTAGGCTACAGCCAACTTGTCGCAGTTATCCATAAAGCATTCCCAGCAACCACGACAGAGAAACCTTCCATGCCACTTTTGTTGACCTCTCCTTTTTAAATTATGCAAATAGTTTCAGTGAGTTGGCAAAATAATATTATTGTGTTATTATACCAATATGATGTTGGTTTGTAGGCTAGAATAACACAATGGCTATGTAGAATTTCCTCTTTCTTCAACTGCTCTAGTCTTTAATATAAATTCACTGTCATTGTATGCAAGACAAGGCTATTGGCTATAAAAAGGCCAAATGGTATCCAACTGTAAAACCAAAATTAATAAAAAATGTATAGAAAAGTGAATCTAAACAACTGTTTTAAATGTCAGTATAATGATCACCATTATTATATCTTCATCACGATGGCAGGGTGATTTACCTTGTGATTTAACAGCAAACCTTTCCATTGTGGGATGCAGAACATGCAGCAATACTCCACTGATGTCATAGAGAGGAAGTCGGAAGGATCAATCAAGATGTGAAGCAAGCAGTTTATTTTACTTTCTTTAATTCCGCATATGACCCAAGGCATCTCTTTCCTAATAGAGAATAACAGAATAGAAGGAGTTGTCAAGCATTCTCAACATCTGAGTTTGATTTGGTTGGTTCATAGCCAAAATTTGGGTGAATTTGGCAAAAAAAATAAAAAGCTCCAGTAAATCTTTTGTAGATATAGGCAAGCTTTGCCACCACGCAACCCATGCAATTGCCCACCCCTCGGGGCCCCCAGAACTCTGCAGAGAGCACGCTGGAAGTGGGATAAAGGGTTAAATCAATAAAAAAATTGGCATGGGGTTCCCCTTGGGGGGGGTAATCCCCATTTTATTTTACATTTTAAGGGTTAAAAACCCTTAAAAATTCCCATAAAAATGACATGGGGTCCCCCCTACCCAGCATAACCAGCCCGGGGATCAGCTATGCAGAGCTTGTAGAACAGGGCGCAGGGGCCAGCTTTGGTGCCCCCCGCCCTGCCAAGTACAAGCCCGCACCGCCTAAATCAGCCGGAGGCAGGTAATAGGGGGGCCGGGGTTAATGGCAAGTCACTCGCTAGCCGCAGGTGACTTGACAGCCCCCCAGCCTTGTGAACTGGTATAGGGGTTTCATGGACTCACAATGGGTTAAAGTGGACCAACACCCAGGGCTGATCGGCCTGGGAATCTATAAGATTCCCAGACCGTTCTATTTCCTCCCCCTGGGGAATCCAAAATCGGGATGCCCCTCTGTGTGATACCCCCGGAAACACCCGCTACCACTTACCTGAATCCCGGACCTACGGCGCATGCACGGGCCGCATCCCCGCTATCCCTCTAGCAGGGTGCGTGCCCGCGCTGGCTATTTATGAATGGCCGGCGCGGGCACGCTCCCTGTTAGAGGGAAGTGGGGGATGCGGTCTCCAGCACGCTCAGAGTGGCTGAGCTTAGACGTCTCTTAGACGTAAGCCGCTCTGAGCGCGCTGATTGGACGAGCGGCTGTGCATGCACCATAGGATCGGGGTGAGATGAGTTATTGTGGGCGATCAGGGGGTTTCACAGAGCGGGGCATCCCGATCGGGATGCCCCGGGGGAAAGGACCAATACCCAGGATAGTCAAAATCCTGGGTGTTGATCAACTTTAAATGTAAAAAAAACACAAACACACCACACCACAAAATGCTGGAAGCATTTTATACCTGCTGTGTAACAGGACATAAGCGGTTAATTAAAAAAAAATTGACATAGGGTCCCCCCAAAAATGACGTAGTGTCCCCCTTACCCAGCATTACCGACCTGGGCCAGCTATGGGGCCTTGTAGAACAGGGCGTCGGGGCCAGCGTTGGTGGCCCCTGGCCCTGCAGGCTACTAGCCCACATAGCCACTAAGTGGCCCGAGCCCTTCTGCCCCCCCTGGCTGTTGGGGAGGCAGGTAATGGGGGGCTGGGGATTAATGGCAAGTCACCCGCTAGCCGCAGGTGACTTGCCAGACCCAGAGCCTTGTGAACTGGTATAAGGGGTCTCATGGACAGGTGAGTATTTTTTTTTTTTTTGCCCGCTATCAGGGGTAAATGCCAGGCACGTGAATTTTACGTGGCTGGCACTTAAGTGGAGGAGAAGCAACCACGTAAATTTTACGTGGCTGGCATTTAAAGGGTTAAAGTAAACACATTTGTTATCGTACCTATTGCGCATTTCAAATACATAAAAATGTCATGCAGACAAGTGCAAGGATGTTCAAAGAGGAGTGGCAGAGGCCAAGATTCAGCAGGTAGAGGTCGCAGCAGACTAGGAGCGAGTGGCAGCAGGAGTCACGGTGAGAGACCTGAACTGCCAGTATCTGCTAGCGGTCGTGTCTCCACCAGTAACGCATCTTCCGTGGTAGATTGGTTAACGCGCTCATCAACATCATCACAAGATATATCTGAGACCCCCAGTCTAGGGTCAGTAGGTTCCTCTGACACAACCCTGAGTTGGCATGCCCCGAGAGCAGTCCCTGTCCTCCCATTGCCTCTGTCCTACACCGTTCCCTCCCCCAGCGACGTATCCTATGCTTTGGGTTCAGCTCCACTCTTTTAGTGAGGAGGACGATCAGATAGAGGACAGTCAGCAGCTACTGCCCAGCCAAGAAATGGAGGTGGCTTCTTTAGCTAGGCAGACAAATAGTGATGTGGACAGTGTCGTGGGTGTTGCGAGTGTTCCAGCTCCTGCGCCAGACACTGTTGAGGAAACCGAGAACATCAGTGACGTGCAGCCACAACTCGGTGATGATGATGATGAAGCCGATCGCACTTGGGAGCCGGGTGATGAAGGGGCTTCATCGTCATCATCAGGAGAAGAGGGGCGCAGGTTGCCCCGGAGTCAGCAGCTGAGGCAGCAAGGTGTTAGCAGCATGGTTGGCAGTCAGAATGGGGGCACAATTGTAAAGCCTGGAGCCAAACGGGGCCGGGGCCAGGGTAGAGCACCTGCTGCGCGGCAGGCTACCTTATCGGGAGTTAGTGGAGCAGGGGTTCCTGGAGTTGGCGACAGTAGCAGTGAATCAGTGCGGCCTGTTGATGGGAAAAGTAGCTACTCGGCAGTGTGGCAGTTTTTCCTGAAGCATCCGCAGGAGGGTAACATGGCCACATGCAAGATATGTAGGCAGAAGATGAAGCGTGGCCAGGGCCCAAATGTTGGCACCACGGCCCTGCGTCAACATATGATGCGTCACCATAAAGCGGCCTGGGAGAACCGAGGCTCCGAAGAGGTGGTCCAGCCTGCTTCCTCACCAAGTGGCACGCCGCTCCCAATTTCTGCCAGCCAAGGCTCCAGCACCTCAGCCGAAGGCAGCTGTGCATCATACCCATGATCTGTCGCTCCTGCTCCTCCTCCTCCAAGTCATGCATCCCGCCAGCAAGTCATCAGCGAAGCCATGTCCAAGAGACAGCAGTATGCGCCCACTCATCCTACGGTACAGAAGCTGAATGTGCTCCTGTCCAAGTTGCTGGTGCTGCAGTCGCTCCCTTTTCAGGTGGTGGACTCTGCACCTTTCAGAGAACTGATGGCTTGTGCCGAGCCGAGGTGGAGAGTCCCAAGCCGTCATTTCTTTGCCAAGAAGGCAGTACCAGCGCTGCACACTTTTGTTGAACAGAAGGTGGGCCAGTCCTTGAGCCTGTCGGTGTGTAGCAAAGTGCATGGCAGCGCCGACGTCTGGAGCTGTAACTACGGTCAGGGACAGTACATGTCGTTTACGGCCCACTGGGTGAATGTGGTCCCTTTGCAGCAGCAGCAGCAACCTGGACAGGTCACGCCGCTTCGGCCTCCGCGCTCCCTGCCCATTGGGCCTGTGACACCGTGCGACTCGGTCTCCTCATCCTCCGCCATCTCCTCACCCTCCACTGTAGGCTTGAGTCTCAGTGCCCCTCCAGTCTACCATGTGTTTTGCGGCTATGTGGAGGAGTCTGCGCGCCTTTAGCACCAAGGCATTGCATGTATCAGCATGGCCGAGACCATAAATTGTATAGCAATGCATAACTGAATCAATACATTTCATGTATGCCTTATAGAAGCATTTTAATGCTGACCTTAATTAGTCCTTAGCATGTAAACATTTATTTTCCCACACATCCATATAATTGCTATATTTTTTTAGACTTATGTCCTTTGTGAATTATATTTGGATTGTTGAACTTGAATCTTAATTTGTTGTAGGAGTTATTGTTTTAGTCGGTTACCTTTGCCTTGTGTAATTATTTTATATGTTTGGTCCAGCTATGCGATTCCTCAGTGTTCTTGCAGGGCATCCAGGGTCGTCCCATGATGCTTATATATTGCAGAGCTGCGGCTTATTTTGTCAGTTTGAGTCAGGAGAATTATCTGGTAGATGGCTCCTGGGTAAGTTTGCTCACATTCCATCAATCCATTTTCACTGTATGGCAATGAATATAGTTGATGACTCATGACTTAACCTATTGCTGTTTTTAGCCCTTGATGACATGTTAAACAATAGTGTAGCTTAGAATGTGTATTTTATGTTATTATTTTTAAATTCTTTCAGGGGATTCTGAATATCCACTCCTGCCCTTGCTCCTGATGCCCATTCTTTGCCTGCAGAATGCGGGCCAGGGGTTCTCTAATCGGGCACTATGCAAAACCCGGGCCGTGGTGGCGAGGGCCCTCTGGCTTTTGAAGTCCAGATTTAGGTGTTTGGACCATACAGGGGGGAGCACTGCAGTATGACCCCAACAAGGTTATACCAATATTTTAATTTACGTTTTTTAACAGGGACCACACGTGCCAGAGTGGCACAACTGAGTGTCAGGGTCCTTCAGTTGGTGGGCAAGATGCAGGAGCTGCGCAACTCGTTGGGGACCACAGATGAAGAATAATGTTCTGTGGCCTGCCATTGCTATGTATTTTGTTTTTTATAGTTGTAAAAATAAGAAATTTTCTAAAGTTTAAAAAATGTTATATTTTATGATGGAATCCCAAAAAATATGTTACAGTGTCATTTCATTTACAAAATACATTAACACAAAACTAATGGGCCCAGAAATATTTGAAGATGAATATTCACATGACCGAGAAGTGATTTGGGTGAGCTTTAAGGGTCCAAAAGGGAAGATGGAGGATAGTGCTAAGTGATTTAGCTAAACATTGTAGTAGAAGTGAGGGCGGCAAATATGTAGGCGAGCACTTTAATGAGTTAAGTTTGTAGTGCGCAGGCGCTAGATCGTAAGGATTTCCATCTGGACAAATATTTATTGAAAATGGGAAACAGAATCTATCTGGAAACGTAAAGGATTTGTGTGAGGATAAGATGGGAAAAGGGCAAAAATGAAAGCCTACGTTGTTACCTGAGAAAATGAATCAGAAAAGTCTCGATGGAAAATTACATCCTCATACTCGTACTCTGGCATACGAACGGACGGAAACTTTACAGAAGGTTTACAATACATGCATAGAATCGCTCGCACATTCATACGAGAGCGGGAACATTTGAAAATAATACGACATCGGCACTAAAACGGAAGGTTTTTTTGTCTCTCTGAATCGAGCCTATAGTCTGATTTGCGATATTTCCACCCGTTGGAATTCCACCCTTCACATGTTGGACCAATTATATGAACAGAGAAAAGCCATCACGGATTTCCTGATGATCCAAGCGTATAGGGGGACTCCCCTGTGTAACTTCAATGTCAACCAGTGGCAGCTCATACGTGACACCTGCCGTTTGCTCAGGCCCTTTGAGGAAGCCACTTTATTTGTCAGTCGGCAGGATTACGGGATGAACGACGTGATTCCACTGCTTCATGTACTACAGCACATGTTGGAAACCATGGCTGGTCCGGGCACTGGAGACATGGCGTCTACATCTTACGGCCACATGAACCCCGTTGGAGCTGAACTGGAGGAGGAGGAGGAAGAGGAGGAGGAGGGGCACAGTGAAGCACAGTTTAGGCTTGGCGAAATGGCTGGTTTATCTAGTCAGCGGACAGGAGAGGAGAAGCAGGAGCAGCCAGAGGAGCTAGAGGGTTGTGAGGAAGGCGAGACAGAGGACCCGGACACACCGTGGCAGTATGCAGTGGAGATGGAGACAGGTAGTCCCTCCGAGTCACTTGCGCAAATGGCACGAAGCATGCTCACGTGCTTGCGTAGTGACCCCAGAATTGTTTCCATTTGTCGGCGGGATGACTTCTGGCTGTCCACCTTATTGGACCCTCGCTTCCGGCACAAAATGGGGGCATTTTTTAAACCCACCGAGAGGGAGGACAAACTCAACTACTACAAAGACATTCTACGTAGGCAGTTGGCCGGTGCCTATCTGCGCCATGGTCCATACTCTCGCACTCTGGGGGGGAACTCTGCACTCACCTTCCACTGCTATGCCTGCTGGGGGGGGTTGGCAGGAGCAGCAGCTCCATCAGCAGCAGCCTCAGTCTTCAGTTGCTAATGAGTAGCTTTCTACACCTGCATAGTGAGGCTACTCATGAGCAGCAGGAAGACCTGGAGCAGGACCTCAACCAGCAGGTCATGTCATACCTTGACATGACCATGCCAACACACCTTGAGGATCCGCTGGACTTCTGGGCAGCCAAACTTGGCTTGTGGCCGCAACTAGCAGAGTATGCCCTGGAAAAGCTGTCCTGCCCGGCAAGTAGCGTGCCATCTGAGCGGGTCTTTTTACTGCGGCGGGGGCCATAGTTACGGCGAGGAGAACTTGTCAACTAAAAATCTTTTTTTGGGCTCTTGCTGATGCCAACTTCAGGGTGTGCCTTTCAGCCAATTTTTGGCCTCCTGCTGCTGCTGTCAACTCCAGGGTGTCTTTCAAGCAATGTTTGGGCTCCTGCTTATGCTGCTGCCAACTCCAGGGTGTGCCTTCCAGCTCATGTTTGTGCTCCTGCTGCTGCCAACTTCAGGGTGCCTTCCAGCCAATTTCTGGGTCCCTGCTGCTGCCAACTCCAGGGTGTGTCAGTCAATTTTTGGGCTCCTGCTGCCAACTCAAGGGTGTCTTTCAAGCAATGTTTGTGCTCCTGCCGCTGCTGCTTGCAACTCCAGGGTGTGATTCATCCAATTCTTGGGCTCCTGCAGCCAAATCCAGTGTCTCTTTAAAGTAATGTTTGGGCTCCTGCTCCTGCTACTGCTGCTGCTTGCAACTCCAGGGTGTGATTCATCCAATTTTTGGGCTCCTGCAGCCAACTCCAGTGTCTCTTTAAAGCAATGTTTGGGCTCCTGCTGCTGCTGCTCCTGCTCCTGCTGCTATGTTTGGGCTCCTGCTGCTGCTGCTTGCAACTCCAGGGTGTGATTCATCCAATGTTTGGCCTCCTGCAGCCAACTCCAGTGTCTCTTTAAAGTGGACCAACACCCAGGGGGGATCGGCCCGGAAATCTATAAGATTCCCGGACCGATCAGATCCCTCCCCGCGGGGCATCCGAAATCGGGATGTCCCGCAGGGAGGAACCCCCCAGGAGGCCCACAATCCTCACCTTACCGGCGATCCAACGGCGCATGCGCGAGACGCGGCCGCGTCTCTCACTTCCCTCTAGCAGGGCGAGCTCCCACGCCGGCCGTTTTGTGAATGGCCAACGCAGGAGCGCTCCCTGTTAGAGGGAAGCGAGAGACGCAGCCAATGACAGCGCTCTGGTATGCGCGTCCAAGCGGCTTTGGACGCGCATACCAGAGCTGCTCTGAGCGCTGTCATTGGCCGGACGAGGTCACGTGGGAGCGGGGAGAGGTGAGTTTTTGCGGCGATCGGGAGGGTTTCAGACAGCGGGGCACCCCCGATCGGGGTGCCCCACCTAAGTGGACCAACACCCAGGATAGTCAAAATCCTGGGTGTTGGTCCACTTTAAAGCAATGTTTGGGCTCCTGCTGCTGCTGCTTGCAACTCCAGGGTGTGATTCATCCAATTTTTGGGCTCCTGCAGCCAACTCTAGTGTCTCTTTAAAGTAATGCTTGGGCTCCTGCTGCTGCTGCTTGCAACTCCAGGGTGTGATTCATCCAATTTTTGGCCTCCTGCACCCAACTCCAGTGTCTCTTTCAAGCTATGTTTGGGCTCCAGCTGCTGCTGCTTGCAACTCCAGGGTGTGATTCATCCAATTTTTGGGCTCCTGAAGCCAACTCCAGTGTCTCTTTAAAGCAATGTTTGGGCTCCTGCTGCTGCTTGCAACTCCAGGGTGTGATTCATCCAATTTTTGGCCTCCTGCTGCCAACTCCAGTGTCTCTTTCAAGCTATGTTTGGGCTCCTGCTGCTGCTGCTGCTTGCAACTCCAGGGTGTGATTCATCCAATTTTTGGGCTCCTGCAGCCAACTCCAGTGTCTCTTTCAAGCTATGTTTGGGCTCCTGCTGCTGCTGCTGCTTGCAACTCCAGGGTGTGATTCATCCAATTTTTGGGCTCCTGCAGCCAACTCCAGTGTCTCTTTAAAGCAATGTTTGGGCTCCTGCTGCTGCTGCTGCTCCTGCTGCTTGCAACTCCAGGGTGTGATTCATCCAATTTTTGGGCTCCTGCTGCCAACTCCAGTGTCTCTTTCAAGCTATGTTTGGGCTCCTGCTGCTGCTGCTTGCAACTCCAGGGTGTGATTCATCCAATTTTTGGGCTCCTGCAGCCAACTCCAGTGTCTCTTTCACGCAATGTTTGGGCTCCTGCTGATGCTGCTTGCAACTTCAGGGTGTGATTCATCCAATTTTTGGGCTTCTGCAGCCAACTCCAGTGTCTCTTTAAAGCAATGTTTGGGCTCCTGCTGCTGCTGCTCCTGCTGTTTGCAACTCCAGGGTGTGATTCATCCAATTTTTGGGCTCCTGCAGCCAAATCCAGTGTCTCTTTAAAGCAATGTTTGGGCTCCTGCTCCTGCTGCTCCTGCTGCTGCTGCTGCTTGCAACTCCAGGGTGTGATTCATTCAATTTTTGGGCTCCTGCAGCTAAATCCAATGTCTCTTTAAAGTAATGTTTGGGCTCCTGCTCCTGCTGCTCCTGCTCCTGCTGCTGCTTGCAACTCCAGGGTGTGATTCATCCAATTTTTGGGCTCCTGCAGCCAACTCCAGTATCTCTTTAAAGCAATGTTTGGGCTCCCGTTGCTGCTGCTGCTGCTTGCAACTCCAGGGTGTGATTCATCCAATTTTTGGGCTCCTGCAGCCAAATCCAGTGTCTCTTTAAAGTAATGTTTGGGCTCCTGCTCCTGCTGCTGCTGCTTGCAACTCTAGGGTGTGATTCATCCAATTTTTGGGCTCCTGCAGCCAAATACAGTGTCTCTTTAAAGTAATGCTTGGGCTCCTGCTCCTGCTGCTGCTGCTCCTGCTGCTGCTTGCAACTCCAGGGTGTGATTCATCCAATTTTTGGGCTCCTGCAGCCAAATCCAGTGTCTCTTTAAAACAATATTGGGCTCCTGCTGCTGCTGCTTGCAACTCCAGGGTATGATTCAGCTAATTTTTGGGCTCCTGCTGCTGCCAGCTCCAGGGTGTGTTTTTCAGGCACTATAGGGGCCCCTCATAGTGATGCCACCTCAACTCTCTGCAATTGTGCCGCTCTGCGATTCTATTAGTGATGCTTCTGATCTGCATGTGATAATTATTTACAGTATTATTTCACTAACCCAGCACGCATCCTATGCGTGTTACAGCAAGGCAGAATGGTTTTCAACCTTATTGAGGCTCTAGGAGTCTCAGAAATAGCCGTTTTTAATAGCGATTTGTCGCGAATAAATTCGGGTCGAAACGATTGGAAAATTCAGCGAATCAGTCGAATCGTATTTTTCAAAAGTTCGCTCATCTCTAATAGTGACCATAAATACTGTACAAGGTCATGTATGGCCTAGCAAATTAGAAAATGAACATTCCACAGACATTCCACACCCTACCTAAAACTGTAACCTCCCCTACAAACCACTCCCTA
This sequence comes from Gastrophryne carolinensis, assembly GCA_027917425.1. Lineage (NCBI taxonomy): Eukaryota > Metazoa > Chordata > Amphibia > Anura > Microhylidae > Gastrophryne > Gastrophryne carolinensis. The sequence continues at coordinate 133,315,713 of CM051241.1, read as the reverse complement.
TGGGCATGTGTTCATATATGCCTGTGAGCCTCATTTTACAGGTTTAAAACATTTCACATACACACTAACATTACTAACCTGCTGGAATAGTAGGAATGTCCGTGTCCTGTCGCCCCGAGTGGCCCTCTAAGGCCACGGGATGTATCAGGCCCAGCACCATCTCCTCAGCTCTGGTAAATTGTAATTTAATGGGGAAGCCTCCGCCAGTTTGTAAGCTGAAAAATATAGTTTGGGAAATGTATGAAAATGTGGACAATACAAGAAGCAGACAATTGCACAAAGCATATATGTACCTGTAATTTCGACGTTTGTTTCTTCCGTGCTGCATACTTCAGGTCCGATATTTTGCGTTGAATCTGCTCCACATCTTTGAGCTGTTCCCCCGCTGGATTGACCTGTCTGGTGAGCTCCTCCGAAATTTCAGCTTTGCGCATTTTGCTGGTTGCTTTGGATTTGCGCCCATATAGTTCATCATAATGTAAGGTCAGCCCACTAGCCAATGCCAGAGTTTGGGCCTCCCCAAACCTTCCACTCAACTCTCCTCGGCGCAATATCCGCCCTATTGCTTTATGTTCCGGATCATCAGTGGTTGCAGGCAATTCGGGGGACATTCTGGGCTGGCTGTGTTGGGGAGAAATGTAGGACAGGTGGCTGGCTAAAGATTGTACTGGAATTGGATATGGACTTGGGGTCCTTGGCTGGGTGGCCACTGAACTTGCAGGCGTCGATGTGGCATATGGGCATATGGAGAGTGCCTTGCCACCTGTGCCGGTGGCAAATGTGGCCGAGGAGGAGAGGGGGTGCTTGATGTTGTTGGGCTTCTTGCCCTGTGCCTCTGTGGGCCCTTGAGACTTGTGCTTGCATGCCCCTGTGAGGTAGTTGGACGTGTCTATGGTGATGCTGAGCTTTGGGGGCTGGGACGTCTGTCCCGGTGGCTTTTCCTTTTCCCATGCCCGTTTTCCACGTGGGTGTGGAGATGGTGACCTTTGGGGGCTGTGACTTCTGTCCCGATGTCTTTTGCTCTTCCCATGGCCGCTTTTCCCATGTGGTTGTGGTGATGCTGAGCTTTGGGGGCTGGGACTTCTGTCCCGGTGTCTTTTGCTCTTCCCATGGCCGCTTTTCCCACGTGGTTGTGGTGATGCTGAGCTTTGGGGGCTGGGACTTCTGGCCCGGTGTCTTTTGCTCTTCCCATGCCCGCTTTTTCTACTTGGGTGTGGAGATGCTGAGCTTTGTGGGCTGGGGCTTCTGGCCCAGTGGCTTTTACTGGCCTTGCCAGCGGAGCGTTCTAGGAGAACGGATGTGTTTGTCCGTGGAGGAGGGGATGGGGTTTTTGGTGGGCTGGGGCTTCTCACACTCTTTGTGGGCTTTTTTGTGGCCATACCTGTCTGCTTGGTGGCCTGGGGCTTCTTCTTCGCCGCTGCCTCCTTTGGTTTGCTTGTTGGTGGTGCCTTAGCAGACGAGTGGTGGGGCCTGAAGAAGCCTCCTCACGCTTATCTTGCTTTTTGCTGCTGCCCTCCTTGGCTGCTTTTGCCTTCCCGATGGCTTTTTTGGGTGCCATAATGATGAGACTCTGAAAGAGAATGAGCTGTGGGTCCAGGACCCTTTAAATACTAATGCCTGGGTATGACGCTTACGCGTTCGCGTACGTCCGGCCGTTCGTCCGGCCGTGCGGAACCCGGAAACCGCTGGGGCATTACTTATCTGCTGCCGACAAGAAGAAAGATGGCGCCCACGATCTTCACCCGCCAACAAGAAGAGCTGATTATGCTCGTAAGTGTATTTTAATGCCTTTGATTTGCCATCTAAATGCATGCCTAGCCCTTAAGGAAGCGCAGGAAGAAACGGTTTGGTTGATGTGCCTAACAGAAGTTAGGGCCCACATGTGCGAACCAAGTCACTTCAATCTAGAAGGATAGTTTTAGCCTAGAAATGTGTCTGGTAATGTCATTTAGTCAACTGATCGATTTGTGACAGATATTTGGATGCAGTTGGATGCAGACGATGCTTCAGCGCAGGTACGACTACCTGCCCAACTCTTTTGAGTAGAGGACCGTTGTCCTGGAGATCGTTTAAGGCTCCAGCATGAGACTGACACCACCTTTACCCACACGCAGATCATGCAGCACTGGTCGGACCTGAAACTGCTTCACATGCCCAGGGTGCGGCAATTTTCCGGACTCCATTTCCCAAGTAAGTACATAGCGATTGCATGCTAGATGTAACTAATACAGAAGGTAGGCCTTTATTTATAAATACTTTTCTTTTCTAGTACTGGAAATGGAGTACCGAATCCGACACACCCGGAGGCGCACAGGCCGACCAGTGCTGCATGATTCTGCAGCACAAAGTGAAGGTGGTGGATCTCCAGGGCGACGTTCCTACTGGCCCCTGGACCTTTCTACAGAGGAGGGGCATCACGGCGTGGGCAGGGAGTCGTACCAAGCGACGGAGCCGTTAGCCTCTGGTATGTGACTCTTCATATAACCGCACACACATACATGCTATTTAAACAAAAGCTGATTCCCTTAATCTCTTTTTCTAGATTTCGATGTAGCGGGTGAAGGATCCGTGGAAGAGTCTGCAGCAGATCAGGCCCAGGAGGCAGATGGAGAAGGTGGGTGATGTCACACACACATTAAATTTGTCATTTGCTTACTGTTGACTAAGACATTAGAAGTGACCCTATTTAACATGTCTCTACAGCCTCAACTTCCCAGCAGTGGCAGGGCCCAGAACGAAGGGTGGTGCCCGAGGCACACGTCGGCCACCAACGAAGTAAATTTTAATGTCATTCTTTGGATTATGTGGTAATTGACATGATCACCAAGATACCTAAAGCCATAGTCAATGGCATTAGCATAATGACATATGCCCACTTCCTTAGATGAATTACTTAGCATAATGACATATGCCCACTTCCTTAGATAAATTACTTAGCATAATGGCATATGTTGTCATGAGTTAGCTTGCCACCTAAAAAACATTCCATCCACAGGTGAGAAACATGTATTTGTCAAAAAATAATGTTTGTTTCTTTTTTCTCCAGGGACCACATGTGCCAGAGTGGAAGCCATGAGTGAAAGGGTCCTTGAGTTGGTGGCCGAGCTGCGTGACTCTTTGGGGACCACAGAAGAAGACTAATGTTCTGGGTCCTGCCATTGTTTTGTATATAGTTTTTAATTATTTTAGTTACAAACATATTATATATTTTAAATATTTTAAATTTTTTATAAGCCCAAAAATAAAAAAAAGTTTGCACATGTTTAACCAAAAACGTTACCAAAAAAAAAGCCACAAAAAATGGCATTTGGTTATAAAGCAAAAAAATGTGTCATTTTATTTAAAAAAATACATTAACACAAAACGAATGGGCAAAGAAATATTTAGAGTTGAAGATTCACATGACTGCGAAGTGATTTGGGTACGTTTTAGGGGTGAAAAAAGGAAGAAGAACCTAACTGCGAAGTGGTTTGGGTAAGTTTTAGGGGAGAAAAATGGAAGAAGAACCTAACCGCTAAGTGGTTTGGGTAAGTTTTAGGGGTGAAAAATGGAAGAAGAAGGAAAGCGCAAAGTGATTTAGGTGAGTTTTAGGGGTGAAAAATGGAAGAAGAACCTAACTGCGAAGTGGTTTGGGTACGTTTTAGGTGTGAAAAATGGAAGAAGAACCTAACCGCAAAGTGGTTTTGGTAAGTTTTAGGGGAAAAAAAATGGAAGAAGAACTTAACCGCGAAGTGGTTTGGGTAAGTTTTAGGGGTAAAAAATGGAAGAAGAACCTAACCGCGAAGTGGTTTGGGTACGTTTTAGGAGTGAAAAATGGCAGAAGAACCTAGCCGTGAAGTGGTTTGGGTAAGTTTTAGGGGTGAAAAATGGAAGAAGAACTTAACCGCAAAGGGATTTGGGTACGTTTTAGGGGTGAAAAATGGAAGAAGAACCTAACCGCGAACTGGTTTGGGTAAGTTTTAGGGGTGAAAAATGGAAGAAGAAGGAAAGCGCAAAGTGATTTAGGTGAGTTTTAGGGGTGATAAATGGAAGAAGAAGGAAAACGCAAAGTGATTTAGGTGAGTTTTAGGGGTGATAAATGGAAGAAGAAGGAAAGCGCAAAGTGATTTAGGTGAGTTTTCGGGGTGATAAATGGAAGAAGAAAAAAGCGCAAAGTGATTTAGGTGAGTTTTAGGGGTGATAAATGGAAGAAGAAGCAAAGCGCAAAGTGATTTAGCTAAGCATTGTAGCAGAAGTGAGTGAAGCAAATATGTAGGCGATTTAATGAGTTAAATTTGTAGTGCGCAGGCGTAAGATCGTAAGGATTTTCGTCTGGACGATTATTTATTGATAATGGAAAACAGAATATAATGGGAAACGTAAAGGATTCGTGGGACGAGACGATGGATAAAGGGCAAAAACGAAAGCCGACATAACATGAGAAAAGAAAACGGAAAACTAACGCTGGAAAATGACGAACGGACGAAGACTTTACAGAAGGCTTGCAATGCATGCATAGAATCGCTTGTACACTCATACGAGAGCGGGAAAATTACAAAAAAAAAACCAGATCGACACAAAAACGAAAGTCTTTTTTTGTCTCTCTGAATCAACCCTTTAGTCTATGAGCAGGTCTATCCCTCATCATCCCCAAGCAGCATCTGTCTCAAAGAATCTGTCCCCCTCTGTCTAACTGATGTCTCCTTTGTTCAATTTAAAACAGCTCAGGTCATTTCTGATTAGTTTATCGCAAATAAAATGGTAGAAGTTAAATTAGCAAGCCAATAAACACAAAAAAACTCAGCCCAGGCCAAAGCCCACCAAACTTGGTCCCTTGACCACCCTGAATACTAATTAAACCAGACCAACATCCATTTTTTTCTTTAATTTTCTTTTAATTAAAAGTGTTGGTCCCGCTGTCAACTAATCAAAACAAACTTGGGGACATCCATAATTCTGGAGTCCCCACTGCACATAACCCCCCAGAACGCCCATAATCCTCACCTTCACTACGAGGCAGCAGCGATTGGGCGGTCACGTGGGCTATGGTTGCATCCTCGGCGCCGACCTGCCCCGTGACCGCCCACTGGCCAATTGCAGGACTCCGTTCCTGGCGCTGACTCGTAGTGAAGGTGAGGATTTGTGCAGTGCACGCACAATCTGGGTTGTCTATTGTGCCATATATAGTACAATTTTGATTGCTTGAAATTTTAAAATTTCATGAGAACAACATAGCACCACAGACATACACTGCAAATCACACACATAGAGAGAGAGAGGGAGGGGTCATGCAGAACAGAGGTAATGTAATGAGTTGGTTGTGCACAAGCTGAGAGGGAGCTGGGGTTGGCCCTTGGTCTTTTTTGACCATCAAAGCAGAGCCCAGGGGGAGGGTAGAAATCAGACACTGCAAATCTTGCTCCAAGATTAAAGATAGCTAAACAACATTCACTTAAGAGGTGAGAAGGCTGTATGTTTTAGTAGCCTCTTGCATGGTTAGTCCCGTTGAGCGTTTCTTAGATGGTCTTATAGGACATTTGCAACCATAAATTAAAAAAACAGCTCTCCTGCAGTGGAATCGTTAGGCTCTAGTATTTTCACATTTTCCACTGCTAAAGATCCAACTCAGTCTTCCTGATCATGCCTTTCCCACTTGCACAGCAGAGGGGAGTTCACTGGGGCTGTGTCAGGCCTCCTGGCTACAAACATGGAAAAGGTAGACTTCTGGCAAGAAGTGAGGGCTGGGCGGAGCTCCAGGTGTGGGCACAGCAAGGAAATAAAGTTCAATAGCAAAAACAGAGTTAGGGGGCGGCAAAGTCTGATAAACAAATTCAAATTCCAGGGCTGGTGGCCAACAGGCAAAGTCTAATAAACAATTCGGGTTCAGAGGCTGGCAGCAAGTCCAATAAACAATCCAAAGTTCTAACCGTGTAATCTGTCTGAGGGTTAATCCAAGAGCTGATCTGAAAACAGACCAGGTCAATCCAGTATGACAGTTAGGAATTGCAGGGAACAGGAATCACAGCTTCGGGGCACCGAGCTGATAACACAGCAATGAATACAGGCCAGCTATCCATTTAAATAGTGCTGTCAATAAAGCTGGGAGTGATGTCTCAGAGCAAGAGTGAAGTCACTTACTGTCCACTGGCCAAGGAAAAGCCAGAAGTAAAAAGCAAACTCAAGAGCTTACACTCTAGGCTGTGTGCACTTGCAGTGTGCTGAACACCAGGTGGCGCTGTTGAACAGTGCAACAGATGAAGAGCCAGATCTAGAACAAACACCCAAGCGTGTCCGTCTGTGGCTGCGTGCAGACAGGGATGGAGCATGCCCACATCTCATAGAAGAGTGAGAAAGGCGAGGAGACTGACAGGCTGCCGTTGAGGGCTTTATTGTGATGACTAAAGATGAGCGAACTTTTGAAAAATTCGATTCGACTGATTCGCCGAATTTTCCGACAAAAAAATAAATTCGCGACGAATCGCTGTTAAAAACGGCTATTTCTGAGCCTCCTAGAGCCTCAATAGGGTTGTAAACCATTCTGCCTTGCTGTAACACGCACAGGATGCGTGCTGGGTAAGTTAAATAATACTTTGAATAAATATCACATGCAGATCAGAGGCATCGCTAATAGAATCGCAGAGCGGCACAATTGAATTCAAGAGAGTTGAAGTGGCATCACTATGAGGGGCAGGAGCCCAAACATTGCTTTAAAGAGACACTGGAGTTGGCAGCAGCAGGAGCCCAAAAATTGGATGAATCACACCCTGGAGTTGGCAGCAGCAGCAGGAGCCCAAACATTACTTTAAAGAGACACTGGGGTTGGCTTCAGGAGCCCAAAAATTGGATGAATCACACCCTGGAGTTGGCAGCAGCAGGAGCCCAAATATTACTTTAAAGAGACCCTGGGGTTGGCTTCAGGAGCCCAAAAATTGGATGATTCACACCCTGGAGTTGGCAGAAGTTGGCAGCAGCAGGAGCCCAAATATTACTTCAAAGAGACCCTGGGGTTGGCTTCAGGAGCCCAAAAATTGGATGAATCACACCCTGGAGTTGGCAGCAGCAGCAGCAGGAGCCCAAATATACACTGGAGTTGGCTTCAGGAGCCCAAAAATTGGATGAATCACACCCTGGAGTTGGCAGAAGTTGGCAGCAGCAGCAGCAGCAGGAGCCCAAACATTACTTTAAAGAGACCCTGGGGTTGGCTTCAGGAGCCCAACAATTGGATGAATCACACCCTGGAGTTGGCAGGAGTTGACAGCAGCAGCAGCAGGAGCCCAAATATTACTTTAAAGAGACCCTGGGGTTGGCTTCAGGAGCCCAAAAATTGGATGAATCACACCCTGGAGTTGGCAGAAGTTGGCAGCAGCAGGAGCCCAAACATTACTTTAAAGAGACCCTGGGGTTGGCTTCAGGAGCCCAAAAATTGGATGAATCACACCCTGGAGTTGGCAGAAGTTGGCAGCAGCAGCAGCAGGAGCCCAAACATTACTTCAAAGAGACCCTGGGGTTGGCTTCAGGAGCCCAAAAATTGGATGAATCACACCCTGGAGTTGGCAGAAGTTGGCAGCAGCAGCAGCAGGAGCCCAAACATTACTTCAAAGAGACCCTGGGGTTGGCTTCAGGAGCCCAACAATTGGATGAATCACACCCTGGAGTTGGCAGGAGTTGACAGCAGCAGCAGCAGGAGCCCAAATATTACTTTAAAGAGACCCTGGGGTTGGCTTCAGGAGCCCAACAATTGGATGATTCACACCCTGGAGTTGGCAGCAGCAGCAGGAGCCCAAACACTACTTTAAAGAGACCCTGGGGTTGGCTTCAGGAGCCCAAAAATTGGATGAATCACACCCTGGAGTTGGCAGCAGCAGCAGCAGGAGCCCAAATATTACTTTAAAGAGACACTGGGGTTGGCTTCAGGAGCCCAACAATGAATCACACCCTGGAGTTGGCAGAAGTTGGCAGCAGCAGCAGCAGGAGCCCAAACATTACTTCAAAGAGACCCTGGGGTTGGCTTCAGGAGCCCAAAAATTGGATGATTCACACCCTGGAGTTGGCAGGAGTTGACAGCAGCAGCAGCAGGAGCCCAAATATTACTTTAAAGAGACCCTGGGGTTGGCTTCAGGAGCCCAAAAATTGGATGAATCACACCCTGGAGTTGGCAGAAGTTGGCAGCAGCAGCAGCAGCAGGAGCCCAAACATTACTTTAAAGAGACCCTGGGGTTGGCTTCAGGAGCCCAAAAATTGGATGAATCACACCCTGGAGTTGGCAGAAGTTGGCAGCAGCAGCAGCAGGAGCACAAACATTACTTCAAAGAGACCCTGGGGTTGGCTTCAGGAGCCCAACAATTGGATGAATCACACCCTGGAGTTGGCAGGAGTTGACAGCAGCAGCAGCAGGAGCCCAAACATTACTTCAAAGAGACCCTGGGGTTGGCTTCAGGAGCCCAAAAATTGGATGAATCACACCCTGGAGTTGGCAGAAGTTGGCAGCAGCAGCAGCAGGAGCCCAAACATTACTTTAAAGAGACCCTGGGGTTGGCTTCAGGAGCCCAACAATTGGATGAATCACACCCTGGAGTTGGCAGGAGTTGACAGCAGCAGCAGCAGGAGCCCAAATATTACTTTAAAGAGACCCTGGGGTTGGCTTCAGGAGCCCAAGAATTGGATGAATCACACCCTGGAGTTGGCAGAAGTTGGCAGCAGCAGCAGCAGGAGCCCAAACATTACTTTAAAGAGACCCTGGGGTTGGCTTCAGGAGCCCAAAAATTGGATGAATCACACCCTGGAGTTGGCAGGAGTTGGCAGCAGCAGCAGCAGGAGCCCAAACATTACTTCAAAGAGACCCTGGGGTTGTCTTCAGGAGCCCAAAAATTGGATGAATCACACCCTGGAGTTGGCAGAAGTTGGCAGCAGCAGCAGCAGGAGCCCAAACATTACTTCAAAGAGACCCTGGGGTTGGCTTCAGGAGCCCAAAAACTGGATGAATCACACCCTGGAGTTGGCAGGAGTTGACAGCAGCAGCAGCAGGAGCCCAAATATTACTTCAAAGAGAGCCTGGGGTTGGCTTCAGGAGCCCAACAATTGGATGATTCACACCCTGGAGTTGGCAGCAGTAGCAGGAGCCCAAACACTACTTTAAAGAGACCCTGGGGTTGGCTTCAGGAGCCCAACAATTGGATGATTCACACCCTGGAGTTGGCAGCAGCAGCAGCAGGAGCCCAAATATTACTTTAAAGAGACACTGGGGTTGGCTTCAGGAGCCCAACAATTGGATGAATCACACCCTGGAGTTGGCAGAAGTTGGCAGCAGCAGCAGCAGGAGCCCAAACATTACTTCAAAGAGACCCTGGGGTTGGCTTCAGGAGCCCAAAAATTGGATGAATCACACCCTGGAGTTGGCAGAAGTTGGCAGCAGCAGCAGCAGGAGCCCAAACATTACTTTAAAGAGACCCTGGGGTTGGCTTCAGGAGCCCAACAATTGGATGAATCACACCCTGGAGTTGGCAGGAGTTGACAGCAGCAGGAGCCCAAATATTACTTTAAAGAGACCCTGGGGTTGGCTTCAGGAGCCCAAAAATTGGATGAATCACACCCTGGAGTTGGCAGAAGTTGGCAGCAGCAGCAGCAGCAGGAGCCCAAACATTACTTTAAAGAGACCCTGGGGTTGGCTTCAGGAGCCCAAAAATTGGATGAATCACACCCTGGAGTTGGCAGAAGTTGGCAGCAGCAGCAGCAGGAGCCCAAACATTACTTCAAAGAGACCCTGGGGTTGTCTTCAGGAGCCCAAAAATTGGATGAATCACACCCTGGAGTTGGCAGAAGTTGGCAGCAGCAGCAGCAGGAGCCCAAACATTACTTCAAAGAGACCCTGGGGTTGGCTTCAGGAGCCCAAAAACTGGATGAATCACACCCTGGAGTTGGCAGGAGTTGACAGCAGCAGCAGCAGGAGCCCAAATATTACTTCAAAGAGAGCCTGGGGTTGGCTTCAGGAGCCCAACAATTGGATGATTCACACCCTGGAGTTGGCAGCAGTAGCAGGAGCCCAAACACTACTTTAAAGAGACCCTGGGGTTGGCTTCAGGAGCCCAACAATTGGATGATTCACACCCTGGAGTTGGCAGCAGCAGCAGCAGGAGCCCAAATATTACTTTAAAGAGACACTGGGGTTGGCTTCAGGCGCCCAACAATTGGATGAATCACACCCTGGAGTTGGCAGAAGTTGGCAGCAGCAGCAGCAGGAGCCCAAACATTACTTCAAAGAGACCCTGGGGTTGGCTTCAGGAGCCCAAAAATTGGATGAATCACACCCTGGAGTTGGCAGAAGTTGGCAGCAGCAGCAGCAGGAGCCCAAACATTACTTCAAAGAGACCCTGGGGTTGGCTTCAGGAGCCCAACAATTGGATGAATCACACCCTGGAGTTGGCAGGAGTTGACAGCAGCAGCAGCAGGAGCCCAAACATTACTTCAAAGAGACCCTGGGGTTGGCTTCAGGAGCCCAAAAATTGGACGAATCACACCCTGGAGTTGGCAGAAGTTGGCAGCAGCAGCAGCAGGAGCCCAAACATTACTTTAAAGAGACCCTGGGGTTGGCTTCAGGAGCCCAACAATTGGATGAATCACACCCTGGAGTTGGCAGGAGTTGACAGCAGCAGCAGCAGGAGCCCAAATATGACTTTAAAGAGACCCTGGGGTTGGCTTCAGGAGCCCAAAAATTGGATGAATCACACCCTGGAGTTGGCAGAAGTTGGCAGCAGCAGCAGCAGGAGCCCAAACATTACTTTAAAGAGACCCTGGGGTTGGCTTCAGGAGCCCAAAAATTGGATGAATCACACCCTGGAGTTGGCAGAAGTTGGCAGCAGCAGCAGCAGGAGCCCAAACATTACTTCAAAGAGACCCTGGGGTTGGCTTCAGGAGCCCAAAAATTGGATGAATCACACCCTGGAGTTGGCAGAAGTTGGCAGCAGCAGCAGCAGGAGCCCAAACATTACTTCAAAGAGACCCTGGGGTTGGCTTCAGGAGCCCAAAAATTGGATGAATCACACCCTGGAGTTGGCAGAAGTTGGCAGCAGCAGCAGCAGGAGCCCAAACATTACTTTAAAGAGACCCTGGGGTTGGCTTCAGGAGCCCAACAATTGGATGAATCACACCCTGGAGTTGGCAGGAGTTGTCAGCAGCAGCAGCAGGAGCCCAAATATTACTTTAAAGAGACCCTGGGGTTGGCTTCAGGAGCCCAAAAATTGGATGAATCACACCCTGGAGTTGGCAGAAGTTGGCAGCAGCAGCAGCAGGAGCCCAAACATTACTTTAAAGAGACCCTGGGGTTGGCTTCAGGAGCCCAAAAATTGGATAAATCACACCCTGGAGTTGGCAGAAGTTGGCAGCAGCAGCAGCAGGAGCCCAAACATTACTTCAAAGAGACCCTGGGGTTGGCTTCAGGAGCCCAAAAATTGGATGAATCACACCCTGGAGTTGGCAGAAGTTGGCAGCAGCAGCAGCAGGAGCCCAAAAAATGGCCTAAAGACATAAATATGTTTTGCACCATTTGGAAAGTGTAAAACGTGGCACCATGCTGAATCTAGTCGCATGCATCAGGCATTGGTGGGTGGAAATCCTGGCTGATCCATCCCTGATTCATTTTGACAAAGGTGAGTCTCTCCACATTTTTAGTTGACAGACGAGTTCTCCTCGCCGTAACTATGGCCCCCGCCGCACTAAACACCCGCTCAGATGGCACGCTACTTGCCGGGCAGGACAGCTTTTCCAGGGCAAACTCTGCTAGTTGCGGCCACAAATCAAATTTGGCTGCCCAGAAGTCCAGCGGATCCTCAAGGTGTGTTGGCATGGTCATGTCAAAGTATGACATGACCTGCTGGTTGAGGTCCTGCTCCAGGTCTTCCTGCTGCTCATGAGTAGCCTCACTATGCGGGTGTAGAAAGCTACTCATTAGCGACTGAAGACTGAGGCTGCTGCTGCTGATGGAGCTGCTGCTGCTGCTCCTGCCAACCCCCCCAGCGGCCATGGCAGTGGAAGGTGAGCGCAGAGGTCCCCTCGAGTCAGACCTGCGAGAGTATGGACCATGGCGCAGATAGGCATCGGCCAACTGCCTACGTAGAATGTCTTTGTAGTAGTTGAGTTTGTCCTCCCTCTCGGTGGGTTTAAAAAATGCCCCCATTTTGTGCCGGAAGCGAGGGTCCAATAAGGTGGACAGCCAGAAGTCATCCCGCCGACAGATGGAAACAATTCTGGGGTCACTACGCAAGCACGTGAGCATGCTTCGTGCCATTTGCGCAAGTGACTCGGATGGACTACCTGTCTCCATCTCCACTGCATACTGCCACGGTGTGCCCGGGTCCTCTGTCTCGCCTTCCTCAAAAACCTCTAGCTCCTCTGGCTGCTCCTGCTCCTCCTCTCCTGTCCGCTGACTAGATAAACCAGCCATTTCGCCAAGCCTAAACTGTGTTTCGCTGGGCAACTCCTCCTCCTCTTCCTCCTCCTCCTCCAGTTCAGCTCCAACGGGGTTCATGTGGCTGTAAGATGTAAACGCCATGTCTCCAGTGCCCTGACCATGCCATGGTTTCCAACATGTGCTGTAGTACATGAAGCAGTGGAATCACGTCGTTCATCCCGTAATCCTGCCGACTGACAAATAAAGTGGCTTCCTCAAAGGGCCTGAGCAAACGGCAGGTGTCACGTATGAGCTGCCACTGGTTGACATTGAAGTTACACAGGGGAGTCCCCCTATCTGCTTGGATCATCAGGAAATCCGTGATGGCTTTTCTCTGTTCATATAATCGGTCCAACATGTGAAGGGTGGAATTCCAACGGGTGGAAACATCGCAAATCAGACTATGTTGGGGGATACCATTCTGACGCTGTAGCTTAAGAAGGGTGTGTTTGGCGGTGTAGGAGTGGCTGAAGTGCATGCAAAGTTTCCTTGAAGTTGTTAGGATGTCTTGCAGATGGGGGGAACACTTCAGAAACCGCTTGACAACCAGATTGAAGACGTGAGCCATGCAGGGGGCATGGGTCAGGCTTCCTTGGCGCAGCGCAGACAAAATGTTCTTCCCATTGTCGGTAACCATGATTCCCATTTTAAGTTTTCTCGGAGTAAGCCATGTTTGGATTTCCTGATGAATACATTTAAGCAGTTCCTCCCCTGTGTGACTCCATTCGCCAAGACAAACCATGTGAAGCACTGCGTGACACCTCCGTGCCCTGCACACATGGTAGACTGGAGGGGCACTGAGACTTGAGCCTACAGTGGAGGGTGAGGAGATGGCGGAGGATGAGGAGGCCGAGTCGCACGGTGTCACAGGCCCAATGGGCAGAGAGCGCGGAGGCCGAAGCGGCGTGACCTGTCCAAGTTGCTGCTGCTGCTGCAAAGGGACCACATTCACCCAGTGGGCCGTAAACGACATGTACTGCCCCTGACCGTAGTTACAGCTCCAGATGTCGGCGCTGCCATGTATTTTGCTACACACCGACAGGCTCAAGGACTGGCCCACCTTCTGTTCAACAAAAGTGTGCAGCGCTGGTACTGCCTTCTTGGCAAAGAAATGACGGCTTGGGACTCTCCACCTCGGCTCAGCACAAGCCATCAGTTCTCTGAAAGGTGCAGATTCCACCACCTGAAAAGGGAGCGACTGCAGCACCAGCAACTTGGACAGGAGCACATTCAGCTTCTGCGCCGTAGGATGAGTGGGTGCATACTGCTGTCTCTTGGACATGGCTTCGCTGATGGATTGCTGGCGGGATGCATGACTTGGAGGAGGAGGAGCAGGAGCGACAGAGGATGGGTATGACGCACAGCTGCCTTCGGCTGAGGTGCTGGAGCCTTGGCTGGCAGAAATTGGGAGCTCACTTGGTGAGGAAGCAGACTGGACCACCCCTTGGGAGCCTCGGTTCTCCCAGGTCGTTTTATGGTGACGCATCATATGTTGATGCAGGGCCGTGGTGCCAACATTTGGACCCTGGCCACGCTTCACCTTTTGCCTACATATCTTGCATGTGGCCATGTTACCCTCCTGCGGATGCCTCAGGAAAAACTGCCACACTGCCGAGTAGCTACTTTTCCCACCCCCTGGCCTCACTGATTCACTGCTGCTGTTGCCAACTCCAGGAACCCCTGCTCCACTACCTCCCGATAAGGTAGACTGCCGCACAGCAGGTGCTCTACCCCGGCCCCGGCCGGCTCCAGCCTTTGGAATTGTGCCCCCATGCTGACTGCTACCACCTTGCTGCCTCAGCTGCTGACTCCGGGGCAACCTGCGCCCCTCTTCTCCTGATGATGACGATGAAGCCCCTTCATCACCCGGCTCCCGGGTGCGATCGGCTTCATCGTCATCATCATCATCATCACCGAGTTGTGGCTGTACGTCACTGATGTTCGTGGATTCGTCAACAGTGTCTGGCGCAGGAGCTGCAACGCTCGCAGCACCCACGACACTGTCCACATCACTATTTGTCTGCCTAGCTAAAGAAGCCACCTCCATTTCTTGGCTGGGCAGTAGCTGCTGACTGTCCTCCTGTATCTGATCGTCCTCCTCACTAAAGAGTGGAGCTGAACCCAAAGCATAGGATACGTCGCTGGGGGAGGGAACGGCGTAGGACAGAGGCAATGGGAGGACAGGGACTGCTCTCGGGGCATGCCAACTCAGGGTTGTGTCAGAGGAACCTACCGACCCTAGACTGGGGGTCTCAGACGTAAGTTGTGATGATGTTGTTGATGAGCGCGTCAACCAATCTACCACGGCAGATGCGTTACTGGTGGAGACCCGACCGCTAGCAGATACTGGCAGATTAGGTCTCTCAGCGTGACTCCTGCTGCTACTGGCCCCCAGTCTGATGCGAGCTCTGCCTGCGGAATCTTGGCCTCTGCCACTCCTCTTTTCACTTCCAGGCACTTGTCTGCCCGACATAGTCTAACTGGCGTGTTAGTAGGTGATATTTAAAGAACCCCCGGGCAGCGGTGGGTCTATATGAAACAGAATATAATGCACACCAAAAGTGAGCAGTAACACTCAGCCTCCAACAGGCCTGCTTAGTGTAAATAAGAGAGCTGCTTAGTGTACATAAAGAGGGGTATGCTATGTTACAGAATGGGATGCCCCAACAGAAGTGCACCTGGCAGGCAGCAGTAAGTCTATGCCCAGCAAAAGTGTCTTTATCAGGCTAATTTCAATTATAATAAGAGCAAATGGTTATATGGTCTTAAACAGAGGCTGTTGTAGTCACAGAATGGGATGCCACAACAGAAGTGGACCTGGCAGGGTCCAGAAGTACTATGCCCAGCAAGTGTCTTTATCAGGCTAATTTCAATTATAATAAGAGCAAATGGTTATATGGTCTTAAACAGAGGCTGCTGTAGTCACAGAATGGGATGCCACAACAGAAGTGGACCTGGCAGGGTCCAGAAGTACTATGCCCAGCAAGTGTCTATATCAGGGTAATTTCAATTATAATAAGATCAAATGGTTATATGGTCTTAAACAGAGGCTGCTGTAGTCACAGAATGGGATGCCACAACAGAAGTGGACCTGGCAGGGTCCAGAAGTACTATGCCCAGCAAAAGTGTCTTTATCAGGCTAATTTCAATTATAATAAGAGCAAATGGTTATATGGTCTTAAACAGAGGCTGCTGTAGTCACAGAATGGGATGCCACAACAGAAGTGGACCTGGCAGGGTCCAGAAGTACTATGCCCAGCAAAAGTGTCTTTATCAGGCTAATTTCAATTATAATAAGAGCAAATGGTTATATGGTCTTAAACAGAGGCTGCTGTAGTCACAGAATGGGATGCCACAACAGAAGTGCACCTGGCAGGGTCCAGAAGTACTATGCCCAGCAAAAGTGTCTTTATCAGGCTAATTTCAATTATAATAAGAGCAAATGGTTATATGGTCTTAAACAGAGGCTGCTGTAGTCACAGAATGGGATGCCACAACAGAAGTGCACCTGGCAGGGTCCAGAAGTACTATGCCCAGCAAAAGTGTCTTTATCAGGCTAATTTCAATTATAATAAGAGCAAATGGTTATATGGTCTTAAACAGAGGCTGCTGTAGTCACAGAATGGGACGCCACAACAGAAGTGCACCTGGCAGGGTCCAGAAGTACTATGCCCAGCAAAAGTGTCTTTATCAGGCTAATTTCAATTATAATAAGAGCAAATGGTTATATGGTCTTAAACAGAGGCTGCTGTAGTCACAGAATGGGATGCCACAACAGAAGTGCACCTGGCAGGGTCCAGAAGTACTATGCCCAGCAAAAGTGTCTTTATCAGGCTAATTTCAATTATAATAAGAGCAAATGGTTATATGGTCTTAAACAGAGGCTGCTGTAGTCACAGAATGGGATGCCACAACAGAAGTGGACCTGGCAGGGTCCAGAAGTACTATGCCCAGCAAGTGTCTTTATCAGGGTAATTTCAATTATAATAAGATCAAATGGTTATATGGTCTTAAACAGAGGCTGCTGTAGTCACAGAATGGGATGCCACAACAGAAGTGGACCTGGCAGGGTCCAGAAGTACTATGCCCAGCAAAAGTGTCTTTATCAGGCTAATTTCAATTATAATAAGAGCAAATGGTTATATGGTCTTAAACAGAGGCTGCTGTAGTCACAGAATGGGATGCCACAACAGAAGTGGACCTGGCAGGGTCCAGAAGTACTATGCCCAGCAAAAGTGTCTTTATCAGGATAATTTCAATTATAATAAGAGCAAATGGTTATATGGTCTTAAACAGAGGCTGCTGTAGTCACAGAATGGGATGCCACAACAGAAGTGCACCTGGCAGGGTCCAGAAGTACTATGCCCAGCAAAAGTGTCTTTATCAGGCTAATTTCAATTATAATAAGAGCAAATGGTTATATGGTCTTAAACAGAGGCTGCTGTAGTCACAGAATGGGATGCCACAACAGAAGTGCACCTGGCAGGGTCCAAAAGTACTATGCCCAGCAAAAGTGTCTTTATCAGGCTAATTTCAATTATAATAAGAGCAAATGGTTATATGGTCTTAAACAGAGGCTGCTGTAGTCACAGAATGGGACGCCACAACAGAAGTGCACCTGGCAGGGTCCAGAAGTACTATGCCCAGCAAAAGTGTCTTTATCAGGCTAATTTCAATTATAATAAGAGCAAATGGTTATATGGTCTTAAACAGAGGCTGCTGTAGTCACAGAATGGGATGCCACAACAGAAGTGCACCTGGCAGGGTCCAGAAGTACTATGCCCAGCAAAAGTGTCTTTATCAGGCTAATTTCAATTATAATAAGAGCAAATGGTTATATGGTCTTAAACAGAGGCTGCTGTAGTCACAGAATGGGATGCCACAACAGAAGTGCACCTGGCAGGGTCCAGAAGTACTATGCCCAGCAAAAGTGTCTTTATCAGGCTAATTTCAATTATAATAAGAGCAAATGGTTATATGGTCTTAAACAGAGGCTGCTGTAGTCACAGAATGGGACGCCACAACAGAAGTGCACCTGGCAGGGTCCAGAAGTACTATGCCCAGCAAAAGTGTCTTTATCAGGCTAATTTCAATTATAATAAGAGCAAATGGTTATATGGTCTTAAACAGAGGCTGCTGTAGTCACAGAATGGGATGCCACAACAGAAGTGCACCTGGCAGGGTCCAGAAGTACTATGCCCAGCAAAAGTGTCTTTATCAGGCTAATTTCAATTATAATAAGAGCAAATGGTTATATGGTCTTAAACAGAGGCTGCTGTAGTCACAGAATGGGATGCCTCACAGCAGATTTAAGATCAGTTCAGTATATATGCACAGTTAGTTAGTATAAGCAGCCTGAAAACGCTAACAAAGCCTGTCAGGCTGGATGAAAAAAAAAAAAAAAAACTCCCTGTGACAGCCTCCGATTTTTCTACCTTTCCCTGTTTTTTCGCTGACTTTCTGTCTGTCTCCTGTCTGTCTCCTGCCTGTCTCCAGCCTGTCCCTGTCTGTCCCTGCCTGTCTAACTGCCTCTCTCCCTCAGCTACACAACGTTCTGTCTCTCACGAATGCAATAGAGAAATGAGGCAGGAAAGCAAGATGGCCGGCCTTAAATACCGCTGTGACGTCACCGGGCTTGCTGGCTGCTGATAGGCTGCATGTGACTGTCCCAGCTTGCACTGGCGCGGGGTTGATGTCTGGACATGTCCCGTCCGCCATCTTAGAATGCCTGTAATGTAAATGAATGGATGTTAAAGGAAAACTTCGAGTGATCGAATCGCGGGGAAATTCGGATTCGATCTGAATCGAATTTTTCCTGAAATTGGGATCGAATCCGGGTTCGTCCGGATCGATTCGCTCATCCCTAGTGATGACAGCAAGGCCTAACAGCAAATGTGTGCAGGAAGATGAATGCCATGTTGAATCCCTTGTTTGATATTAATAATTGACAGAAATCTTATAGCTATCCTTGTTATGTGCTGCTTGGGATGTCCAAGTAGTATCTGCTTGGTAGAATCTTTCCTTCATGGTGCTGCTTGCTAACAGAAAAAAGAGAAAAGTAAGGTTTCAAAGTTTTAAAGGATGTACCACCCCACCATCTCTGATGTGTTGGTTTAGAAATAGGAATGTCTCTGTCAGGATTTCTTGAACTTGTACCTATTCATGCCCATAGGGCATTAAAGAAAATAATCGACACACCCTCAAATTCAAAATCTTAAATGTTTAGTTAAAACTTGGAAATCTGTTACAGAGTTCTTCATTTACAAGTAACAACTTAGTATAGCATATTGAAGAAGACCTTAATCCATAATATTCTGTCCCCCACTTTGGGGTGCCTGTCTGCTGTCAAGTCCCAGAAGAGGACAAAAAAATGTGTATTTTACTCACACTTTAACATTTCTGGTGGCTCAGAAGCATTCAACACCCTACATGAATGAAAGATGGGCTTACCCAGTTGGGTGCATGGTACATATGGGGTGTGGCTTCTGCATTTCTCAGTAGCTTACCCAGTGAACATAAGGATGTGACTGCTGTAGAAACATAGACTGGTTATTTTCATGGCTTTGGGTGCCCCTGGGCTGCTGTTGAACTCTGTGTGGCCAGACACCCACTGTCTTCCCCTCCTGAACTGGGACAGCCCATTCCTCCTGAGCTCCATGAACTTGTGGCTCCCTTTCCCACATCTCCTGCCTCCTCTTCCTTGTTGCTACTTTCCTTCTGTGAGCTGCCCTTTTGGTTTTACGTAGTCATTGCCTGGCTGCTCATTGCTGTTAAGCACCCCTAATATAAACATTGGACATGCTGTGCTCAAGAGTGCCACAAAAAGCAGCAGGGAGGGGTGGGTTGCACCCCAAGTTCTGGAGGTGCACTTTTGGAGAGTATTGAAGCCTTGGATAGCAATCCACCCTATTTTTTTATGACATATTCTTTCTGAAAGGCAGAAAGGAGGCAGTGATATTTCTAATTCAGTAGTCACAGCAGGTACCTCAAAAAGGAGAGACAACAATGTGCCAACAAATTATAAATATTCATTAGAATACATTTAAATCAAAAATGTATTTTTTTTAATTCTATGCGACTGCATCTTAGTCATATCAGACAGCATCCAAGAAATGTGACACACATTGATCTAAGCTGCTATTCAGGAACAGCAGCAGATTCTTAATCATTTCTGCCTAATAATGCCGAAATCCCTGAGCTGAAGTGTAAGAAATTAAAGTAAAAATTAGGCCCATCCATCATTTTTCATGAGCTACGACGCCAAGAAAAAAGAGAAATGATTTATAAATATAGGTTCTCTCGATATTATATTACACTCAGGCATTGCATGAACAGGCCCATCACCCATGTTAAGGTTCGGCGTATATTTTATTATTCAAAGTGTTTTCATCATTAAAGGGAAATTACAACGACAATTGGTTACATTTCAAATGTCAAACTATACCTGAGAACCTGGGACACATACCATCAGCCTGTCTTTTTGTTTTACAAAGGTGTGTTTTCTTTTCAGAATTAGAATCACCTTATTTGCCAAGTATATATATATATCCATTCAACTAAGATCCGCCCAAGGGTGGGTTACACATAATGTAGTTGCACATGTCATTTATGCAGGCAAATTGGTCACCCCAGACCCCATTAATGACATCTTCTATAACAGCACAAATAAATTATCATCACTTTCTAGGCTGGGATAATCATATGGTCAGCTGACATTGTGTTTTACTATGCCTCTCCTCTACAATGATAGAGGACCTTCTGTTATGGAAAATGTGGTTTCAGACTTGATGGTTGAGTCTCTGATAAATGGAATGATGACTGATTAGCATTATACTTACTACCTCTCATGTGTTTTGCATGGTGAAGAGGTCAAAATGATGCGCACATCAGACCAGTCCTGGAATGTACAAGGAAGTTCCTGATGGTGTGAATGGATGGGTGCTGCAAGATACCCATCCAGATAGCAAATGTACCACGGATAACCAAGGTTAGTGTCACAAACAGAGGAACACAAATGACAAGATTAGTTCAAAGACAAGCAACCAAGGTGCATAAATAGACAAGCCAGAGTTCAAAGCAGACAAAGAATGAAATCAGGAAATCCAATGTTAGATCACGTGCGGAGGAGGTGATTAGAATACAAACACAACCCAGCACTATTTTGCAGTCACAGAGCTCCTTTTATGCATCATTGCATGGGAAAGCATACCTAGTGTGCTCCTCTTTTCACCAACTACAGGATAACCCACTGTGGACATGTCTCTTGACTGGTTTCCGGTTGTATCCATGCAGGCAGTGCTGACATCTTCCAATGCAGTCTACTTCTGTTGCTGAGTTTATGGATGGGAAGAAATCATATACTTGCTCTTGCATGCTGGTTAAAAGATTACCTGGCAATCCTCTCTTGGGGTTCTTGCAACCACCATTATCAGTAAATATGAAATATTATTGTTTTAGATGCAATGCAAGAAGGACACATTCAGCTTCTGTTATATAGGCTGTTACCAAATTAGCCCTGTTATCCCAAAATAAAATAAGACCCATAAGAGATTTGGGTAGGAGGACTGGACCAGACTGGTTTAATTCAAAATCCAACAACTTTGTTGCACAGCCAGCAGCTTGTTGGATGGTATGTTTATTGTGGCAGGTTGATTGCTTAAACCTTCCAGCCTTGAGGAATTAACTTTGGTTAAAATAAACTGTGCCTGGGTAATATGGGCATTGCCAAGTCTCACCCATTGTTGTGCCCAGTCCCACCCAATAATGGAGGCATATTCACAGGCAACAGAAAATATGGTTTTAGGCCCCTTTTCATAACTTCCCGATTGTGTCATGTTGGAGTAGAAATACTTACAGAGGAGCATACTGTCCATTGAAATCATTGAACCCTTCACATCTATGTGCTGTATTGTAGGAACATTTTGCCCCATAAAGTGACCTCAACACAGCCCACAAATGGGTGACACAGGTTAATTTTGTGTATTGTGCTTTACCTGCTCTGTCCATTGCAGGGCAGGCAGATTCTTACCACTGCCTCCATAACATCATCTAGTCCTGATGGATCTACTGTCAGGTCAACACCGCTACAGCCACCTCTTTGGGTCCTTCCACAATCTGGGTTCTTCCACATGCTCTTTACTTAATGGGCTGGCCTTCTAACACCATCCTTGCTTCCAGTGGCATATCTAAATATAATAGGTCTCTAGTGTGAACTCAATATGATGCAGCTAGACATCGAAAGACTGAGCTGAATGGTGCTTCCTTTCTAAATGATGCTAAGTGAGCACAAATTGCATAAACAATGATAGGGCCCCCTAACCCACTGTTCAATCGCACCCCCTGCACCCCTATTGTTACGCCTCTGTTGCTTTTTCTAAAGCAAGGGATGTTCACACCAAATTTTGATTTGATTTGAATATCTCTTCTGTCAATTAACTTTCCATTTTATTAACAGAGACAAAAATATCTTATTTTAACATGTCTATTCTTGAAAGCGTTTTTACTGGGTGTATTTTTCAATACAACGCAATCCAGCCTGTCTCATCTCAATACCTCTCGCTCTCTTCCCCTAAGCTCTGCTATGCAGGGGATTAAAATCAGGTCCTTGCGCAAAAGTATTTTAAATGTATTCGTTTCTGATTATATATGGATTAAGGGACATTTTTTATATTTGCCTGGAGTTAAGCTCTAAAAATTAAACAGCTTATTATTACCGCCACATTGACCAGAAATTTACACCATAGTCGTTAAACAGTATTTCTTCCTCACTCTGGCAAGTACTAAGATAATGTTCTTAAGAAGTCAAGCAAGACCAGGCTTAGCCAGGCATAAAATCAGTTATATCCATCCCATTCCATTCTGATTGAAAGGATGAGCTGCATTTGTACGGTCGGAGTACTAGCCTGTTGCATGTAGCGGAACTACACCCACTAAAATGATCAAATCATCTCGATAGCCAGAGCGGCATGAATATTATGACCTTAGCATAATAAACCTGGAAATACAGAAGCTCTTTAAGTCCAGCCTGAATGGCATGCCGAGAGTGGCTACATAGCCAGCACTTGTGTTGAATTTATTTCCTGTAGATGTAAACTAGAAGGGCATTTGGAGCCCCCAGATTTTTCCCCTTCTGTCTCTTCCTTCACTTCTGACTCTACCCCTTTCAGTTCTTTTCCATTTACCTTTTTCAGACTCTGGAGCTTTGAATATCTCCTTATTGTCACGGTGAACTTACCTTGGGATCGGTTCTGCGTTGTCTCCGGGCGGCTGGCCGGGGCTCTTCCTGTCCATGCGGCGCCGAGCACGGCCACCTTCTCTCTTAGGCACACAGCGCGGCCGTCTGAGGCTGAATTAAAGGGCCAATGAGCCCAGAGTTTGTTCTGGGCGAAACACCCTTTAAAGTTTTAACGGGGCAATCAGCCCAAAGTTTATAGTATGCACCAACCACTTACATTCCTTTGTTCAATCACGTTGGGTTCAGCCCTGTAAAGGTCAGGCTATCACTGCCCATGATAGTGTTTAGCTGGGTGTGTCTTGATCCTAATATTTCCTGCTAAATCCCGTTGCCAACCTTGTTTGTTTGACCATCCTGTGATTGCCGCCTGGACTGACTCTTGCTTGTACCCTGACCAAGTTTCTGCCTCATCCCTTGTGCTGCATACCCGTGACCTCCCGGATTGACCTTTGGTTTGACCTCGACTCCTCCCTTGTCTCTTCCTTGGTGCTGCGATAGTTAAAGTGGACCAACATCTACTGCTGATCGGCCGGGAATCTGCCCAATCGGGGGTGCCCCGCTGTGTAAAACCCCCCAAGACCCCCAAAAATCCTACCTTTTCCTCATTCCAACGGCAGATGCGCGGGGCGCCGCCTCTCGCGCTTCCCTCTAGCAGGGCGCGCACCCTGTTAGAGGGAAGCGCGAGAGGCGGCGGCGGGCGCGCTCTTCTTGTCCGTTTCATATTCCAGCTTGTCCGTCCGCGCTGATTGGCGGAGCGCTCGCGCATGCGTCGTAGGAGCGGGGTGAGGTGAGTTTTTTTGGGCTTTCTGGGGGGTTTAACACAGCGGGGCACCCCCGATCGGGGTGCCCCGCGGAAGTGGACCAACACCCAGGATAGTGAAAATCCTGGGTGTTGGTCCACTTTAAGGACAGACTTCCCGTGCAGAGCCCGGATTGCTCAACATTACCTAGTCTCACCCCCTGTAAGCTCACATCCTTTGTGCTATGAAGTCCTGGGGGCAACCGTGTCCGCTGAGACGTGTAAAGCGTCCCAGCAAATGGGGGCTTGGCTAAAGATGAAGCTAGCAGCAGAGATTGGGGGTTTTGGGCATACCTAGAAGGCGGGTGTCCCACGGGGCCTGACACTTATCCTACCCAATCACAAACCACCCTTCAATATGTCCTTTTTAATCTATCACAAGGGATCTTAATGTTATCGTGTACTTTTAATACACATGCACACTATAAAAGTCAAACAAATTAATAAAATGGACTGAGAGAGCCCAATTTCGTGCATGTGCACTGCCACTCAAACAGTGTGTGGCGTCCTACTAACCAAAGCAGTCTAACTAATATAACACATACAGGACAGGGTTAAGCGTAGGACTGGCACAAATGCTAAGACGCCAAGTGCAGAGCAACAAACAATATTTATTGCACCAATTTCAGCACACACATATGACAACGTCCCATTTTATTTCCACTCAGCTTTTATATCTCCTTCTTCATGTGGAGTAGCCCATGTGCCTACCGGCGTTGTCATAATGGGCCGACAGCCTGATCGGAGGTACTTGCTCATCATTGTGGATATGTTTGGAGTGGCGTGGGTTTTTTTTTTTTTTTTTATTTTTATTCTCCTTTTAGTTATATTATCCCACATGTGTTTCCCCTACCGCCCAAACCCCCCCCTGCTCCCCCATACTTGAAGGAAATTTATTCTATGGTCACTTTAGTGGACTTCCAAGTCCTATAAGGAATTGGTTTATCAGATCTCTATATATAGGCCAATTTGTTAAGGCCAACTCGCTTTTGAGTTCCGATATTATAGTTTTAAACCATATCCCATTATCTGGTGGATCAGAGCTGGCCCATCGTAGCGTTATAATTTTTTTTGTTGCCCAAAACACCACCGATCCCAGCCGTTTTTTCTCTGTAGGCCAGCTCTTGGGAAATACTTACAGTCCCACCAGAGGTGCATTAAGGTAGCCGGTACCTGACTGCACCACCAAATAAAAGCGTGATATAAACTTAGTGCAGAAGATTCTTAGGGCAGGGGACTGGACTGATTTGATTGTGAGGTAAATGTTAGCCCAGTCGTCTTCTTCTATCCGAGTCCCAAGATCATATTCCCTAGTATATCCTAGTATATTCTGTTAGTATATCTGTTGTTAATTTCTTTATATGGTTATAGTAGGATGAGATTCTATTTGGTCTTTGTCTTACATTGAGAAAAATCTCCTGTATTGCTGTTGGTTTAAAAGTCGCTGATGGAAGAGTCAATGTTCTAATATAACTGGCAACTTGATATTGAGCTAAGGTAAATATGTGGGAATCTTCTCTTAGTAGCAACCCATTTGTTGGTGACCAAATGTGTGCAATTCTTGTATGGGACATTTGTTTATATTTTGTTATTTGTGCATTATGTTTTCCCTGGGGAAAATCCTGGTTAGTGGTCATTGAGCGCATCATATCTGGGAATGGGAATAATACTTTGTCTTTCAGGGTTGTTATTATCGTCGAGCATATATTATTCACAATAGGATTCATATGCTCATTTTTTTGTATTATTTCCTTTAAACTATTGGAATCACATGATGTGATTTCTTCAAGAGTTATGGGGTATAGCTCAATAGCTGGCCATATTGTGTTTCGATAAGTTATTAGCTATTCATCCACTCTTTTAAATTGAGCGGCCTTATAGTAAGCGCTAAGATCCGGGGCCCCCATCCCTCCAAGATCGGGTTGTTTGATTACTTTATATATGCAATGCGATGTTGCCTATTATTCCAATAGAAAGATGCGAGTCGTTTATTTAGCTGTTTTAAAAAGGCGGTCGGTATCGTTATTGGAATGTTTTGCAGTAAATACAGAAAGTGTGGTAAAAAGAACATCTTCACTGCGGCAATTCTACCAAGAGTATTTAACTGAGAGTTTTCCCATTTCATGGTCTGGTCTTTTAACAGTTTTTCTAAGGGGATATAGTTTAGATTAAATAATTGATTCAGAGATTTGGGTATGTTTATACCTAAGTATTTCAAGTGCGAGGTTTCCCACTGAAGATTGTTTGCGTGTTTTAGGATGTCAGATTCTTTCTTAGAGAGAGCAAAAGGCAGTATGATCGATTTCTGATAATTTAATTTGAGATTTGCATACCTGCCAAAATCCTTAACTACTTTGAGTGCTTTTGGAAGTGATGATAATGGGTCCTGTAATGTTAGAAGGATATCATCGGCATAGGCTAAGTATTTTATGTTGTTGCCACCAATCAGGATTCCCTTAATCGAGGTATCATTAGCTATGATATTAAGCAGTATCTCAAGGTGCAGATTAAAGAGAACGGGCGATAAAGGGCAGCCTTGTCTGGTTCCATTAGACATAGTTATTGGTTGTGATAATATGTCATTTATGTTCAGTCTGGCGACCTGATTTTTATATAATGACATGGTTTTACCCAATAAATTTGGGCCAATTCCTAGTTGGGTTAAGGATTTCTCAAGGAAAGTCCAGGAAACCCGGTCAAAAGCTTTTTCTGCATCCAGGGCCACGATAACCGCTTTAATGCTATGCTTTTGTATGTAGTTGATTACGGCCACTGCTGTGGCGATGTTCTGGTGGACCCCCCGATTTCGTATAAACCCCGTTTGGAATTGTGAAATTATATCTTGGACAAATGTTTGGAATCTGTTTGCGATGATTGTAGACAAGATTTTTACATCAATATTAATCAGGGAAATGGGGCGGTAATTTGAGCATTGGGTTAGGTCTTTGCCCGCTTTTGGAATTAGCCGGATTATGGCAGTATTCATTGTTGGTGATAGAGGCTTTTGTATGTCGATATCATTTGCTAATCTAAGGATATAGGGCGTTAATTGTGACTGGAATGCTTTGAAGTATTCTGCCGGAAAGCCATCGGATCCATTGGATTTGCCAGTCTTTTGTAGTGTTATGGTGGTCTCCACCTCTTCTAAAGTGAATGGCTTATCCATTTCTTCTGCTATTTCTTGCTTAAGTTTGGGGGTATCAATGGTTTTAAAAAAATTGTCGTAATCGGGGGGTTCCTCCTGGGCTTCAATATTATATATGTCCCTATAGAAATCCATGAATTTCTTCCGGAAGGTATTTAATCTTGCTATCCTTATTGCAGATTTTATCTATGAAATTACTTGCCCTATGATCTGTGAGGTGGTCTGCCAGGATTTTCCCGCTTTTACCCAGGTTTAAATTTTTTTTTAAGTGATTCCTCATTAATTCTGTTCTTTCCGATGATATTATATTGTTCAGTTTCTGTCTTTCTATACACAGGTTCTTGTATACATCTTCTGATAAGGAAATCTTGTGCTCGTTTTCCAGTTTTGTTATATTACCTAAGGTATCATTGATTAGTTGCTCTTGTTGTTTTTTCTGGCGTGCAGCAATTGAAATGGCTATGCCTCTTATATAGCACTTGTGGCATTCCCACAGAGATTGTATTGTGGTTTCCTGATTATCATTAAGTGTAAAATATTCTGTAATTGCGGTTGATAATTGTGCTTAAATATCTGGTTTGTCTAACATTTTGCGGTCTAATGACCATATTCGTTGTTCTCTGGATGTATTATTCCATGCAAGAGACCATATTACTGGGGCATGATCTGATAGCGTTATGGGACCGTGTAAACAGGATAATACTTCTGTTAGAAGGGATTGGGAGATAAAGATATAGTCTATGCGTGAGTACACATTATGTGCCCGATTGTAGCAGGTGTAGTCACGAATATTGGCATGAAGTGTACGCCAAGCGTCAACCAGTTTCAGTCGTCTAAAATTCTGCCACAGTGTTTGATTATGTAGCGTTTCTGATGTTTTTCGTGGTCCTCCCGACGTATCCAGCTTATTGTCGCTTATGAGGTTGTAGTCCCCTCCCCAGATTATGGGTCCCTTTTTAACCGCATCAAGTTTTTTTATTACCTTGCTTAAGAAACGCTTTTGTCCCTGATTAGCTGCGTAGGTGCAGACTAAGGTACAGATGCGGCCTTTCAGTTTGCAGACACTTATAAGTAATCGTCCTTCTGTATCCCTATAATTTGTTAATTGTTCAAAGGGACAACGATTTTTGATCAGGATCAATACTCCTCTTTTCTTTTTATCACTTGAACTAGATATAGTGCTTCCAAAGTCTTGGAAAGCAAACCTTGGGGTTTTACTAATCTTAAAGTGTGTTTCTTGTATAAAGCACACCTCAATCTTTTCTCTTAGTAGTTCTCTTGTGATTTTGCTCCTTTTGTAAGGGGAGTTAGCTCCTCTGACATTGTATGTACATATTTTCAGATCGCCAAGCAAACCTTGCTTGGTTTTATTATTGGTCATTTAGTGGGATCTGCAACTTTTTGTCGGCCGTTCCATTTATAGTGACCATGATTTTTCGCAGTTTTATTGTTCTGTTTTATCCTTCTTCCCCCCCCCCCCTCCTTCCCTTCTTTCCCTCTACCCATGCCCGCTCTGATTTAGGCTTACCGGAGGCTTTATCTTCCTCCATTTCTCTAACCCCTTCTTTCTTAGGAGTCTGCCTAAATCCTCCCCGCCCAGTTGCTCCTGTGAGTAATTGATATATATATTTAGTTTGTGTTTTTTTTTTTTTTTTGGTTTTTTTTTCCCCGTCACCTCTTTTCTTATTTTTTTATTTATATTTTTATTTATTTATTTATTTATTTTCTCTTTCCCTTTTTTTTCTTCTTCTTCATCTATTCAATCTTCCAGACCTTTCTCCAACTGCATCGGTCCGCTGTTCATGGTCTACTTATAGCTGCTGTATTAGTTATCAGTTTAATTAGTTTCTAATCAATGGCTGGACCAATCTTCATTTAGGAGGTTCTGTGGGGTTAGCTCCCTTGGTCCTGATCTTAATTCCCATTCAGGGATTATTAATTTTTCTCAGGCTCTTGCTTGAAGTGGTTCTCCAGTCAAAATAAACTGGAGCTCGGCTGACTGCAGCAGCACGAGGACATCCAGACTAATACTAACCTCTTTCACTTTCAAGCATGCTTTACGGTGCCCACATGACCACTATCAGCCTATTGGAGGTCGCCTAGTGGTCCGCAAACCAGATTAGCTAGCACAGCAGCTGTGGGTCAGATTGTTTAAGAGGTGATTATGGTACCAGGAAGAGCAGAGGTGTATTCAAATAGGGGGTTGTAGACCATCAAAACAGAAAAGCATATATATATAGAGTAGTATTAGGTTTGTTAATATTTGGACTGAAGGGCCTCTTAAAGATGAACGTTTTAGGTGTTGGGGAGTTAATAAAAACTCCCCAAAGCTAACCTGCTCGCCCACCCCTCCGGTTTCACAATTTAAAGAATGCAATAATGACACTCGGCACAGAAGAGCGCGAGATCTAAGGTGCGGCACGCAAGTTTTGAAGAGAGAACGGCTAGAGGCAAGTACGGCTAAGCCTGTTGCAATCAGTCAGTAACGGTTAATGGGGGAAGGGGGTGCAAGGGGGCAAGGAATGCACCATTCTTCATAAATAAGGCTCCTAATTTTCACAAATAACCCCCACTGTTAATAGCTTCAGTAATGGCCCCTTTGATTCCTGATGACCGCTGTCTGACTTCTAGCTGTGATCCAGCCTGTTACAGACACTGATCATTGGCTGCCTTCTTAATTCTTTGCCTTGGAGTTTGACTTCCAGCTCCACCAACCCTTTGTCTTTCAGCAATGGGCTCATGCTAAAGATTTAATGAAGCACATTTGGGTGTGCATCTGGGGGGTTTCACACTGTGGGGCAGCCCAATTAGGGCATCCCCAAGGACAGGAGCGCGAAAGTCTTTTAGACCCCAGGACCTCCAATGTTCCTCTTTAAAGGTCATGTGCATCGTTTTTCCAATGAGGTAAGAATAAATGTTTGAAAGTTTGGAAACAACAGCTCCCTATAGACTATGTAAAAGATGTTTTATTCTTTTCTGCATAGCCCGTCACCTGTAAAAATGCCCCATCACATGTGCAAGGGATTTTAGGAAAAATTAGAACAAATATTTTTATTGCACTCTTTTGTGTTAAAATGAAAAGGTCACCGAGATGCAGGCGGCAAATCACACCCAAATCTGCTCCCAGAGTTGAACTTGTTTCACTATGTAGAGACTGATTCATTACTAACACAGGTATCAGCTGATGAGCATCTGTATAGAGGCGCTTAGAGCGACCGCTGGCAGACGCTGTAAGCGGGTATCGGGCGCTGTAACAGAGCACCTCAGTCGCTATAGAAACCTGGCCGGCATTGATGAATGGGATGTATGTTGGGCGCTCTAACACCAGTACAGCGCTGCAGGGAACGAAAGGTAGCGCCAGCTCAGTGCGGCCAACTTTTAGCACTCCACACCATACTTATCAAAAAGGACACACACACAGCGTCAGCGCTCTAAATCTGGTCGCTATAGCATAGAGCGCCAGGCACTGTGTGTCTGTTTCTGAACACATATCCACCAGTAACAAAGCAAAAAACATGGAATGACATTGTTGTAACACTGTGACATTAACACTTTAGTGCCAGACCTGTAATGACAATTCTGTATAAAATATAAAAAATCCCAAAAAGTTTCTAAAAGTGTTTGCTTGTAGCCAGGAGAGGTCACACAATGATTTGAGCAAAAAAAAAAAAAATTGTCAAACACGCTTTTTAAACACAAGTTAATGAACATCCATTGAAATGTATGGGAGAGCGACATTGAGCGAAAGGTAATACCTGGTGCTCTGCCGGCGCTATACGCTGAGCCACCTGCAATAATACATGTGACGGTACATGGCACTGTTACAGTCGCTCACCAGATTCGCTTTCATAAATGTGGTTTTGCGTACAGCGCCTGGCGTTCACCAGACGCAGCCTGCTGCTACGAGGTGCTACCTGGCGCTATCCCTTCTTAAATAACCCCCTAAATCTTTAGCATGATTTTCAGTGTCTATTGTGAAAACAATAATAATCAGTATGTACAGCTAGATGGCCAGCAATGTTTTTTAAATGTATCTTTTGAATTTTCCAGGGGCAAATTGCTGAGCCTGCATCTTACACTAACCCGTGGGAAACAGTAGCAACAGCTACTCTGACTTTTGCACATTCCGATTCCGGGTTTTGGTCCCCTTTAAGGTAAGAGCATTTATTCTTTTAGTTCATAGAAAAATCTAACCTTTCTTTAACCTCCTCTACATGCCTCATTTTTCAAACACTCCTAGATTAATTCCTAACAAGGAAACCAATGCAATAACCTGGGCAAGCCTGTGAAAATGTATTCCCTTTCAAAGGCCTGGGAAAAGCTAATGTCATGTCAATATTCGAGCGCCGGAACATTCCTCTCTGCGGAGAGGGTGGAATTACGGTGCTTTTAGTGAAAAATTGATTTTCTTTTCCTCAGAGAGCCAATAGAATGGAGTGTCCGTGTGCGTTCTACCATAATATTGCTTCTGGTGGCATCACAAATATAATAATTGCTCAAGCTCAGAGAATGGCCAAGGTACCGACCTGTGAAGCCGGGGGAAAAGTTTAGGCAACTTCTTCTGGACCAGCAAAGATTCAAAATGGCGCCCTCCACCTTACACTCGTGCCTTAACTCAAGTGGTATAAGAGGAAAAGCCTGGACGGCAACTATAAAGCACCATCACAGCAACCACATGAACCCCTGATTCTGACTATCTGATTGGTGCATAACTCAGCCTTAGACTAAACCACCACTTATTCTGAGGTTAGGCACCCTCAGAGAATTTTTAACGGCTTGAGATTATGACCACACCAGGATAGTATATAAAGTTCTATTTATTGTAAATATACACATAAAAAAGTCATGCAATTTATTACAACAAGGTTCTTATCACTGTCTAAAAAATAACATCATGCCCTTCATGCCATTACCCCACTTACTATACAATCTGTGGTGAATCCTCGGCAAAATGAAAAAAGTGGTGAATCCTCAGCAAAATGGCGCCGCATTTGAGGACATGCGGGCCGGACCAGCGACGCGAGACGTCATATCCGGCGGTAGCCGGATGTGGCGTCAGATGCGCACCAGGTAATGGAGCGCATAAGAAGCGTCGCTGGTGCGGCGGCAGGAGAGTAGCGCTGCGCCCGCACTGATTCCGCGGGATGACATTCCGGGGGAACTGAGGGACCATCAGGAACCCCTGGACACGAGCGTGGGACACACCAGCCGCCGCGGTCATCAGGCACAAACAACAATCACCTATACAGGTACCTAGCCGGACCCATTTACATCATTAAGCCAGCTTGCATACACTAATAAGGACCACAGAGTGTATAAACGTTTTTTTTCCATGACACAGACTCCCATAAAGACGGCAGAATGGAACGCAGATATATCCCTCAGCAGGGACGGTTGTGATTCCTACACAGGACATAGTATACAGGTACAATTAATCTTGTGATCCTAAACACTAGACCGCTGTGCTTATTGGAGTTACCTTGCCCATATGGCTACTCTCTCCCTTGTTTTTCTCATTAATATTAGGGCAGTGTTCAGTACTACCCAACTCTCCCTGGGGTGAATATAAGACATGTCTCAAACAGGGGGATTGTATAAGGAATATATTCTACAATAGAGGTATTTTCTCTTTTCTTTTTTCTTGTCTCCCTTTTCCATCCCCAAATTGCTTATACTGGTTACATATAGTAATCCTATAAGATATTGATTATAATATAACTATGTATGAATTGTAATACTAATACGGTACTACTAAAATGACAATGACAATGATATGTATAGAGTGCTTCTTACATAGAATTCATGCATTACCAGTAGGAGACACTAACAATACTAACTAACTAATGGTTTATATTTGTTTGCCACAGTTTTCTAGGGGTATTGAGGAAGCCGGGATCGGCGAAACATGATACATGTCTGCCTCTTAAGGAAACAATATGAATCAGTGTACATAGAGCGCATGCTAGCATATGATAAGATTGTATAGTAAGTGGGGTAATGGCATGAAGGGCATGATGTTATTTTTTAGACAGTGATAAGAACCTTGTTGTAATAAATTGCATGACTTTTTTATGTGTATATTTACAATAAATAGAACTTTATATACTATCCTGGTGTGGTCATAATCTCAAGCCGTTAAAAATTCTCTGAGGGTGCCTAACCTCAGAATAAGTGGTGGTAAAGCCTGAACGGGCCATGGACTCAAGAAGTAACGTATACTATTTTGCGGCTTTTTAAAGGACAACTCAAGACACTTTTTTTAATTTAGTGGGCAGGGTTAGAACCGGGGCCATATGTCTTATTAGGCACCCCCAGATCTTTGCCTAGGGCAGCTACAGTATAGCAAAAAAAAAGTCCAAATTGCCATTGCTTTAATGCCCCTAATTATCTCCCAGCCACAGAAGGCTGCACAGAGTGTGTGTGAAGGGAGGAGAGGGTGCACTCATGTACTCATGTGACTGTGAGGTGATAAAGTGTAATGTACTTGCCACACACTGCGTGTTGGGAGCTGGGTCAGTAAGATGTATAAGGGGTTAAATGTAGCCTGCAGCACCGTCCTCTTCTCTAGTCATGTGACTCCTGCGTGTTGGAAGCTGGGTCAGTAAGATGTATAAGGGGTTAAATGCTTCCTGCAACACCCTCCTCTGCTCTAGTCATGTGACTCCTGCGTGTTGGAAGCTGGGTCAGTAAGATGTATAAGGGGTTAAATGCTTCCTGCAGCACCCTCCTCTGCTCTAGTCATGTGACTCCTGCGTGTTGGGAGCTGGGTCAGTAAGATGTATAAGGGGTTAAATGCTTCCTGCAGCACCCTCCTCTGCTCTAGTCATGTGACTCCTGCGTGTTGGGAGCTGGGTCAGTAAGATGTGTAAGGGGTTAAATGCTTCCTGCAGCCCCCTCTTCTGCTCTAGTCATGTGACTCCTGCGTTTTGGGAGCTTGGTCAGTAAGATGTATAAGGGGTTAAATGCATTCTGCAGCCCCACTACTGATGTAGTCATGTGACTCCTGCGTGTTGGGAGCTAGGAAGTCGGAAAGATGTAATGTGCTCACCTGCTCCTCTGTAATTTACCCAGAGTGCACTCTCCCCCTTCATACATACACACACACACACTGCATTTACCCTCTTACTTTTTTAAATTCAGATAAAGTCAATTGGCTTGATGCAGAGCCTCCCCGTTCAGCTCTCCCGTTGGTTTTTGGGCTTTGATTGGGTCAGGAAAGGGTGCTACATTGATTTTAGTGTGCGTTTATGCGCTCAGGTGTGCGCTCAGCCGCCTTTCCGATTGTCGGCTCGCACGAGGCTGTTTCCCGGCAAAACGGACGCCTCGTTCATTGTTCCATTTTTTTCAGTGATGCAGAGCCTTGTTTTCCGATTGAAATCACCCTAATAAAACGGGGCCGCCGAGCCTTCACTTACGGCAAGTCAGAGCAGCCGTATTTGCACTCGGGCAATAATATGCAGTCCTCTGTTGGAGCACATCAGCGGCGCCAGCTCCGTGGTCTTGTCCTGCTGAGTATGGCAGAAACCAGGCTGCACCTATTTGAGCTCACCCGCCTTACTGGGTATGTGTATGAAACTTGTATTGTTTGCCCACCCTGTCTGACTTTGTTTTTTCCCTTAACACACTATTTGGTAATTTTTTTGTTAGTATATTTTTAGCCTAATTTTTTAACTTTAAATTAAATGGGTTAAGTGATAGAACCCTATTGCATCATGTTCTTGCCCTCTTATGTAAGTAGTATTCCCCAGACTTTTTTAATGAGTGTACAGGTTGGATGTGCATGTATGCTCATTACAAATGTCCTTTCCTCCAACCCTACCCCGCTCACCTATTTGTCCCTCTTTTCTATTGTTGCAATGCACACCTTTTTTAATTTTTATTTTGTTTGTTTGTTTTTTTTTGTTTTTGGGCAGGAGACTCTGGCTATCCTTTGCTCCCCTGGCTGCTGACCCCAATCCTGCGCCCATCTTCACAGGCAGAGGAGCCCTACAATACTACCCCCAGGAGGACTCGCTCTGTGGTGGAGCGAGCCTTTGGTCTATTGAAGATGAGGTTCCGTTGTCTTGATCAGACTGGTGGGGCACTACAATATACGCCTGCAAAGGTCATAAAACTAATCATGGCTTGTTCCGCTTTAAGAGAGGGAGTCTGCCATTTCTGAGTAAAGTCTCATTAAAAAGGGTTTCACACAGTGGGGCATCCCGATCTGGGATTTCCAGGGGGAAGACCAGTGGCCGCTCTGGGTTTTTTTCTGCTTTATGTGAGGGAACCTGTGTTACTTTAAGAATAATGTAAAGGAGGTGGGTTATTCCATCCTAACCTGATTTGGTCATGATGTTTTAAAGCAGGCCAAAACCCATGTAACCCAGCCCTTTGGAGTGTGAAGAAATCCAGGGCTGGGTTACAGGCATCATGTCTCTGGGGCATTCCAATTTGGGATGTCCTGCACATCACTGCGGGGGAACGTCAGAGCTATACCAGGAGCTATGCCATCTTTACACAGGAGCAGGACGACATCATCATGGATGTGAGTATGCGAGCGTGCGTTTATGTGCGCGCACACATTCCTTATAATAAAAAAAAAACAAAGCGCAAGAATAGTCTGAAACAACTTAGTTTGTCACCTTAAATACAAGCCCACCTTAGTTTAACCCATGTACGCAGCTACAAACTAGGCTACATGCAGATAGAAGAACTAGGGCAATGTGAGGCAGCAAAAGGTTAATAAAGTGACTTTAGTTAGGCCAGGAAACTTGTTAATGTATTTTGTGGGTTAATGGTGGGTCCTTGTATCTTTTTTTTACAGATGATGCTGCGGAATCGTTTTTTTAGAGTTTGGGCTTTTCATTAAATCACGCTGAAGGTCCTGTTTAAAAAGGGCCCCAATAAAACAACGCCCAACCAAACCATAAAAACAATGCTAAACTAAGGTTGTTTTTCATTCACAGATCAAAGAAAAACACACCCACAAGACCCCGAGGCCTAATTTTTAACATGTTTAATTCAAATTTAAATTGTTTTTTACTTTTGTTTTATCCAAAAAAAAATCACAAAACCACAAAACCAAAAAAAAAAGTTGGATTAAAAAAAAACATAAACAGATTTGGTGAGTTGTCTTTCCTGCAAATGTACAATCACACAACATCATCACACATTTACATGACACAAAAGGTTTAGATATGGGACAAAAAATCATAAAAACTCACAAACAATTACGGTAAACATTAAAGGCAAGGAAGAAGGAACACCAAAGAGATTAAGGTATGCATTAATGGCAAGAAAGAAGGAACACCCAAAAATAAATTTGACAATATATATATATGTGTCAAATTGGCAGTTGGTGCCATATGCATATTCCAATGGAGGTTTAGGGATGTGCGCTTGCGTGTAGCCAGATTGGCAACTGAAGAGCCATGGAGATGTAAGTATACTTGGAAAAATCACCAAAATGGAAGGTCAAATACGACGGAAACCAAGCAGGTACGTTCAAAAACCAAGGAAAAAGCAGGGAAAAACGGGCCGCCCGTGTGAACGGGAACGGAAGCCCCGATCAAATTGAAGGCACCCGAGAGAGCAAAAAAAACTTCCCGAGTAAAGACAAATTGACGGATCAGTTAGGGAGCCATTCCGACGGAGGCTCTGCATCACATTTGAGCCACGATTCAAACGGGAGCCCCAGACAATCGGAAGGTTTTAAGCTCAGACCGGGGGAGGCTCTGCATCAGGCCCTATGTGGCTTACTGCGGGGGGTGGACATTCAACATGGCAGTTGCCAGGGAGCGGTGGTTGGCTGTTAGGCCCGCAAGTGCGTCTTAGCTGAGGGTGGATCAGGGTAAAGTTGCACAGACACAAAGCTGAACTAAACTGGTTTAATAAATGAGCACAGCACACAGTGACCTAATACAGACACAAATAATAGTGATGTACCAAAGTAAGTAAAACAATGCACAGCAAATAAACTATATAAGTAACAACACCCAGTAGTTACTATACAAAAGTCTTAAAGGAGCCACAGCACTCAATCCTGTTAGTTTGCAGACCAACCTACAATCTGTGTCTAAACTTGGTTAAAAACAGAGGGCTCGGTCACACACGTCTGCAGAAGTGCTGCACCACCAACGCCAAGGTGCCCCTGTGAGGTGCAGTCCTAACTCTAATCTCTGAGAGCCCCATTTGGGACATACAATGCAATAGATAAACTGGGAGCAGGCTTACCTGAGGTTGCCCTAAAACCTTGTGTGCAGCCCATGGGGTGGAAGGGTCAAAGACCTACAGCCTAGACCCCACACCCCATGTGCTTGCAGTAGTTAC
Source organism: Gastrophryne carolinensis (assembly GCA_027917425.1). Classification (NCBI taxonomy): domain Eukaryota; kingdom Metazoa; phylum Chordata; class Amphibia; order Anura; family Microhylidae; genus Gastrophryne; species Gastrophryne carolinensis. The sequence goes on along the minus strand of CM051241.1, from coordinate 133,278,803 downwards.
TATTCGCCCAAAACACAGCACAGCAACAATTCTCCCACGGTGACTGTTTACAGTATATACATATAATACATGAATGAAAGTGATCGAGCCGGTATGGATAAATGGCATATGATGGATGTAAAGGAATTACCAGGTAGAGAGACTGATTGAATCAATGGCTGAAAGAGGGTGCTTGGCAACAGGATGGGAAATACCAGGAGCTGAAACTGAGAATGACAGGAGCACAGAAGATAACAGGGACGGGACACCAGGAACTCGGGGAGCAGGGACCCCTGGAGCATCCATGTTGTGCAGGGTCTGTAGTACTGGAGTGAGTTCAGCATGGCCCCAGACCAATATATTGGGTTTTTTCACCATGACACCTCAAGTGTTAAAAGCAAGGCAAGCTTGTATGAATCCCAACACCAGGGTAATTTAAATGACGTAACAGAGGTTGGTAATAAAAACGACAATTCAATATGGGACATATCTAAACAACTAAATACGCTTAAGGTATTGCATTATTAAGCATAAGGAAGTGTTTTGAACCTCGCCACATCACCTCAGATGTGTATAGATTTTACATGCGACTTTTTATCACTGGTGAGCATAATAAAAACAGGCGGGTCATTTAAATTACCCTGGTGTTGGGATTCACACAAGCTTGCCTTGCTTTTAACACTTGAGGTGTCCTGGTGAAAAAACGCATTGAATCACTTAAAGAGACTTAAAGAGTACATCCCCGCAGAGTTATTGAATGTGTATTGAACAAGTTTTTTATGTTGTTTTGAGACCGCACCAATACGACCTGCTATACTCCGGTGCTGGGAAGAACGAAAAAACAAACTTTAATAATTATAAGTATAAATTCAGTTTATAGAGCGGCGTTTGTATGTGAAGGTTTTCCGTTGCTTGAGTAAAGTTCCATTATATTGGGTTATTGATTAACCTTCCCTGTGTCTCATTAAGCCAGGCCATGCAAACTGCAAGAACCAACTACTGGCGGCTGCTAGGCAGGGCCATATTTGGTGTCCAGGCTGCCCTAGGCACATTTTTTGGTTGCACCCCGCTGGTGCAAGAGGTGTAAATGCAGACAGTTTGGGTGTGTGTGTGTGTGTGTGTGTGTGTGAGGGGGGGGGTGTTAGTGGTTATATACATATAGTGTGAGTGTGGGGGGGGGGTGCAAGGAGTTAAATGCAGAGCCCTATACTTTTTACTGTCTTTCCAGGTTCCTGGCACACAGAAGTCTCATGACCACAGCCTAGAGGCAGGGAAATCAGGTTATGTTATAAGCTGAGCGAGGCCTCGGGTACAGACTACGTTTAGCCTTTTGCTCAAGAGGGGGCATTAAGGTGCCAGTAAGGGTTGTTATTAAATGAAGGCAGTGACAGCACACTCCATAGTACCCCCTCTGCAAGTGGCCACCCTAGGCACAGGCCTAGGGTTGCCTATTAGTAAATACAGCCCTGCTGCTAGGCAATACCAACGCAGTGAAGATATCAAATAGAACCCCTAGAAGGTGACTGGCAGCACTGCAAGTTAAACATATTCATAATATTAGCTTGGACACAGTGGGACGCCATCACAGGACCCCATAACTTTTATAATGCCAGATGGAAGGGCTGCAGGGGACAAAAAGGATGTATGTGCTTTAAGATGTTTTCCCTGGACTGTACCTTTAATATTTGTATTTCCAGTTTTCATACACATTACTTTTAATGTGTTTAAGTCACAGGTTAACAGCTTTATTCCTTAGATAATATTTTGAGGTTATTGCTGTGGACATGTTCAGTCCACTATGGAAAATGTCCTCAGGGTGCTGAGCTTATCTATTATTTTCTATTTCTTATGTTAGCAAATGTGTGTGTTTCTGGAAGCAGATTTCACTGACTGCAATCCGTTGGTGTTGCATTGCAAAGTACACTAAAACGTTGTGCCCCATCCAATAATTTTCCCCCACCTTATCTCAGCCTCATCTATCCCTGTCCCACCATCTGATCCCCTAAGATCTGCCCCAGTCTCTCTGCCCCATCCATTCCTGTCCTCCCAGTCTTGCCCATCCAATTCCGGGCCACCCTTCTTTGCCAATCCATGAATCTTTCTTAGTTTTGCCCTGAGAATCTATAGCCCCTCCCTCTGTGGGCTAATTTATAACTATCCCCCCCACAACAGCCCTCCACCCGGACTTTCAACTCTCACTGGATGCCTTTAAATGGTCTTTGGGGGGGGGGGGGGGGCATTATGACTATTGCTATGGGGCCCTGTGAAACCTATGTACGCTCCTGGGCAGGACAATCTCCGTTACTCAGTGATCCACTAAGGCCATTCCTTAGTTTACATTCTGCTGGATGCCCTCTGTGCAGCGGGGCTTGGAGCAGGTGCTCAGTTGCTCCAATACTTACCTGGCCCTGTTAGTTGGGGCACTTTGCCTCTGCACACAAGGAACACTAAGTGAATAGAATAACCTGATTTCACACATTTCTGGCCATCTTTTGTTTTGTCAGCAGTGCTGTAGTTGTTTTAACATTTTTTCCCCCAAAAGCGTTGTTGTTAAAATACATTTTTGGCTTTTAAACTCAAGTCCATTAGCCTACAGGTGCCCTTTCAATTTGAAGTTTTTGCACATACTTGCTCTGCTTTGTACAGAAACCCTTTTATAATTTTTTTGACCTCAGAACAATGATTTTAATGAAAAGCATATTTCAGGCGCATTTTTCATCCTCGGACTCTCTTATATGCAGCGCTCTTATTTGCCTTCCTTTTATTAGCAAAGCCTTTGTCCTCCCTCTTTGCGGTTGAACAAAGCAAGTTGTTTTCCAGATTTTTTTTACAGAGAGCAGAGAAGCTTCGTAGCCTTGAACTCCGGTTCAGGTTTTAATTAGTAATTTTCCCATTTATTCTACTTTCCTGAGCTGCATGGGATTTTGGGCTCCTTCCCCTGTATGTAGGACCTGAGACCTTGACTTGCAGCTGATGTATTAAACTGGAACCTGTACTCCAAAACTTTATTGTTCTACATTTGGATGGGGGTAGTGTAAAACCAGCAGGGTAAGTTTTAGATAAAAAGTGGCCCTGAGCAAAATGAAAATTTAACTGGCTGAGGCTAGGTAAAATGCGGCTGATTTAGCACCATTTGTAAAAAGTTTACTCCATTACATGAACTTTTTTTTTTTAAATGCCATTTGCTTTCGTCTACTCAAGGCAGGGATGCATAACCTTTTATGGTCCAAGGGCCACATTGTAATTTTGTTCTATTTCAAGGGGCTTCAATAAAATCTAAGCAGAGAAAACTCAATATGTTTACTGCACAAAAGCTATAACCTTAAAGAGGAGCATCAGAGGCCCTGGAGTCTGAAACACCCCAGGGCCTTCTGAGTTCCACTCCTTGGGGCATGAATAGGGATTCCCCACTGTGTAAAACTCCCCAGAAGCCCCATTTCACTGGCCTCTGCACTGCACCCGCATCCTGGCTTACCTCTAGCCATGCGTAAACTCGCACCAGCCTTTCTGAATGGGCGACACGGGCTTGCGACAGCTAGGAGGTGAGCGGGGGGTGCGACCAGTAGCGCACTCAGCTCTCTTCAACGCCGCTCGGTTGCTTAGCCGTCAGAGGCGCCGAAGGGAGCCGAGTGAAAGCGAGTGCACTGATTGGCTTAGCCAATCACCACTCTCAATCTCCCCCAAGTCTGCGTCGTGGGAGCAACAAGAAGGTGAATGACCTAGGGGCATACACACAGCGGGGGAATGCCAATCCAGGATGCCCCCTATGAGAGGAACAACATCCCGAAAAGTGAAAATCGGGTGTGTTGTCCCTCTTTAAAGCATTATATATGCTTTTATGTATATGCAGATGAGGGCCGAGGTGAGGTGGCAGGAAGTGGGCAAGGGTGAGGTGAGAAAAGCTAATCTGAGGTGAAATAGGAATAGCTGAGAAGATTAGAGGTGAGGTGTAAAAAGAGGGCAGAGGTAAGAAGAGAAGAGGTGAGGTAAGGAGAGAAGAGGTGAGGTAAGGAGAGAAGAGGTGAGGCAAGGTAGAGGTGAGGTGGGAGGAAGTGGGCAAGGTCCAGCAAAAAAGTAGATGCGGCTTGAGGTAAGGTCAAATGGTGAGGTGGGAAGAGGTAAGAGGATTAAAGCTAAAGCAGTGGGCAGAGCTAAGCGGAGGTAAGGTGGACAAAGGTGAGGTCAGGATAGGTGGGCTAGTCAGGAGAGACAGGATAGTCAGGAGTGCCAGGAGCTGCAGATCGTGCATACGGCCATGGCTGGCCCCTTGGGGTACTCAGAGGGAGCAGCAGCATCCTGAGGGGTCAACAATGGGGTGGCAGATCTTTTTGGCAAGGTTTTTTTTTCTAATGGACTGGTTCAGTTTTTCCAGGTGAGGCCAAGATGGTTCCTCCTTAGCTCAGGCTCTAACAGATTTTGTTTTTGGGTGGGAAATTGGAGGGTGCACAATGTACTTTGTCCTAGGAGGAGTTGGAGCACCAGCTGCCAGATTAATTTTTTCAAGGTTAGGAAATCATTGGTGGGCACAGTTTGCTTTGGTGCCATTCAATGTAACACTGTCCTGGCTATAGCTTATTATTCTGACTCACCAGATGGCAGTAATGTGAATCCTGTAGAGAGCTTCACCTTGTCTGTGTGTCTGTGACGGATGTGTTCTTACTCCATAAGGCTTGGCAGATAGCTTACTCGGCAGACATGAAGATACGTAGATACATTTCAGAAGCTTTATTTCAGTAGAGAATATTGAAATAAACACTTCTTACAGAGGAATCTTGACATGTATGCCTTTTTTTACTCACCCTGGCCCTGCAGAGAGAAAGTAAGTATCTTAGCACCCCAGAGGTTGAAGGGACAATATCTGGAGCAGAAAGACCACAAGCAAATAATTAAGACCCTAACCCTTTCTCTTCCACTATGCCTTGCACTTTGGGGCTGGAATACTTACCTTTACTTTGCGCCACTTCATGTTTGGATGACTTATTAACAGTCACACAAGCTTGTGGCTACCTCCTACTCTAACAGGAGCTGCTAGAGCTGCCTCTCCTGCTGGAGCAGGCACAGCAGATGCAAGCCTATGTGGCTGGTTTCATGTACCCCCTGTATGAAGGCTAGGGATGATGTGTGATGATGTAGCCCAGGAATAAATCTCCAAGAACAGGGTTTAAAATATGCCCGAGAAAGCAAAACTTGTGATTTCTTTTTTTATTTCTTGGGACAGGACTATTGCTGGGGAGATTGGGTAATTTAATTTTACATCACTAGTGGGTTTGGGTCCACTTTAAATGCAGTAAGAATGAAAAAAAAATGGGCTCAGCCAAGAATAAGAAGTGCACTCCTACAGTAACTAAGTAAACTTTTACACCTGCAAAGGAACTTAATTCCAAACATAGGGGGCACAAGCATAGAAATATATTTTCTAAATCTACCAAAATATACAAAGACAGCACAAACGGCATAGACCTGTTAAAAACAAACCAACTAGCTGATGTCTGAAATATATATAATAATACCGAAAAATATCAGGGCTACATTCTATATTATAAATATTATTAAAGTACTCTAGTGCTTTAAATATTCTCAGATAACACTTGAATATATAACATATCAAAAAACAATATATATATCAATAAATCAACAATAAAAAAACCTCATAAAGTGTAAAAAACAACAGTGCAATAAGGAAAAGATCATCCTAGAAACTGCCCAAAGTAATAAAGACTGAAGTGACTCAAAGATTAAATAGAAAGGCCCATGTACCTAAACAATTATGAAACACAGAGACACCAGATAGTAAAAAGAGATAATAATGTCCTGTAATAAATCTGGATCAAAGATGAAAGCAGTGGACTTGTGTGTTCCATTGTGCTCATCACAATTCAGAAAAAGCTGGATTATAGTCTTCCCTGAGGAAGCCAGTTGGGTGAAACGTGTTTCAGGAATCTGAAAAGAAAGGATACACCAAAACCTAACTAAACCAGCCAAAGCCTAAGGTTGAATATTTATGTAATGTATCATATTGAAAATTATGCAATAATTTTGTTTATATACATAAGTGTATTACATAAAAAATTTGGTGAAATAGTTAAAACCTTCTTTGATTAGTGAGATTAAAGTGGGCATCCCACTTCCAGAGAGAGCTCATTTATACCCATACAGTCAAGATTTACCCACTCTCTTAACAACAAAACAATTTTCTCAGGGTGGGCCAGTAAAAAATTGCAGGAAAGCGGACCTATTTTCCATCTTTCTGGTGATATAATTCAAACATCAGCTTGTTTTTGTACATTTTGAATAAACATTGGTAGATTTTAAACACATATTTTTTGGCTGTGAACATTATGTTTAGAATTAATGGGATTGGCAGGTCAAAATCAGCCACTTACCTTTCATAGAGTGGCTCCAGTGCTGTCCTTTCTCTCCTTTCTGCTTCCTAATTCTGGTTTCCATTTCCACCCCCCACTTCCATCAACCTTCAGGGGACTAAGAAAGGAAACACCCCCCACTCTCTGCCCAGACGTCCTGAGTGGCTGCCTTTTTCTGCACTTATGAAACCCCGTCCTCCTGCATCCTCTCAGTGTGCTTACTTCACATCGCTGTTGCCACACCCACTTTTCCTCCTATTTTTTTCTCAGAATCTCCAATGCTCTAACACTTTTAAGATAACTTAGGAACCACTGGGTCTTTTTGAAAACGGATTGAAGTTTGGGACAGTGTAATGTATAGACCGAGACAATGGGACAACAATAGGGCTCACCTAAGGTGGTTTCTTACCTCTTATATGCAGTAAAACACTTGGGAAACCAGACTAAGGGGGTTATTCATCAAGGGATAGCAGCAGGTAGTGCCTCTTAGCAGCAGGCAGCGTCTGGTGATCGCTGGGGGCTGTGTGCAAAACCACATTTATGAAAGCGAATCTGGTGAGCAACTCTAACAGAGCCATGTAGCGTATGATTCATCATTACAGGCAGCTCAGTGTATAGCGCTGGCGCTCTAGCTTCCAGAGCTCCAGGTATTACCTGTCGCTACCTGTCACTCTCCCATACATTTCAATGGACGTTCCTTTTCTTCTGTTTAAACAGGGTTTTTTTTTCTCATTTATTTTTTTTTTGGTGTACTGGTGAGTGCCAAACATACATCACATTCGTCAATGCAGACCAGGTTACTAGAGCGACCGAGACGCTCTGTTACAGTGCCGCTATACAGATGCTCATCTGCCGATACCTGGCATTAGTAATGAATAAGCCTCCACGTGGACTAAGAAGCAGCATCTTGTGAGCTGTTCATGGTGCTGAATACCTCTTGGAACAGATTCTTGTGTTCTTAAAGTGGTCCTCAAGTCTGAAATAACTTTTTCTGATTTGGGATAACTTGCAGTATAAAAAAAAGCAATCAAGAGACTGTGCTAAAATACCCTCTTTTGGGTCCAACAAAGCAGCAGCTGCAGCAAGAGCGGCTCATTCTCCACTGCTGCCGTGGAAGTTCATCTTGTGCTTTTTGTGCACCTATATTCAGACGAAAGTTTAACTCGTCACCTTCCATCCCCAGCTCAGTACCCCAAAACAGCCAGTGTTTCTTCTTTTTCTAAAGCCTTTGCCCAATAACCATAAAAACATGAACTGTATGCAGTCACCATATTGCTCCCTGGCCAAGCAGCCCCGCCCCCAGTGATGATGTGTTCAGTTACAGTACACACATCTCAGCAATGGGGAGCATTCAACCTAACTGCCATTAGAGCTGATTTAGCACCGTAAGAATTGTTTTCTTTTTCATAGTTTGTTGATCATATTATTTATAGTTTAACAATTCGTAATGTATGATAGGTTTGTATTTATTCATTGTAGCACTGTGCACTTTATTTAGTTATTTATTGTTATACTGTGTTCTCCTGGGGGGGCATTTGGGGGGAGGGTTTTTGATAGGGAGGGGGTTAGCCCCTTGTTTTCAAAAGTCCTTGTGCTTGTGTTTTTGTTTTTATCTCTAATATAATTATTATTCATTATAATTGTGCTGCAGCTACTTTTATGGGGCTTTTTGTCTCCCTTAGCAGAGGACATTAGATTTTTTTAAATTTTCCTTTGTGCAGTTCAGCATCATTTTTAGCTGTGCAGATTATTTAAAAATGTGCACAGCTAAAATGGTGCTGAATTGCACTAAGAAAAAAAAACATTTTAAAAATGTTTTTCTCACAGAAAAACGTGAAACGTTGAATCAGCCCTAATGTGACAGTTTACAGGCTGATTCATTATTAGCGGCAGTTAGCGACAGATGAGCGTCTGTAGCAGGCATTTTCAGAGCGCCCGCTAGTAGTCGCAGTGCTCGGCCGTGAGTCGCTACTTTATAGTGACTCAGTCGCTGTTCAGTTATGTTGAATACATTGTGAGGAGTCGCTATTTGACCAGTACAGCGCTGTATGGGAGCACATGGTAGCGACTGCTCATAGCGACCGACTCACACCATAATCAGCAAAAAAAGGGCGCAGGAGGTGGTGTGTTTAAAGTTTGTTTTCAAGCATCTATCAACTAGTAACAAAGCGAAAACATATGGAATTACATTGTAGCAACATTGTAACATGAACACTTTAATGCCAGACCAGTAATGTCATTTTTGAGGAAATATTTAAAAAATGAAAAAATTATGAAAAAAATGCTTTTTCAATGGCAGAAGAGGTCAAATAATTATTTGTGATTTTTTTGAAAAAAAAAAACCAGTTTAAAGAGAAGAAAAGGATCGTCCATTGAAATGTATGGGAGAGCAACAGGTAGCGAGAGGTCATACCTGGCGCTGTGCAAGGCTGAACGCTGGCGCTGTTTGCTGAGGCTGTGAAAACGATGAATCAGACGCTACATGGCGCTATCCCAGTCGCTAAACAGATTCTTGATAAATGTGTAATTGCGTGCCGTGTCCGGCGTTGACCAGTCGCTATCTGTCGCTACCTCTCATTAACCAGCCACTACCTGACGCTATCCCTTCTTAAATAAGGGCCTTAGTTGTAACTGAACTGATTAGCATATGGCAGGCCATTCACGATTATACTACTTCCTGTTAGTCCTGTTATCAATATTGGGCAAAGGTTTTAGTAAAAAAAAGAAACACAGGCTGTTTTGGGGCACTGGGATGGGGATGAAATGTGATGACATAAACTTGCTTTCAGAGTATAGGTGCACTTTAAGATAGGTGAACAATTTTTGTAGTGAAGTAGAGATATTTTTGTACTATGGGGACAAGAAAGCAGGAGCGTTTTAAGACATAAGTGTTAAGTTATATGCACTATCACGGAGCAAAATATCTTAAAATTTTCCTAAATAAAAACCTGTTATATATACCAGACCGAGGGTCAAAATCCTGGGTTTACATCCTTGGATGTAAGATTCTCTGTGCGAGACTACAGTATGGTGTCCGCCAATGTGCATTTGCGCGTCCTGGCTACTGGCCTTCTACCCCACATGGTTGCCATCAGGGTTCGCTGGAAGCCCCCTGTGCACATCATAGCTGTTGGTTGCTGGTTCGCTTCCCCATATGACCACCATTGTCGTTGGCTGCTGGTTCGCTGCCCCATGTGATCACAATTGTTGTTGACTGCTGGTTTGTTGCCCTATGTGACCATTGTGGGATGGTGAACTGGCAGACAGTGGGGAGGCAGTGCAGAGTTCCTCCAGTATCAGGCATGATGCTAGCAGAGAGTTGACCAGCAGTCATTTCTGACTGCCAGAACTAAAACCTGTATTTGCCGGCCCTAAAGTGTAAAAGACTCTAGAGCCAACTGATTCCCGGCTGGCCACATCACAAGCTTTCACACGCATGCTCCTGTCCCCAACCATTCAGATAGGCTGGGTGTGGAAGCGTGCTTAGCTACAGGGAAGCCAGGGATGTGGTGGCCCGCGAGTGCAGAATCGCGGTAGAGGTATACCGGCGTCCCCCAGGGATTCACACAGCGGGGCATCCCTGCCCAGGAGTAGGCTAGCGGCCAGCCCTGGAATCTTTTAGCCTCCAGACAAAACATGTATTCCCACCACTCAAAGGATATAGTTCCCCTTTCCCAACTTTCACACCATAAACAGTGTCGAGCTTGGGCCACCTTGGGCCAACCAGAGGGAATCAATATTGGCGGAAGATATTCCGGACCACTTGATGGCCAGTGGGTATCATGGCAAAGGTAAGGAAAGCTATGGTCGGTTCTAGGAAGGATTTCCTCTGATGGACCCCAAAATGCTTTGCTCTGGTGGGCCCAAAAATGATTTCGTTTAGTAGGTCCTAAAAAGATTTCCTTTGAGGGGCCCCAGAATGATTTCCTCTAGTAGACCTAAGATTGATTTCCTCTGGTGGACTCCAAAAATCGATTCCTCTTGTGGGGCCAAAAAGTATTTCTTCAGGTGGTTTCAAGATGTTACAGTCCGACCCTGGGTATCCTTACCCTCTTAATAGCCTACTGATTTTATTAATTTAATCTTCTTCCCTCTATCTTACAAAACAAACAAAGAAAAAGAAACAGGCCTTGCTGCAGTAAAATTCTGCACTGGCTCCTATTGTTGCACTGAAGTCTGCAAATGATTAGATAATACATTTCATTTTTATTTCAGGCTGCAGTTATAGTTTGCCTATCTCTTCCCAGCTCCCAAAATATGATATTATGAAAGAAAATGGCAAAGCGTGTTCCTGGCGATCTAATAAATAATTCTCAATGGTTATATTAGGTCTAAATGTTCTGCTTCACAGCAGATGTTGAGCGCTGCTTCGATAAAACTTCATAGTGGATTCTCTCTTTCCAGTAGTGGCTGTCAAAATTGAAGAAATGGTTCATAAATCCTTCTTAGCGTGTGAAGACTTGGTGCCTTTATGCAAAATGCGTCCATAGCCCCTGGGTTATGGAGACATTAGAAGCAATACCATGGAAATGTCACTTGTGAGAAAGGGAAGTGACAGAGGAAGTTTAGCTGCTATTAGAGGACAGTGCGTAAAGCATTGATCAGTGTGGGAATGTTTCAGGATCATGTACCTGAGGCTAGTTCCAGGTCCACATGGGTGGTTTGGAGCATACTGTAAATGTATTCATAGAGTTACATTTGTTTACCTGAACAAATGGGTTTTAAAATATATTAATCTTCCTCAAGTTGGTTAACATATTTAAGCAATCTTCCCAAAAATGTTTTCATATCCATGGGTGCTTCTCTAAGGAGGCGAGGTGAGGCAGCTGTCTTGGGTGGTGGAAAAGGGAGAGGCGGTAGGCTGTGTGGGTAAGGGTAAAAACTGTTTGCATCAGCATCAGACTGTAAGCGTCAAGGCTGGGCTGAGTGTAAACAATTATAACCAATATCTCCTAGGAACCAATATGAACAAATATGTAAACAATTGTTATTATAAAAAACATCAATAGAAATATCAATTTCAATACAATTTAATACAATAATAGCTCATGCCTGGTTAAACCAGATTTGTACACAATTTAACAACTAAAATAATAACCTAAAAAAAAGTATATATATATATATATACATACATATATATATATATTAGTAACTGGCTAATGTTAATGCAATGGATAAATGCAAAAGACTTTAGACTTTTAGACATCTAGTATTTCAAAGACACATTGAAACAAATGGAAATAAAGACTTATATTGGGGTACAATAATACAACATACAATCTAATATAAAAAAAAAAAAACAATACGGTACAACATACTAGGATCGAGAATTATATGTCAATGTATAGTGGTTAATGCACACTTAAGAGCAAACCTAAAAGGCAAAATTTACTCTCCTGACAGGGGAACCTATTAGCGGACCTCCAAGCTGGCAGCCTCTTGGCTCTTACAAGGCTCTCCCCTCCTCCTAAGGCTCCCTACTCCAAGGCTCTCTGCCCAGTTCAATTATACTGCGATATTCCTTTGATGTCCAGACTTGTCCTTCCCGTTTCACTACCCTGAAACTTGTGAAAACGCCTTTTTTCTCTTTCTATTTGTCCTCATTTATATCCAATCTCTTCTCTACATTCCATCTATCTCACTCCAGTTTTACATTTTCTTCCTCTTCTTTCCTTCTCTCTGTTTTCCACATTCCCTTGTTCCCTTTCTGTTTTTCCCACTTCCTAATTTCTTCGTCTCTGTCTTTTTTTTTTTTTATCACTCTCTTGGACTTCCATCTTCAGTCTTTCCAGAGCTATCTTTCATTTTCTTCTTCGATTCCACATTCCCTTTCTCTCTCTCTGCTCCCCCTGCTTTCTTCCTATTCTCTCTCTTTCACATTCTCTCCATCTCTACCATTTTCCATTCATCTCTATTTATCATTGCCCTGGTGTGAATTTGTCTTTTTATAATACTTTGCACAGGACAAAATGTATCCTAAGGCTGGCCCTGTTTATATATATATATATATATATATATATATATATATATATATTAATGACAGCTCAAAATGATATTGGAGTATTTTGAATGGCAAAGGTCCGTTGAACTTCAACAATTGTGCTTAGCAAATGACAAACATTACTAGAGTCCTGAACTGGCAGGACGAGCACAGCCTGTACTGTGCGGTGATGTGTGGGAGACCCGCCGTCCCAATCAGGATGCGGACTCCCCACTTGTCACCTGTTGCCAGGCATCAACGTCTGGCTGGTGCTTCACTCCCCCTTTTTCCCTGACAGGTGGGGATTGCTTTGGCTGTCGGTGGTGGGGGGGTGATCACCTGGTAAACAATCCCAACCAGGCAACCTCCGGAGGACATAGGTCAGCAGCAGCTTTCACTTATATCACTTTATTTTGTATTTTGTTGATTATTTCTTCTTAGATATTTTTCATTCATGACTACATGTCCCGGTGACATAATAATGACATCAGGTGGGAATTCTGAACTCTGGCTTTTAGCCTGTCAATTTACTTTGTCTGCTAGTGTGTATCTGTTTAGCAGTCTTTTCCCTGATGAAGGGGGGTTATGACACTCCGAAATGTTGAATATTACAGACTGCAGAATATCACTTATATGTCACTGTATGATTTGCTAATATAGTTCTTCTGCATATCTGATAAGCCGTTCCGGCCTCATTGACTTACATATGACACAGCGGCGGTACCGCGGACCTGGCACCCCCAATAGACTACGTTAAGAGTGCACCTGCCATTCCGCATTATAAATTAATTCATTAAATTTATTAGTGGTGCAACGGGAATAAGACTACAATAAAACATCTTTGGTGGAAACGCCTTAGAACATAAAAATATCATGAGGAGACATTAAAGATGACCAAAGCACAACTCAAGCTAGATTTACCAAGAGATGTAACATATCTGTCACTGGCCATTGTAAATTCTAATGTTATCGATCCTAAAGATGTAATGCATTCCTTGGCGCTATCTACCTTCAGGACAATTATTCCATCACGCTGGGCGACAGATATCCCGCCTAAAAAGGATAAATGAATAAGGGAAATGCACAAAGTGATATAACTGGAAGAACATGTGGCATATCATTCTTTAGATTTACGCAAAACACTATCAATAAGACGAAGAACATAGACTAGCTCATGGTCGCTGAAGTCTTGTTGTAAATTCATGAGCAGCTACATAGGGGAAAAAGAGTGGACCTGTAACAAGGAGACCATCATGACCACAGTGTTTCACCTACTCAATGGACAACTCAATGCCATGGTACTGTACATTCATTTTAAGCTATTTAAGAGGGTTATTTAAAAATGCTAAGGCCATGTAGTGCCAGATGAGTTTCAGGTGAAGATCAGGTGTATTCATCAAGTCAAAAATCCTGTGATAGTGTCAGGTAGTGTCCCATCTATCATCAGAGCCAGTAATGGGATGAGTGCCAGATAGGACCAGGCACTCACCCTGCACTATGTGGACTTATCCCATACATTGCAATGGGTTGGGATGGTTATAATCATTTATGGTTTTTTTTTTGGCTGGTGCATGTGGCACGGGAACTTTTGTGTTGCGCTGCAAACTTGTGACGGGGTCTTTGAGAAAGCTGTCATGATTTTTTAGTGTCCCTAATGCAATTCCCATTTTTATTTAAAAAAAAATCCAGGACCCTAAAGATTAAAAATTGGGATTCCAACAGGTGCTGTGTGCCTGAAATCCTGTGTTTTGAGTGCCTCTGAGAGCACTATGTATTTTATAAATAAATATATTCAGCTTGCGGCACTCCCGGGCGCCACTAGGTGTAGCTAGCGCATAGACATATAAAAGCCGTGGGGTGCAAACACTGCCTGGCCAGGAGCACTACAGCTGACAGCGCCGCCGGCCTAAAGCCGACGTTGCGGTGCGGGCGCTGCTGAGCATCTCGGACGAGGAGCTCAAGTGCCACCCGCACCTATAATAATAAATTAGCCTCTAAATGGACTGTTTACCCAAGAGCAGTAATAAGGCAGCAAGGAGCTCACCTGAGGCCTATCCCATCTGCCACTCCTCCATTTCCTGCAATGCAGGGTAGAAGCTGTAGCAGGGTTCCACATTTTTTCCTCCTTTCAATTCCATTCCTCCAGGACCATGGAAAAAAATGGTCAGCCAATCCATCCCTTGGAGCTATCAGCATGAGTGAGCATAGCAAGCCACAGTGGTCCCACAGCTAACAGTCCACAGCAGATTGCACACATGATTCATAAAGCTGCATCATGACATCCCTTTCTAGCTGAGCCCTGACTCAGAAATTGAAGTGAAGAAAGCAGCTTAACTTAGAATACTTAGAACCAGGTATGTTGATATGCTTCTCAATGGGAGATAAAAGGGGAGGACGTTAGAGCATTCCTTGAAAGGGATTTTCCTTTTTTTCTAATTTGGGTCTACAGTCCCTTTAAGCCTCTGGTAGGTTACAATATACTGTAGTATGTAGCAGTTTGAGGGCAATGCTGTTAGTCTGTGCTATGACTCATGATTGTCAAATACAATTTACAGATAACATTTACAGTACTTGACCGATAGATGTTTACTGAAAATGCTTAAAGGGCATGTAAAGCCAAAGTAAAAAATATTCTCCCGGAACTTCCAGCCAGTTTAATAAGCAGAGAGCTCCCGGTTTCCGAGTTTGGATTTCTCCATGTCTACACATGCACCTGCCTTCCCTAAGGACAGACAGTGACTTTGCACAACCCTCCAGTTACTGCAAAGTTTATGGAGTGGGTTCAGCACCAGCTGCAAAAAGGGCTCTTTCGAAGAAAAATGAAATACAGGGGCAACATATCTCACAGTGTTATATATTTAGATGGGAGTTTAAACAAGCCTGCCAGCTCCCTGCTGAGAGTTACATTGCGTTACATTGTTATATCCAGGCTGCTGCTGATGTATTCTAATTGCTTCTATCATAATCTGCTGTGATACATTGTAAAGCAGTCTTGAGTCTACTATTGTAACGTAAATATCTCACAGATAGCTCACAGCTTTCTGTGATGTGTGCATCATGCTGCTGTGATGGAGAGAACACCGTGAAGATTGTCTCCTCTGTAGAAGTTTTTTTTACATCTGGTGCTGAATCGCCCCCTAGGTAGACAATAAAAGTCTTTTTTTTCTTCAAAAACAGAGTGCACTTTTTCGCACCTGCTGCCTAATGTGCTATGTGTTTTAGCTTCTACCACCCTGGGGTGACCACTGGTCTCAATTCAGGTGTTATTCCCCACAAGTTTCAACTGTAGCCTAGAATATGGCTGCCCACTGTTCTTAAAGTCACTATCCAGGCAAAACCATACAAACACAGCTACTCCCCCAAAAATTGAGGCTAAAAACTGGCCTCGCTGTCTGGTTAGAATTAGTTCGTGGAGTTCAAAGTGATGTTATGTATCAAAATACATACGGTAATATGTCTACACACAAAACAATAATAATGCATTTACCAAGTGATATGTAATTCTTAAATTATGAACCACTAGTGTAATACTGTAGCTTATCTTAATCTGATATCAAAGTGTATACAGTCAAGAAATGCATGGTGTATCCTCAGTTGCTTCACTGAGGTCAGGTTAACTGGGGCTAGTTAGTTGTGTAGGACTTCCCTTATGTGTATCGCCTATGGGGGGCAACAGAGGGTGGATGGATTCATTCTGCTGTGCTGGAATAGTGGTTCAGTAATGAAGTAGGTCTGGAAGTTACAGAGCCGGGTGTCGGGCAGTTGCCAAGGTGGGTGGATAATGGTGCAGAGCATGTTTCTTAGTATGCCGGTTTTTGGGGCATAACAGCACGTAGGCATGCGAGTCAGAAGCAGTAAGTCAATTATAGCACCATTCAGGCGGTGGTGTGCTGAGCGAGGGTGAACCCTGGCAAAGTTTCCTTGGGCTGTAGTTGTTGTATACATGTGAGTCAGAGTGTCCACATGCTCGTTCGGCACCAAGGAAGTCCGTCAATGAGGGCAGCACCAATGTTTCTACAACAAATCCAACACAACTAACTAACCCCCATTAAACCTGCTCTCATTGAAGAAACTGAGGACATACCATACATTCCTGAACTGCATACTCTTTGCTATAGATAAAAGACAAAAGGGCCTTGACTCTTTAGACCTCTATACACAAGTGGAACAGTCCCCCTCCCCCAGAGGGAGGGCCTTGATTTCCTCCCCTTAGTATCTACCAGCTAAAATCTAAAAACAAATATGTCTCATAACATTTTGGTGTAAGGTCATAGAGAGACGATCATCAGTTTTGGTGAGGTTGTCAATATATCCAGATGTGAGTACAGGTCCCATTAGTCGACTCTTCTTACAAGTAAATGAAAACAAGGAATGGAAGTAGACTGCAGACCCTAAATGCCAAAGGTGAAGAGGCTAACTGTGTGGTTTAAATTGATGGCTCAGTCCCATGATCCAGAGGAATAAACACTGAAACTAAAAAACTTATTGCTGCAGGAATATTGCTTGATCCTTGATAAAGGGATCCCACATGGCCCAGAAATCGTGTGACAGTAAATACTCCTAGCATTGATGTCATGGGAGCCTCAGAGGGAGCATCCTTGATGGCCCTTCTAATTGTAGGTATGGTAAAAGTATGGCTTCCAATAAGCCCACCCAGTTGATTTTTAATGTCCTGTCTTAGCATAAATCTGCATCCTAAAGAGATAAACAATTTCTAACAGAAGTACTTGCTTTGAACTAACATTACACTCCAAGAAAACCTTTCACATGTGACAGAGAGAATGCAGAGGTAGCAACAGATCTGCCCGCTAAATGGGGAGTGCACAATAATTATGCATGGAAAGAGCCCTTTGAAATGCGCATTTGAGAGTATAAGGAATGTGGGGATGCGCATTATGTAACACTTTCCTGTTCCATTATTAGCTGTTGTTGGTAAGCACATGCCCCAGTTCTGTCATCTTTTCAAGTCTTCCCAGTCCCAGATGTTAATGGGATTTCACTTAAATACAGAGTATACCAGCTCTGTCGAGATGGCATTAATTATACAGAGAGGAGAGCATCCATATCTCTCTCTCCCTACAACACTTAGAGTACAAACAGAAACAAAGATCAGAAGAACATACTATATAAAATATACAGGTTCATCTTTGCATTAAATTACTGTAGAACTTCATCAAAACCTTGGATAAAAATTTACCTTTTAAATGTCACTAGGACAATAACTATGGAGACCCCTCCAGTGGGGTTGGAGTTGTCTTTCTTTCATTTTTGTACATTATTTTATGTCTAACATTTCATACTTTAGTCACTTGTCACAGGACTTAAAATTTATAACAGATGAACACTTACCCTGAATTATTGGTGTGGCTGCTATGGCCAGTGGTGGCACCGCAAACAACACAAAAAACGAAATTAAAATGAGCTTTTTACGTCCCTCAAGCCCTTGAGGGCTCTCACCGCCACCCCAGTTGGAGGGTAAAGCATGACACTGACCGGATAGGAATGGTGTATGTGCCCTGTGCTGGCAGGACAGTGAGAGGTCGGCCTTCCAAAGGGAAAGACGGACTTGACATGTCACTGGCAGAATTCCAGCCCAGCAGATTTCCGGCCAAGCGAGGTGACTTTCCCATACAGGCAGGGATGGTGCACTATTTTAACTGCTCAGCACATGGGGGACTATGGATTATGTTTAGGGCTGTGTGGTGCCCAAATGAGTAAACTTTATTGAAACATTGATGAATTGTTAGGGGCTAGGCTTGACCCAGAGGTCGTGACTCTGAACTGGGCATCATAGTGACACCAGGTGGGGGTTTGACACTTTTTTCAGGTACTTAAGCCTTGTACAAGGTGTTCTCTGGTTGATGGACTATTCCTGATGAAGGGGTTAAGCCTCCCAAAACGATGGACAATCTATGGACTTATATTATGGACTTAGGAACTTTATGTTGATCACCTGGAGTGAATATGTGCATATAAAGCATACTTGCTGACCTCACCTTTTCGTAAGACAGAAAGTTTTGTGCAAGGACCCAATGAGGGCACAGGGTAAAAATTAAACAGACCAGAGGGTTAGGACATTTGGCCCTTGCTAACATCATGTAAAACAAAAAAATATTCTATATGATAGCGTCATATGTAGGGATGAGGTTATTCAAGCAAGACCCTGATCTGGACAGCTGGACTGGAGAAGAAGGAGACAGAAGAAGTAGGGCTGTAGCAGGAGCTTTTCAAAGGGGAGAGACCTGTGCAGGACTGTCAGGGCAGATGTGCAAAATCGCCCAGCACTCAGGAGAGCAGGCAGAGCAGATGTAGGAACTAGCTAAGAGGTTTGCACATAAGGGGGTCAGGGGGTCAGAGCAGAGGTGCAGCTAGGCTTTCTGGCACCGGGGCAAAGATTTGAAATGGTGCTCAGGCCCCTCTGAAACTCCCCCCCAACCTTCTGCACCCGGGGCACGTGTCCCCCCTGCACCCCTATAGCTACGTCCCTGGGTCAGGGAGCCAGATGAGATATGAGATCAATCCGAGACAGGGGACAAGGAATGGCTGGCTAGGTTCAGGGTTGGGAGAGGCAAGTGGGGAATGAATTGTGAACAGGTGAGAGAGTGACACAAACTAGGAATGGACGAAAGACTGAGATTAGGTAGGAAAAGTATAGACTGGAAAAAACAAGTCTATACTACCAGAGAGGTAAGTGGCTAACCACCTGGGGCATGGGAGGTCTGCCACCCCTCTAGGGGGCATGTTATTGTTCGCTGTTTCAGCCTAGCCCCTGTGGGGTGGATACACCCCCCCCCCCCCAAGCAGTCCTCACAATCTAAGAGCATGGACAGATAGTAACAATAAAACAGCAAGATGGCATATTGTGTATTGTTTTGAAGCTTAATCATGTATTCTAAAATATAGAAATGTCCCCTTACTGTCCAGAAGCAACACTCACAGTGTGCTATACATAAAAGCTAAAAATGGTTTAATACCGCTTTGGCGCTAGTACAGAAATGTTGTTCTTACCCCTTATGTCCATTGGTAGGAACCACAGGACAACCATTGACTTGACAACTCCACCACCACATCTAATTCTCATACAGTTTTTACTTGAACATGTTTCTTTCTTACTTAGGGGCTTCTTCATTAGGATTAACAGTCTGAATGTACTTTTGTCTTTTCAAATGAGCATTTGCAGGCTGCCCTACCATTTACTCTTGGAAGATATGAAGCTACACTTAAAAGGACTATCCATGCAGAAACAACAACAAACGCCATAGTCAACTTTTGTCCCTGCAGTGGTTCTGTCCTCCAGCTTTACAAAACTCACCACAGTCCCACAAGCTCGCTACTGGTGAGCGTAGAGCATAGGGAGGCAAAGCCTGTCCCCAATCCCCCCCCTCCAAAAAAAAATCACATTTCATACATTCCAAGTGTGCTGAAGCTTGACATGCCCACTGTATTGGAGTGTAGGTAGTAGGGGTGTTCATGTCATTAATGTAGAAGGTGGGCTGTTGGCCGCCTATGCCTGCTGGTGAGCGGTTTCCAGGTGACCCTCCGACAGGCGGCGCCATTTTTCATCCCATAAGGCACTGTGTGTGGCCCCCCGATCTTGCGTCTGCCCCTGAGCTTCATGCTCATGATCTTATCACCACTCGGTGTGAATTGCATCCTTTTGCATCTTTCTTGTTCCCAGTTCCCAGCTCAGTGAAGACTTCAGGTGACCCCATTACATTCCATTCATGGGCAGTGTGAATTGCATACTTTTGCTTTTGCATCTTTCTTGTAGGACACAGGCCCCCTTTTGTGTATATAAACGGTGACTATTTCTTATGTGAATTTCTTCCTCTGTATGCATATATACCTTTTGAGGCCGATTCATTAATAGCGCCAGGTAGCGCCAGATGAGGACTGTAGCGTGATTTTTTCAGCGCCAGCCAGTATTCGCTGTGCTTGGCCGGCGTTTGCTTGATGACAGCGACTCAGTCGGTGTGCGGTAATGTTGAATACGGGCTTAGGGGTCGCTGTTTCACAGGTTCAGCGTTGTATGTGAGCGCCTGACAACGAATGGCCAGAGCGAACGGCTAGCTTCATATTCATTAACAAATCACGCTCCGAATTTGCTGTCGCTGTCCATTCCTTGTTTAAATCCCAGAGCGCTGGCGGCGATGGGTGTTAACTAGTTTTTAACCCCTAAACAACCATATTTTTTGAATGTAACATTATACATGTTTATAGAATCATTTTGTAATATGAATACATTAATATCAGACCTGCACAAATTATTTTTTAAATTTTTTTTGACTTAAAAATAAATCCTAACATTGCAGAAGTGGTCTCCGAATTTTTGACATAAAAAAAAAAAAAATACCAATTAATTATGATTAATTATAGATTGCTCCATTGAAATGCATTGGACATCGCCAGGGAGCGACAGCTCATACCTGGTGCGGTGAAGGAATTTGCAGCGGCGCTGTTCGGTCCAGGCGGCTTCATGATGAATGCCGCGCTAGCCGTCGCTCTCGCCGGCGCTAGCCTCATTTTGCTTGATAAATGCGTCATTGTGACCGCCGCCGGGCGTACTTGAGTCGGTAGTCGCCGTTAGCTGCCGCTACCTGGCGCTCGTCAGACACTACCTGGCGCTAGCCCGTGATAAATAAGGGCCTTTGTATTTTTGCATAATTGTGCTATTACACATGCATTAAACCTGCCCCTTATTTTGCATAAATATAGCTTTGGGAGTTCATTTATTATAGCACCCTTCTTATTGAGTACTTGGCTGGGAAAAAAAACTGCAACCCTTTGGTCACAAGATCTGTTCCCCAAACCACTGGGTCATGACTGTGACTTCAGTCTGATCACTAAAGAGTGCACCCCTAGCATGTTCACTAATACTCCTTAGTAAAGTGTCCCCTAAACAACCACACATTCCTTACTGTTTGCAGGCAAGTGTAAGCCAATTACTCATTAATACCTCAAACAGGCAATTAATAAGGTTATGGGTTAATACTCAGTAAATTAGGATTAGTGCACCTCCTTTGAGAACAAGCATAAAGAGACTTTGTAGGCAAAGTAAATAAAGCAGCTCACCTCATCGTGGCTGCCTTCTCCCTTCCTGTCTGAACACCCCCTAAATTGCTTTGCCATAGACCACCAGTAATAGGGCTAAGTTGGTGGTCTATAGCTCTGCATCATCAGACTGTGGACACTGGGAGAGGGAGAACAGCCAGGTTGATGAGAATGCCTGTTTTACAGGCCTGCCCATTATGCTGATTATTATGCAGCATCACAGAGCCAAGGCCTAAACCCAAATATTTGAAAAGATAAATCAAGACAATTGCCTTGCCTTCTGTATCCCTTTAATTAGCTGCGGTATGTCAAAGAGGAATTACAAAAACTGAAATTCATTATAAAAATATGACATATAATGATATACAAGAACCTATAAAGACAGAAAACAAAAATATCAATAATTTACTGATATGTAATATTACTGTCCGGTTAAGGGCTTAAAGGAACCATAAACAATCACAAGCAATCTTGTGGCTGGAGGGTTGCTAGTTTGACTCCCGTCCATGGGACATCAATATCTTGAGTAAGGTACCTTGCCCCCACCCTTCCCGGGTGCTTTAATTAGGGCAGCCCACCTCTCTGGGTATGTGTGCTCTCTGTACACACAGTACAGATGGGTTAAATGTAAACGATAAATTCCTATGTGTGCGCTGGCATACAATGCCCATATATGCCCCCACCAAAAAAAATAATAATAATTAAACATTCAGGGTAGTCCAAAATCTTTTGCAAGTGTATGTAAAGCTTCCAGAGGCAGGCTGTTGGCACTAAGAGCATGCTAATTTCCCCCCGCTCCGCTGCTGCTTTGTGTATTGCACAACAGGAGGGGAGTCACCGAAGTCGGCCATGCTGTTAGCTGAGCCGGCTGTCAGTCTGCCCCCAGCCGCGACCAGAGTGACAGGTGAGTCGGTGTACAGGAAAGTGACTGGTAATCCTGCCCCATGATCTTCAGTGTGACAAGTGTCCCATGCTGCTCTGCTTGGCTCCCCCCGTGCTCCAGTCACAGTCGGCAGTTGGCCCTTTCTCTGCAGAGCCAAAATCAGACCACTCCCCTCCTCCTCTCCAATGACCACTACTGAATCCAAGCAACGGGAGAGCCAGCTTTTTAAAAAATGTTAACGATTCGTTAAAATTTTGATTTGGATGTACTCTAATTTCTTGGGGAAATTCTGTGAATCGTCCAAAACAATTTTTTTCTCAACATTCACTCATCTCTAGTAATATAATACCCAATAAGTGGCAGGGAACTAAATATAAGGTAATGAGTGATGAGCGATGATCAGAGTTCACCAGATATTAAATAATCGTATTGGGATGAAGAACTGCATCAAGGTGGATTTTGAATTTATTTAAGACTCTTTATTGCAAAATAGTTATCCTGAAGTTGTTCAAGCGGTGTACAACTATGCTTATGACATTATGAATGTGATGTTAAACAATGCAAATATAGCATATAGCCTATTTTCATCTTTAATTAAAATCTACTGAAACAAAGACAGTCAATGGGAGACCAGCTGGTAATTGTAAATGATGCTTCTCAGGCATTTGGCTACATTATACTGATATGGGTGTAGGGCCACCACAGTAGCAGTCTGGGGTCAAAAATCGTCACAGAATTTTACCAGAACCTAGCCTGCTACTGACCAGCCAATGGCATCTCTGCTGCTTCCTGGCCAGTCAACCAGTGTGTTCCAAGGCCGAGGCTATGTTATTAGGGTAAGTACATGGGCTGGGGTTGCTTGGTGGGGGCATGGAGAGGTGAAGAGGATGGGGGGCTGGGATTGGATGGGAGAATAAAGGTAGCAGCCAGACTGCCCCAAAGCAGTGCAACCCACCAGCATTTGCCCAGGTCGCCCTATGGCCAGTCCGTCCTTGGTCTGGTATAAGGATCGGTATTAAGACATCACATCTCTAGGTGCAGTATAAAATTGGCTGAAGCAAATATTCAAGGAGCAGCCAATGGTTAACAACAAGGACTCACACACAGATGAAGGCAGAGTTCAGGCAGTGGGTATAGAATAAAATCAAAGTCAAACTAAGCTAGTTCCAACATGAGGATAAACAATTTAAGAACAAAATATCTTTAGTTCCCTTTAAGTAATCATTCCTTAGGCATCCTGATATAGAATACCCCCAGTTAAAGATCCCTAGGAAGAACAAATTTGGGCATAAAAAGTATTTTGCTGTCCTAACTACGAGTGCAAACCAGATGGGTTTTCTTGGTATCTTTAACCAGAGGATAAATTCTTCCCTGTTTATCTTAAATGGGCTCTGTGATTCAGCAGCTCACCTCTTCATGGTTGCCCTCTCCCTTCTGTCAGATCTTAGCTGCTCCTGGAAGTAGAAACAAGGCAAAGAGTGGTGGCACACCCTCAGAATACCTTTGCAATAAACCACCAACCATGGAGCTCGACTGGTGATCTATAGATCAGCCCCTGTTTATCAGCTGAGCAGGAACAAGTATACTAGTATTATGAAGCCTGAGCCATTACAGCCAGCTTCCAATCCACCTTTCCCCCTTTTCACCTGTGTGTGATGGCCCTAATTAGCATATGGCTAGTCACTGCATTGAATTAGTGTTTCAATCACTGTCACACCTTAATAGCATTTGAATCACTTGTGTCTGCCTCTAATTAGCATATGGATAGTCACTGCATCGAATTAGTGTTTCAATCACTGTCACACCTATATAGCACCCTGTGCCTGTGTTTGTGATTAGGTGTCCCAATAACAAGCCATCTCTTGCCTTCGCCATAGATTATCAGAGTGTGGACACTGGGAGAGAGGGAGAAGCACAACTAGGGTGAAGTGTGTGAGTGTCTGAAGCAATATTTTGTACACTTATAGACACTGACTATTATGGTGATTATTATGCAGCATTGCAGAGCCAAGATCCTCGACTACATATTTCAAAAGAGAAATCATAAGGTGAAATTGCAAACCTTGATATCTTGACCATTTCTTCTTCAATATAAAAACGTAAACCAGTTTAGTGCTAAACGTAGGCTGACACAATTGTGTGACAATTGCCTTTGTTTGATGTATCTCTTAACCTAAAAAGTGAGAAGTACAACCCTGAGTTTTGATTACCACCAACTGCTACCCAGAACAAATGAATGAGCAATGGGTTTCATATATACTTACAAGAAAGAATATTCATACTTGTTTAAATACATTAATAAAAAAGTGATATAAAAACAAACTCATAGGTGTTATATATATACATATACAACATATATACAAATTGTACTTACAAGAAGACAAATGGTGGTCCAATTTCCAGAACAATAACCTGGAAGCTCAGACCAAGCTGGTATATTTGACCAGCTTATTATGACCTTGGTGAAGTCAAGTTGTCTCACAGTGATCCCACAACAGGAATGAGATATTAGGCTAATGCAGGCCTAGCTGTGCCCCAAGTGAGGACACCTAGGAACTGGGAAGTCAAGCGAGGTTATGATTAAACCCACCAACTAGCCAGGGCTAATAACAGCACATTGGCTTTTCACATATGTTTACCACAAGACATTTCTGCTGGGGTCCACAAGTGGTCAAACAACATTTATATTGTTCTTAGAAAAAGGGCCTTGAAACTCAGATTCATAGTAGAATGGATTATTATGACCTTGAGAAAGTCAAGTTGTCTTCTTGTGTTTCCAGAGCTGAAATGAGATATTAGGCCTGATTGGGCAAGGAAACGGTGCTTGAAACTGCTGTAAAATTGTCAGTACATCGTGTGAGACTAACAGTGAAACATTTCCCCTTTTATCATTAAACTGAGGATACACAAGACTGTAACATTATTCCAGGAGACAGTTCCAATTCCATTTCATATTTATTCTCTAATTATATCCTGTGGCTATATTCAAATTGAAACTACAAATGTTTGTAGTGCTGAAAAATAAATAAAAGTAAGGCTAAAAGAAAGCTCTCCTTATTTCTCTACTGCCACTATCGGGCAATGGCTTATATAACCAATATAAAATATTGTTTTCACTTTTTTTATATATAAAATGGACATATATTCTATAATAAATAAATAAATAAAAATACCTCCCCACTCACCTGCAACGTAAAACATACCAAATATAGTCAAGGTTGTTCTTAAGCCAGACTTAGACTCAGCATCATTTAAAGAAAAACCCCAAACCTTAAAAAAACTTTTAATAATATCCCAGCATCTAAAATTAAAGGATTTTACATTTTTAGTCGCTTATGCAATAGGTGCAGGTAGGATGATTTTTAATGTGGGCAATCTGTATGTACAGGGTGGGAGAAACATATAAGATTATTCTTATACAGGATGAAGGTTCGGTTTAAACCAGACCAACAACCTGGCACAGTTGGAAAAGAAAGGCAGCGGCCATTTTGGAGCTTCCTCTCCCAACTGACATAACTGACAATGCACAGTAACAGGAAGCCCAGCAGCACTTCCTGTTTGCAAGTCCATGAACCGTCATTTTGTTTTTTAAATTCACAACAGAAAAAGTTAGAAAAAGGTAAATTATTTTCTATGTGCAGCAATCTATATTGCCCTGGGGAGGGATCCATAAGGGCACCGTTTGTCGTGTTGGTCTGGTTTAAGTAATTTTTGACAGTTGGTCCGCTGTAAAGTTCACCTTTATGAATACTCAGTGTACAATAAGACACCATGGACCAAAGCTGGGGACTTATGTAAAAATGAATAAATCTTCTTTGAGTGTTCAGGTTTATACTAGATCCCAGCTTTGACTCTATTTTTCATTGCAAATGTTGAGTAGGGGAAGCCAAGTATGATCCTTAGAAAGATCAAACGAACAGTAGTTAAGATTTCACATAGATGGGTTGCTGCCCTCCTTCTTTTTGCCACCCTAGGCATAGGGCCCTCATGCTCTCAAATAAGTTATGGGTTATTGTGACCTGCAATGGGCTACCACTTGGCTGTTGACAACCTCAGCTTGTGATTTTACAGCACTGCAGGTGATTAAAGTGGACCAAAACACACACCCCAATGGCCATGAAATCTATAAGATTTCAGGGCTGCTGGATTTCCTCCCACATCCAGAATCAGATGCCCCGCTGTGTGAAACCCCTAGATCGTCTGGAAACTCACCTTATTTCCCAGTCCAATGGGGCATGTGCGAGCTGTGGCCGCATCCCCGCTATCCCTTTAGCAGGGCACATGCCCGCGCCAGGCATTTGTGAATGGCGGGCACACACACACTCCTTGTTAGAGGGTAGCGGGGGATGTGGCCGCCAGCGTGCTCATATCTGCTCGCCTTAGACAAGCTATTAGACGAAGTGGCGGGAGCAGGTTCGAGTATTCTGGTTGAATGAGAGGGCTGTGCATGCGCTGTAGGACCAGGGAAGAGTGAGTGAGATCAGGCAACCTGGGGGGTTTCACACAGTGGGTTTTGGTCCACTTTAACCAAGAGGGGGTTACGTTGGAAGGAGGTAAGAGGGAGGTTGGAAAGATATTTTAATATAGGGTAGATATCTTCCTATCAAAATGTTATGGGCAATCTGTGCTAACCTTTTGAGCTATAAATGTGATAGTTGTACTTACAGGCTGGCACATGACCCCAGAATACATTTCTAAAATATACTACCGGTAATTAAAAGTATATATATGTTTTGAAAAAAATGGACGCTTTTGTGCGTGCGCTTTCAACTGAGAGAGCCCCCGGGAGGGGATTTCTCTGCTTAACAAATTATCAAAGGGATTGTCCAGGCAACAATATAGACCATATAAACACATAGCTCTGACAATTCTAATATTCACTGTTCTTTTTTTAAATCAAACCATCCAAAGCAGAGAAAACCTTGCTAGTATTCATCCTCTGGCCCTTGCCACCTTCTCCACTGCAATCATCTGAGCTTCCATTCCTATCGGCCTTATCCATTGCCGCTGATCGTCCTCTAGCCTGATGCTAGGCTTCACACAGGTCACTTGGCACACAGGTCCGGTGGGTGGGGCCCATCTGTGAATCACCCTGGGTCCCAGTATGCCAGGGCCTGGCACTCGCCCAGCTATGCCGAGTGCTGGCACAGGTCCTCGCTGTCATCTTTGGCCCTTATTTATGAAGGAATAGCGACAGGTAGCGACTGGTGATCGGCCAGTAATGACGGGCCCGCCACGAGAACGCCGGCTCCCCACCACAATCACACATTTATCAAGCCAATCCTGCTTAGCGACTGAGATAGCGCCATATAGCGACTCATTCATCATTATTCCAGCCTCAGCGCAAGCGTCCGACCTTGAACAACGACAGGTATGACCTCTCGCTACCTGGCGCGCTCCAATGCATTTCAATGGAACAATCTTTAAATATTAATAATTAATTGTTATTAATGTTTTTTTTTTTTATTTTACATGTGAAAAATTCTGTGACCACTTCTGCCATTTTAGATAAAAAATTGTACAGAATTGATATTGCAGGTCTGATATTAATGTATTCATATTACTAAATTATTTAAAATACTTTTTTTTTTTTGGTTTCCAAAAATATGGTGGTTTAGGGGTTAAAAAACGACTTTTAACACATCGCCTCCAGCGCTCTGGGGTTTAAACATGAATTTCACAGCCCAAGAATTTTTTGAGCGTGATTTTTTGATGAATATGGTGGAAGCCGATCGCTCTGACCAGTCGCTTTCTTGCACACCCATACATCGCGGAACCTGTCAAATAGCGACTCGTAACCTTGTATTGAACATTACGCCACACCAACTGAGTCGCTGTCAACAACCGAACAACGGCCAAGCACAGCGACTACTAGCGGGCACTGTGAAAATACCGCTACATGTCGCTATTAATAAATCAGCCTCTTTGTCACTTTCTCTCCCATTCTATTTGTGTTCCTTATCACCAAGCTTAAACCTTTTCTGCAAATATCCCATCAATTGTATTTTTATATTTTTGTGGTAATATATCTACATTTTCCAACAGCCATGGCCAAAAAATACATTTAAGTTGGCAAGCAATCAGCATATACAAAATCTATATAGAAATCTGCACAATAAAAAATCTGGAGTCAGAGAAATAGATTACTGCTACAACTGCAAGCCTAAGGATATAGGATGAATGATAGAATAGAAAGCAACATCCTCAATTGTTATTAGAATACAACATCCAATATTTTTTCTCACAGATTAGAACTCAAAAGAAAAAAGAAACTAATTAGATACCAGAAACAAAACTCAATAAATGATGAAACAAATCAAGCTCCCAATAAACAAGTTCCTTTCACAATTATTATGGCTAAAATATTCATTTCCAAATAATAATGTCACCTAATATACCTTTCTTACATGATTAAATATGAATTTTTTCTATTTAGGATATAAAATAATTTCGTTTGTTAATAAATATATAAAATATCCCACACACAGGATATATGACACATAGTAACCTAGTTCAAATCCAGAACCCCCTTGGACAGTTATTTTTAGAACAAGGACGGGGAGGCCGATTCATTAATAGCGGCAGGTAGCGACAGTTGAGCGACTGTAGCAGTATTTTCACAGCGCCCACTAGTAGTCGCTGTGCTTGGTCATTGTTCGGTTGTTGACAGCGACTCAGTTGGTTTGCCGTAATGTTGAATATTGGGTGAGGAGTACTATTTGACAGGTTCCGCGCTGTATGGGAGCGCATGATAGCGACTGGCCATAGAGACCGGCTCCCACCATATTCATTAACAAATCACGCTCAAAAAATTCTCGCGCTGTGAAATGCATGTTTAAACCCCAGAGCGCTGGCAGCGATGAGATAAAAGTAGTTTTTTAACCCCCAAACAACCATATTTTTGGAAACCAAAAAAAACAAGTTTTTAATAACATTTTGTAATATTAATACATTAATATCAGACCTGTAATATCAATTCTGCACAATGTTTTTTTTTTACCTTAAAAAAAAAAAATATAACATAGCATAACAAGTGGTCACAGAATTTTTCACATTTAAAAAAAAAAAAAACATTAATATGAATTAATTATGAATATTTAAAGATTGTTCCATTGAAATGCATTGGAGAGCGCCAGGTAGCGAGAGGTCATACCTGTCGCTGTTCAAGGTCGGACACTGGCGCTGTGGGCTGAGGCTGGAATAATGATGAATGAGTGGCTATCTGGCGCTATCTCAGTCACTAAGCAGGATCGGCTTGATAAATGTGTGATTGTGGTGGGGAGCCGGCGTTCTCGTGGCGGTGCCCGTCATTACCGGTCGCTCACCAGGCGCTACCTGTCACTATCCCTTGTTAAATAAGGGCCTAACGAAAATGAGCCGAGAGAATTAGATGGGTTTCCCCATAATGCCTTGGGAGACTACAGGTGTGGTCACAGAAGATGACTCAAACTTACTATAAAAAGAAAATAAGCAAACAGACTGCATCCCTATGTTGGGAATAAAGAGGAGTAAACTTCTCAGAGCTCAGACAGAGAGAAAGAGATAGAAAGTTAAGTACAGATAGCTTGTGGAGACACTGGATAGACTGGAATAGAAGACAATAGTGAGGAGTAACAAAGGGCCTTATTCATGAAGGGATAGCGCCAGGTAGTGCCTTGTAAGCGGCAGGTGAACGCCGGACACGGCAGCAATTACACATTTGTGAAGGCGATTCTGGTGAGCAACTGGAACAACGCCATGTAGCGTATGATTCATCATTATCCCAGGCTCAGCGTATAGCACCGGCATTCAGCCTTGCAGAGCGCCACGTCTTACCTCTCGCTCTCGAATACATTTCTATGGAAGATCCTTAAATCCCTTTCCTATCAACCCAATTTTGTTTTTTATTTAATAAAATCTAAAATCTTTCAGACATGTATCCTGGCCTTTTTTGACTAATAATATTTTTATGCATAATTGTCCTTACATGTTTGGTATTAAAGTGTTCATGTCACAATGTGATAACAATGTAATTCCATATGTTTTCACTTTGTTACTAGTGGACACATGTTCAAAAACAGACTTTAATCACACAGCTTCTGGCGCTGTGGGCTACATCGACTCGATTTTGAGCACCGGAACTGTTTAAGAATGTTTTTTTGATGAATGTGGTGTGAGTCAATTGCACTGAGCTGGCGCTATCTTTCGCTCCGATACAGCGTAGTACTGCGAATCACATAAAGTATTCAAGAATGCCGACCAGCAACTGAGGCGTTCTAAAACAAAGAACCATGGCCGAGCACAACGATTACTAGCTCATATGTCGCTACCTGGCGTTAGTAATGAATCAGCCTGCCAGTAATATAAACCACCTAGACATGTGGTGGTTTGGCTCCTAGTTTAAACTAAGCTTCTGGCCCCAAGCAACCAGGGGTACCTCAAAATACAGACTATATAAGAAACAAAAACTCTAGAGGATATGGGCTCAGCCATCACATTATGGGCACAAAATAGGCTGTATATAGACAGAGCCCCTCTATAACCTACATGGTTGGGCTATTTTTATATTATTATTGAGGGCGTGAAGGAAACTTAAAATCATACCAGGGGCTCAACCATCGCATTATAGGTTATGAAGGGCCCAGACACAATATCATCTCTATAGAATCTGGCCCTCTCTAGCCTGTGTGTGATGGCTGGCCTCAAGTTTGAATTGGGCCTTAACCAAAACTATAGTTTTTGGAGACCCTAAAATGTCATACTTGGCCTTTCAGGGCAGTTGGAACTATTGCTATTTCGAACAAACGTATTCAGACTAAATTGAACATTTGGCTCATCACCATACAGAGCTTACATACATATACAATATTCATTCTTTTTTGTGATCAACCTTATATTTTCACATTTCTCACTAGCTGCTGAAATACTGTAGAACACACTGTCTCTGCCCTTTATCAGCCTTTCTGTAATGTTTTATGGGCTGAGGCAGAATAGCTTGCCAGATTTCCATTAAGCTCTGTTATTTTTGTAGGTGTTTTTGCTCGCGGACCATCCCAAATTTCCCTGTTGCAAGAAATATTTCCTATTGCCTAATACCCTTCACGCCAGGCACTGCCTGCTGTACAGCCACAAGGATCATTTCTCAAGCTCTGCTGGCTCAGTTCCGCTGCTATTGTACATGCCATTACGAACACAAGAACAAACAGCTCTCTCGTAATAAGGAAAACTCACAGGGAAGTAGCACGCGTTTCAGAGAACTCTTCACTGTTTATTTGGGGAATTAGGTTTTATGTTTTTACTTGGAATTAGTCAGCATTTGTAGCATCGTACAGTCCATTTGCACCACCTTGATCTTGGACTTGTACAATTTTCCAAGTGGCTTATTGGCATTGGGTCACGTTCTGTAATTTTCTTCCTAAAAGGCTGTTTATGAAACAAGCTGTATTGGCATTTTGACATTTGCCAGTTATTGGATTGTTCCTTATTGTGTCTGCTCCATTTCTCTCTACCAGACTGCCATCTGCCCTATCACACTCTGCTCCTCTGCCAACGTTCTTGGTTGCTGCTGGCCTTCTCTCTCCTGCTGATTGTCTTCTTCTCTTATTCTTTGCTGTGAATGCTGTGAAGGGGGTGCGATACAGGGCTCTCATTTTGGGGCCCCCACCACTTGTTTGTTCCCTAGTTTTATATTCTATTATAGTTTTTTGTTATAGCTTCACAAAGCACAAAAGATTAAGGAGGTAAAAACCTCCCCCAAGCCACACCGTTCTGCTGCCCCCCCTCCGGTTTTACCTTAGGGCATTCTTTACTCACCTCGCCAAGGGATCCATCTTTATGTGCAAACTTTCGACGGGCGGCGCCATCTTGCATCTCATCAGGCACTGCACGCGGCACCCGATCTCGCGCCTGCCCATGAATGGGATGCAATGGGATCATCCAAAATCCCGTGAAGCTTCGCTGAACTGCGAGATCTCCACAGGACATTGACAGCGAAGGCTGTGCTTGTCATAAGCAGACAGTGGGGTGAGGATCGGGCCCTGAAGCAGCTGGTTGTTGCTGCAGCAGGCAAAGGTAGCATCCAAAAGGTAAGTAGGGACCAATGGGGGGGGGGAATCGGCCCCTTATTTTTGGTCCGATGTTCCTCTATAAATACAGAATAGGACGATGACTTTGTTGCAGCAATAGCTAATATGTTACATGTTCATAACCTGCAGACACTATTATAATGAGTAATGTCCATCCTATAAGGAAGATTGAGCTGACAATAAGCTGGTGAAACAAAAGTTGAAAGTTTGAGCTCAATACACAAAATGCTGATATGTAAAGAACTCTATTTTCAGACCCGCTGTGTTAGTATAACGGCAACAATGTATCAGGATCAAGGGAACAAACACCCTTGTCCTTTCTATATGGTGCTCTCTAAATTATTATCTTGCTGTAACAGAGTGATAAACGCGGAGGACCTTGATAAAGATACTTTGAAACGTGTGTCGGACCTCCGCCAGAGCAGGAACCGCTCAACTTATTTACATTGCATTCTATTAGAAACAGACTGGATTTTTAAAAAAATGCTGCACCTTTCTTCCTTTTTGGATTATAAAGAGGAACTTGATTCTCTGGGAGTGCACACCCGGAGTTCTTTATAACCAACTCATATCTATGCATCAGCGGCTCGCACAATCCAGGCGAGGGAGGATTTAAAGGGACCCGCCGTCTGAAATACCTGGAAGTTAATACATTGTCTTTTTAATATCTTTTATTTAAATAAAGAAAGCATTTGAACATATTGAAAGAGTGGAGAACCCTGATGAATGGACGAGAAGACCAATCTTTTATGTGTAAAGCTTAAAGTGACCCTGGTCAGGTATTAACCGCCGGGCCTGGTGGGTAAGTCTTTATTTATTTATAACATTACCTACTATGCAATATATTTTCAATTGGCAGTATATCTTCGTGTTACCGTCTTCACATACTACCAATCCTAGCTGTCACAGCGTTTATCACTCTGTTACAGCAAGATAATAATTTAGAGAGCACCATTTAGAAAGGACAAGGGTGTTTGTTCCCTTGATCCTGATACATTGTTGCTCTTATACTAACACAGCACGCCTGAAAATAGAGTTCTTTACATATCAGCATTTTGTGTATTCAGCTCAAACTTTCCACTTTTTACATACGGATTTGCCACCCGGTCAGACAGCAGCTACATTGACATTTCTATAGCGGTATCTATATACAATCTCTGGTGAAACAAAGTGACCGTAACACCCCCCCCCCCCCCGACGTTTCGGGTGAACCCTTCTCCAAGGGCGACGGGGCATTGCACATGATTTTCATGAGTAAAACCTGTTTACTCACATTTCCCTTGCTCACAATTCAGCAGACCTTTTTATTTTTTTTTTGTGACATTTTTTGAGTACATTTCTGCAAGGAGCCAGATCACACATAGTCATTTAGCCGAAAAGTGTAATTGTGTGTGATTCAGGGAATGTTTTACTGAGGGAAAATTGTACGCAATGTCAGCTTCACTAACTAACATGTTTATTTCATTGATAAATGCCATGCTGGCAATTGCCGGAATAGCTTTCACCAATGAAAATGACAAATGCTATTTGTTTTTGCCCCCCAAGAGCCAAGTAGCCCAGGCATAGGGGCTGGTAACCAAGAACCCTGGCCTGCAGGTTTATCAGCCCTTGTGCCCTTTGGTATGTGCCTAGTGCTCTTCCAGGGGTGCCATGGGTACCTCTCGAAGGCCAATGGGCACCAGGCTCTTCTGCACCCTCCGCATCCCAATTGGGGGTGCAGATAATCTGGCAGGTTACCACCAAGTAATGGCTAATGGCAGCAGGTGACATGGCAGACCCCTACTTTGTGAAGTTTGTACTTTGTGGTTCCCTGGGCATAGCGGCTGGTAACCTTAGAGGCCACCCTGGCAGCACATGGCCCTCCAGGTTTACCAGCCCTTGTGCTCCTCAGTATGTGCCCATGCTCTTCAAGGGGTGCCTTGGGCACCCCTCGAAGAACCCTGTGCCCATACTAATGGGCACAAGGCTCTTGTGCAACCTGTGCATCCCAAATGGGGGTGGGGTAATCAGGCGGCGTACCGTCAAGTACCTGCCAACGTCGGAAGGTGACATAGCAGAACCTTACCTTGCAAACTGGTTTAGGAGAGTCCTGAAACCTTTACCAGCGCACATCAAGTATAGAAGAAATAAAACACACACAAATAACATTTAATAATTGAAATGTCACTACTTACTGGTTCCCGCGTTCTTTTCTCTGTCTCTGACCCTGTCACTTTTTTTTACATTTCTTATCATCTTTTCTATTTCTTTTCCCGCCTGATGCTGCCTGTCAGCTTCATTACTATTGCCAGGTCTTTTCCTTCTTCATTGGAACAAAGGGTTATATAGTCTAACCCTTAGGTCAGGTTTTCTGCCCATAATGTCTACGTTCACAAGTGTGTCTCCAAACAGGAAAATAAGCCAAAGGACCCCCAAAAAACCTAATTTTCTATCCTGTTAACAACCATGGTTCTACTCGCTTTACAGCAGTCAGAAAGTGAAGGTACATCTGAAACAAAGGAGAACCAGACAGAAAGAAATGTGAACCAGCCCTAAATCTTGCAATCATTTTTGTATATAGCGGGACAGGAGTGAAGCATTTTTTCACTCTCTGTTAAACCCTTATGGAGATTTAGCCTCAATTAATGTATGTGGTGGCCTAATAGAATGTTTATCTGATAGAAAAGCCATGGTTATCAAACAGATATTTGGTGATGATCAGCGCTTTAGTTTAACTTTCCCTTTTTAATGACAAAATTATATTTATTTATTATAATTATTAATATTATTATTATTCGGCAGCTTTGTCCTTTAGCCAGAGAAGAGAATAAACCTCATTTTTAAAGGGACTATAAACCCAACAGCAATAAAAAGGCAGCGAGCAGCTCATCTGCCCATGTGCCTCTTCTCCATTTCCTACAGAAAACATGTAGAAACTTTAACAGGGCTCCAAAATGTGCCCCCTGTCAATTTACCATAATTTCTAGGGGATCATGCAAACAAGTGGTCTAACTACAACTCTGTCCCTTGGTTCTCTCAGCCTGAGCATGTACAGCAAGCCACAGTGGTCCTGCAGCTGTTTCCAACCACATCAGCTCAGCCATGACATATGAGTTGAAGCTGAAAAAATGGCTTTGCTTAGAATACATAAGGTAATTTCAAATAATCTGAGATTTTGAGATGCTTTGAAATGGCTCATTTTAAACTGTTTCCACATGGGATAAGGTGGGAAGAAGTTATTGTGTGTCTAGACAGGGAGTTTAATTAACGATATGCTTATATGGCCTGATGCAGAGCCTCCCCTGAACTGACCTTAAAACCTTCCGATTGTCCGGGGCTCCGGTTTGAATCGTGGCTCAAATGTGATGCAGAGCCTCCGTCGGAATGGCTCCCTAACTGATCCGTCAATTTGACTTCACTCGGGAAGTTTTTTTTGCTCTCTCAGGTGCCTTCAATTTGATCGGGGCTTCCGTTCCCGTTCACACGGGCGGCACGTTTTTCCCTGCTTTTTCCTTGGTTTTTGAACGTACCTGCTTGGTTTCAGTCGTATTTGACCTTCCATTTTGGTGTTTTTTTTCAAGTATACTTACATCTCCATGGCTCTTCAGTTGCCAATCGGGCTACACGCAAGCGCACATCCCTAAACCTCCATTGGAATATACATATGGCACCAACTGCCAATTTGACACATATATATATTGTCATATTTATTTTTGGGTGTTCCTCGTCCGTTGCCATTAATGCATACCTTAATCTCCTTGGTGTTCCTTGTCCGTTGCCATTAATGCATAGTACCTTAATCTCCTTGGTGTTCCTTGTCCCTTGCCATTAATGCATACCTTAATCTCCTTGGTGTTCCTTGTCCCTTGCCATTATTGCATACCTTAATCTCCTTGGTGTTCCTTCTTCCTTGCCATTAATGCTTACCGTAATAGTTTGTGAATTTTTCAGATTTATTGGCCTTTATCTAAACCTTTTGTGTCATGTAAATGTGTGATGATGTTGTGTGATTGTACATTTGCAGGAAAGACAACACACCAAATTTTTTTCTTTTTTTTTTTTTTTTATTAAAACGTTGTGTAACTTTTTTTTGTTTGTGGCTTTTTCAGATTATTTTTTTTTTTGTGTAAAAATAAATAACATTTTAACATTCTCCTCTGAAATCCATAAAATTAGGCCTCGGGGTCTTGACCATGTCATTTTCTTTTATCTGTGAATGCAAAACAACATTAGTTAAGCATTGTTTTTAAGGTTTGGTTGGGCGTTGTTTTTTTGGGGCCCTTTTTAAACCGGACCTTCAGCGTGATTTAATGAAAAGCCAAAACTCTTCATAAACGAGTCCGCAGCATCTGAAATTATTATTTTTCTAGTTTTTAGTCACTAACTTATTATTCTTTCCCCCACTGGGCTGCAACTCTGTTCAGGAATTTAGGATATGGACGCCGCCATCTTGACTCAGAAGCATCACACTTACGGAGGAGAGGAGAGTGGGATAAGGTACAGGGGGTGGGTTATAGCTGTGCTTTGCTCAGACAGAGCAGAGCTGTGCTCTGGAAAAGGTCAGCAATCCCAG
Source organism: Gastrophryne carolinensis (assembly GCA_027917425.1). Classification (NCBI taxonomy): domain Eukaryota; kingdom Metazoa; phylum Chordata; class Amphibia; order Anura; family Microhylidae; genus Gastrophryne; species Gastrophryne carolinensis. The sequence continues at coordinate 133,241,932 of CM051241.1, read as the reverse complement.
AATGCAGAGCAGCACAGTTAGAAGGCACTTCCTGTTTGCAGGCTGCCTGATAAGAAGTCGGCTTCCATAATCCGCCATCTTGGATGTTTAAAGGCTCATAACATGCACTAGGTGCAGGTAGGATGATTTTTAATGTGGGCAATCTGTATGTACAGGGTGTGGGAAACATATAAGATAGTCTCTTAATCAGAGTGAAGGTCCGCTTTAAGGCCTTTTGTTCCCAATTTTAAATTTTGTTATTTTGTTTTATTTGGAATGAAATTGTTAGTTCATTTACTTTGCATAAAAAAAAAAAACACTTACAATGCTTTGGGCGCACATTGCGTCGGGGGCGTCTCCTTTCTTCCTCCCTGGGTTGCTGCTGTGAATCTGTTTGGATGACAAACACACTGATATTAGAGACTGTTGTTGTCTCATGAATATCATATTAAGTTAGGCTTCTAGGTATCAATCTACTCATCTTCCCCAGCCACCTCTTCCTCGTCGCCCCCTTCCTCGCTCATCCCTTGGGATGTCCCTGCGACGTCTGAATCTACAACTAACAATAGTGCACATGAGTATCTGTATTTAATGCATGTATTAGCACATATCTAACTATATTTCCCTTACTGTAGTCAGGTTGAGGCTCATTTCGGCTCGACTCCCTGCCGTCAGATTCCCCCCCTCCCCTGCATGCTGAGGTCAAGAGGCTCCTCATACTCACTTACAGAGGAGGGGGTGGCCGTTGACACTGGCAGGGGACCACCTACACCTTCACCTGTTTCGCCCAACACTGGGCTGCGTGTCCTGGTCCGGGTGGGGCGGAACCGCATATTCCATTCATGGGCTGAAATCCAAACACAATCATTAAACCACGCCCAGGCGATGCCAGGGTTATAGGTGCATTAACATTTTAAACACTTACATGGGAAATGTTTGGCGAAGTACCGCCTCACCCGGGGCTTATGCCTTCTCTTTAAATCAGACCAGTGTTGGGCGATCTGGGTGAAGGTATAGGTGGTTTGGGATCGTCGCTCTATCGCATCCACCACCGCCAGGGCCAACGTCCGCTTCTCATAATCTGACGGCAGGAAGTCGTAGCGATTCCTCAGCATCATCTGTCAAAAAAAGATACAAGGACACGCCATTAATACACCAAATACATTAACAAGTTTCCTGGCCTAACTAAAGTCACTTTATTAACCTCTTGCTGCCTCACATTGCCCTAGTTCTGCTATCTGCATGTAGCCTAGTTTGTAGCTGCGTACATGTGTTAAACTAAGGTGGGCTTGTATTTAACATGACAAACTAAGTTGTTTCAGACTATTCTTGCGCTTTGTTTTTTTTTTTTATAAGGAATGTGCACGCGCACATAAACGCACGCTCGCATACTCACATCCATGATAATGTCGTCCTGCTCCTGTGTAAAGATGGCGGGCGACATCTTTTCTTGGTTTTCCTGGTATAGCTCTGACGTTCCCCCGCGGTGACGTGCGTGCGTGTGCGCTGGCACGCACCCGCTGTTGACCACGCCCACACGGGAAACATATTTAAAGCACAAGGCACTCAGCTCTGTGTTGGATACCATATCATTATGGGCAGACCTAAAGGGAGCAAAAAGAGCCAACCAAGGCCCGAAGGCACATAGCAGCCGCACACATGCCTCATCCTCCAAAAGACAGAAGAGCAGGCACCAGACACAGGCAGAACATGCCCCAACTAAAACGCTGGATACTCCACACACACAGGCACATTCCAAAAAACACAGGACCAAGGAGACATTAACCCATTCACCACCACCTGCCAAAAAAGCACGAACACACAAGGGTGCCAAATCGAGTAAGACCCTGCAGCATCCTCAGCCTCAACACACCAAGCATACCCACAAAACAAAACACATCAGCAAGGGTAAGCGTATTGCCAAACCACCACCCCACCAAGGTCACCCACCCCTCCACCTCAACCCTCTGGTTCTCCCAATTCCAGTACCTCACATTCCACATGCAGCACCACATCTGATAGCTCAACAGGAACCCAGACATTAAGCCATAGCAGCACACACACAACATCACCCTCCCCCATAAGCCCCAGAACCACACACGACTCACCAGATAGCCAACCATCAATTTCCACAGATGCAGGGGACACCACACACCCATGTGGCCGACAACTACGCCGTGGCTCCCTAACTGCACGTTTTTGTAATGCTCAAAGCATGGCGGTGGCAAATGCAGTTTGTGAGCATTATGATGCCCTATTTGGCAGGAGCTCCAAATCAACCACTAAACAGGCTAAGCTGGAGATCTGGACGAATATTTGCCGCCAAGTAAATAGTGTGGGATCTGTCCGGCGAGATATTCAACAAATCAAAAGGAAATTTGGGGACCTGAATTACTACAGTAAAAAAAAAAATGGACATGCGCCATCAGTAGAGGTAAAGGGCAAATTAAATGCATTTGTAGTCGCATTGTTAAAAGGATGTAACACTTATTAGGTGTGATTTAATCTTCCCCAGCCAACAGACAGGGGGTGGCTTGCCCACTAAAAGAATCCTTACACCCGCCGAGGAACATGTATATACATACATACACCCGGCCAGCATCCAGGGCCTGGCAGAGGCACAAGACACAGACCGGAATGTAAGGTCCCAAGGTGAGTCTGAATTTGCCATGACCTATTACAAAAAGTTAAATAAGGCAGTGTTAGGCTACACAACACACTGTACTTGGCCATTTAGCTAATCTTCAAATCTACATTCTAAGGACCAAGTCAACAGGACACACCAGGCCCCCAAACCCCTGCGTTAGCACCGAGGCCAAGGGCTAACCAGGATTCTACACCACGAACCCAAATTGTGGATTGCGATGAGGTAAGTCAATGGTCATTGGTGTGTACTTGTAACATTGATCTTTGAGAGCATTTGTGGACAGAAATAAACTAAAAGGAACCTATATTTCTTTACAGACCACAGGAAGCCCACCCATCATCGACCATATAAGAGATTTGGAGGAGGACACCACACATATGTCACTAACCACTACGGCAACAGTGGCAGCAATGCAGTCAACCCCGGCACAACCACCACATCCACAACCACCTTCTGAACCAGAACCAACCACCCGTCCCACTGCTCCAACCCAGTCCAGACGCCATATTTCCCAAAGAAGGCAACTTCAAATTTTGGAGGAAACATGGAGGCAGGAAAATATAGCCTTTTGGGCGACAACACAGCAATTCAATGAGACTGTGTGCACCCAACTCACAAACCTCAACGCCCAATTAGAGGTATTAAACAGAAATATCTCTGCCCTAACCAGCCATATGGGTGAGATTAATCAAAGCCTGGCCCACATTGCAGCCAATTTGCAGGCACAACATCATTCCTCGTCACCATGCACTCCAACATACCACTCATTTTTGGGGAATACATTTTCTTACCCCACGTGTAATTTTTCTTTTGTTCCAAAAAAAACAAATGACACACCAAAATTTGTTGGTAAAATAAAAAAAAAAGTTTGGTCTCTGAAAAAACACTAAACAATAGTTGTGCATGGATGGTTTGCGCGGTGCCACTTTGGGTGCAAGAAAAAGGAGGGGTGGGGACGTCTGAAACTAAAGGTTGTGGAGTAGCCCACAAGCCATGATTAGTTTTAGGACCGTTGCAGGCGTCTATTGTAGTGCCCCCCCAGTCTCATCAAGACAACGGAACCTCATCTTCAAGAGACCAAAGCCTCGCTCCACCACAGAGCGAGTCCTCCTGGGGGCAGTATTGTAGCGCTCCTCTGCCTGTGAAGATGGGTGCAGGATGGGGGTCATCAGCCAGGGGAGCAAAGGATAGCCAGAGTCTCCTGCCAAACTGAAAAAAAAAAATAATAATAAATAAAAAAAAAAGGTGTGCATTGCAACAATAGAAAAGAGGGACAAATAGGTGAGCGGGGTAGGGTGGGAGGAAAGGACATTTCTAATGAGACTACATGCACATCCAACCTGTACACTCATTAAAAAAGTATGGGGAATACTACTTACATAAGAGGGCAAGAACATGACGCAATAGGGTACAATCACTTAACCCATTTAATTTGTAGCTCAATAATTAGGCTCAAAATATACTACGAAAATAGTTACAAAATAGTGTGTTAAGGGAAAAAACACAGTCAGACAGGGTGGGCAACCAATACAAGTTTCATACACATACCCAGTAGCCAGCCACCAAAAAGATCGCCAGATTTGAATCGCTCATCTAGGCAGGAATTCCTCAAGATGTGCGCATTATGCGTCGAGCATGGAAAGCCAGCAAAACGACTCCCAAAAAACAATTCAGGGCAAGCCAGTGCCTGCATATCTTCCAGTTCCTGCACACAGGCAATAACAAAAAAATTAGGTAGACCCTGTAAAAAGGACCCCAAAAAAACAAAAAACAAAAATATAACAAATACTCATGCCATCGATGTCCAAAGGTGTGCGGTGCAGCCTGGTTTCTGCCATACTCAGCAGGACAAGACCGCAGAGCTGGCGCGCTGATGTGCTCCAACAGAGGACTACATATTATTGCCCGAGTGCAAATACGGCTGCTCTGACTGCCCGTAAGTGAAGGCTCGGCGGCCCCGTTTTATTAGGGTGATTTCAATCGGAATTCAAGGCTCTGCATCACTGAAAAAAACGGACCAATGAACGAGGCGTCCGTTTTCCCGGGAAACAGCCTCATGCGAGCCGACAATCGGAAAGGCGGCTGAGCGCACACCTGAGCGCATAAACGCACACTAAAATCAACGTAGCACCCTTTCCTGACCCGATCAAAGCCTAAAACCAACGGGAAAACGCACGGGATAGCTGAACAGGGAGGCTCTGCATCAAGCCAATAGACCTCTCCACCCAGACAGAACTTCAGCATCCTCGTGTGTAATGAAGATCCTGTCTGGAGAAGGTAAATATAACTAAATGCCATGGGGGCAGTTAGAGGTGGATTCAGGTCATGAGGGGATTCTGCCTGGAATTCAACAGAGTGTCTGTCTGCCTAAATGTAATAACTTGAAGTAAAATAAGCAGGCTTGGCGGCATTTAAGGTTTTCATGCGCTGAATCTGCATCCTCAGCAGAATCGGCACATAAACAGCACACAAGCGAGTTCTGCTCTATTTACTGAGGAGCCTCTCTGCTTCTCTGCTGGTGGCTGCAGATTTGATTAATACACATAAACCCGCAAACAACTTAAAGCAAATCATATATTACTGTTATGGGCTGCACAGTTTTCAGTTTAAGTGTTTCTGAAGTTCTTGGCTGAGAGTTCTGAGCTGGCCAATTTTATAAAGCAAGTGTGTCATCATCATTCCCAAATCACCATTTTAGCCCTTGGCTTTGTATCACGTCCCTTGCGCAGGACTGTGGCCTGCTGATGTATGACTTAGGGCTTTGGGGTTCCTATCTTAAGCATCCTGGGCTTTAGGGACTTTAAAGAGAACATGTAGTAACAATGACAAATAGCACAATGCCTGTAACGTGCTGATGATGCTCAGTTACACCTCTAAGAAAAGCTAATTAAATTGGCCTCTCAGTTGTGAAAGTAGAAGTCTAAGTAAACTCTCAACAATCCTCACCAGCAGAGCAGCCTGTGAAAATCTGAGACTGAGGTTATTTCTTTCTTATTACAGTTTTCACTCACACAGATTCTGCTAGGCCGCACTGTTTTTTGGGGAGGATTATTAGGCTGCTGCTTAATTCAACTAATTCCTGCATCCTTAGTATCCCCCCCAGCACCCCTGTACCTGGTCCCACCCCACCCTCCCGGCTCCACTGCCCCCACCCTACCCTCCCGGCTCCACTGCCCCCACCCTACCCTCCCGGCTCCACTGCCCCCACCCTACCCTCCCGGCTCCACTGCCCCCACCCTACCCTCCCGGCTCCACTGCCCCCACCCTACCCTCCCGGCTCCACTGCCCCCACCCTACCCTCCCGGCTCCACTGCCCCCACCCTACCCTCCCGGCTCCACTGCCCCCACATTACCCTCCCGGCTCCACTGCCCCCACCCTACCCTCCCGGCTCCACTGCCCTCACCCTACCCTCCTGGCTCCATTTACGTTGTTAATTGCGTTTGTTGCTGGATAACATCTGATGAACGGCAGATATGAGCGAAAATAATGTGAACTCTTAGCAAGCCTGTATGTTGAAGCCATCAATGTAAACTTTAAATAGAAATGTAAGGGAGCAGAATATATATTAGGAGAGCTTCAGATAGGAGTATGCTGAAAAGATAAGAGATCCAGTAAGGGTTAATTCCCGGAGTCTGGCAAAAACATCACTATTTAAACATCAATTTCTTGTTTTCGGGCCAACTCAGACTAAGTCTGGAAGGGACGAAACGCGTCAGGTGGACTGTAAGGAAGTGACATCAGGCATCTGTTACCCGGAAGGAGAAGGAGAGCTGTGGGGACGATTAAGCGCTGCGGGTGATGATAGCGGCCATAGTGGCTTGGTACATTTTTGAGTCTGATATGCCTTGACACTTATGTTCATTTGCGCAGCCGCGCATGCGCCGTAGGAGCGGGGTGAGGTGAGTTTTATCCGGAAATCTGGGGAGTTTCACAAAGGGGGGTCACCAGCGATCCGGGTGCCCCAAGAAGTGGACCAAAACACAGGATAGTCAAAATCCTGGGTGTTGGTCCACTTTAAATCCAAGGAATAATGATAGAAGCATTTTGAGAAACACTGGTTATATGCATTTGGATCCAAACAATTTAAAAACAAGGGGGTTCACATGCCCCCAGGTGCAGCAGGTCAGGGGGTGCCAAAGGGGGTCAGAGCACAGGTGGAGGGCGCCATTTCGAATCTTTGCCCCAGGTGCCAGGAAGCCTAACTACACTTTTGGCTCTGACAATTTTACTATTTTATCCTATTGGTGTACTGGACATTTCAGGGTATGTTTAATGTTGTGGAGCCATAAATATAAGGAATAAGGGATTTGTGTGAGCATATATTCCCACCTTGACAATAACTGAGAGATAGGGAGTGCGGTGTACAATATTACTAACAACAAAGATAGGAATGGAGGTGATCGCTATACACACAGCTTATGTTTCTGGGCAACAAGCCCCTTTCTCAAGGCTGCACACAACTCTATATCCACCTACCTGCTAAGTGGACCTCAGAATTTTGGGATGCCCCTTAAATCAGATCCAATTCCCTTTAGTAACTGAACCCTTTTATTTTGCCAGACATCTCCAACTTCTCCCTTCCCAGACCCTGGACTATGTTACCCCACTTCCTACCCTGTGTTCAATAAATACCTTTCTTTAAGACAAGGCTAGTGTGGGGTGTTCCCTACAGACCAACTTATTCCCTGCCATAAAATCTCCCGGTAAGGGTTTAAGTTCACTTACGTCACTTTTTTTCATCAGTTTCTTTAAACCAAACTCTTGAAGAACTGACCTTAAATTAAGGACATTTTGTACCTCTCACCTAAAATGCACCTCCACCCATTTCCCAGAAAAAAAACGACTGTAAAAATGAGAATATCAAATAGACCACAGGATCAACTCCTGCGTCTGAGTCTTGTGGTGAGTGAAATAAAGTCAGCCAGGGTTAATAAAAGCGCATTGTCAGAAAACCTTTCCCCTCTTAAGGCGTATCAGCTGCTAGAAACACAAATAAACTTCAAGAAATATGCTGCGGTCGGTACAGGAGAAAAGCAATTTCTCAAGCCTTCAATTTTGCTTTAATCAGCAGAATAACGCTTATCTCCGGGGATAAGAAGACTCCGGATACGAGGAATGTAAAGGACCATTAGATTGAGAAAATAGGACACAAAGCAGTTACACTGGATTCGGGGATGTGTTATTTTGTAAGAAATATTCTTCCATATAGCGAAATATTTTGTTGGCCTAACCCCATTTAGTGTTGGAGTATTCTAAACTGAAAAAAATAAAGTTTGTGAAATGCTAATACCTAATCGTGTCCACATAAATAGCCATTTGACGTCCTCTGTGGTCTGATTTATTTTATCCTCCCTACATTAGGATACTTACCTCCTCTCACTGTGTCCTCTTCTTCAGCATCAGATATCTACCAATCTCAGCAGATCTTGCAGGCAGTGTGGTGGTCTCTATTGTTTGTAATTCTGGATTGACTATACAGAATCAGCCAACCACAGACACACAGTATTAGTGCATTAGAACCCAATAACAAGTGGTGTGCAGTACTCCCCCATAACACAAAGTGTCTCCTAATCCTCCTATAACGGACAGTGGGCAGAATCTTTCCTAATCACCCCAAAAACCTCATAACAGGTTTTGTGCAGTATCTCCCCCATTCACTCCTTACCAGACCCCCCAATCACCCCACCACACCACCATAATAGGCAGTATACATATTCCCCCACAATCCCCTCATAAGAGGCAGTGTGCAAAATCTCTCCTAATTCCCTTATAACAGACAGTGTGCAGAATCTTCCCCAATCACCCCAAGAACCCAGTGTGGCAGAACCTATATATATATATATAATTATTTTTTTATTACACTAAATACACTTCACCCACATGGGAATAATTATTTAGGTTTAAACAGCCTCTTTTAGAATTGCGTTGTGCAAAGAACCTATATCATATAATGTCAAGAACAATAAAATCACATATAATAAGCAAGAAGACTTTCAATTAGCACTTTCCATTATTGATCAGAAGTCCACCAGTGTAATCAATAGACAGAATTGTGTACCCAATTCTCCAATTAAATATGTGCTTACCAGAAATGTGGATGATGTTTGCTTCTAGTCAATAAAAAGCACAGAGCTGCCTCGAAATCAAATGAAATTCCAATGGTATTGACTGTGGATCAAATTCAAAGAAGTGAAGAAAGTTTTTCCATTATTGATCAGAAGTCCACCAGTGTAATCAATAGACAGAATTGTGTACCCAATTCTCCAATTAAATATGTGCTTACCAGAAATGTGGATGATGTTTGCTTCTAGTCAATAAAAAGCACAGAGCTGCCTATTCCAGAGCTGTCAATTCCAATGGTATTGACTGTGGATCAAAATCAAAGAAGTGAAGGAAGTTTTTATTGTACCTTCCCCTTGTTCCCGTGGAACATGCATGGATTCTGGTCCAATGAGCATCTGCCATCGCCGCCACATCGTCTGCCGTCCCGGTAGTGGATGCTGCCAGCAATAAAAAGCACAGAGCTGCCTCGAAATCAAATGAAATTCCAATGGTATTGACTGTGGATCAAGATCAAAGAAGTGAAGGAAGTTTTTATTAATGTTTATTTATAAAGTGCCATCACCTTCTATGGCACTGTGTAATCTTGGGTCTTGGTCCTTATATTATTTGGGATGCCCCACAGTATGAACCCCCCCCCCCCTGAAATGTACCTTCCCCTTGTTCCCGTGTCACATGCATGGATTCTGGTCCAATGAGCATCTGCCATCGCTGCCACATCGTCTGCCGTCCCGGTAGTGGATGCTGCCAGCAGCCTCCAAAGACACTACTGCCCACGTCCAATGATGCAGGCAGGAGTCAGAGGCCATACCCACCTGGAAGCCCGGAACCAGCGCCCCAGGAGCTTGAGGCGGTGGCTATAGGGGATGTGGGCAGTGGCGACTATGGGTACTGTGGCGGCGGCCATCAGCGGTGATGGCAGAGGCAGCGGATTGCTATTGTTTAAGAAATATTTATCCATATAGTGAAATATTTTGTTGGCTTAACCCCACTTAGTGTCGAGGTATTCGAAACTGAAACTGAATTCTGAAAAAAGAAAATCAGTAAATGCCCCTCACTGTCTGTAATTGAAATGTCCCTCACCGTCTGTCATGTGGGATACCGCTCACTGCCAGTAATGTGGGATGCCCATCACTACCATTAGTGTGGAATACCACTCACTGCCTGTAATGAGGGGTCTGTAATGCTGTGATTGGGGGAATTCTGCACACTGTCTGTAATGGGCTGGTAGGGGAGGGGTATTTTAGCACACCATTTGGCTCAGAATATTTTTTTCTTATTTTTCTCCTCCAAATCCTGGGTACGGCTTATGGGCAGGTAAGTCTTATTGGGCGAAAAATACTGTGCGTATTTATTTTTTTATAAATCTTCGTGATAAACCTCCTGCCTGTAATTGGCATGCCGCGCCCACTGCCAGTAATTGGGATGCCTCACACTGCCTGTAATGTGGGATACTGCTCACTGCCTGTAATGTGGGATGCCCCTCACTGCCTTTAATGTGGTATTCTGCTTAGTGCCTGTAATGTTTGGTCTGTAATGGTGTAATTGGTGGAATTCTGCATGTTGTCTGTAATGGGGTGATTGGGGAAGAGTATTTTAGCACACCATCTGGATCAGAATATTTTTTTCTTATTTTTCCCTAGTAATGTATATTTGTTTGTGTGTGTGTGTGTGTGTGTGTGTGTGTGTGTGTGTGTGTGTGTGTGTGTGTGTGTTTGTGTGTGTGTGTTTGTGTTTGTTTGTGGGAGATGGCTGCATGGGAGCTGGGGAATGTAACTGTTTTTTGGGGGCATGTTGCACACTGCCTGAAATTGGGAAGGGCAGTGTCACTGCACTCCCCTTGCATGATTGGCTTGTCATGTCTCCTGTTCTGGGCCCTACACTTTGCTGAGCACCGGCTTGGGAGTCACTGCTGTTTAATAACAAATAGTAATCGAGTGTCCACTTGCTCAGGCCACTTGGGGGTCACTGCTGTTTATTAACAAGTATTTGTGGAGTGTCCACTTGTTCAGGCCACTTAAGGGTCACTGCTGTTTAATAACAAATAGTAATTGAGTGTTCACTTGTTCAGGCCATGAGAGTGTCATTTGTGTTTAATAACAAGTAGTAGCTCAGGGTCCACTTGTTCAGGCCACATGAGGGTTGTGTGTGTTTAATAACAAATAGAAATTAAGTGCCCACTTGTTCAGGCCACTTGGTGGTCACTGCTTTGTTTAATAACAAGTATTAGTGAGATGTCCACTTGTTCACTTAATGTTTTTTTTTTTTTTATTTGTCCATTTTGGTCCACTATAACTGCAGGTGTCTAACAACACAGAAAGCAGCAAATAAGGAACAGGGATGTGGACATGGTGCTGCTGCCGGAGGTGATGAGCTGGTGCTGCAGGAAGAGGATGCATTTCCTCCTTACCTTCCTCTGGTGCAAGCAGGCTTTTTTTTTTAGTTTTTTTTTTATTTTTGTAGGCCCAATACTGTTGTCAGAGTGGTGAGGACAGAACAAGTTGAGGTAGTCATAGATTATATGACACACAGAGCTACCAGTTCCATGGGATTGTTTCCACCTCATCCGCCTTCAAATCAGCAAGGCCGTCCCAGCAAGTCATGGAGTCACTAATGCTCTATGATGACACTCCTAGCTGGGATACTGTGGGCCATTCTCCTGCCCCTGCCCTAGCTGCAGACCTAGGGTTCCTAGATGCTCTACAACGTATGTGGGAGGATGAGAACATGGCCAGCATATCATCGAAGGACACCCTTGATGATGATGATATCCTAGTGCTGACTGCTGCAGCTTTCTGCAATGTTGAGTCTAAGAGGGAGGCTAGCGGGGAGGAGTGGGTGGAAGAGGATGCCAGTGGTGATGATGAAAGATTCCTCGGGTCCAAGCACACTGAGGGAGCCGATCTTGAAAAAGGTGAGTACTGAATTGTGTTTACTAGACTGTTTTTACCTAGACTGACTAGGCAAGTTTGTTGAATCAAGACCAATGTCTGTAAAAACTAGCAATTGCAGGTGTGCGTGTGTTTTGAGCAATTGGCCTCAAGCTCATTATATTATTTTTTTGGGGGGGGGGCAGTTTAGGGGCATATGCTTGCGCACACATATAGGTAATGTTCCTCTACATTTTCTCTCATCCGTGTAGTAACAAACACAATCAGTGAGTGTACACATGCCCGGAGTAGTGGGATGCAGAAAAGGCCTTCAATCATGTCTCCTGGCCTTTCTCAGAAACAACATTAAGACATTTTGGACTTGGCTCGATAATAGTGTATAAAAAAGTTGCCCTTCATTCTATGCCAATAGCATTGATTAAGGTTTCCCTCTTATTAATGGAATCGGGCAGGGGTGCTCACTATTGCCTTTTCTATTCACTACGGTATGTACCTGGAAATATATTAAATAGAGACAAAGATATTGAAGGAATAACATATGGGGGAAAAATGTAAAATGTTTAACATACTCAGATGATATTCTATTAACCCAATGTGTGCATAAAAGTGATAGAACAGTATGTAACCCGTACTAACTTAAAGCTAAATCTGGTAATGACACTCCTCTTCGGACTAAATCAAAATGAGCTTAAGAGTGTGAAAAAACAATATAAATGTAAATGGTCCACAAACAATATAAACTAGTTAAGCATTAAATTACAAAAAAAATCAGAACCAATTATTTGAATTGAATATATTACCTTTACTCCAAATATTAATAGAATATATAAGCAACTGGAACAGACTCCCACTAAATATGTTAGGCCGCATTCAGCAGGTCAAATGTTTCCGCAGTATATAATCCGGAATGTACCCGTTAAAATACCAAATTCATATTTGGAATGAATAACTTCTCAACTAACTTGTTTTTACTAGAAAAACTAAAAACATAGAGTGGTTTATAGGATGGTAACAAGAATTCACAATGCAGGAGGGTGGGGAGCCCTTGATTTTAAGATTTACGCAATGGCAGTCTATCTACAGCGATTCCTAAAATGTATAAATAGTGGGGTAACACAAGAATGCCCCATATAACAAAATCACTTTTCTACAACTTAATATTTCATTACCTAGGATGAACCCAGAGCTCTGGGGCCAAGCATGGTCAGGTTAGAGTCTTTCAGATATGGAAAAACTTCCAACAACAATACAGAACTGAAGGGGGCAGCATGGTTATTTCTAAGAACACTAAAGTTTAAAGGGACAGTCCAGCCAGACTGCCCATTTTTTAAAATCCTCTCAGCCCTACCATCTGTCCCTAGCGTTATTCCTAAGAACACTAAAGCTTAAAGGGACAGTCCAGCCAGACTGCCCATTTTTTAAATCCTCTCAGCCCCACAATCTGTCCCTAGCGCTGAAGCAGTGCGGGGGGTGGGGGGGTGTAGGGGTTACACAATCCAGGGCCAATGATTGGGCAATTCCAGTGTTGGCCGCCACCCTCTCCAGCCTACCCTTACTAATTAAATACCCTACAGAGAATGATGTTGGTGATACTAACCCGCCAACATTTAAGCACCTTTGGTGGGAATGCCCCTGTGTCCAGAAATTCTGGCAGGAAGTTACTAGCCTATCCAATTTATTCATTAAAAGAGAAATACAAATAAACAAGAAACAAACTTGTCTTAATATATTACACAGTGCGATACCAGCATAGAAAACATGTAGGATGATGGGTAAAATGTGTAGAGCAGGGGAGTAAAGGGGAGGGAGGGGAATAAGCCAAAAGAGAGAACTATAATTAAATATATAGGATTACACGAGGGAACCCCCCCAAAAAAAGCTATGATGCAAATGAAAACTCAAACTACTAAGAGCTGTGTGATGAGATGAAGTCTGTTTGAAATTGGTTTGAGAAACATAAAATTGCTGAATGTTTGCGTAATAAAAAAATATTACATATTATCCACCCAATATGACGCACCTGCCCTTAAGACACACCTAGGTTTTGAAGAAGGAAAAAAAGAATAAAATATATTTTGAACCAAATGTTGTGTTAAAATACACCACCCCCTAGGAAACCAAATTAGGCAAGGTGAAGAATCCCACAATTACAGGCAGTGTGGAATTCCCCACCATTCCCCATGATAGGCAGTTTGGCACCCGTTGCCTCTTCAGGCAGTGTGATGCCCCCCTCCCATTCCCCATTTCAGGCAGTGTGGCATACTCCCTCCCAGTCACCATAAGCAGCGTGGCATTCCCCCCTCCCATTCCCCATAGGCAGTGTGGTATTCTCCCATCTAATTCCCCAGAGGCAGTGTGGCATTGCCCCTTACCAATCCCCATAGGCAATGAGGCATTCCCCCCCTCCCATTCCCCATAGCCAGTGTGGCATTCCCCCCCTAATCCCAATAGGCAGTGTGGCAGTCCCCCCTCCCATTCCACAAAGTCAGCGTTGCATTCGTCCTATTCCATTCCCCATAGTCAGTGTGGTCATTCCCTGATCCCATTCCCCATAGAGGTCGGGTCCGGCAACTTCTAACATAGTAACATAGTAACATAGTTTGTAAGGCTGATTACTACAGTTGAGCTTATTGTTAGCTAAAACCCCTAGGTCTTTTTCCATTGTTGTTTTACCAAGTGTTTCTTTATTTAGTGTGTAATTATGACTAGAGATGAGCGAACTTTTGAAAAATTAGATTCGACTGATTTGGCGAATTTTCTGACAAAAATCGTTTCGACCCGAATTTATTCGCGACGAATCGCTATTAAAAACGGCTATTTCTGAGCTTCCTAGAGCCTCAATAGGGTTGTAAACCATTCTGCCTTGCTGTAACACGCATAGGAAGCGTGCTGGGTTAGTGAAATAATACTGTAAATAATTATGACATGCAGATCAGAGGCATCGCTATTAGAATCGCAGAGCGGCACAATTGCAGAGAGTTGAGGGGGCATCACTATGAGGGGCCCCTATATTGCCTGAAAAACATACCCTGGAGCTGGCAGCAGCAGGAGCCCAAATATTGTCTGAAAGACATCCTGGAGTTGGCAGCAGGAGCCCAAACATTGGCTGAAAGAGACACTGGAGTTGGCAGCAGCAGGAGCCCAAAAAATGACTGAGAGACACACCCTGGAGTGGCAAGCAGCAGCAGCAGCAGCGACAGGAGTCCAAACATTGCTTGAAAGAGACACTGGAGTTGGCAGCAGGAGCAGCAGGAGCCCAAACATTGCTTGAAAGACACACTGGAGTTGGAAGCAGGAGCAGCAGGAGCCCAAACATTGCTTGAAAGACACACTGCAGTTGGCAGCAGGAACAGCAGGAGCCCAAACATTGCTTGAAAGGCACACTGGAGTTAGCAGCAGGAGCAGCAGGAGCCCAAACATTGCTTGAAAGACACACTGGAGTTGGCAGCAGGAGCAGCAGGAGCCCAAACATTGCTTGAAAGAGACACTGGAGTTGGCAGCAGGAGCCCAAACATTGCTTGAAAGACACACTGGCATTGGCAGCAGGAGCCCAAACATTGCTTGAAAGAGACACTGGAGTAAGCAGCAGCAGCAGCAGGAGGCCAAAAATTGGCTGAATGACACCCTGGAGTTGCAAGCAGCAGCAGGAGCCCAAACATTGCTTGAAAGAGACACTGGAGTTGGCAGCAGGGGCCCAAAATTGTTTGAAAGACACACTGGAGTTGGCAGCAGGAGCAGCAGGAGCCCAAACATTGCTTGAAAGAGACACTGGAGTTGGTAGCAGCAGGAGGCCAAACATTGCTTGAAAGACCCACTGGAGTTGGCAGCAGCAGCAGCAGGAGCCCAAACATTGTTTTAAAGAGACACTGGAGTTGGCAGCAGCAGCAGGAGGCCAAAAAATGGCTGAATGACACCCTGGAGTTGCAAGCAGCAGCATCAGGAGCCCAAAATTGCTTGAAAGACACACTGGAGTTGGCAGCAGCAGGAGCCCAAACATAGCTTGAAAGACCCACTGGAGTTGGCAGCAGGAGCAGCAGGAGCCCAAACATTGCTTGAAAGACACACTGGAGTTGGCAGCAGGAGCCCACAAATCGGCCTAAAGACACACTGGAGTTGCAAGCAGCAGGAGCCCAAAATTGCCAGAAAGACACACCCTGGAGTTGGCAGCAGCATTAAGAGAACATATACAGATTTCCGGCACAGATATCTTATCCGAAGAATATTAATAAAAAGTAAGAGTAAAGCATTTTCTCAATAATTACTTGTGGTCTGATGCGGAGGAATGTCTGTAACTTGAGAGCAGCACCTTAAATCTGTTTTGCACGATCCATATTCCTTTAGTGTTGGTCTGTCCCCATGATCAATCTACTCTAATGCATCAGGCATTGGTGGGTGGAAATCTTGGCTGATCCATGCCCGATTCATTTCCACGCAGGCCAGTCTCTGAAAAAAAAACATTTTTGAAGCCTACTGGAGCATATTGAATTGCTCTCATCAGAGCATCACTTACACACATCTAAGAGTTTCATCACTTTGTTCGTGTTAAAGTCTTCAGGGCCTAGTTACTACTTAGTGAAAGACCATAGATAGTTACACACCTGCTGCTCTTATCAACAAATCCTGTTTTAAGTGTAGCGTTTTGTCCTCCCCTCATAAACGCACTAAGTATGTCAGGCAGAGAAGTGGCAGAATGGGCACAGAGAAGTTGCAGAGGCCTAAATTCATCAAGCAGAGGTTGCAGCAGACTAGGGGTGAGTGGCAGCAGGAGCCTCAGTGAGAGGACTGATCTCCCGGGATCAGCTAGCGGTCGTGTCTTGACCAGCAACCCATCTGCCATCATCCATTGGTTAACACAATCATCCACTGTATCACAAGTGACATCTGACACCCCCAGTCAACTGTCGGTTATGTCTTATGCTTAGGGTTCAGCTTCACTATTCAGTGAGGACGATCTGATAATCAGAAAAATCAGCAGCTACTGCCCATCCAAGAAGTGGAGAAGACACTCGCCGCTTCTTCCACTAGGCGGGCAAGTAGTGATGAGGAGAGTGGCGTGGGAGGTGGTGTTGCAAGCGTTTTGGCTTCTTAAGCAGACACTGTTGAGGAACCTGAGGAGGACATCAGTGGCAGTTTTTCATCAAGCATCCGCAGGAGGTTAACATGGCTATATGAAAGATGTGTTGGCAGAAGGTGAAGTGTGGCCAGGGTCCCAATGTTGGACCCACAGCCCTACATCAACATTTGCAGCGTCACCATCAAGCGGCCTGGGAGAGTTGGCTCCAAAGTGGTGGTCCAGCCTGCTGCATTACCCAGTGGCACGCCGCTCTCTGTTCCAGCCAGCCAAGGCTCCACTACCTACTGTGTGTCATACCCATCCTCTGTCGCTCCAGATGCTCCTCCTCCTCTTAATCCGAGTCAGTCATTCCGCCAGCAATCCATTGGCCAAGCAATGTCCAAGAGACAACAGTATGTGCCCACTCATCCAACATGCAGAAGCTAAATGTGCTACTGTATAAGTTGCTGGTGCTGCAGTCCCTCCCTTTTGAGGTGGTGGACCTTTCAGAGAACTGATGGCTTGTGCAGAGCCGAGGTGGAGAGTCCCACGGTGTAATTTCTTTGCGAAGAAGGCAGTACCAGCTCTGTACAATTTTGTTGAACAGAAGGTGAGCCTGTCAGTGTGTACCAAAGTGCACAGCAGTGCCTACGTCTGGAGCTTGCACTTAGCAATGGTGTCACCGAAAAAAGTGGCTAATTGTCGTTACGTATTATGTATTAATAGTTAACATTTCTTATTTGAACATATTTATAATAATAACATATAATAACATATAACATAGCAACAATAACATCTAACATAATAACAGTAACATATAAAATTTATCAACATTTTTTTTTGGGGGGGGGGATTTTTTTTTTATTTCGTATTTTGTATTTTTTAAAAACATATATTTTTTTTTATTTTGTTTGAATTTTTTAAAATATTTTTTTCCATTCTTTTTTTAATATTTAGTGAATTTTTGTACCTTTTTTTTCATTTTTTTTTTTTTTTGTATTTTGTTTTTTCTAAATATTTATTTTTTATTTTTTTTTTCCCAGTGCCCTTCCAGCCTACCATGTGTGCAGGACACGGCGGTTTCACGCTGTTCTTTACATGGTTTGCCTTGAGCCACAGAGCCACACATGGGAGGAACTGCTAAAAATGAGAACTCAATAAATTAAATCATGGCTAACTCCACGAAAACTGCAAATGGGACCCATGGTCACTGACACTGGGAAGAACATCTTGTCTGTGCTGCAACAAGGAAGCCTGAGCCATGCGTCCTGCCATGGCACACGTGTTCAATCTAGTTGTCAAGCATTTTCTGAAGTCTTCCCCCCGTCTGCAAGACATCCTAACAACGGGAAGGAAACTTTGCATGCACTTCAGCCACTCCAACACCGCCAAGCACACCCTTCTTGAGCTTCAGCGTCAGAACGTTATCCCCAAACATAGTCTGATTTGCGATGTTTCCACCCGTTGGAATTCCACCCTCCATATGCAGGATCGACTATAGGAACAGAGAAAAGCCATCACGTATTTCTTGATGATCCAAACGGATAGGGGGATTCCCCTGTGTAACTTCAATGTAAACCAGTGGCAGCTCATACGTGACACCTGCCGTTTGCTCAGGCCCTTTGAGGAAGCTACTTTATTAGTCAGTCGCCAGGACTATGAGATGAACGATGAGATTCCACTGCTTCATGTACTACAACACATGTTGGAAACCATGGCTGGTCAGGGCACTGGAGACATGGCGCATACATTTCAAAGCTACATGAAGCCTGTGGAGGCTGAAGTGGAGGAGGAGGAGGGGGTGGGGCATAGCGAAGTACAGTTTAGGTTTGACAAAATGGCCATTTTATCTAGTCATCTGACAAGAAAGGAGGAGCCGGAGCAGCCACAGGAGCTAGAGGGTTGTGAGGAAGGCGAGACAGAGGACCCAGACACACCGTGGCAGTTTGCAGTGGAGATGGGGACAAGTAGTCCCTCCGAGTCACTTGCACAAATGGCACGATGCATGCTCACGTGCTTGCGTAGTGACCGCAGAATTGTCTCCATTTGTCAGCGGGATGACTTCTGGCTCTCCACCTTATTGGACCCTCGCTTCCGGCACAAAATGGGGGCATTTTTTACACCCACTGAGAGGGAGGACAAACTGACCTACTACAGAGACATCCTACGTAGTCAGTTGGGCGGTGCCTATCTGCGCCATGGTCCATACTGTGATGCCCAGCGGGACACCAGCCTTCTGTAAGCAGGCAACCCCCAATCTCCACCGCCGCTTCTGCCTATAGTCAAGCCCCCGTTTGCCGGGACGCTAGGTACGCCTCACCGGACACGGTTGCCCCAGGTGTTAATAGGTGCAAAGGATGGCTGCTTACGGTGAAGGCCGATGAACCACGAGGGTATCCCGAAGCCGAGCTTGTTCACAGGTAGTCAATCCGGAGGGTGCGTCAGAGTACAGGGATGAGACAGGTGGGTAGTCAGGAGTAGCCAAAGGGTCAAGCCAGGAGGTCACAGATCATGGGGTATCCAGAGGGGCAGGTAGCTTCGTGGTCAGACAAAGCAGAGGTCAGTACAGGCAGCAGACAGGAATGGTCGATCAAGCCGTGTCGGAACTGAACCGGCACAAAATGGGGGCATTTTTTAAACCCGCCGAGAGGGAGGACAAACTGACCTACTACAAAGACATTCTACGTAGTCAGTTGGCCGATGCCTATCTGCGCCATGGTCCATACTCTTGCAGGTCTGACTCGGGGGGACCTCTGCGCTCACCTTCCACTGCCGTGGCTGCTGGGGGGGGTGGAAGGAGAAGCAGCAGCAGCTCCATCAGCAGCAGCCTCAGTCTTCAGTCGCTAATGAGTAGCTTTCTACACCTGCATAGTGAGTGTACTCATGAGCAGCATGAAGACCTGGAGCAGGACCTGAACCAGCAGGTCGTGTTATACCTTGACATGACCATGCCAATACACCTTGAGAACCTGCTGGACTTCTGGGCAGCCAAACTTGACTTGTGGCCACAACTAGCAGAGTTTGCCCTGGAAAAGCTGTCCTGCCCGGCCAGTAGTGTGCCATCTGAGCGGGTGTTTAGTGCGGCGGGGGCCATAGTCATGCCAAGGAGAACTTGTCTGTCCACTAATAATGTGGAGAGACTCACCTTTGTAAAGATGAATCAGGCATGGTTCAACCAGGATTTCCAGCCAACAATGGCTGATCCATGGTAGTAGCTGATGCATGGTAGCTCCTTATGCTGCTGCCAACTCCAGGGTGTGTCTTTCAGGCAATATATGGGCTCCCTATGCTGCTGTCAACTCCTGGGTGTGTCTTTCAGACAATATATGGGCTCCCTATGCTGCTGCCAACTCCTGGGTGTGTCTTTCAGGCAATATATGGGCTCCCTATGGTGCTGCTGCCAGCTCATATGTGTGTCTTTCAGGCAATATATGGGCTCCTAATGCTGCTGCTGCCAACTCCAATGTGAGCACTCTTAAAAGACGCATGCTAGCATATTTGGGATGCCCCCCGGTTAAAGGCAATGGCTGCTGGCAATTTGACAAAGTGACTTTCTTTACAAAATGCAACCAGTAAATAGACAGGTACTCTTGAAATATTACTGCTAGTGTTTGGGATGCCCCCTCATCACATACAGAGGAGGTCTCCCTTGAATGTGGAAAAGTGACGTTAATTATAAAATGCAAGCAGTTATTAGACAGGTACTCTTGAAATATTACTGCTAGTGTTTGGGATGCCCCCTCCTCACATACAAAGGAGGCCTCCCTTGATTGTGGAAAAGTGACGTTAATTATAAAATGCAAGCAGTTATTAGACAGGTAGTCTTGAGATATTTATGCTAGTGTTTTGGATGCCCACGTGGGCTGGGGTTTTTACAGCAGACACAGAAACAGTTCAAACTGCAATATATTTATGAGAAATAGCCTTTAAAAGCTGCTTTAGTGTAACAGATAGGGCCAAATGTGCAGGTTTGGGATACCCTGAGGCCTGGTGTTTTTACAGCACACACAAAAACAATTCAAACTGCAATATATTTATGAGAAATAGCCTTTAAAAGCTGCTTTAGTGTAACAGATAGGGCCAAATGTGCAGGTTTGGGATACCCTGAGGCCTGGTGTTTTACAGCACACACAAAAACAATTCAAACTGCGATATATTTATGAGAAATAGCCTTTAAAAGCTGCTTTAGTGTAACAGATAGGGTGAAATGTGCTGGTTTGGGATGCCCATGTGGGCTGGTGTATTTAAACCAGACAAAAAACAATTCAAAATGCAATAGCTTAATTAAAGTGAGGTTGAACAACGCTTATTTAGTATAACAGATAGGGTGATATGTGCTGGTTTGGGATGCCCATGTGGGCTGGTGTATTTAAACCAGACAAAAACCAATTCAAAATGCAATAGCTTAATTAAAATGAGGCTGAACAACGCTTATTTAGTATAACAGATAGGGTGACATGTGCTGGTTTGGGATGCCCATGTGGGCTGGTGTATTTAAACCAAGACAAAAACCAATTCAAAATGCAATAGCTTAATTAAAATGAGGCTGAACAACGCTTATTTAGTATAACAGATAGGGTGACATGTGCTGGTTTGGGATGCCCATGTGGGCTGGTGTATTTAAACCAGACAAAAACCAATTCAAAATGCAATAGTTTGATTCAGCTGAAGAAGGATGAACAAGCGTATTTAGTAGAACAGATAGGCTGCTAAGTGCAGGTTTGGGATACCCTGTGGCCTAGTGTTTTGGCAGCAGGACAAAAACCAATTCAAAATGCAATAGTTTGATTAAGCTGAAGAAGGATGAACAAGCGTATTTAGTATAACAGATAGGCTGCTAAGTGCAGGTTTGGGATACCCTGCGGCCTAGTGTTTTGACAGCAGGACAAAAAAACAATTCAAAATGCAATAGTTTGATTTAGCTGAAGAAGGATGAACAAGCGTATTTAGTATAACAGATAGGCTGCTAAGTGCAGGTTTGGGATACCCTGCGGCCTAGTGTTTTGACAGCAGGACAAAAAACAATTCAAAATGCAATAGTTTGATTTAGCTGAAGAAGGATGAACAAGTGTATTTAGTATAACAGATAGGCTGCTAAGTGCAGGTTTGGGATACCCTGTGGCCTAGTGTTTTGGCAGCAGGACAAAAAACAATTCAAAATACAATAGTTTCATTTAGCTGAAGAAGGATGAACAATTTAAAGCAGATCAAAAAATATTAAAACCAAATTCCAACTAATCCAGTTTTTAGAAATGCTTGTGTGTAACAGATAGGGTTAAATAAGCCACTGCATAGAAGGGATGCACAGTGGAAAGGCAGATTAAAATTTACAGCACAAAAGGCTCGATCCAGAGACACATTCGTCTGGACTTCCGTAGCTATCTGTGAAAGTTTTGGTGGGTGTTAGTCTTTTTTTTTTTTCCAAACAAAATCGGAAATTTTTCGTTCGTTCAGATAACTTCCGTTGTTGGGATGGGTTTCCGTCTGATTCAGAGAGCTGATTTCCGACGGACCACCACCCTATAAATCTGTTTCATTTCCGATCCACTTACAGGACCTTTGAGGGCTCGGATTGCTATTGTTGAACATGTTTTGTGGCTATGTGGAGGAGTCTGCGCGCCTTTAGCTCCAAGGCATTGCATGTATCAGCGTGGCCGAGGCCATAAATTGTATAGCAATGCATACCTGAATCAATACATTTCATGTATGCCTTATAGATGCATTTTAATGCTGACCTTAATTAGTCCTGAGCATGTAAACATTTATTTTCCCGCACATCCATATAATTGCTATATTTTTTTAGACTTATGTCCTTTGTGAATTATATTTGGATTGTTGAACTTGAATCTTAATTTGTTGTAGGAGTTATTGTTTTAGTCGGTTACCTTTGCTTTGTGTAATTATTTTATATTTGGTTGCAGGAACCGCAAAATGGGCCACTCACTGAATGTGCAAGCACTCACTGAGCGTCCTCGCCGGCTACCCAGGCTCATCCCATGCCATCTACATCCTTAGAAGATCTGGATTGTTCTGTTGGTTTGAATTTGCCGGTGCATGGCTTCTTGGTAAGTTGAGTCCAATAACGTCATTTGCTTTTCTATGTATGGCTATGTTTTTTGTTTGGTTCCACTTTCTTAAACTATGCCTTTTTCCTCACCTTGGTAACATGTGAAACACGAGTGTACCCATGACATTAGCAAAACAACAAAGGCTGGCCAAATGTTTGTCCTGCATTGTTAAAACTCTAAAGAGTAATTTGAGCCAAATTAGTAATCAGTCTTCCCCACACTTTTCTGTAATTCTGTTTTTGACTTTATCATAGGGTGTGCGCCATCTTTGCTTAGATGCATTACACTTACTGAGTAGAGGAGAGTGGGATAAAGTGCAGGGTCTGGCTTTTGTACTCAGACAAAGAAGATAATGGGTCATGCAAACTTAACCCATCCAAGATTGCTGAGCAGCACAGACCTAAACCAATAGCTCTTAACAGTCTGGCTGATTGGCCAGCATCCGCACTATTGGTTCTCTAATTTTGGCCCCCATCTATTAGATATGTGCAATATGTATGCTCATTTTTGTGGACAATGTCACCTAGCCTCTTCTTCAGCTAGTTTGTTCCTTTTTTGGCTGTAATGTATGCAGTAATTTTTTTTTTCCTTTAATTTTGCAAGGAGATTCTGGATGTCCACTCCTCCCGTGGCTGTTGACGCCTGTACTACGCCCACAGAATGCTGCCCAAGAGGCCTATAATAGGGCGCACCACAAAACCAGGGCAGTGGTGGAGAGGGCCTTTGGCCTACTGAAGACCCGATTTAGATGTTTGGACCATACCGGGGGATCCCTTCAATATGACCCAAAAAAGGTCATAGATATCATCATGGCCTGTGCTGCGCTGCATAATTTTGCTATCTTGCAGCGGGTCCCCCACTATGTGGATTTGCCACCTTCTCCACCCGCCGATGAGCCAGAGGACGCCTATGTTGGACAGCACAGTGCGTCTGGCCAAGCCGTCCGTGCTTTTTTTTTTTTTTTTTTACATTGTTTGTTGTTATTGCTTTGTGCCATTTGTTTTTTGCTTTGTGTTTAGTAATAACAAAACAGTATTGAATGAATTTCCAAAA
Source organism: Gastrophryne carolinensis (assembly GCA_027917425.1). Lineage (NCBI taxonomy): Eukaryota > Metazoa > Chordata > Amphibia > Anura > Microhylidae > Gastrophryne > Gastrophryne carolinensis. Next base: position 133,218,180 of record CM051241.1, on the reverse strand, counting down.
ACATCAACAATGTATTTAGACTCTTTTTTGAATATTTTTGTGTGTTTGTTTGTGGGGCTACTTTAAGTCATATTTAAACCGAAAGTCAGTAACTTAGTCATAAACACGTTGGTTTAATTTTTTAAGGTATAAATTTTGAAACATAACAATTGTAGTTGATGGTCACTCACATAGTTATGGGTAAATTTATGCCAAAACATGCCACATAGCAATTGCACACAGCCTGGATTTACAAAGTAAGGCACCCCAGGACAAAGTTAATCTTCCAAAGAACATCGTAACATATGTGTGCCAGACATTGTCAACGGTATAAATCACAGATGTTACATTGTAAAAAGAGGGACAAAAACACACCCTCTCCTGCTTGGCCACATTTGCCACAGGCACAGGTTGAAAGCAGACATACGTATGCCACATCTACACGTGTTACTCAGTGGCGCACCCAAACAAGAACACCCAGTCCCAATCCAAGTACAGTAAAATCTCAGCCAGGGTCCAAGGTAGTAGTTTTCCAGGCCAGAATGTCACACAATCATGCCTACAAACAGGAGGAGCCACAACCAATGTAATTATGGACAAGGCTGCAGCGCAACAGCTTGAGTGGCCGCTTCAGTGAGGCTTGTCCTCTGGCATTGGCTAGTGGCCTACCTCAGGACTCTAATAAGCTATATGAGAGCAAATCCAAAACATACAAGCAAAGCCATACCAAAATGCTAGATTGGTAGGGCTCACCAGACAAGTCAATACAGTGGGGATGTAGAGCAAAGATTTAGAACAGATTCAGGTCAAATACACCTTAATATGGGGGATGCCCATAGAACCCAGGTTGTGGCCCTTGGTGGTGGGCCCTAACCTGGGCCTGTGTGGCATTCAGAATTTGCAACTGTTCCAAAATGTTTCTTTGGTTATTTTGCAATTCAGCCATGCTGGACCTGAATTCTGTTGTCAAGTTGGCTATGTGGCTGTTATGGGTCCTAAATTCAGTCAGCATGGCACTTAAGGTATTATTGAGGTTATCTAATTGGCCAATAATATTCTCGTGGTTTTGTTGATTTTGGCGCCGAAATAGCCACCTCTCATGGTGCCATGCTGACTCCATCATCTGCACGCCCCTCCCCTGGGAAACTGGGCGACGTTGCTGAGTACGCCTCCCAATTCCCTGGGTTGGGGGCGCGCAGATGATGTTGCTCTAGGACCCCCAACAGCCACAGGTATGCTTTGCAAATCCTCAACAGCAGATCTTAAACTGGGGACTGGAGGGTCAGTCTCTGCATGCTGCCCACGATGTGTGGCAGCATTCAGCCAGCTTCCCTCTGCTGCTGAGGATTTGTCGGAGAAACATTTTGGGACAGTTGCAGATTCTGGCCCAGGGGGAGATCTTCATAAGGTCCAAGGAAGGTTCCATCCTGCTCCAGCTCCTGGATATCCTCCATCAGTGTGTGGCTCTGTTGGGACATGTAAATCAAAATGGTTCAGTGTGGGGAATACATATGTAATTCAGGCAAAAGAAACATGGCAAGGCACATGCATACACCACATCATCAAAAAACACTTACCGTAGGGGTCCGAGGCAGCACGAAAGTAGACGGCATTGTAAAACTGGCAGAGGATTCCACACTAGCTGAGGGATGAGGCTGGGCTGCATTAGAAGAAAACAAACAATGTAAACACACAACTATGCATTGGTGGTGTTTAATAACACATATGTTTAAATCAAACACGTGGCCAAGCTGGAATGGCCACTCCCACAACGGTGCAACTTGACCTTCGCTATGAATGCCATTATATTGAAAATGGATTGTGAAACAAGTACAGACACATTGGTCATGTGAAGCCAACCAAACATGCAAGTACTGCCTGTTGTGTGTGTTTAAACATCTCTTATAGGCCATTAAGTGAACACACTCAGCTGGCAAATAGCAGTTACAATATGATTCTGGTGGTTACCATTGTATCTATAAAAACATTGCAATCACCCCATCTTAAGTCGTTGGGCCCCAAGCACAGCTCAAACCCAAGTAACCAACAGAAAAAGACGTAAGTGTTGCATGTGATTGAATAGAAATACATAGCACGCAGTCCTTTGCTAATCCCAATACTTTACTACTCCTCCTAAGTGTTCATAAACGTCATGTATGGGCCTGCAAATTTGCAAATTACCTGTCGACACACATGACACCCTGGTCAAATTGATCACTCCACTACAAGGCACACCCTAGGGGCATGTGTTTAGATATACCTTGCTGGCTAATTTGACTGGTTGGTCCATTTTGATTTAAATTCACACATTACTAACCTGCTGAAATTGGTGTGTTGTCCGTGTCCTGTTGTGCCGAGTGTCCCTGTAACGCAACATGATGTAGCAGGCCCAGCACCATCTCCTCTGCCTGGGTAAATTTCAATTTAGTGGGGAATCCTCCGCCAGTTTGTAAGCTGAAAAACATAGTATCCAAAAATAAGCTCACTGATGTCTATACAAGAAGAATAAAAACCCAAAAATAAGATGTACCTGTACTGCCGCCTTTTATTCTCTTTCTTCCATGCGGCATATTTGAGGTCCGATATTTTCCGTTGAATCTGTTCTACATCTTTGAGTTCGTCCCCCGCTGCATTGACTTGTCTGGTGAGTTCTGCCAAAATCTCCCCTTTGCGCTGCTTGCCCATATAGCTCATCATAATATAACGTTGGACCACTAGCCAATGCCAGAGTTTGTGACTCACCAAAACGGCCACTCAAGTGGCCTCTGCGCAATGTGCACCCTGTTTGTGGTGGTTGTGGCTCCTCATTGTTTGCAGGCAAATGGGGTGACATTCTGGCCTGGGTGTGTGTTGGAGACATCAAGGACTGGAGGCTGGCTGCTGATCGAACTGGACTGGGAAAGGGACTGGGTGTTCATGGCTGGGTGGCCACAGAAGTTGCAGGGGTTGATGTGGCATAGGGTGATTGCCTGCCAACCTGTGCCGGTGGGGAATGTGGGCGAGGAAGAGAGGGTCTGGAGGAGCTGGAACTGGTGCTTGTGGCCCTGTGGCTCTGTGGGCCCTTGGAAGGAGCATGGCCCTTGGAGGTACTTGGCAGGGATGACCCAGAGCTGGTGGTTCGGCCACTCTTGGCCGTCGATTGGTAGCCACGTGTGGGTGGGGAGGGGGAGCTTGGCATTGTCTGCCTTTTAGGGCTTCTGCCCCTGCTGTGGCTTCTTTTTTGTCTGGGGCTTCTGGCCCTGCTGTGGCTTCTTTCTCGTCTGGGGCTTCTGGCCCTGCTGTGGCTTCTTTTTCGTCTTGGGCTTCTGGCCCTGCTGTGGCTTCTTTTTCGTCTTGGGCTTCTGGCCCTGCTGTGGCTTCATATTCGTCTTCGGCTTCTTGCCCTGCTGTGCCTTCTTTCTCGTCTGGGGCTTCTGGCCCTGCTGTGGCTTCTTTCTCGTCTTGGGCTTCTTGCCCTGCTGTGCCTTCTTTCTCATCTGGGGCTTCTGGCCCTGCTGTGGCTTTTTTCTCATCTGGGGCTTCTGGCCCTGCTGTGGCTTCTTTCTCGTCTGGGGCTTCTTTGCCGGCTTGGGCTTCGGTCATGGTGTTTTTGGCCTTGGAACACTGCCTTTGTGGCAGTTGGGGGGGGATGTTGGTCCGGGGGGAATGGGGCTTCGCACCCTCTTACCAGGTTTGACCACCTCCCTTGGGGTAGGCTTGGTGGCCTGTGGATTGCTTTTTGGTTGTGCCTCCTTTTTTTTGGGAGTAGTGGTGGGTTGCTTGGCCGGAGCATTGCTTTTTTGCCGCAGTTTTGCTTTGGGCATTTGTGAGCGAGTTTTGGGCCCTTCTGATGCCTCCTGGCGCTTGGGTGCCTTTTTGTTGCTTGCTTTTTGGGAGGCATTTTGCATGGACTCTGAAAGAGAATGAGCTGTGTGTCCAGGGACCTTTAAATAAGATTGGCAGACTGTGACGCCTACGCGCTCGCGTACGCGTGCGTACGGCCGTTCGTACGGCCGTTCGTTCGGCCGTGCGGAACCCGGAAACCGCTGGGGCATTACTTATCTGCTGCAGACAAGAGGCAAGATGGTGCCCACAATCTTCACCCGCCAACAAGAAGAGATCATCATGCTTGTAAGTGTCTTTTACTGCCTTTGCTTTGCCATCTAATTGCATGCCTAGCCCTTAAGGAAGGGTTTACAAAGTGTCTCAAACTCCGTGCCCAACCGAAGTGAGGGCCCACACATGCGAACCAACACTGAGGCCAGCTTAAAGGATTGTATTATGCTCCAAATGTGTCTGTTAATGTCATTTAGTCAAATGATCGATTGTTGACAGATATTTGTATGCAGTTTTAACTAAAACCTAGCTTGATTTTGTGTTTTGCAGACCATGCTGGAGCGCAGGTACGACTACCTGCCCAACTCTTTTGAGAAGCGCACCGTCGCACTGGAGATTATTGCCAAAATACAACATGAGACGGACACCACCTTCACCCACAAGCAGATCATGCAGCATTGGTCGGACCTGAAACGGCTGCACATGCCCTGGTGCGGCGCTTTTTCGGAATCCATTTCCCTAGTAAGTACATACCGATTGCATGCTAGATGTAACTGATGCATAAGGTAGGCATTGATTTCTAATTGTATTTTTTTTGTAGTGCTGGAAATGGATTACCGAATCCGCCGCACACGGAGGCGCACAGGCCGACCAGTGCTGCATGAATCTGCAGCTGGAAGTGAAGGTGGTGGATCTCCAGTGTGACGGTCCTACCCCTCCTCTGTTGGTTCCTCAGACCAGCCCCTGGACCTTTCCACAGAGGAGGGGCGGCACAGCGTGGGCAGGGAGTCGTACTCAGCGACGCATGTGGGAGCCTCTGGTATGTGACTCTTCATGTAACCGCACACACATATACATGCTATTTCCACCCAAGCTGATTCCCTTAATCTGTTTATGTAGATGCTTCTGGAGCGGGTGAAGATGCGCAGGCTGCAGCAGATCTCGGCCAGGAGGCACAGGGAGAAGGTGAGTGATGTGACACACAAATTGAAAATGACATTTGATTACTGTTGATTAAGACATAATAAGTGACCCAATTTGCCATGTCTCAACAGCCTCTACTTCACGACAGTGGCAGGGCCCAGGACGTAGGGTTGTCCCCAACGAGGCATCCGTCGGCAACCAACCAAGTAAGTTGTAATGTCATTCTTTGCAGTATGTGTTAAGTGACATGATCACCCAGATTCCTAAAGGCAGAGTCAATGTCATTAGCAGAATGACCTCTGCCCACTTACTTAGAGTAATGACTTTGCAGAATGACCTCTGCCCACTTCCTTAGAGTAATGACTTCCCAGAATGACCTCTGCCCACTTACTTAGAGTAATGACTTAGCAGAATGACATATGTCGTGCTTATTTAGGTTGACAAATAAAAAACATTCCATCCACAGGTGCGAAACATGTATTTAGCGCAAAATAATGTTTTTGTATCAATTTTATACAGGGACCACACGGGCAAGAGTGGAAGAAATGAATCGAAGGGTCCTTGAGTTGGTGGCCGATATGCAGCAGCAGGTTGACTCGTTGGGGACAACAGAAGAAGAATTTTATACAGTTTTAAATGTTTTAACATTTTTATTGGTTTTACATTTTTTAAAATTTTTAAAACTAAAATATTAGCCAAATGGCACAAAAAAATTGCCTTCAAAATAAAAAAAAACAAACAAAAAAAAGTTTCTGTGTCATTTATTTACACAAATACATTAACAACAAACGAAGGTTTCTAAAAATATTTCGAGATGAAGATTCAGATGAACAGGAAGTGGTTTGGGTAAGTTTTAGGGACATAAAATGGAAGAAGAACATAACTGCGAAGTGGTTTGGGTAAGTTTTAGGGGCCTAAAATGGAAGAAGAACATAACCGCGAAGTGGTTTGGCTAAGTTTTAGTGACATAAAATGGAAGAAGAACATAACCGCGAAGTGGTTTGGGTAAGTTTTAGGAACATAAAATGGAAGACGAACATAACCGCGAAGTGGTTTGGGTAAGTTTTAGGAGCCTAAAATGGAAGAAGAACATAACCGCGAAGTGGTTTGGGTAAGTTTAGGGGCCTAAAATGGAAGAAGAACATAACCGCGAAGTGGTTTGGGTAAGTTTTAGGGGCCTAAAATGGAAGAAGAACATAACCGCGAAGTGGTTTGGGTAAGTTTTAGGGGCCTAAAATGGAAGAAAAACATAACCGCAAAGTGGTTTGGGTAAGTTTTAGGGGCCTAAAATGGAAGAAGAACATAACCGCAAAGTGGTTTGGGTAAGTTGTAAGGGTCCAAAAGGGAAGATGGAGGATAGTGCTAAGGGGTTGGGGTGAGCTTTAAGGGCCCAAAAGGGAAGATGGAGGATAGCGATAAGAGGTTGGGGTGAGCTTTAAGGGTCCAAAAGGGAAGATGGAGGATAGCGCTAAGGGGTTGGGGTGAGCTTTAAGGGTCCAAAAGGGAAGATGGAGGATAGCGCTAAGGGGTTGGGGTGAGCTTTAAGGGTCCAAAAGGGAAGATGGAGGATAGCGCTAAGGGGTTGGGGTGAGCTTTAAGGGTCCAAAAGGGAAGATGGAGGATAGCGTTAAGGGGTTGGGGTGAGCTTTAAGAGTCCAAAAGGGAAGATGGAGGATAGCGCTAAGGGGTTTAGCTAAACATTGTAGTAGAAGTGAAGGTGTCAAATATGTAGGCTAGCACTTTAATGAGTTAATTTTGTAGTGCGCAGGCACAAGATCATAAGTATTTCCGTCTGGACGATTATTTTTTGTAAAAGGGAAACAGAATCTATCGGGAAACGTAAAGGATTCGTGGGAGGATACGATGGGAAAAGGGCAAAAACGAAAGCCTACGTTGTTACCTGAGAAAATGAAACAGAAAAGTCACGATGGAAAATGACATCCTCGTACTCTGGCATACGAACGGATGGAAACTTTACAGAAGGTTTACAATGCATGCATAGAATCGCTCGCACACTCATACGAGAGCGGGAACATTTGAAAATAATACGACATCTGCACTAAAACGGAAGGTTTTTTTTGTCTCTCTGAATCGAGCCTAAAGAACTGAAATTGAATTGAAAACTGATCAGGCTATTGAAACAAAAAAATGTCCCTGTCACTTCAATGGATCGTTCCGGTTTTTCACTATCTTTCACTATCTTTCCCTGGCTCAGTCTGCCTCTCTGTCTGCCTCTCTGACTCTCCCTACCTATCTCTAACTCTCTCTCCCTATCTGCAGCAACCACCGCTGTCTCTGGAATGCAAGGCTGAAATGCGCAAAAGGAAAATGGCCGCTGGTTTATATAGCACGGTGATGTCACCGGGCTTCCTGGCTGCTGATAGGCTGCATGTGACTGTCCCATGATACCTTGCCCCAGGGGACATGTCCGGACATGTGCTTCCACCATCTTAGAATGCCTGTAATTGAAATAAATGGAGTTTAAAGGAAAACTTCGATTGATCGAATTGCGAGGAAATTCGGATTCGTTCAGAATCGAATTTTTCATGAAATTCGGAACGAATCCGGGTTCGTCCGGATCGATTCGCTCATCCCTAATTATGACACAGATTTCTCCATCCCATGTGCATAACCTTACATTTATCTGTGTTAAACTTCATTTGCCATTTAACTGCCTATGCTTCCAATTTATCTTAATCTGTTTGTAGCTGCCTGCTATCCTCTTTTGTTTTATTTACTTTACACAGCTTAGTATCATCTGCAAAGATTGAGACTTTACTGTTTAATCCGTACCCAATGTCATTTATATATATATATATATATTGAAGAGAATTGGTCCCAGAACTGACCCTTGTGGTACTCCTCTAGTAACAGTGATCCAATCTGAGTGTGTACCATTGATAACCACCCTTTGCTTCCGATAATTAAGCCAATTCCTAACCCATCTGCACACATTTTCCCCCAGTCCCAGCATTCTCATATTTTGTACCAGCCTTTTATTTGGAACAGTATCAAATGCTTTAGAAAAGTCAAGATATATGATATCCAATAACTCCCCCTGATCCAATCTTGAACTTACCTCCTCATAAAAGTTGATTAGGTTTGTCTGGCAGGAGCGATTCCTCATAAATCCATGCTGATATGGAGTAATAAGGTAATTTTCCCCAAGATGCTCCAATATAGTATCCCTTAAGAAACCTTCAAACAGCTTGCCCACCACAGATGTTAAGCTTACCGGTCTGTAGTTCCCAGGTTCCCCCCTAGATCCCTTTTTGAATATTGGCACCACATTTGCCAAGTGCCAATTCCTTCGGAACAGACCCTGTAGTCCACATATATTAGAAATAACGGCTTGTCTATTACTGTACATAACTCCCTTAAAACACGAGGATGTATATCATCTTGTCCCCGGTGATTTATTGATTTTTATCTGCTTGAGACGGTGCTGGACTTCTTCCTTGGTTAGACCAGTGACATTCAATGGAGGGTTTCGGATATTCCCCTGCATTTCACTCGGTATGTCAAATTCTTTTGTGAATATAGAAGCAAAGAAGTTGTTTAGTAAATTTGCTTTCTCCTCATTCCCCTCTATAGGTGTCCCCTCCTTGCTTTTCAGGGGGCCCACACCCTCAGGTTTGTACCTTTTACGGTTTATGTAGCTAAAGAATAATTTGGGGTTAGTTTTACTCTCTTTCGCGACCAATCTTTCTGTCTCCAGCTTAGCTGCCCTTATCTGTTGTTTACATTGTTTATTTTCTTCGTTATAGTTTTTTAACACTTCCACTGTCCCTTCCTGCTTTAAATGTTTAAATGCCTTTTTTTTGTTGTTTATTGCCCAGTTAACCTTTTTGTTTAGCCACATCGGTTTACATGTGTGTCTAACAGTTTTATTCCTGTAAGGTATATATCTGTCACAATGAAAATTACGGATTTCTTTGAAAGTATCCCATTTAGTGTCCATGCTTTTGTTTTTGAGGACATTTTCCCAGTCAATGCAGTTTATGGCATCTCTAAGTTGGTCAAACTTTGCCTTTTTGATGTTCTGCGTTTTTGTGGCTCATTGATAAGTGGAAATTAACGATATTATGATCACTGCTTCCAAGGTGTCCCCCAACCTGTACCTTTATTACTTTGTCTGGTACATTGATTAGTATTAGGTCCAATATGGCTTTCCCCCTTGTCGGAGCTTGTACTTGTTGGGAAAGGCAGACATCTTTTGTTTTAGATAAAAAACTATTACTTTTATGGGAACCACATGTTTTAGCATCCCAGTCTATATCTGGGTAGTTAAAGTCCCCCATAATCACTACCTCATTTAGTTTAGCGGCTATATCTATTTGCCTTAGCATCATATTTTCTGTGGATTCGGATATATCTGGAGGTTTGTAGCAAACCCCCATCAGCATTTTATTTTTGTTTCTCCCTCCATGTATTTCAACCCATACAGACTCCACATGGTCATTCCCCTCATTTATATCCTCCCGCAGAGTGGGTTGTAGAGAGGATTTTACAATTAAAGTGGACCAACACCCACCCCTGATCGGCCCGGGAATCTTCTGCTGCCCAAAGCTCTTACAGAAGACCCCATGCCTATAGGAACAGGTTTGCTGTCCTAGCTTCCCTGTTGTCTCAGCTGCCAGCAGTCACATACCCAGGGGCATTCATACCCCTGATGTGGTACCATAGCAAGGCCCTCATCACAGGACAGTCAGGACCCGAGTGAGGTCACGGAATCATGCTGGAAAGAACCACAAAAACAAGGACCAGGAACCCCCATATAACTGTCTGTGGCTCTCTAGTGGAGCTAATTGTAGCTGACATACATTTTATCTGTTCATTCTGATTGTTGTAACTCACTGACCTATCCTGTATTGCATCTATGTATTGTATCCTCTAGCTACATGTCTCTGGCATGTGAGGAGTTATACTAACACATCCGGAAAGGCTGACATATACACACTGATCTCTGCAGCTCCATATGTTTTAATTTGGAAATTCTAACTATGGCAACAGTCCCATTTAAATCTGTGTTATAATTATCTTTGATTTTTGATCTCAACAATCCATATGGAATTTCTTTGAGTGTTAGAATTGAAATCGGTATACAACATGGGCAAATAAAGTGCCTCTTATGCAAAGCACATACAGTACTATTTACCTGATGCTGTTCTAGCTACATGCATCAGTGATTGCTGTAAGTGAAAAGTACTACGTTATCCTTAAAGCAGACCAAAACCCACTGAACTTGTGAAATACATTTGGCCAAACCCCTGCTAATACTCCCTTCTTAGGGTGTAAAACTGGAACTGGATATTTTTGCTTTTCGAATTGTCCTGGAACATCGTTTTGTTTGCTCTCCCTTGGTGTAAGATGTCAGGTGATCTGTCATTGCATAGGTGTGGCAATGATATCACCACATACAACAGTGGCAGTGAATGGAGGAGGCAGAGCTTTACAACTAAAACAGACGGCATTATCTAGGATTCGATTAAAGCAGGAGCAGTAAAAATTAGCAAAAGGTACTCTTCATAGGGATGCTAGTTAAAAATGTGGGTTTTGGTCTGCTTTAAGTGTTCCTGGTCACAACTTCATTTTAAGATTTTTACAACAGGGCTTCCACTAGACAGATCATGAAAGTAGAGTTGGGTTTGTACTTCCTGCCCCACCAACTCCAACAGTCAGCAACAATTTCTAATCCAAAGTAGTAAGGAACAGCTTAGCATTAGGGACGGGAAGTACTGCTCTTAAACCAAGGTAACTATTATTTTCTAAGGCAACTCAGGTGAGCTTAACGTACCACCAAACACCTCCGGCCAGATGGCACCCAGACGTGTAGCACTCAGATACCGGGGCTGTGGGAGAGCAGGGGACCCGGTGAAGTTTAGCAAGGCAGCCCCATACCTTCTTGTACTCGGAGCTGCCTAGGCAGCCAACTGAATAACAAAAGGAAGTTACAGATAGTTGAAGGCTTGGAGTCATGGTACCAATATGTTTAGGACTACACAAGGATAAAGAGAGATGGAAAAGATCCCTTCTCCAAACACTTTTTTGAAGTCCTATGACCACCAGAGTCAACAGAGCTAACACTTAAAAATACAAAAAATAAAACATTCTGTAACTTTTTTGGCAATATAGTGTTAGTAGACCTATAAATAGAAAACAAGTTAAAGCAACTCAGAAAAAATATGGTCTCTACATGGAATGTATAATGACTCTGAGCATGAGTTTCAGAAGTCCAGGAACACTGTGCTTTACAAGCTTTCCTTCTAGATAGATTACAGAGTGTAATATTTACGCCTCTTAGCCTTTCTGCCACTTGAGTAAAACCTTTACATGGCCTATGGAAGCCGAAAACTCAAATACAAGCCTTCAATAATGAATGATAGGTTGGAACCTGGAGAAACAATGACCTTTACAACAAAGATGAGGGGACGCCCTGAACAGACAAATTTAGCATTTTAAAAACCATAGCTCAGTATTGCACAGATGGAAAAGAAATGGCAAGCAGCACCATCAATTTATAGCTGGACTAGGCGTTGCACACTGAGCTGGACAATTGGTTACAGACAAAATAAAAATAAGTACCCCAGGACTCAATCCCCACCAGCCTGCAACAAATTCAATCTGTCTAAATTGGCCACGTCCTGGCACCTCCTTTTCCTGCAGTCCTAGTCTAAACAGCTTCCTTATTTTTGGGACACACATAGCAATGGATAAACTGAGAGCTGAACTTACCTGAGGCTGCCCAGGGTTCTGGTGATTCATATGTGGGGCAGAGGGGTCAATTCTACAACATGTGGCTGAACAAATTTGTTGCAGGCTGGTGGGGATTTGAGTGCCAGTTTCCGCTTGTCCCATCAGTACTTTAGCCCATGCATGCTAATGCGCGGCATAAAGCTGTTGGTTTGACTGGGCGTCAGCGGCGGTCACATCCTTGGTATCCTTCACCAGTGCCTGGCCTATCTGAATAGCTGGGCACGGGAGGGTCACAGTTGCAGGGATGCCAGGGATGCCGGGGATGTGGATGTGGTGACGAACCGGCAGAAGGGAAGAGTGATTGCGGGTGATTTGTTTGAATTCACACATCCCAAATTGGGATGCCCCAGGGGACCTAGTTGGCCAGCCTTAGAGTCAAAAAGAGCAAAAGGCCCGGGCTGTTATTGGTCCAATTTAAGAAAAAGTGTCAAATCAAAGAATACTTTAACTCACAGTTACCAACCACAGAAAAGCCATATAAGATGGGTTTGGATAGGTAAAGAATATGTGTTCCATAATCTGTCACTAGATTTGCACAGGAGGGGTGGCAGCAACTAAGACCAAGTTATAACTAACCTGCTTGTGGGCAGGGCAATTAGAATGCACAAATCTTAAAAGAAAAACAGCACTCAACCCTGTTAGCTCGCAACCAGTCCTATAATCTGTCTCTGTGTGGGTGTAGTCTTGACTCTAATCTATGAGAGCCCCTAGTGCAGCACAATGGGGGGGGGGTGCAGCACAATGGGGGGGGGGCGTAGTTCAGAATCCTCCCCCATACAGCTCTAGACCCCCCATGCGCTTGCATAAAATAAAAGGTTAGCAAGCTATGTGATCTGCCAAGGGATTTGACTAATGGACAAAACTGCATCGCCAATAAAAAAGAGCTTGGGTGATGGCAACTGCTCCAGCACTCTTTAATCACTTTAAGGAACGGCCTGGTCATGTTATACCTTAAAGCCAAAAGTACAGTCAAATCAGAGTCTAGAGGGGCTCATGTGAACACCAAGAATCAATGTGGATAAAGGTTAAGGCACCAAGCAGTAAGTGGGCAGCTGTGATTGTTCATGTGACCCTTTAAGATTTCTTGGACTATAAATTAGAACAAATGCACCACCACCCTTTTAATATAATTTTTTTATTTTGAGGTAGAAAAAGAGCTATCCAACCAGCAGCTTTATTTGTCTCTCCTACATTTCCTGCAGTGCCGGGTACAAGCCGTAACACGGCTCCAGGGGCAGACTGGCCATAGGGCATACCGGGACAATGACCGATAGGCCGCCATATCCCCTGCACTGGCCAGCAGCAGAGGCTCTGGCTGACTGGGGGAATAGGATCCACTGTGGGCCACCCAGAGCATATAGTGACCCGCGGCAGCTCCCATTTACCCAGCCCAAGGTTAGAAGCCGGATTAGCGTGCAGTCGGCCATTGCAGGAGAGGTGGCAGCCTCTCTATGATGTGCGGGCAGTGCACAGCGTCGGCATGAGAGTCCCGGCTCTGCAGAAACACTTGTGGTGCTGCTGTGTTGCTGCCCAGACATCATAGGACGTTGTACAGAACCTCAGCCGGTGGGCGAGAAGCCCCAGCTCAGCATTGTTCCTCGGCTTGCGGCAGCATCCATTGGCTTCCAGCAGCTGCAGGACAGCGAGGTGAAGGAGGGGAAGGAGGTTGGGAGTGGGGGGATTCTGCCACTCAGCATGTTATGGGGGGATTCAGCCACTCAGCATGTTATGGGGGGGGATTCTGACACTCAGCATGTTATGGGGGGATTCTGACACTCAGCATGTTATGGGGGGATTCTGCCACTCAGCATGTTATGGGGGGATCCTGACACTCAGCATGTTATGGGGGGATTCTGACACTCAGCATGTTATGGGGGGATTCTGCCACTCAGCATGTTATGGGGGGATTCTGACACTCAGCATGTTATGGGGAGATTCTGACACTCAGCATGTTATGGGGAGATTCTGCCACTCAGCATGTTATGGGGGGATCCTGACACTCAGCATGTTATGGGGGGATTCTGCCACTCAGCATGTTATGGGGGGATTCTGACACTCAGCATATTATGGGGGGATTCTGACACTCAGCATGTTATGGGGGGATTCTGACACTCAGCATGTTATGGGGAGATTCTGCCACTCAGCATGTTATGGGGGGATCCTGACACTCAGCATGTTATGGGGGGATTCTGACACTCAGCATGTTATGGGGGGATTCTGACACTCAGCATGTTATGGGGGGATTCTGACACTCAGCATGTTATGGGGGGATTCTGACACTCAGCATGTTATGGGGGGATTCTGACACTCAGCATGTTATGGGGGGATTCTGACACTCAGCATGTTATGGGGGGATTCTGACACTCAGCATGTTATGGGGGGATCCTGACACTCAGCATGTTATGGGGGGATTCTGACACTCGGCATGTTATGGGGGGATTCTGACACTCAGCATGTTATGGGGAGATTCTGCCACTCAGCATGTTATGGGGGGATCCTGACACTCAGCATGTTATGGGGGGATTCTGACACTCAGCATGTTATGGGGGGATTCTGCCACTCAGCATGTTATGGGGGGATTCTGACACTCAGCATGTTATGGGGGGATCCTGACACTCAGCATGTTATGGGGGGATTCTGACACTCGGCATGTTATGGGGGGATTCTGACACTCAGCATGTTATGGGGGGATTCTGACACTCAGCATGTTATGGGGGGGATTCTGACACTCAGCATGTTATGGGGGGATTCTGACACTCAGCATGTTATGGGAGGATTCTGACACTCGGCATGTTATGGGGGGATTCTGACACTCAGCATGTTATGGAGGATTCTGGCACTGGGGGGATTCTGACACTCAGCATGTTATGGGGGGATTCTGACACTCAGCATGTTATGGGGAGATTCTGACACTCGGCATGTTATGGGGGGATCCTGACACTCAGCATGTTATGGGGGGATCCTGACACTCAGCATGTTATGGGGGGGATTCTGACACTCAGCATGTTATGGGGGATTCTGACACTCAGCATGTTATGGGGGAGATTCTGACACTCAGCATGTTATGGGGGGATTCTGACACTCAGCATGTTATGGGGGGATTCTGACACTCAGCATGTTATGGGGGGATCCTGACACTCAGCATGTTATGGGGAGATTCTGACACTCAGCATGTTATGGGGGGATCCTGACACTCAGCATGTTATGGGGGGATCCTGACACTCAGCATGTTATGGGGGAGATTCTGACACTCAGCATGTTATGGGGGGATTCTGACACTCAGCATGTTATGGGGGCATTCTGACACTCAGCATGTTATGGGGGGATTCTGACACTCAGCATGTTATGGGGGGGGGGGGGGATTCTGACTCTCAGCATGTTATGGGGAGATTCTGACTCTCAGCATGTTATGGGGGGATTCTGACACTCAGCATGTTATGGGGGGATTCTGACACTCAGCATGTTATGGGGGGATTCTGACTCTCAGCATGTTATGGGGAGATTCTGACTCTCAGCATGTTATGGGGGGATTCTGCCACTCAGCCTGTTATGGGGGGGGATTCTGCCACTCAGCATGTTATGGGGAGATTCTGACTCTCAGCATGTTATGGGGGGATTCTGCCACTCAGCATGTTATGGGGGGATCCTGACACTCAGCATGTTATGGGGGGATTCTGCCACTCAGCATGTTATGGGGGGATTCTGACACTCAGCATGTTATGGGGGGATCCTGACACTCAGCATGTTATGGGGGGATTCTGACACTCAGCATGTTATGGGGGGATCCTGACACTCAGCATGTTATGGGGGGATTCTGCCACTCAGCATGTTATGGGTGGATTCTGACACTCAGCATGTTATGGGGGGATTCTGACACTCAGCATGTTATGGGGGGATTCTGACACTCAGCATGTTATGGGGGGATTCTGACACTCAGCATGTTATGGGGGGATTCTGACACTCAGCATGTTATGGGGGGATTCTGACACTCAGCATGTTATGGGGGGATTCTGACACTCAGCATGTTATGGGGGGATTCTGACACTCAGCATGTTATGGGGGGATTCTGACACTCAGCATATTTTAAGGTGAATCTGACACTCCGCATGTTATGGGGAGATTCTGACACTCATCATGTTATGGGGGGATTCTGACACTCAGCATATTATGGGGAGATTCTGACACTCAGCATGTTATGGGGGGATTCTTACACTCAGCATGTTATGGGGAGATTCTGACACTCATCATGTTATGGAGGGATTCTGACACTCAGCATGTTATGGGGGGATTCTGACACTCAGCATGTTATGGGGGGATTCTGACACTCAGCATGTTATGGGGGGATTCTGACACTCATCATGTTATGGGGAGATTCTGACACTCAGCGTGTTGTGGGGGGGTTCTGCCACTCAGCATGTTGTGGGGGGGTTCTGCCACTCAGCATATTATGGGGAGATTCTGACACTCAGCATGTTATGGGGGGATTTTTACACTCAGCATGTTATGGGGAGATTCTGACACTCAGCATGTTATGGGGAGATTCTGCCACTCAGCATGTTATGGGGGGATCCTGACACTCAGCATGTTATGGGGGGATTCTGACACTCAGCATGTTATGGGGGGATTCTGCCACTCAGCATGTTATGGGGGGATTCTGACACTCAGCATGTTATGGGGGGATCCTGACACTCAGCATGTTATGGGGGGATTCTGACACTCGGCATGTTATGGGGGGATTCTGACACTCAGCATGTTATGGGGGGATTCTGACACTCAGCATGTTATGGGGGGGATTCTGACACTCAGCATGTTATGGGGGGATTCTGACACTCAGCATGTTATGGGAGGATTCTGACACTCGGCATGTTATGGGGGGATTCTGACACTCAGCATGTTATGGAGGATTCTGGCACTGGGGGGATTCTGACACTCAGCATGTTATGGGGGGATTCTGACACTCAGCATGTTATGGGGAGATTCTGACACTCGGCATGTTATGGGGGGATCCTGACACTCAGCATGTTATGGGGGGATCCTGACACTCAGCATGTTATGGGGGGGATTCTGACACTCAGCATGTTATGGGGGATTCTGACACTCAGCATGTTATGGGGGAGATTCTGACACTCAGCATGTTATGGGGGGATTCTGACACTCAGCATGTTATGGGGGGATTCTGACACTCAGCATGTTATGGGGGGATCCTGACACTCAGCATGTTATGGGGAGATTCTGACACTCAGCATGTTATGGGGGGATCCTGACACTCAGCATGTTATGGGGGGATTCTGACACTCAGCATGTTATGGGGGGATCCTGACACTCAGCATGTTATGGGGAGATTCTGACACTCAGCATGTTATGGGGGGATCCTGACACTCAGCATGTTATGGGAGAGATTCTGACACTCAGCATGTTATGGGGGGATCCTGACACTCAGCATGTTATGGGGGATTCTGACACTCAGCATGTTATGGGGGGATCCTGACACTCAGCATGTTATGGGGGGATCCTGACACTCAGCATGTTATGGGGGAGATTCTGACACTCAGCATGTTATGGGGGGATTCTGACACTCAGCATGTTATGGGGGCATTCTGACACTCAGCATGTTATGGGGGGATTCTGACACTCAGCATGTTATGGGGGGGGGGATTCTGACTCTCAGCATGTTATGGGGAGATTCTGACTCTCAGCATGTTATGGGGGGATTCTGACACTCAGCATGTTATGGGGGGATTCTGACACTCAGCATGTTATGGGGAGATTCTGACTCTCAGCATGTTATGGGGGGATTCTGCCACTCAGCCTGTTATGGGGGGGGATTCTGCCACTCAGCATGTTATGGGGAGATTCTGACTCTCAGCATGTTATGGGGGGATTCTGCCACTCAGCATGTTATGGGGGGATTCTGACACTCAGCATGTTATGGGGGGATCCTGACACTCAGCATGTTATGGGGGGATTCTGCCACTCAGCATGTTATGGGTGGATTCTGACACTCAGCATGTTATGGGGGGATTCTGACACTCAGCATGTTATGGGGGGATTCTGACACTCAGCATGTTATGGGGGGATTCTGACACTCAGCATGTTATGGGGGGATTCTGACACTCAGCATGTTATGGGGGGATTCTGACACTCAGCATGTTATGGGGGGATTCTGACACTCAGCATGTTATGGGGGGATTCTGACACTCAGCATGTTATGGGGGGATTCTGACACTCAGCATATTATAAGGTGAATCTGACACTCCGCATGTTATGGGGAGATTCTGACACTCATCATGTTATGGGGGGATTCTGACACTCAGCATATTATGGGGAGATTCTGACACTCAGCATGTTATGGGGGGATTCTTACACTCAGCATGTTATGGGGAGATTCTGACACTCATCATGTTATGGAGGGATTCTGACACTCAGCATGTTATGGGGGGATTCTGACACTCAGCATGTTATGGGGGGATTCTGACACTCAGCATGTTATGGGGGGATTCTGACACTCATCATGTTATGGGGAGATTCTGACACTCAGCGTGTTGTGGGGGGGTTCTGCCACTCAGCATGTTGTGGGGGGGTTCTGCCACTCAGCATATTATGGGGAGATTCTGACACTCAGCATGTTATGGGGGGATTTTTACACTCAGCATGTTATGGGGAGATTCTGACACTCAGCGTGTTATGGGGAGATTCTGACACTCAGCATGTTATGGGGGGATTCTGACACTCAGCATGTTATGGGGAGATTCTGACACTCAGCATATTATGGGGAGATTCTGGCACTCAACATGTTATGGGGGGATTCTGACACTCAGCATGTTATGGGGGGATTCTGACACTCGGCATGTTATGGGGAGGATTCTGGCACTCATCATGTTATGGGGAGATTCTGACACTCAGCATGTTGTGGGGGGGTTCTGCCACTCAGCATGTTGTGGGGGGGGTTCTGCCACTCAGCATATTATGGGGGGTTCTGCCACTTAGCATGTTATGGGGGGTTCTGCCACTCAGAATGTTATGGGGGGATTCTGACACCCGGCATGTTATGGGGGAGGGGGGTTCTGCATCTCTGCATGTTATGGGGGTTAAGGGAAGGGATGTTCTCCGCCCCTGTGAAGACCCAAGGGGAGGGGAATTCAGGGTCCTTACCGGGGAGGAGGTGGCCCCCAGCACTGGATCAAGGACGGAGATGAGCATTTGTTTTTTGTTTTTTTATCTTAGGGGAAAAATGCCACCCCCACAGAATCTATGGCACGAGCACTTAACAGTCGGAGAGGCACCACCATAGATTCTATGGGGCTGGAATTTATAGGGTTTAGGGAACCTGTACCTGCAGCTGCCTGTTGTACCCAATGAGCTGACAGTAATCACACTTACCTGATGGTTTATCAAGTGCAAGGTTTGCACTTGAGTATGACCATTATGTACAATAGAGCTGACCTAAACTTGATTTTGCCTTACTATTTGGCTATTGTATTAAAACTTCCCATTTGTTTATCATCTGTCTAGCCTGTACTGATTAATTGGCTTTGTAACTGTCTTAGAACCGACCTTGACTGCTCATTGGGGTTGATTCAGGGCCAGGTTAAAAAAATATTCATTACTTTTTTAGGAGAGAAAACTGCCATTCACTTTCATTGTCTACCTTGGGGCTGATTTAACACCAGGTGAAAATTTACATCCGGTTGTTGAATCAGCTCCAAGGTAGGCAATGAAAGTGAAAAAGGATTGAGTTTTCTCACCTGTCTCTGAATCTACCCCATTGTCTTAATCCACAGTATCTTATGCATCATGTTTTAGGGTGATAGACCCATGGTCTTCCGAGTGGGAACTTGTCAAGAAGTTAGGTGCAGGGCAGAGACTGGACTTGCCTCAACAAAGCCTGGCAATCTGCAGTACTTGCAGTATTGTAACTGTACTGTATTATATCTACTAGCATGTCTTGTGTTCCAAGTCCTAGGGATATTTGAGATCAAGGAATACAACCACACATCACATATTAGACTTACATACAGACAACATTTTAAGGGTCTTTTATAGCAAATCTTATACCAACAAAGCCTATCTCAAGATTGTCCACCTACAACACCATACTAGCTATTATTATAGAGAAACCCGAGGTGCCTTAACATAGAGATAGATCTCAATTGATTTTTAGATTATTGCACCCACACCCATTAGATTTGAAGATCATTGAAATTGGTGTATTTAGTTGTGTATATGATTTTATTTAATCATGTGAATTATGTGTTCCTCAGATATAATTTTACACAAATCCATTGACCATTTAGCTAATTTTAATGCTTTTAAGAGTGTTTTCTTGTACTTATAAATTTATTTTATTACAACAGTTGGCAGTTATAACTTTCTCTCTATCAAGGTATAAAGATTGGCAAGCAGTCATCTTTTATTTATAGGGAACAAAGGATGTCCCAATGAAACACTGGAAGAAATTCTTCTATTTACTCCACAGAGAGTTAAAAGAGCTGACACAAGCAGGGGAGCGCATACAGGCTTTGAGAACGTCACCAAAAGTTATGAAACGTGCGTCAGCCGTGGACGAGAGATGGGACGGGAGGAGGAAATACAAGACTGTGAACACAGCGAGCACTGGTCTCAGTGCATGGACGTACATATTTAAATTACCTTTTTGAAATGTTTCCATACCAATGGCTCTGCCTTATTGTCTTCTTTATTTAACTATTCTGCAGAAGCATTCTCTTTGTCAAGGCGTCTACCTTCTTTCTTTTTTTCAGTGCACAAAATAATCTTTTTACTGCAGCTAAAATCTTTTAAAGCCATATGTAAAACGACATGTATTACTAACTCTAATCATTTCTTCAAGTAATGAGCCCCCATGGACAACAGAAAGTATACGTAGTAGATCATTACAAATACGCACCAGCCTGTGTTGTTGTGTCCATGGTTGCTGCCTATGTACAGTATATGTGCAATTTGAGATGGCATACTTTGACCCTGATTATTTGTGCCTTGTGTACTCCTGTCACCCTTTCTACCACTGTCCTAAAGATCCATAAGTCAACTACCCCAACTGGAGTAGAAGAATCGTGGCAGGAATTGGGAGGGGGGCAGACCTACAGCTACAACCGGGCTACATAAGAGACACAAAACATGTCATGCAAACAATGAAACTTCTTACCTAGCCAGATAGAGGTAGGTGGTGCGCCCTGGATGTTGCTGCTTTGTACTTGAGTATTCCTCATAAGTGTGCCCTGGTGTCCCTGACACATCATATGAGGACACACTTACGAGGAGGAGCATATCATTTTCATTCTTATGGCTGCGGATTGCTCCTCACCCACAACTATTTGCTTTTTGAGGGTGTGTTCTATCTCCAGAGCTTCAGTGCTTCTATAGGATCCCCTCTATCACCATTCCTGGCAAGCCCGTTCATGGGGTGGTGTCTGAACCCCTTCAGACAGCATATACATCATTAGGGAGGAGCATAGATAACCTCCTGATTATTTGTGGATCTGAGGGGGAGTTTGGCTTGTTTAAGTCATATGTGAATCAGAATGTTGTGAGCATCCAATTCACATGGGAATCAGAATTCAAACCCATCATATTCTTGGAGTTAATGGTGGTGGAAGGCAGGATTTCCATCCGGAATGACAGAAAACCAACTGCAGGGAATACGCTGCTACATGTGAGTAGTACACATCCTCTGCATGATAAAAAACATATCCCATAGAGGAACTGATGAGATTAAAACTGAATTGTTTGGTTCAAGCTATTTTTGAAAATAAGTGTAAAAAGTGTAGAAATGATGGCCAAGTCAAGGCGATATCCAAGATGAATGTTATTATGGGCAAAAATAATTGTAGAAAGCATGGATAGAGAGAGCCTATTGGAGGAGAAACCCAGCCAGGTAGCGAGAGATGAATATAAAGTAAATAGACCAGTGTTTTCTACCACTTTTAGCTCCCAGTTTAGGGAAGTGTGCAATATTATCAGAGACAATCTCTCCCTATTGTACAATGCGACAAGAAATTAGCAAAAGTACTTGAAAAGGAAATTGTCACTGTAGCCCGAAAAGCATCGAATCTGGGCTCTCTGTTGTCATCAAGCTTGCTTGAAGCAGACCAACAGTCAAAAATGTCTTAAACCAGACCAACACAACAAACAGTGCTCATATGCATCACTCCCCAGGGCAATTTGGATTACTGCACATAAAAAATCATTTACTATTTTCTAACTCCTGCTGGGGTCAATTCTAAAATCAAGATGGTGGCTCATGCATTTGGCTGTCTGGCACCCGCCCACTTTCCGGAACGTCAGATCGAGTCCCATGTGCCACCCTTGTGCGGGTGCGTGGTGCTCGGGAACTCCTGCTTTGCCATTCTGGGGGGCTGGGGGGGGGGGGGGTATTGTAGTCGCCCACCTGGTCCAGCAGAAAACAGTTCCCTGCATTGAGCTGCCAGTGGCTGTGCTTGGTGGCTTATGTGCAGTGAGCGGGCGCTGATTGACAGCTCTGCACGCACCCATCACTGTAGCCTTGCTCATGGTGGCTTTGCTGCTTCAGACTCTCCACCCTGCCCTGTAGTGGCTTTGGCTGCCGCTGAAATCTTTGTTGCCGGCCCCACGCCTGTCAGACCAGAGTGTAAAGCCTCCTGGACCAAACCATAACTCAAAGGTTGGTGGAGGCCCCCTCTGCAGGACAAGTGGTGGCGGCCCTGGGGCACGCAGCCCTTGAGCCCCCTCATAATCCATTCCTGGGTATTGGTCTGAGCGGGGGGGCATAAATAATCAGGATGCCCATGTTTACAATGAGAGCTGGTCCTCTTTAAGTGGTGTAGAAATGTTGTACTGCAAATATATGAGCCAAAGTTGCAATTCTTCTGAAATATGTATCTATTTGCAATTGATCCACCCCTTTACTACAAGAGCCCTCCTCCCCCTTGTTTATCATGCAAAAGGAGTGCAGAACAAGTTTCATTAGGCCTCAGTGAAACCAGCGTCTTTTTTTCCTTTAGAAGCCAATAGGCTTGATTTAGAGGCACATTCGTCTGGACTTCCATAGCGGTCTGTGAAAGTTTTTGTGTGTGTTTTTTTTAGTTTTTTTCGTTCATTTTCCATTCGTACGAACGTTCGGGCGCTTTCGTATATGCGCTTTCGAAGAACGAAACTAAATCGGATCATTTGCGTTAGTTCGGATCATTTTCCCAACAAAATCTGATATTTTGCGTTCGTTCAGATAACTTACGTTGTTGGGATGGGCTTGTGTCTGATTCAGAGAGCTGATTGCCGAGGGACCACCACCCTATTAAACCGTTTCATTTGCGATCCACTTACGGGACCTTTGAGGCCTCGGATTGCTATTGTTGAACATGTTTTGCGGCTATGTGGAGGAGTCTGCGCGCCTTTAGCTCCAAGGCATTGCATGTGTCAGCATGGCCGAGGCCATAAATTGTATAGCAATGCATACCTGAATCAATACATTTCATGTATGCATTATAGAAGCATTTTAATGCTGACCTTAATTAGTCCTTAGCATGTAAACCTTTATTTTCCCACACATCCATATAATTGATATCTTTTTTTAGACTTACGTCCATTGTGAATTATATTTTAGCCCTTGATGACATGTTAAACAATATTGTTGCTTAGAATGTGTATTTTATGTTAGTATTTTTAAATTCTTTCAGGGGATTCTGGATATCCGCTCCTGCCCTTGCTCCTGACGCCCGTTCTTTGCCTGCAGAATGCGGGCCAGGAGTTCTATAATCGGGCACTATGCAAAACCCCGCCCCTGGTGACGAGGGCCTTCGGCCTTTTGAAGTCCAGATTTAGGTGTTTGGACCATACGGGGGGGGGGGGGGGGCACTGCAGTATGACCCCAACAAGGTTATACCAATAATTTAATTTACGTTTTTTAACAGGGACCACACGTGCCAGAGTGGCACAACTGAGTGTCAGGGTCCTTCAGTTGGTGAGCGAGATGCAGGAGCTGCGCGACTCGTTGGGGACCACAGATGAAGAATAATGTTCTGTGGCCTGCCATTGCTATGTATTTCGTTTTTTATAGTTGTAAAAAATTTACATTTTCTAAATACTTTAATATTTTATATTTTATGAAGCAAAAAAAAATGTTAAATTAAAAAAAAAAAAAAAAAAATTCAAAAAAAGGCCAAACAAAAATGGCATTTGGTATTCCAAAAATAAAAATTAATAAAAGTTTCAGTGTCATTTCATTTACAAAATACATTAACACAAAACTAATGGGCCCAGAAATATTTAGAGATGAATATTCACATGACCGCGAAGTGATTTGGGTAAGTTTTAGGGGTGAAACAGGGAAGATGTAGGAAAACGCAAAGTGGTTTAGCTAAGCATTGTAGTAGAAGTGAGTGAGCCAAATATGTAGGCGAGCAATTTAATGAGTTAAGTTTGTAGTGCGCAGGCGCAAGATCGTAAGGTTTTACGTCCAGACGATTATTCATTGAAAAAGGAAAATAGAATCTAACGGAAAACGTAAAGGATTCGTGGGAGGAGACGATGGAAAAAGGGCAAAAACGAAAGCCTACGTTGTAACATGAGAAAATGAAACGGAAAAATCACGCTGGAAAATGACATACTCGTACTCTGCCGTACGAACGGACGAAAACTTTACAGAAGGATAGTAATGCATGCACAGAATCGCTCGTACACTCATACGAGAGCGGGAACATTTAAAAAAAGAAAACAGATCGGCACAAATATGAAAGTCTTTTTTTGTCTCTCTGAATCAACCCTATTGTCATAATAATAGACCCCCATTGTGTACATGTAGATACAACCAGACATTATAATTAGCTGAACATTGTGTTTCTTAATGACCTTTCTGCTTAGGTTACATTTTACAGACTTTTAGTGTGGTCCCTACAAGTTTCTTATAGCGCAGAACTTGACCTTTTTACCTCCTCCTATGATAGTTGCCTAAGCAACCAAATATAATAACAGGCCAAGGTATCAGAAACTATACAAAAGCATGGCTTCCGGGTCACGATTAACTACCCTTAAATTGCTGAACCAGCGCACATCAATTACAGAAGAGCATAAAGTAGACGAGTGAGGTTGTGTAGAGCATTTTAGAATCCGCATGGTGTAGATAATGCCTCTGCAAAATCTTTTGTTACTTTCAGTAAACACAGTTGTATTCTATAATTCAGCCCAACACAAATGGTTTCAGCGTACCTTTGTGTCCAAGTTAAATCGTTTTAATGGTCTTTCTATAAGAAATAGGAGAAACGTTTTTAATGCCGATACCAGCTGGATAGCGCTATCACCAGAGGCAAACAGGTGGTGGAAAAAAGCTTTTCGTGTGCTGTGGAGAGCAGCACTATCTCTACAGGGGGTTTCGCTAACTGGACTTTAAAATAGAAAAGTGAAAAGTACCGTAACTATGTAGTCAAGATGCTGCTTGACCAAACACAGATTTTAAAAATGGTATAACATTTTTTTAAATATCACTTTAAACAAGAAAAACAACTACGGCCTTGTGCAGCAGCTTGGAAGCAAACTGTGTTTTTGGTTGGTAATTCTTTAAAGGGAATGTCCAGGCATAAAAAAGTCTATACTTGCATTTTTTCCACCGCAGCTCCTCCATGCAGGTCTGGTGTTCCCCTGCAGCTCCTCTGCACCTCGACAGCACAATCCATATAATTCAAATATGTAATTTATTAAATCATTAACAGTGCATTTTTGTACCTTTAATACCTGGCTCTCCATCTGCACCAATATGATTCCAAGCTGCAGCACTGGGGGAACATAAGTTGTTCAATTAGGCCTATAGCCAGGATTAGGGAGTTGTTACTGGTGGTGGAATTGAGGAACCAAGGAAGCAGAGGGTAGGATGAAGAATAAGGAAACAGCCAAGGGTAGTTGGGAAATCAGAAGGCCAGGAGGCTGCTCGAGATCCTGTAAAGGAAGCTTAAGGTCCAGGTGTAACTGTGTGATTTGTGGGACATATATTGGAGTTGGGTCCCTCTGTGCCAGTGAGAGCTGCTGTAATATAAAACTTCAGAAACTACTGCTAAGAATGTTGTACAGAATTGTGCTTTGGAACTACAGTTTGGATTTGGCCCTAATAAAATCTCAGGAATTGGTAAGGAGATTGGTCTGGGACAGAGTTTGGCAGTCATACCAGTAAGTAAGTAAGTAATCTGGCGTGTCCTTAAATATTAACTTTTAATCATCATAGTTAAAAGATAGCCCAAAACCCGAAAATCTAAGTAGTAAAGAGTATAAGTCAAACAGTAACCCAGAACCAGGTGCGTCCTGCTGCACGGGCAAATAATGCATTTCGGGCCATGGTTGCGCTTAATCATGGGACATAGGACTCAACAGAGTTTGGCAGTACCTACAGTGTACAAGCACTCAATATCCACTAACCACACTAACTGTTACTGCCCCCTGGGGTCAGAGGTGCACCGCCTATTAGATGGGTTAAGGCAGCTGCCTTGGGCAGCACATTCCAGGGAAGAGTGGGGAGGGGGCAGGTCCTTGAGGGTCTGGAAGTATCTGAAAGGGGCAGCTGCGGGTTGAGTGGTAGGTGCGGGAGAGAGGCGCATTTAAATACAGCAGAGAACACCAGCGGTTCTTATTTTGTTTGCTGCCATGCCGCCGCCATTAACAGCTCCTAGCTCTATGCCCCACCCCATGTACCTGTGAACCCTGTTTGCAACGGTGTCAACCAATTACTACAAGAGAGCCCCTTCCTTGTTTATCATTTATACAGTGTGCAGAACTAGTTACATCAAGCTTATGTGGCATCAGGGAAACAAGAGCCATTGTCAAAATAGTAGACCCCCGTTGTGTACATGCAGGAACTAGACATTATGTCACACTACTGAAGGTAAAACCCTGATTGTGGAGACACAATCGTACTGACCACTCAAATGAGAAACCTGGAGTCTAAGGAAACTCCTTGTTTTCACAAGAGCCCCTAATGGTGGGGATAGACTAGGCTGCAGGAAAGCCCCAGATCAGGCGACCACGGAGTGGATCATGCCAAATCCAGACCAGAGCTGGGTAGAAAACAGATAAGAATGAGGCAGCCGAGGTCATGGGCAAATGGATCTGGATCAAACCAGAAGACAAGCCGAGGTTTTGAGCAAGTGGATCTGGATCAAAACGGAAGACAAGCAGACGGATCTGGATCAAAGTCAAAGAACGAGGTCATACCCGGTGCAGCAGTGATAGCCAGCCGGGTCGAAACACACAAACAATGATACAGAAAAAACAGGAACAAGTCAGGAGAGAGAGACCAACTGGTACTGCTGGTCCGAGCTTGCCGGTATTATAGGACTCTGCACTTGTGCACAAGCGAGCACACGAGCCCGCATTGTGCATACATGTGCATATTCATGCATGCACACATTCAGGTGGACCACGCGCACATGTGCACGCATTTGTGTGTTGCAACAAGACGTGTTGCTACAGCCACGAGTGCATATAAGCACACTTACTGACAGATGCTGTTTTAGCCCACAGCATTGTGTGCATTGGCAACCTTGGCGCCCTCTGCTGGGGAAAGAGAGGAACAGTCTTGGTTTCATGACGCATTATAATTAGCCGAATTAGAGTTTTACTGACTTTTACTTTGGTCCATATGAGTTCCTTATAGCTTAACCTTTTTCCTACTATGATAGTTGCCTAAGCAACCAAATTTAATAACTGGCCAAGGTATCAGAAACTATACAAAAGCATGGCTTCCAGGTCACGATTAACAACCCTTAAATTGCTGATCGCGCTCACATCAATTACAGTGGAGCATAAAGAAGATTGTGAGGTTGTCTAGAGCATTTTATAATCAGCATGAGGTAGATAATGCTTCAGCAAAATGTTTTATTACTTTCAATAAACACAATTGGCTTTTGTAATTCCCCACAGCACAAACGGTTTCAGCGCACCTTTGTGTCCAAGTTAAGTCGTTTTATGAAAAAAGAGGAGAAAAGTTTGTAATGCCGATGCCAGCTGGATAGCGCTATCACCAGATATATTAAAAGCTTAAAAGCCACAGGCAAACAGGTGGTGGAAGTACAGCGGAAAAAAAGCTTTTCTGAGCGCAGCGGAGAGCAGCCCTCTAGGGTTTATTCAGAGCCTCTTTCTCAACATTTTTTGGAGGTATTGTTACCAAACAAAAAATCACACAAAAAAGAAAACATTTCACATGAAAATTCTTGCAGAAAAAAAGGCTTTGCTGAATCAGATGAGGTGGAAAAATGTACGAGAACAGAAATTTTCACGCAAAAAATGATGAGAAGGGGGCTCTGAATCAAGCCTTATGTCTACAGGGGGTTTCACTGACTGGACTTTATATTGTGGTGTGCAAATAATTTTGTTGCAAAGAGGCCCAGAAAACAAAGCCACCAAAATAAGAATGTTTATAAAGAACCATGTAGTCAAGGTCGCACCTTACACAAAACCCACCCCGACCAAAGATAGTCTATAAAAATGGTTATTAAAAAATATCACTTTATACATTATGCCAACGCAGAGATGCACATGGAATCCCAGAATGAGCTCACTATATGATGTACCAGGGGGGTATCACACTGCAGGGCATCCCAAATCAGTATATCAATTTTGATAGATATATTTTTTAAATGCTCATTTAATTGGGTTTTAAAGTGAAGGTGTCACCCAGGTAAGGTCCGTATGTTTTTCAGTGACGGTAGGGACATTATCCACAAGATCGAAAATAACAGCCGTTCGGGTATTTGCTAAAGTCAGGAGAGCATTTCTAAACATGAGATAGCAGGCAAGCCGCATATTACTGAATTACTGAACATTTTACTGTATTACACCTCAGTGTCGATTTTCCTGAAGACCACTCCCCATAATTAACTTCAATTTGGAGGGAGGGAGGGAGATGAGTGAATCTGTTCAGAGAATCAAATTCAATCTTAGTAAAAAAAGGGATTATTTTCAGACTAATCTGCTAATCCAAATAAATTCATGCCAAAGATGAATCCCACAGTCTGGTTCTGATGAACCAGATACATTTTTAGAAGTTGGTTAAATCTATGTGTATTATTTGCAATGTGTATTTTATTGCTAATAGTTGGAGAGATCGGTGGAGATGTGTTGTTGCCTCTCCATTGACTCCTTTAATAACTGTCATTAAAGTAAGATATGTATATGACTTATTGATACCAAGGTTGGATTGTGCTCTAATTGAGTCAATATTTAACCCCTTAAGCACCAAACCTATAGAATCTATGGCATGGCCTCCCCTACCAATACCGTCCAGTCACGTCATTTCACTCTGCTGGTATAAGAAGCCCCACCCAGAGGCTGGAGTGATCAGGAGAAGCTGGGTGCGATGGACAGTGTAGAACATCAGTGATCAGCAACAGAAGTAGGTAAGTAGAAAATAAATAAATACTTTTTTCTGTGTTTGCCTGTGTTTTTTTTTACATTTAAACCCTTTGTGAAGTGGTAATGGGTCATTGAAACCAATTCACAGGACAGGAGGGGCTGGCAAATGGGTGACTTGCCCTTACCCCTGCTCATTACCTGCAACCCCAAAGCCCAGGGCGGTGTAGAGTAGCCCGTGGCCCATGTTGGCTATGCAGGCTGGAAGCCTTCAGGACCAGGGGCCAATCATTTGGCCACCACACCCTGGTCTATCAGCCCCCATAGCTGGTGTCTGGGCTGGGCAGGAGGGACCCCATGCAATTCTTTTTTATTTTTAAGGGTTTAACTCAGTGCGCTTAGTAGTTGTATTTTATTTGAAAATCTCATAAAATACCATTTTCAGTTTGCGATGTCTACTGCTTTTTTTTTCTTGAAATATTTTTTATTTTGAAAAATGCTGCGAATCTTGAAAATTAGATTTTTTAAAAACCAGTTTTCCACATCTTTCACCCAAACATATTGAAATATATATAAATAATTTATGTCAATAGCTCAAACCCTGCTAAAAAAAATTATATCATTTTCCTGGAAATCCCCAGAAATTCCTGCCAAATTCATAGTTAAACATATATATAGCTCAAAATGGTAAAATTGGCCTGGAAATAGAGGGTGATAAAATCTCTAGGTAGGCTGGCAGTTACAGGGCTAATGTGTGACATGACAAAACTATAAAGAAGAATATTTGAAAAAAAAGTTGGCTAAATCCATTTGGAACAGTCTTATCATCCCTTGGAAGATTGGGCACCTGCGTAGTACATACACTTTGTGACCTGACCAATTGTCTCAACCCCCATCCTATTAGATTGTAAGCTCGAAGGGTAGGGCCCTCTCTCTTAATGTATTTATTTACTTGTCTGTTACATTTGATTCATAATATTATAACCTTGTACAATGCTACGGAAAACCATGACACTTTATAAATGAACAATAATATTAGCAAATCACATGGTCAAAATTGGCAAAAGTCAGAAAAAATACGATGAATCTCGTTGACAGATTTGGTTGAACCTGATAACTTTCTCCAATTCTTACCTGAAATACATATTATGGTTAGATTTATATAAATAGGCAAAAAACTAAAATAAAATCGCTCATCTCCAAAGGCTAGTTCTCTGGATCATGTGGGGGAATTTGTCACAGCTGTCTTCACTTCTCTTCCTGCAAGCTATGATCTTCATTACTGCTTGTCAGGAGCGGACTGGCTATAGGAAGACCTGGGACAATGCCCGGTGATCTCTACTGCTTTGGGGCCAGTTGTGCTGTTGATTGTAACACCCACATTTGATCCCTCCCCCCTTAGTCCCCCTCCCTTAGCACTCACATTAAATCCCTGCTCCTTTAGTCTCTCTCTCATCCCCCTGTACCCAACTCCACTGTAGCCACAAGCTGATTGTAGCACCCATGTTAAATCCCTGCCCCTTTAGTCTCTCTCTCATCATCCTCACTGTACCCACAAGCCAAGGAGCCCCAGCCCACAATACTATAGCCTGGCATCATGGTTAGGGGGGCCAAAGCAGGGATGTATCGGACCGACCAGGGCCTGGTAGCTGATTTCTGTCCCCAGTTTGCCACTGCTGCTCATCTACCTTGTCTATCTGTTGGCTTGTCCCTACTCCTCTCCCTATGAACAGTCAACTTTGTATCACTGGCTGCTTTCCCCTTTATTGACTCTCTTCCAGTTGTATGTCATGGCCTCTGCCAATTAACCCTGGACACCAGACATCAGTAATCTTATTGGCCACTTTTTCTTTAATCATTGCACCTAAGAATTCATGGTTTAAAGTGGACCAAAACCCAGAATTTTGACTATCCTTGGTTTTGGTCTTTGCCCCCCCGGGCACCCTGATTGGGGATGCCCCGCTGTGTGAAACGCCCCAGGTTGCCCGATCTCACCGTTCTATGGCGCATGTGCAGCCTCTTGTCCAGTTAGTGCGCTCAGATCCGCCCCCCCCTTTGTCTAAGGGCTTGTCTAAAGCAAGCGGTGGCAGCCACATCCCCCGCTACCCTTTAACAGGGAGCGTGCCTGCACCGGCCATACACAAGTGCCTGGCACGGATCCACTTCCACCCCTTCTTCCAAGAGCTTGTCTAAAGGAAGCGGATATGAGTTCACCGGTGGCCGCATCCTGCGCTGACATTTAGCGTGCCGGCCATTCACAAATGCCTGGTGCGGGCCCACACTCTGCTAAAGGGATATCGTGGATGTGGCTGCTGCTCACGCATGCTCCATTGGACCAGGAAATAAGGTGAGTTTTTGGGTGACCTGGGTGGTTTGATACAGCGGCGGGGGGGGGGGGGGAGTATTCCTGTCCTGGAGTCTCATAGACTCCAGGGTGGATTTTGGTCCATTTTTTTTGCTTCTTGGAGCAGAAAATGATGCAAAGCCAAAACCAATTATTTGCACAACGAACGCAATGTTTTTCATGATGGCTGACAAGTGGCTAATTTGCTGCATATTTTAAGAAGAAGAAATATTCCAATGTCATTTATTCTACCAACTTCTTGAATATATGTATTTTTATATTTTATTTGACTGATGTTTCAGCTGGGAAAAGCAAGTTAGACATGAATTTTCATATTTGCCCTGGACACAGCGACTGCCTGCTGAGGCATTATGGAAAGCTACCAGTAAGAAAGTCTAGCTTGGAGCAATGTCACCCATAGTGCAAGCTGATTTCTAGAACTGGAAGTGTAGTTCAAAAAGATATTAAGACAGGTCGATGGCTGGAGTGAGCGAGCTGATGAGTCCCAGTTTTATTCATGCCCATGCCTCCCCGCAGGCTGCAGCCAAAGTGCTTCTCTAGCTAACTGTGTCACTGTGTTACAGGAGCCATGTTATTAAGAATGGTCCGTGTAAGTAGATGTGAATAATGTAAAAGGACATTGCTCATATCAGCACTGAATATTACTATGTGTGTCCTTGTAGGGCTGGAATTGACTGAGATTAACTCAATAACATACAAGAGATATGAAATACTTTATATTTAAAGTTAACAAAACCCACCAGCGGCCAGCTGGTATAGAATCGGGATGCCCTGTTGTATGAAAAGCCTTATAAAAACTCACCTTTCCAGACTGGGAACTAACGGGTTCTCGTTCCGTGAGAGCGCCCGGGGATGCGGCAGCGCATACTACCTATTCAAGTCAATGTGAGCCGCCTGCCAAATGACGTAGTCATAGCAGGCGGTTCTCATTGGACGAGAGCCCGTGCATGCGCCACTGGAGTGTGGCAAGGTGAGTTTTTATAAGTGGACTGGGGGGATTAAAACAATGGGACATCCTGGGGGCACGGAACAAAGCAGAGGAAAGTTAAATTACCAGGTTTTGTTCCACTACAAGAATAAAATAAGAAAACGTATGGAGGAGCAACCACCGGTCTAGCACCAATGAGACTCTAGGGCTGGTGGTTTCCCTCTTTTTGGGGCATTTGAGGGATGCCAGCTGCACACGTTGTGCCTCCACAGAGGCAGAATCACCCCCCCCAATGATTTACCATTGATTTCAATGGGGACAGGGATTGGGTCCCTGAACCTGAACTTTTTTTCAAAGATTATTATTACTTATTATTATAAATTAAAGAAAAATGGCAAGTTGCTCTGAGAATTAGTTAGTGTGAGAATAGTTAGTGTAGGAGGCCCCAATGTGGGCCCACCTATCAGTCTCATCGGGCAGGCTGATTCATTACTAGCGCCAAGTAACGACAGATGAGCGTCTGTACAGCGGTGCTAAGAGCGACCGCTAGTGCTCTGATCGGCCGTGAGTTGCTATTACAGAGCGCCTCAGTCGCTGTAGTAACATGGCCGGCATTGATGAATTTGATGTGTGAATGGCTATAAAACCAGTACAGCACTATATGGGAGCGAACGGTAGTGACTGGTCAGTGTGAGCGACTCAAACCATATTCATCAAAAAAACAGCCTCACACAAAATTGGGTAGCTGTAGCCCAGAGCGCCAGAAGCTGTGTGATTAAAGTCTGTTTTTGAACACATATCCACTAGTAACAAAGCGAAAACATATGGAATTACATTGTTATTACATTGTGACATTAACACTTTAATACCAGACCTGCAATAACAAATCTGCATAAAAAAAAATAAAAAACAAAAAGGTTTTCAAAAATGTATTTAAATAGGCCAGGAGAGGTCACAATGATTTGATACAAAACCCCCCCAAAAAATGTAAATAAAACCCTGTTTAAAGAGAATAAAAGTATTGTCCATTGAAATGTATGGGAGAGCGAAAGGTAGCGACAGGTAATACCAGGTGCTCTGAAAGCCAGAGCGCCACCGGGATCCGCTGAGCCGTCTGAGATGATTAATCGGTCGCTATGTGTTGCTGTAAGAGGCGCTAACCAGAATTGCCTTCATAAATGTGGTACTGCGTGCCATGGCTGGCGTTCACCTGACGCTACCTGACGCTTACAAGGCACTACCTGTCGCTATCCCTTGATGAATAAGGCCCTAAGTATTAGGCACTAAGCATGTCTAGCTATATGGCAAGACAGAGGTTTGGTTGTAAATATCTGCAGATACACGTGGAGGCCACACCGCCCCGACAAGGCACTCTGTGTTTAGTGTGGACCCTTCTATATATATATATATATGAGCCCCATAATAGGAACATGTACTGCAGCTAGTAAAATACAGAGCTACTTACTGGGAGCTGCCATTGCACTACATGGGGGAAGGGTCACAGCCTGCTAGTGTCGGGTAGGCCTCAGCCCCTATGCGTGTACCTGGCTACATACAAATGAAAGAAAAACGCTGCTTCCTCCTTTCTTGCTTATTATTATAGTTTATTTACATAGTGCCATCATTTTCCGTAGCGCTGTACAAAGTAGTATGGCCACACTTGCCGAACTTAGGGGAGTTCGCTCATCCCTACACGTTACATATTATCATCTTAAGCATTGGCCACAAAATACATTGTTTAATGTGATCAATGTTATGTGATATTTACTACAGTATGTGCACTGTATACCTCTGCACTACACCTCACCTGGGAACAAGCCAGCTAGCTAAATTGTGGTTTTGTCTCCCTGTGCTGACACTTAGAGGCCGATTCATTAACAGCGGCAGGTAGCGACAGTTGAGCGACTGTCCCGCTAGTAGTCGCTGTGCTTGGCCGTTGTCTGGTAGTTGATAGCGACTCAGTCGGTTTGCCGTAATGTTGAACATTGGGTGAGGAGTCGCTATTTGACAGGTTCTGCGCTGTATGGGAGCTCATGATAGCGACTGGCCATAGTTACCGGCTCCCACCATATTCATTAAAAAATCACGCTCAAAAAATTCTCACGCTGTAAAATGCATGTTTAAACCCCAGAGCGCTGGCGGCGATGGGTTAAAAGTATTTTTTTAACCCCCAAACAATCATATTTTTGCAAACCAAAAAAAACAAGTGTTTGAAATAATTTTGTAATATGAATACAGACCTGTAATATCAATTCTGTACATTTTTTTTTTTTACTTATTTTTTAAATTATTTAAAATGGCAGAAGTGGTCACAGAATTTTTCACATAAAAAAAACAAAAACAAATTAATAACAATTAATTATTAATATTTAAAGATTGTTCCATTGAAATGCATTGGAGAGCGCCAGGTAGCGAGAGGTCATACCTGTCGCTGTTCAAGGTCGGACGCTGGCGCTGTGGGCTGAGGCTGGAATAATGATGAATGAGTGGCTATATGGCGCTATCTCAGTCGCTAAGCAGGATTGGCTTTATAAATGTGTGATTGTGGTGGGGAGCCGGCGTTCTCGGGGCGCTGCCTGTCATTACCGGCCGCTCACCAGTCGCTACCTGTCGCTATCCCTTGTTAAATAAGGGCCTTAGTAAATCAGGCCCTAAATATATGGGAGAAAGCAATACTGGCACAACATACATATCTAACTTTACATCTTTCCTTCTGCCATTACCGCGCTAGAAGATTCTGAGAGTATTAAAGTGGACCAACACTCAGCCCGATCGGCCCAGGAATCTATAAGATTCCCGGGCCGATCCAATCCCTCCCCGCGGGGCATCCAAGATCAGAATGCCCCGCTGTGTGAAACCCCCCAGGACGCGAGCAAACCTTACCTGACTCCCAGTCCAACGGCGCATGCGCATGTGAATAGCCGGCGCGGTCACGCTTCCTGTTAGAGGGAAGCGCAAGATGCCGCTGAAGTTTGACGCGGGTTTGACACGCATACCTCAGCTGCTCTGAGCACACTGATTGGACGAGTGGCCGCGCATGCACCCTAGGAGCGGGGTGAGGTTAGTTGAATCGGGAGATCTGGGGCGTTTCACATAGCGAATCGGGGTGCCCCGCGGAAGTGGACCAAAACCCAGGATAGTCAAAATCCTGGGTGTTGGTCCACTTTAAACGCTCATTCCCAGGCTTCCTAGATATTGTTAGACAGTGGGGCATCCCAAGTCAGGAAGTCCTGGAAGGAGGCTATTCATAGGACCTTTTTGACTTTAGGGCCAATTTAATTGAAACCAAGAATAAATGACAAACATTGATGTAATAAGATGCTTAGACCCACAAAACAACACGAAGCTGCATGACGCACCAATACCTTCTTCTACTATAAAAACCAAATGAAATTAATAACAGCTGGTGATCCCATGTGGATGTGCTGAGAACAAAACAATCTCACTGAGTAAAATTACATTGTCTGTAACAGAATGTAGAATGTTTTCCTGAAATCAGTGTGAATCTCACCTTTAATTAGTCCGCACAGCATGGTGATTAGACAGCCATCTCATTTTCCTGCATTGGGGGGCGAGGCCGGCTGCACCCGGTCATGGGAATAATCCTGGCAGCCGCACATTATTGCCGTAGTGTGCAGATGTTCCTGCTAATAGAGGTATACAGATATTCTGCATGATTCTGATGAAAGACTATTTTAAATAACATTACATAATGCAAACAGTATAAAGCTGGGGACACCATGCAGAATAAAACACCAATTCATCGCGCTGTAATTATATGTGCGGAATAACGCACAATTGGCCTAAGAAAACAAGCTGATTAAATGGATTGAGTTTAATTATACATAACTAACTTTGTATGCTTCACTTTATGCTGGTGGAAAAGATGTCTAAACTCAACAACCAAACTCCTCAAAACATCTACGTCTGGATAGGTAGATCCCAAATAGTTAGACTTGGACCTTTGCGGTTCAGTGTCAGGCACACTAACACAGGTGCTCCTCAAGGCTGCGTTCTGTCACCGCCTCTGTTCTCCATCTACACCAATGACTGCACCTCCTCTGAAAATTGTAAAGTTTGCCGATGACACAACCGCCAAGAACGTTAACGAAGAAATCTACCGAGTTCCAGTGGAGGAGCTAGTCAGTTGGCACACCAGACGGGGGGCCCATTCATTAATAGCGCCAGGTAGCGACAGATGAGCGCCAGTAGTGTGATTTTCACTGCGCCCGCTAGTATTCGCTGTGCTTGGCCGTTGTTCGCTTGTTGACAGCGACTCAGTCGGTGTGCGGTAATGTTGAATACGGGGTTAGGAGTCGCTGTTTCACAGGTTCCGCGCTGTATGGGTGCGCCTGACAGCGAATGGCCAGAGCGAACGGCTCCCAGCATATTCATTAACAAATCACGCTCAAAAAATTCTTGCGCTGTGAAATGCTTGTTTAAACCCCAGAGCGCTGGCGGCGATGGCTTAAAAGTAGTTTTTAACCCCCAAACAACCATATTTTTTGATTTAAAAATTAAACAAGTTTTTCTAAACATTTGGTAATATGAATACATTAATATCAGACCTGTAATATCAATTATGCACAATTTTTTTTTTTTTTTTACCTTAATAAAATATCTAACATTGCCGTAGTGGTCACAGAATTTTTGACAGTTAAAAAAAAAAAAAAAAAAACAGTCATATCAATTAATTATGAATATTTAAAGATTGCTCCATTGAAATGCATTGGAGAGCGCCAGGTAGCGAGAGGTCATACCTGGCGCTGTGATGGGATTAGCAGCGGCGCTGTTCGTTGCAGTCCGCTACATGATGAATCCCGCGCTAGGTGACGCTCTCTCGCCGGCGCTAGCCTCATTTAGCATTTAGCCGCCTGGCGTTCTGGAGTCGGTAGCCGCCGATAGCTGGTGCTACCTGGCGCTAGTGAGACACTACCTGGCGCTATCCCTTGATAAATAAGGCCCACAATCTGTTAATAAAGCCATCAAAAACTCTAGAGATGCTAGTAGACTTCAGGAGGAATCCTGTGCCAATGTCACCCCTATCCATCAATGGGGTATTAATCAAAAGAGCGAGAGAGACAAAGTTTATTGGCGTGATCATCTCCGACAACCTTGGCTGTACTAAGGAAAGCACAATAGAGGTTGTTTTTATGAAGGCGGCTGAAGAAGATGGGACTGTCAAAAAGGTTGTTAGTGCTCTTCTTTAATGTGGTCATAGTTTCCGTTCTGTGCTTTTCCTTTTCTGTCTGGTTTGAGGAACAATTAAAAGAGACAAGTGGAGACTCCAAAAAACAATCAACATTGCAGAAGGAGCATCCTTACCATCCCTGCAGGAACTGCACAGACTGACCCGATCAAAGTAACGGGCGGAGAAGATCCTTTGGGACCCCTACCATTCTTGACACAACCTATTCCAGTATTTACCATCTGGGCGACGTCTTGCGGAACCAGCTTGCAGGACTTCTAGATCTAGGAATGGTTTCCTTCCTTTGGCTATTCGCACCCTTAACAAAAGCCATGCCTCATAGGCCCAGGCTCAAAGGAGTTTGTATTAGCCAGTATCACTTGCACTATGTAAGAGCATCTGTATCTCTTGTATTTTCTGTATTGAATGTAGTTTGTAATTATCTGTTGCACTGTGTATATGCCCAAAAAATCCTTGTTCATCTCTGATGTACTTGGTGTTCAATAAATTGAATTGTTATTGTTATTGAATTGCTATGGCATTGCTGGGAACACTGGAAGTGTACCGTGCATTGTGCGCAATAGTCCCTGAACCTTTCCTGGTGGCCCCATAACACAATTGCTCAACTCTAGGGTCCATCTAAAAGCATAAAGCCAGTGCAAGCCATAAATAGAGAAAGCTTATGAAATTATTTTCTGAACAAAATATAATGGCACCAGCATGGACTATCAGGGGGTGGATAATCAGATTATGGGCCTTCTGGGGGACAGCGAAAACGAGTATGACTCTTCAGAATGCAGAACTTTCATATCTATAAGCCTACATTGCCCCAGCTAAAACAGTTTTAATGGTTAGGGGTTAGAACTGCTTTGTTTTTTTCCCCATTGGAGATATGTAGCCTAGCTCCAATGTCAAAAAAATCATCACACAGGGAATCCAAAACTGTCATCAAAACTATGTAACCACTAAGTGACCAAGACCAATATGATTAAAGGATGGGAAAGGACGGGAAATCCTTAAAGTTCCCCAAATCACCAGCAAAATAGGCCGCACACCTTAAAGTAGACCAAAGCCCACTCCCTGACTAGACAAGATTCCCTCTCCAGAGGGGCCTGCAGAATTGGGATGCCCCGCAGTGTGAAACCCTGGTCGGTCGGAAATTCACCTTCTTTCCCAGCCCAACAACGCTTGTGCAAGCAGCGTCCGCATCCATGCTATATGTTCAGGCCGAGTTAGGCTTTTGTAAATGGCAGGCACGGGAACGCTCCCTATTAGAGGGTAGAAGGGGATGCGGGCGCCAGCACGCTCAGATCCTCTTGCCTTAGACGAAGGGGTGTGAGCGGATCCGAGCGAGCTGATTGAATGAGAGGATGCGCATGCGTTGTAGAACCGGGAAAAGGTGAGTTCGCTTGGGCAATCCCTGGAGTTTCACATAGTGGGGCGAATGGTGAGTTCGATCAAGTTACCCTGGGTGGTTTCACACAGCGGGACACCCACGATCGGGGTGCCCCGGGGGAACAACCCAGGATTTTGAATATCCTGGGTTTTGGTCCACTTTAAATTCAATCAATTAGTGGTATTTATTAAAGACATAAGCAGGACAATTAAAAACAATGCTGGCTGTATAGGGCAGACACTGGAGCCCAATTTGTACAATGGTAACAAGCTCAATTGGCTTGATGCAGAGCCTCCCCGTTCAGCTCCCCCGTGCGTTTCCCCGTTGGTTTTGGCCTTTGATCGGGTCAGGAAAGGGTGCTACGTTGATTTTAGTGTGCGTTTATGCGCTCAGGTGTGCGCTCAGCCGGCTTTCCGATTGTCGGCTCGCACGAGGCTGTTTCCCGGGAAAACGTACGCCTCGTTCATTGGTCCGTTTTTTTCAGTGATGCAGAGCCTTGATTTCCTATTGAAATCACCCTAATAAAACGGGGCCGCCGAGCCTTCACTTACGGCAAGTCAGAGCAGCCGTATTTGCACTCGGGCAATAATATGCAGTCCTCTGTTGGAGCACATCAGCGGCGCCAGCTCCGCGGTCTTGTCCTGCTGAGTATGGCAGAAACCAGGCTGCACCGCACGCCTTTGGACATCGATGGCATGAGTATTTGATATTTTTTATTGTTTTTTTTTGGGTATCCTTTTTACAGGGTCTCCCTCATTTTTATTTTATTGTTTGTGAGCAGGCATTTGAAGATGGGACATAGGATAAATGTGCAGGCACGGGCTGGCCCTGATTTGGTTTTTGGGAGTCGTTTTTCTGGCTTTCCCTGCCTAGGAATTCCTGCCTACATGAGCGATTCAAATCTGGCGATCTATTTGGTGGCTGGCTACTGGGTATGTGTCTGAAACTTGTATTGGTTGCCCACCCTCTCTGACTGTGTTTGTTCCCGTAACACACTATTTGGTAACTTTTGGCGTAGTATATTTGGAGCCCAATTATTGATCTACAAATTAAATGGGTTAAGTGATTGTACCCTATTGCGTCATGTTCTTGCCCTCTTATGTAAGTAGTATTCCCCAGACTTTTGTAATCAGAGTACAGGTTGGATGTGCATGTAGTCTCATTACAAATGTCCTTTCCTCCCACCCTACCCCGCTCACCTATTTGTCCCTCTTTTCTATTGTTGCAATGCACACCTTTTTTTATTTTATTTTTTTTTTTGGTTTTAGGGCAGGAGACTCTGGCTTTCCTTTGGTCCCCTGGATGAAGACCCCCATACTGCACCGATCTTCACAGGCAGAGGAGCGCTACAATACTGCCCCCAGGAGGACTCGCTCTGTGTTGGAGCCAGGCTTTGTTCTCTTGAAGATGAGGTTCCGTTGTCTTGATGTGACTGGGGGGGGGCACTACAATAGACGCCTGCAACGGTCCTAAACCTAATCCTGGCTTGTGGGCTACTCCACCACCTTTAGTTTCAGCCCTCCCCACCCCTCCTTTTTCTTGCACCCAAAGTGGCACCACGCAAACCATACGTGCACAACTAGTGTTTAGTGTTTTTTCAGAGACCACAATTTTGTTGTATTTTTTTTTTTTTTTTTTTCAAACAAATTTTGTTTTGTCATTTGTTTTTTTGGGCCCAAAAGAAAAATTACACGTGGGCAGAGAAAATGTATTCCCCACAAATTAGTGGTATGTTGGGTTGCATGGTGACGAGGAATGATGTTGTGCCTGCAAATGGGCTGCAATGTGGGCCAGGCTTTGATTAATCTCAGCCATATGGCTGGTTAGGGCAGAGATATTGCTGTTTAATACCTCTACTTGGGCGTTGAGGTTTGTGAGTTGGGTGCACACAGTCTCATTGAATTGCTGTGTTGTCGCAGCAAAGGCAATATTTTCCTGCCTCCATGTTTCCTCCAAAATTTGAAGTTGCCTTCTTTGGGAAATATGGCGTCTAGACTGGGTAGGAGCAGTGGGACGGGTGGTTGGTTCTGGTTCCGAAGGTGGTTGTGGATGTGGTGGCTGTGCCGGGGTTGCCTGCGTTGCTGCCACTGGTGCAGTAGTGGTTAGTGACATATGTGGGGTGTCCTCCTCCAAATCTCGTATATGGTCGATGATGGGTGGGCTTCCTGTGGTCTGTTAAGAAATATAGCATCCTTTTAGTTTATTTCTGTCCACACAAGCTCGCAAATATCAATGTTAAAAGTACACATCAAGGCCCATTGACTTACCTCATCGCAATCCACAATTTGGGTTTGTGGTGTAGAAGCCTGGTGTGCCCTTGGCCTCGGTGCTAACGCAGGGGTTTGGGGGCCTGGTGTGTCCTGTTGACTTGGTCCTTAGTATGTAGATAGGAAGATTAGGTAAATGGCCAAGTACAGTGTGTTGTGTAGCATAACACTGCCTTCTTGAACTTTTGGTACTAGGTCATGGCAAAATCAGACTCACCTTGGGACCTTACATTCCGGTCTGTGTCTTGTGCCTCTGCCAGTCCCTGGATGCTGGCCGGGTGTATGAATGTATATACATGTTCCTCGGCGGGCGTAAGGATAATTTTAGTGGGTAAGCCACCCCCTGTCTGTTGGGTGGGGAAGATTAAATCACACCTAATAAGTGTTACATCCTTTTAACAATGTTACAAAAAATGCATTTTACTTTTTCCTTTACTTCTGCTCCACCCCCTGTCTGTTGGCTGGGGAAGATTAAATTACACCTAATAAGTGTTACAACCTTTTAACAATGTGACTAAAAATTGTCCATTACCTCTGCTGACGGCGCATGTCCATTTTTTTTTTGCTGTAGTATTTCAGGTCCCCAAATTTCCTTTTTATTTGCTGAATATCTCTCCGGACTGATCCCACACTATTGACCTGCCTGCAAATATTAGTCCAGATTTCCATCTTAGCCTGCTTTGTGGTTGTTTTGGAGGTGCGGCCAAATAGGGCATCATAATGTTCGCAAACTGCATTTGCCACCGCCATGCTTTGAGCATCGCAAAATCGGGCAGTTAGTGAGCCCCGCCGTAGTTGTCTGCCACATGGGTGTGTGGTCTCCCCTGCCTCTGAGGAAATTGATGGTTGGGTATCTGGGGAGTCGTGTGTGCTTCTTTGGCTTATGGGGGAGGGGGATGTTGTGTGTGTGCTTCTCTGGCTTAATGTCTGGGTTCCTGTTGAGCTATCAGATGTGGAGCTGCATGTGGAATCTGAGGTACTGGAATTGGGGGAACCAGAGGGTGGAGGTGGAGGGGTGGGTGACCTGGGTGGGGTGGTGGTTTTGGCAATGCGCTTACCCTTGCTTATGTGTTTGGATTTGTGGGTATGCTTGGTGTGTGGAGGTGGAGGATGCTGCATGGTCTGACTAGATGGGGTACCCTTGTGTGTGCGTGGTTTTTTTGCAGGTGGTGGTGAATGGGTTAATGTACCCTTGGTCCTGCGTTTTTTGGAATGTGCCTGTTTGTGTGGAGTATCCACCGTTTTAGTGGGGGCATGTTCGGCATGTGTCTGGTGCCTGCTCTTCTGTCTTGTGGAGGATGAGGCATGTGTGCGGCTGCTATGTGCCTCGGCCCTTGGTTGGCTCTTTTTGCTCCCTTTAGGTCTGCCCATATTGATATGGTATCCAACACAGAGCTGAGTGCCTTGTGCTTTAAATATGTTTTCCGTGTGGGCGTGGTCAACAGCGGGTGCGCGCCCGCAATCTTTACCTTGGAGCAGGACGACATCATCATGGATGTGATTATGCGCGCGTGCGTTTATGTGCGCGCACACATTCCTTGTAATAAAAAAAAAAAAACCACCAGAATAGTCTGAAACAACTTCGTTTTTCACGTTCCATACAAGCCCACCTTAGTTTAACACATGTACGCAGCTCAAAACTAGGCTACATGCAGATAGAAGAACTAGGGCAATGTGAGGCAGCAAGAGGTTCAAAAAGTGACTTTAGTTAGGCCAGCAAACTTGTTAATGCTTTTTGTGTACATGAGACAACAACAGTCTCTAATATCAGTGTCTTTGTCATGCAAACAGATTCACAGCAGCAACCAAGGGAGCAAGAATGGAGCCTCCGCCCCTGACGCAATATGCGCCTAAAACATGGTAAGTGGCGTTTTTGGGGACCAAAGTAAATGAACCAACAATTCCATTGGCCACAAAATGTACAAACCAAAAAAAAAAACCAAAGACCTTCACTCAGAATAAGTCTATCTTATATGTTTCCCACACCCTGTACATAAAGTTTGCCCACCTTCAAAATCATCCTACCTGCACCTAGTG
The DNA here is from genome assembly GCA_027917425.1 of Gastrophryne carolinensis. Taxonomy (NCBI): domain Eukaryota; kingdom Metazoa; phylum Chordata; class Amphibia; order Anura; family Microhylidae; genus Gastrophryne; species Gastrophryne carolinensis. Next base: position 133,174,983 of record CM051241.1, on the reverse strand, counting down.
CATGTTATGAGGCTTTCAACATCCAAGATGGCGGATTATGGAAGCCGCCATCTTATCAGGCAGCCTGCAAACAGGAAGTGCCTTCTAACTGTGCTGCTCTGCATTCTGGGATTGCTGACCTTTTCAAGAGGTCTCTGCTCTGTGTGAGCAAAGCACAGCTATAACCCACCCCCTGTACCTTATCCCACTCTCCTCTCCTCAGTAAGTGTGATGCTTCTGAGTCAAGATGGCGGCGGCCGTATACTAAATTCCTGAACTGAGTTGCAGCCCAGTGGTGGACAGAATAATTATTGATTGACTAAAAAATTACTAGCTATTATTTGGAGATGCTGCGGAATCTTTGGTTAAGAGTTTGGCCTTTTCAGTAAAAAACGCAGAAGGTCCGGTTTAAAAAGGGCCCCAAAAAAACCACGCACAACCAAACCAAATAAACAATGCTAAACTAATGTTGTTTTTCATTCACAGATACAAGAAAATCACAGGCACAAGACACCGAGGCCTAAAGAATTTTAATTTGGCTTAAAAAGCAAATAGTTTATTTGTTAAAACATTTAGATTCAATTATTTGTAAAAAACTTTGTGTAAAAAATTCAATTTCAAACGCTGGAATAAAATAAAAAAAATTAAAAAAAACAAGAAAGTTGTGTTTCCTGCAAATGTACAATCACACAACATCATCACACATTTCCATGACACAAAAAGTTTAGATATGGTACAATAAATCCAAAAGAATCAGAAAGAATTAAGGTATGCATTAATGGCAAGGAAAAAGGAACACAAAGGAGATTAAGGTATGCATTAATGGCAAGGAAAAACCCAAATTTATGGTTCCCAAAAAAATATGTGTCAAATTGGCAGTGGTTGCCATATGTATATTCCAATGGAGTTTGAGGGATGTGCGCTTGCGTGTAGCCAGATTGGCAACTGAAGAGCCATGGAGATGTAAGTATACTTGCTCAAACCACCAAAATGGAAGGTCAAATACGACGGAAACCAAGCAGGTACGTTCAAAAAGCCAGGAAAAATCAGGGAAAAACGGGCCGCCCGTGTGAACGTGACCGGGAGCCCCGATCAAATTGAAGGCACCCGAGAGAGCAAAAAAAGCTTTCCGAGTAAAGTGAAATTGACGGATCAGTTAGGGAGCCATTCCGACGGAGGCTCTGCATCACATTTGAGCCACGATTTAAACGGGAGCCCCGGACAATCGGAGGGTTTTAAGGGCAGTTCAGAGGAGGCTCTGCATCAGGCCCAATATCCCTCAACACCTGTCCTTTCCACATACCGTATTTTTCGCCCTATAAGACGCACTTATTTTTCCCCAAAAGTGGGGGAAAAATGTCAGTGCGCCTTATCGGGCGAATGTAAAAAAAAAAAAATTAAAAAAAAAAAAAACTCACCCGTCCCCGGCGCTCCCGCGTTGTCTGGCACAGTGCGAGAGGCCAGAGGAGCGGCGGGGGCTCTGTCCCGGCCCCGCCGCTGCGATCGCTGTCTTTTCAGGCAGCGATGACAGCGGCGGGGCCAGAGACAGAGCCCCTGCCGCTCCTCCATCTGCTGCCGGGCTCAGAACACACGCGAGCACGTAGGTCCCGGCAGTGGGTGGGCGTGGCCTGCACCGGCGCAGGCCACGCCCACCCGCTGCCCGGACCTTCGTGATCGCATGTCGGGGAGCAGATGGAGGAGCGGCAGGGGCTCTGTCTCTGGCCCCGCCGCTGTCATCGCTGCCTGAAAAGACAGCGATCGCAGCGGCGGGGCCGGGACAGAGCCAGCTCGTGAATGGGGTGGGCGTGGCCTGCGTCGACGCTGCGGCGCAGGCCACGCCCACCCCATTCACGGAGCCGGCCGCTCAGCTCAGCGGTGTCAGCGGACAGGTGAGTTTAACTTTTTTTTTTTTTTTACTTTGGCGCCTGTCTATACTAACGGGGGGAGGGGGTGGGAATGTGGGGAGAGGGGCCACACTGCCTATGGGAATGGGGGGATGGGAATGCCACACAGCCTTTGGGAATGGGGGGAGGGGTGTGCCACACAGCCTATGGGAATGGGGGGAGGGGGATGCCACACAGCCTTTGGGAATGGGGGGAGGGGTGTGCCACACAGCCTATGGGAATGGGGGGAGGGGGATGCCACAAAGCCTATGGGAATGGTGGGATGGGTATGCCACACAGCCTATGGGAATGGGGGGAGGGGGTGGCCACACAGCCTTTGGGAATGGGGGGAGGGGTGTGCCACACAGCCTTTAGGAATGGGGGGATGGGGATGCCACAAAGCCTTTGGGAATGGGGGGAGGGGGATGCTACACAGCCTTTGGGAATGGGGGGATGGGGATGCCACACAGCCTATGGGAATGGGGGGATGGGTATGCCACACAGCCTTTGGGAATGGGGGGATGGGGATGCCACACAGCCTATGGGAATGGGGGGATGGGGATGCCACACAGCCTTTGGGAATGGGGGGATGGGGATGCCACACAGCCTATGGGAATGGGGGGATGGGGATGCCCCACAGCCTTTGGGAATGGGGGGAGGGGTATGCCACACAGCCTATGGGAATGGGGGGAGGGGGATGTCACACAGCCTATGGGAATGGGGGATGCCACACAGCCTATGGGAATGGGGGGAGGGGGATGCCACACAGCCTATGGGAATAGGGAGAGGGGGATGCCACACAGCCCATGCTAATGGGGAGAGGGGGATGCCACGCAGCCCATGCTAATGGGGAAAGGGGGATGCCACGCAGCCCATGCTAATGGGGGGAGGGGGATGCCACACTGCCTATGGGAATGGGGAGAGAGGGATGCCACACAGCCTATACTAATGGGGGGAGGGGGAAACCCACACAGCCAATGGGTATATGGGGAATGGGAGGGGGGGATGCCACACTGGATATACGGGGAATGGGATGGGGGCATGCTACACTGTCTATGGAATGGGGGCATCCCACACTGCCTATGGGAATTGGATAGGGGAATGCCACACTGTCTGTGATGGTGCGTTTTTGGTTAACATTTTTTTTTTCTTATTTTCTTCCCCCAAATCCTAGGTGCGTCTTATGGGCCGGTGCGTCTTATAGGGCGAAAAATACGGTAATTCCTTAAATACATATAAACAACATATACATAAAGTCACTCAATAACACAGCTTGAAGGGCACAAGCCCGTATTCATACAAAAGAGTGTGCAATGCAATGCAAAAAAACTATAACCCCTATTCCCTAAAAACTTTTTAAGAATAAAGCAACAGAGGATAGGATAGGGAGAAAATAGTATTTCAGAGGATAACAAAGGCAATGATTGAGACCTTTAAATACGTGAAAGGATTGAATAAGGTTCAGGAGGGAAGTGTTTTTAAGAAGAAACTTAATGATAGAAAAAGGGGGCACAACCTGAAGCTAGTCAGAGGGAAGATCAGGAGCAATGTTAGATAATATTATTTTACAGAAAGAGTAGTAGATTCTTGGAGCAAACTTCCAGCAGAGGTAGTTAAAAAACCGACAGTCACTGAATTTAAACATGCCTGGGATAAGCACACATCTATCTTAAGATAAAGTGTATATACAGTATACACATAAGGGCAGACTATATGGACCATATGGTCTCCTTCTGCCGTCAACCTTCTATGTTTCTATGACATGGTATCATCAGTTTGGGTCCATTTATGCCCCACATGCTGGGCACCTGGGCATTCTGTGACAGAAAAGGTCCTGTCACTTTCTCAGGGTACCCTGATTGTGGCCTAGCGCCACGTATTGCGAGAGCAACACTGAGCGAAAGGTAATACGTGGCGCTCTTGAACCTAGAGCGCCGGCTCTATACACTGAGCCACCTCTGGTAATACATGTGATGCTACATGCCGCTGTTAGAAGCGCTTACCAGATTTGCTTTGCTAAATGTGGTTTTGCGTACAAAATGTGGTTTTGCGCACAGCGCCCGGCGTTCACCAGACGCTGCCTGTCGCTACGAAGCGCTACCGGGCACTAGCCGTTATTAAATAACCCCCATAATTTATTTAAATGGGAGAGCGGCACTGGATTGGCTTTATTTTATTTGTAACTCCCCCCCCCCCCTGTCCTGCCTCAGCACCAGGAGAAGGTGGCAGGGATGGGGGGTTGTTTTTGATAGGAATCCTGCTTTAACTGGGTTTGGTATAATCCAGGCTGAATGTTATCAACATTCAGGGTAAACTCGGCCAGCTCTATTTTATTTATTATTAAACTTGCAAGCTGGTAATTCATCTGTAGATAATGCAATTGTTTGGATGTAGGGCAGGTGTGCTCAACCCTTTTTCCATTTTCTGATTATATCAAGTACCACCTGTGTGGTGAGTGAGCACTGTCTAAAGCCCTAAAAAAACTGCCATTTAAAGTATACAAATCAAACCGTAAATGAGGCAGTTTTTTTATTCTTGTAGCAAATCACACTAGGGTGAGGTATAGATGGAAGCTGATCAGGTTGGGGTACAAGTCTGCAGATTTATCGAGTACTACCTGAGAGGATCTTGAGTACCACCAGTGGTACTAGTACCACCTGTTTGGAACCCCAGCTATAGGGTACTTCTGCCTTTAGTTAAGTAACTTATTTAAAGTGGACCAACACCCAGGGGTGATCGGCCCGGGAATCTATAAGATTCCCGGGCCGATCACCTCCCTCACCGCAGGACATCCGAGATCGGGATGTCCCGCGGGGTGAAACCCCCCCAAAACCCCCGAAAAAACGTACCTCATCGGCGGCGGCGGCAGCCACCGCCTCCTCCCACGCGCCCCTCTAGATGTGCGCGCGCCCGCGCCGGCTGTTTGTGAATGGCCGGCGCAGGCGCGCGCCCTGTAAGAGTGACGTGCGGGAGGTGGCGGCGAACGCGCTGTCTTGTCCGTCGCTGTCACCCACTTGTCCGTCGGCGGGGATTGGACGGCGCGGTCACGTGGGAGCGTGGTGAGGTGAGTTTTTGGGGCTTTCTGGTGGGTTTCACACAGCGAAGTGGACCAAAACCCAGGATAGTCAAAATCCTGGGTGTTGGTCCATTTTAAGACAGTCTAGCGGCAGATAGAGCCTCGTATTGGCAGGCAGCATCTGCTGAACGTCAGGCGCTGTATGCAATACCACATTTATGAAGGCGATTCTGGCGAGCGACTCCAACAGCGCCATGTAGCGTCCGATGTATCATTACAGGTGGCTCAGTGTACAGCGCCAGCGCTCTGCTACCTGTCGCTCTCCCTTACATTTCAATGGCCGTTCATTTGCTTGTGTTTAAAAAGCGTTTGACATTTTTTTTAATTTTTTGCTCAAATCATTGTGTGACCTCTCCTGGCTTTTTTTTTTTAGATTTTTTTGACTTTTTATATTTTTATGCAGAATTGTCATTACAGGTCTGGCACTAAAGTGTTAATGTCACAGTGTTAAAACAATGGCATTCCATGTGTTTTCGCTTTGTTACTGGTGGATATGTGTTCAAAAACAGACTTTAATCACACAGCGTCTGAAACTCTATGCTATAGTGACCAGATTTAGAGCGCCGATGCTGTGTGTAGTTTTTTAATAAGTATGGTGCGGAAGGCCGAGAGTCAGTCGCACTGAGCTGGTGTTACCTCTCGCTCCCTGCAGAGCTGTACTGGTGTTAGAGCGCCCAACATACATCACATTCATCAATGCGGGCCTGGTTACTACAGCGACTGAGGCGTTCGGATGTTTGGTGGTCTTCTCATCCAACATGCAGCATTTGGCTGCTTTGTTTGCTTTCATGAAACCAAAACACGTGGCCTAAATTTCCTTCCTCATAGACTTTCATTGTTTTCCAATTCAGTTGAAGAAGAAACAAACTATCCCATAAAAAAGGGGCCAAGCTGCTCCAGAATAAAACAAAATCATATGCGTGAAACACTAATAAAGAAAATTCAACAGCCTCAAACCCTTTCCAGCTCTATTCAAAATATTTAGCTGGAACTCAACTTTAGCTTTTCTATGTCTAGCAGGAAAGGTCTCTGTCACATTCCTATTGGTACTTTAATTATAACCTTAGTGTATCCTATTTACTTTGAATTGGGTTCCATGATAAGAAAAAAAGATTAGGCCGGATTAGCCTGATCAAAGTGAAGCAGTCCCTCCAGACCGACATTACTGTAGAGATTCATGTGAAATATGGCTGACCTTGACTTAAGATTATTGATTTCAAGGGTATCCAGTGATTCAGAAACAGTAGAATAAGATAATAAATAATCATTTATCCTCAATTCCTCATCATCACTCCACGTTCACTTTCCATAAATAATTGTAAAGGGTGCAAAGGAAAAGCAAGAGATCAAATATTGACAAATGGGTGACCTAGAAATGAAGACGTATAGTTGCAAAGGCCCTCATTATACAGGCCTAGGGAAGCAGGCCATGAAAAACAGGTCAATAAACTAAATAGTGTCTACATTAGAAAATCAATCTGAAATTCGGGTATTATCTGCTATGAAAGTCATTTATATTTGTTTATTTCGTCTCTGATCAGAGAAAATGTTATCACCAGTGCCTGCTTGCATACTGTCATGTACTGTCAGATGCTGCTTGACAGTCACAAGCAGCATCTTCTGTGGCTATTCATCACACAGGCGTTTGGTCCAGAAGTTGAGGTGACCAGAAGACAAATCCAAGGTCAGAACTTGAGCTTAGGCTGCAGACAAGGTCCACCACCTCAGTCACCAGAATGCAGAGTCTACCTTAAATTTGGTTTTCAACAGTTAAGCCCCTAATGGGGGGGGGGGGGGGTCTAGGTAGTAGGGAACCTTACCTCAGGTTTTACAACACAAAGCACAGACAGGACCTGTTGGGCCGGATTTAACCTAGCATAGAACTACAAGGGGTGTAAGAAGAAGAGCAGTCCCAAATAGTGACTACAGGGCATGCAGGGCTTGCCCCACCTTAGTTGCTACTTTAGCCTATTTTTGAGACTTGTGCTAGCATGGCATCATTTACAGAAAGGCAACACCATTTGTCTCTGTTGTTTCACTCTTTGGTAGTCTAATTGTGTCAAATTTAGTTAGTGCATCAGGGCCCGGTCAAATGTAGTTATGCCATTACTCCACACCATTTCATTTTAACACGCACTGACAATGACCAATTTAAATACAAAATTAACAAGTATTAAAGTGGACCAACACCCACGGGTGATCGGCCCGGGAATCTGTAAGATTCCCGGGCCGATCACCTCCCTCCCCGCGGGACATCCGAGATCGGGATGTCCCGCGGGGTGAAACCCCCCCAAACACCCCAAACTCCTTACCTTATCTTCGTCCGCCCCTCTAGACGTGCGCGCGCCGGCCGTCTGTGAATGGCCGGCGCGGGCACGCGCGCGTCAAGAGTGACGCGCGGGAGGCGGCGGCGGAGGAGCCGCTTGTCCGCGGCTTGTCCGTTGGCGCTGGGAGCGGGGAGAGGTGAGTTTTTCGGGGGGTTCGGGGGGGTTTCACACAGCGGGGCACCCCGATCGGGGGTGCCCCACCAAAGTGGACCAAGACCCAGGATAGTCAAAATCCTGGGTGTTGGTCCACTTTAAAGGCTAAGTGTAAAATGAAAGGATTCTATTCTCTATACACAATGAAAGTCTGGATAAAGTGCTTTCATAGCGCAAAACACGTCGAAATTATGTGGGCCTGGCTTTGTACCCTGAAACCTCTTAAACAGGACCTTCACTCTGAATAAGAGCTTAGCTTGTATGTTTCTGCCACTCTGTACATACAGATTGCCCACATTAAAAATCATCCTACCGGCACCTAGTGCGTATTTTGAGCCTTTAAACTTCCTGTCTGCAGGCTGCTCCATGAGCCGCCATCTTGGAAGTGCCTTCTGACTATGCCGCTGTGCATTCTGGGAGTGCTGTCCTTTTCCTGACCCCAGCTCTGCTCTGCTTGTTCAAAGCACAGCTATAACCCCGCCCCCTGCACCTTACCTCACTCTCCTCTCCTAGGGCCCATATTTATGAAGGAATAGCGACGGGTAGCGACTGGTGAGCGGCCGGTAATGACGGGCCCCGCCACGAGAACGCCGGCTCCCCACCACAATCACACATTTATCAAGCCGATCATGCTTAGCGACTGAGATAGCGCCAGATAGCCACTCATTCATCATTATTCCAGCCTCAACCCACAGCGCCAGCGTCCGACCTTGAACAGCGACAGGTATGACCTCTCGCTACCTGGCGCTCTCCAATGCATTTCAATGGAACAATCTTTAAATATTCATAATTAATTATTAATGTTTTTTTTTTTGTTTTTTCAATGTGAAAAATTATGTGACCACTTCTGCCATGTTAGATAATTTTTTTAAGGTAAAAAAAAAAAAAAAAAATTTGTGCAGAATTGATATTACATGTCTGATATTATTGTATTCATATTACTAAATTCTTTAAAAACATTTTTTTTTTGGTTTCCAAAAATATGGTGGTTTGGCGGTTAAAAAACTACTTTTAACACATCGCCACCAGCGCTCTGGGGTTTAAACATGCATTTCACAGCGCTTGAATTTTTGGAGCGTGATTTTTTGATGAATATGGTGGAAGCCGGTCGCTCTGACCAGTCGCTATCATGCGCACTGTGGAGATTAGCTCTGGTAGGCGACCGGGTGTCAGCAGTATAGAGGCGGAGGCAAACAGTTCAAAGTAAAGTCTGTGTTTATTTCACACAAAAAATCCACAAAAGCACATGTCCATACAGGTTACATCACCTTTTCAGGAAACCGCAGCATAAATGATTCAATCAGGCAAACAGCTTTTAGTCCTTGAGCAAAAGTCCTGTTTACAGTCAAAATAGGCCTCAGGTCCGCATGAAACAGCCTCCACAGGAGATTTTAGCCAGGCTCACAGAGTCTCACTCCCATGTGAGCTCTAGACAAAGGACAGGCCACAGCTGATTCCCCAGGCTATTTAAACAGCCCGCAAAACCCGGACCTGGGTAGTGGGATGGAGTCCCACCCTGCTCTACTCCATCCCAGTAAAGCCGTCCCAGGTTAGCCTTTCGGCTATTCTAAAGCAACAGCAGCAAACTGCCACCAGCAGCTGATGCTGGAAATCAGACTACACGGCTTTACTGCACCAATGCCAGGTACATTGGTGCTACATACCTGCCGTCAATGACGGCCCCTTGCACCACCTTACCACAGCACCCATACATCGCGGAACCTGTCAAATAGCGACTCCTCACCCCGTATTCAACATTACTGCACACCGACTCAGTCGCTATCAACAACCGAACAACGGCCAAGCACAGCGACTACTAGCGGGCTCTGTGAAAATACTGCTACAGTCGCTCAACTGTCGCTACCTGCCGCTATTAATGAATCGGCCTCTTAGTGTGTGTGATGCTTCAGAGGCAAGATGGTGGCGCCCGTATCCTAAAGTCTTGAACAGAGTTGCAGCCCAGTGGGGGAAAGAAAAAAAAGTAAGTGACTTAACACTTAAATTATATTCATTTTAAATGCTGGGGAATAGTTTTTTAAGGGTTTGGGCTTTTTATTAAATGATGCTGAAGGTCCGGTTTAATACCACGGCCACAGAGAAAGTGAGCACTAAAGGGAAATTGGATTTTGTGAAGATTCAGTGGAATTGAGACTATAGTGGTGTATCTTGATGTTTGTGAACCCAGGATTATTTTGGTGTTCAGATTATTAGACAGTATCATACTTCTTTTTGACTCCCACTCATAATTTGAACCTCTCATTGAGGCTCTGGGAGAGGAGCTTTTTTACTTCTAGAGGATTATATGTATGTAATCAAGGAGTTTACACAGTATTGTAAGGAACCCAGCAAGGCGGCATCGGCCAGATGGTCCCTATTAAGTGCCCACAGTGAAAGAAGCTGTCTGGTCAATGGAACTACCTTATTCCTGTGGTGAGAAACCTATAGAGGATCGAGTTGATGCTGTTGACACCTCTTGAGGATGTTTTAAAGGAACATTTTAAAGGGACATTTTTTAAAATAAGTTTTAATTTACAGTTTTTCAGATTACAAAACAGCCTTCCTCCTTGGGAAGAGGGATCGTAACACATTCAAAAAACAGTACAATCACTCACACTCATTCACTCGCCTGCTACTGGCCATAGTTATCTGTATGGGAGGTGTTATTAGACCCAAGGGAGGTGAGCATAAGGTTCAAACTAGTTACTAGTGGAGTTAGGGACAATAAGCCATGCTTACCCTGGCCAGGTAAGTCATTTTATCTAAAATGCATTTCCCATTTATCAAATTCTTCCAATTTGAAAGAGTTTATTTGGATGTTTCCAGTTCAGTAATATGCATTTCCTTGCATAGAACATTAGTTAACGTGAAAGGGCTTTCTGCTGTCCATCGCCCAACATGGGCTCCACCTCAATCAGCAGACAGAAGGCGGCTGATTTTTTAACCGGTAGTCCTACTGAGGTGGCCATAGAAATTGGATCGCCGTCCCAGAATATCGAGATCAGTGGGCATTCCCAAATCATATGTGCCTGGCCTGGAATCACATTGGACATAGGTCCGATTCCAGCAGACCCATTCTCTTGAGTATATAAAATAAGCTTCGTCAGATAAGCCTGGTGGGACCACTTGGCCTGGAATAATCTTTCTTTTGAGTCTATAACTGAAGAGTACTAATTGTCTATCACCTTTAAAGGGACATTTTAAAGAATATTTAATTATTGGACTCCACACTGCTTTGGTTGTTTGATAGTGTCCTCCATACAGCAGATCCATCCTACAGTGCTGTGGCTTAAAGCTCCCTTTTTTATAGCTAAATCTCCAGCAGTCTGACCACCTTTTTCTAGATTAAAAAGTGGACCAAAATCTACCCTCATTCCACTCTGTGAGATATACTATTGATTATGAGGGTGGGGATCTTCTTCCTCTGATGTCTGTTGCTTATAGTTCACTGCAAAGTTCACTGCTAGAAAAAGAAATTCATTCTGTTGTCTGTCACGTGTTAGTTTTGTTGGCAAAACAGTGGAAAATGCTCAGGTCAGAACTGGTTACTTCTATTTCCAAAAAGATAAACCATAGTCTGAATTTCCATTAATGAAACATCATGTTTGTTTTAGTTGTTAAAGTGGCCGCTTCCCCCCCAAAATAGATAAGAAGGACCAAAATGTGCTCCATAACACTGAGTGTGGATGACATTTAATGAATCATGCTTGTCAGCATCATCCTGGTTCCCACAATCCTCATGCAGCTGCACCGCACACTGTGCGGGTGCAAGCCATTCACCTCCTGACAGCTACCTCAGCCAGACTGTGCATGCATCAGCAGGAGCGCATCTGATGTGGGCGCCTTACATGTGTGGACGAGCTTTCTGCTCGTATATGTAACGTCAACATAATCAAGAATCAGCGCGATTACGAGCATGGCTCCCCTTCCCTCTGACTCAACCAATCATGCACCACCAGCAGATCTAACTAACATTGAGCAGGCGGCTGGGTGGGTTAGGTCATTGAGCGAATGGGCTTAGATGGCATACCTCCCAAGTGTCCCTGATTTGGAGGGACATTCCCCCCCCCCTCGTTGTTCTTCTCTGTCCGTCTTTGAGGTATCAATAAATGATTCATTCGCCTATTCAAAGTCTTTCTATTGTTATAACTGTTACACCCTATTGTCCCTCTTTCCCACCCTGAAAAGTTGGAAGGTATGGTATGGCACCCCACTGACCATGGTGCCATGTGCGATGGCACAACTTGCACACCCCAGAGGCTGACCCTGGGTGTGAAAGTGAAGCCAGTCTGGTCAAGGTTGGATAAAGTTGAATCAGTAATTCAGCAAGTGCTAGAGCACTGTAATTATTGCTCCTTTCCCCGCCTGCACTACTCCACAGATACCCTATAAAACAGAAAAATAGGTGGAGGAATTCATCTCCTCTGGTGTTACCTGGGGAGTCATAAATGTGACATTATTTTGTGCAGGTCTCACTGCCTTTCACTGAACGCCTGCACGGATTAACCACAGCGGTTCAGTAATTGGAAATAAATCATCAGCCAAATTAGAAAGCAATTAAGACTGGCAAACTTGCTGAATGCAGGTTTCATTAAGGCATATTAAAGTCTTAATTATTATTTTTTTTTCTCAATGTCTTCAGTGAAAAGATTATGTCTCCCATCTGTGGTTATTTCATTTAGGCAGTGTCACCAGTGACTTCATAACGGAGCTCTGCAAATGTTTGATAAGACTGCAAAGTGCTCTGGGTATAGTTTTGATGATAAGTGATATCCAAAATAACTGGAGCAACAGCGAGGGTAGGTTTCTGCAACACAATAAACTTAAATAATGCCTATAAAATGTATTCACCGCTCTGGAAATATTGAAACTTTATTGTCAAAGGAACTGGAAATCACAGCAGAGCCAGAAAATGTGTTAAAGCGAAAATAGAGCTCTGCAAAATGATTTAATGCAGACCAAAACCTTGCAACGTTATACCAGGGAGGGTCCTGGTCTGTGGCAACCTGACCCTTTGCCTCCCATGGTTGGTAAGGCCCAAAATAAAAGAAAATTCTAACACCCCTCTCCCACCTCAGCCTTCTCTGTGCTGGGCGCCATTTTCCCCACTGGGAGGTGGAGTACTACCCTTCCAGCTTAGGTCTACAGGTGAGTGACTTACCTGCCCAGTGGTAGATGACCAATCTCCCACTGCAAGCTGAGCACTATAAGTTTGGCTTCTGGCTCTCACTACCAATGTGCTGCAACTACAGGACCATTGCTGCATCTACAATTGAGTAACAAACTGTTGCCACATGAAAGCCAGGCCCCAGGTGTCCTTCTGACTCAGGACCAGGCCCTTCTTTTCTAAACCCCTAAATCAGGCTTAGCAGAAGGGTGGAGATCCATCTGATGTGGAACCTGGAAATGCCTTCACACTGCAGCACTTCAGACCCCATATTAGTGGAGGTGTGGCTGCTGCACTTGTGGGCATCCATTGGCTGGTTTCCATTGAAAGAAGTTCTTGGAGTAGAAGGTAAATATCTCTTTATTGTATGGCTACCCAGCAGCGGGGGGGGGGGGGGGGGGCTTTCCCATGATTAGGGTCCCTAAAGACCAGGACCCTCCCAGGCACACAACTGCCCACTTGACTGGGGAACTCGTCATGTGTAGATTAGGAAAAATATATCTTACAGGCAACCTAATCATTATGGACAATACAAGAACTGCCACTTACATGTCTCCTAGATTGGTACAGTGACAAGGAGACATTACTCAAACATGGATCAGTGTGATTAGTTCATGGAGAAGGAGAATACGGTACTGTAAGGGCAGTCACATTTTAGAATGCCCAACCCAGTGAAGTAGCCGATTCAAAAGGAAATAGGTTAATGCCTTAGAATGTATTGCATCCAAAACTATAATTTAACGCCAGTGAACCGAGGGAACCGCCATGCACGTCATGGAACTCAGTTTCAGGACCTGAAAAGTTATTTACATAAGAGACTGTTTTAAAGGGACTCTAAACCTAACGTCAATAATTGGCCAGCAAGCAGCTGACGGATGTCTCACATGCCCCTTCTCCTGCATTGCATCACCATTTGGACCTTACATGGTATTATACACATTGTTTGCACTTGCACTTTCTTCTGCTTCTGTTTGGTCAGTTAGGGCTTATTAGGTCATGGTGATTCTTTTAATATGTTTGTATACCTTTTTTATTGAAACTGTATGATTAGCACTGTGCATTGCACTTTATTAGTGACACTTACTCCACCATGTATTTAGGGTTCCTTATGGAGCTTGGTACCCAGTCTAATTATATTTTTTTTAAATGTCTGGAATCGTTGGGATTTTTTTTTTTCATCAATAATTTTTATTGAGAATATATGAGAAGTACATTACATTGTAACACACATTACATTTTGTGCAGCATATAACACCCAAGGGGGTGTCAACACATAAACAAATTGGGAACAATATCTCCCAAAGCGAGGTATAAGGTGTGTGTGGCCCAAGACCACTGACGTGAGGTGGAAGAATGGAAGGTTGGGACAGAGGGACTAGATTGAAGAAGCTAGGGAGGCAAGAAAGGAAAAGAGGAAGGGATAGGAATAGGGGTGGGTGTCCAGCCGCCAACAGTCGCGAGGTGTGTACAACACATCATTGGGAAGTGAGAAGGGAGCGGTCGAAGTTTTTTGGTTGGAAGTGAGTAATCCAACCTTCCCAGGTGGTCAGGAAGGGGGCAAGGTCACCCTGCATTGAGGCTGCCATCTTCTCAAAGAGGAATCGTTGGGATTTATTTATGCCAGGCCTGGAAACTTTTGGATTAAGTTTTTGACCCGCTTTAAAGCAGATATGAACCCTTCCTGGCAACGTTATCCCAGGCAGGGTTCTGGTCTGAGCCCCATCCCCTTCCATTGCTCATAATCCCTGCAATTAAGAGATAGTTACCTTTTTCATGTGACTCTTCATCTGATAGCCACCTAGAAACAGCTGCAAACGGCAGCAACACACGCCCCCAATTGGTGGAGGTGTGGTTGTTGGGTATGTGGAGTTGTGGTTGCTGGGTATCCTGTTGGATAGAGCTCCCCTAGAATAATGATGAGTATATCTTAGCAGTGACAGAAGGGAGTGCATTAGGCATCCAGTCGCCAGGAACAGCCGGGTAATGGTCTGTTTACAATAGTGGGGAAAAGGTGCGGAAAGCTATGTCTAAATAGGTATGATTCTAAATAAAATCAGGCTGGGAGCAGAGCACTATGTATTCTTCTCTAGTCTTTCCTGTAGAGACGCGTGTCCTGGGTGACACGTGATTAACCCAATCACAGTACAGCAGTGCTGCTTATGCTGCAGGAATTGAGAGACAGATGAGTCAATCAATCTGATAGCACCAATGTAGGCATGGAACTGGGCTGCAATGCCTCCATGATCATGTGGAGGAGGCTCGAGTTATTAACTGAAGGGCCCCATCAATCCTGCTTTATTATAAATGTATGAGCATTACTTTGCTTAATTATACCTCCCTCCAGCACTTTCCAAAGTCACATGAAAGTGAACTAATTTCACCTTTTCTGACCAATGCAATTATGTATTAAACAGAGATATTATTACACCTGGCACTGATTTCTGGCTTTCACACTTCTCAAATATTTCTTGAATGTATTTGGATTTGTAGAGATCATTTTATACACATTTGCTTTCCAGAGATGGCACCACACAGGGGAGGAAGGCTTAGCACAATAGCTTTCTTCACCCAACAATAGCTTCTCCTTGCTCTGTCATGGCGGTACACCTTGGAAATTGTCTGAACTCTGGGCTTTGTTATTCATGGAGAGGCGCTATTATTTGTCAGCCGGAGGAAGAATACCGCTCTCTGTGTAAGCATTCCACATAGAAGAATACTGAAATGTAACAATTCTTTAGGACTCCCAAAGTGATAGGAGAATACAAGCTATCAACCTCAGATTGCTTATAAATCCCCTTGAGATTTCCGAATATAAGGATCTCAGTTTAGATATTATTGTGCTCCAAAATTATAGCCTTCAGGGTCAGCCATGGCTTAGTGGTTAAAGGACCAATCTTGTGACCGGAGTGTTGTAGATTCGATTTTCAGCTGGGACATGACTGAAGTGCTCGTGAACGAAGGTTCACCGGTGGGTTTGAGTTGAGTTGTTCCCACTGCTTGGAGGAGTTAAATGCAGGGGCAACAATAGGTTATTATTAAATGACTGCTGTAGACCCTCAAGCCAATATACAACAAAGCTCTTAAATTTGGATGGCTGTCCACCAGATTTCTCAAAGGAAGCTAGAAAATAGCCAATTTTATTTCACTCAGTCCACACACACCTGTCCCACGTGACTACCAGCAGGGGGCATGCTCGTCTAGGGAACCCTATTGGTCCTGGCTGTGCAGTGAAGACAGGCATTCCTAATCTGAATGCCTGTGGGGGGGGGGTAAAGTGACCTGTCAGACCTTTTTTGACATTAGGTTCAATTTATTAGCAACAATATTACCCACAATACATCCTCACAAATGTTTGGAATTATCATGTGGAACTGTTAAAGTGGACCGAAGCCCAGGATTATGACTATCGCGGGTTTTGGTCCTTGTCCCCTGGGCACCCCAGGTGCCAAGCTGTGTGCATCTCTCCCGGTTGCCCGCTCCAATCACCTTTCCCTGGTCCTATGGTGTAGCCTCTCGTCTAATCAGCATGCTTGGATGCACTTTCGCCCACTTGTCTAAGACTTGGCTGCAGCTAAGTCTATCCGATTCTAGCCAAGCGCACTGGCGGCCGCATCCCATGTACAAATGCCTGACACAGGCGCGCGCCCTGCTAAGGATATAGCCGTTGGATCAGGGAGTAGGTGAGTTTACGGGGCGGCCTAGGGGGGGTTTTACACAGTAGGACATCCTGAATCTGGATGCCCCAGGGGGAGAGAGTATGCCTGCCATGGAGTCCCATAGACTCCAGGTGGGTTTTGGTCCACGCTAAAACATAGGTATAGCAAAATGCACCACCTTAAGACCAACCAAGGAACATGTCGCATGCACTTTTTCAATATCTTGGGAAACATTTAGGCCCCTTCAGATTTTCCACCACATTGTACATTAACACAAAACATCGACACTATGGGGGGGATCCAAATTTTTTTAGGAGGGATTGAGGTTCATTACTGCACAAGACCCAGAAGCAGGACATGGGGCCGGGATGCGATGGTCCAGGTAGATACATGCATTTAATTTGCTTTGGACTGTGTCTGGGATCATCATCAATTTTTAGCTGCTCATTTAAATGCAGAGCCAAAAAAGCTGATTAGAAGTGAGCTGTGCCAGGTATCAATAATGGGCTACTGGCCGGAGTTTCACCCAGCAGGTCGTTCTAAATCAGGGTGCCCCAGGAGGGTGGGTTTCGTCCAAACTAAAGGCCAACTTCTTTCTCCCACCTAAATATAAGCCAGGGATTTTTCACGGGTAAGGATTTACATATGCAGGGGTAAGGATTTACATATGCATTTAATTTCAGTTTTTTTTGGCAAATAAGGTGTCCAGTGTTTTTAATTCTTATTGAATTAAATTGTTGCAACAGATCTACCACTGTCCTAACAAAAATGCCATTATGATTTTTTAATATTTTTTTTAAATTAATATTATATTTTTTATGCTTTTAATCCCAATTTAACCTATTATTGTTTTGCCCTTTCGATAAAAAGAGCTTTTGGGTTTAATTTAGGTACTGCTACCTCACCCGGAGTTCCAGCCCCCTGCACATTGCACTTTGTCCACTGGGTCCCCTGCAAATGGAGTCATATTTTTAGGAAATTCTGGATTTTTAAAATTTCACTAGAACATTTAGGGAGTTAAATAATTAGGATTCAATGCTAACTTTCATTGTGGCTTAAGATACATTCAATTCCACTAAAGGCAGGACAATGACTAAATCCTAAAAAAGAGCCCAAAACAAAACTGTATTGTTGGGACAAAGACCTTTTTATTCTCAGATTATTGCTGGAAGGTGGTGGTGGGCCAGCTAGACCCTTCCTCATTCTTATTTCTGAAGCCAGGGCCAGCTCCAGGTTTGTGAGGGGCCATTGGGCAAAAGAGTCTTATTGGGCCCCAAAGTAGTAAGTCACATAATGTCACCTTTCAGCTCCGCTGCCACAAAGGGGTCATCTCCTGCTTCTGCTCCAGTCCTTGTCAGCTGCTACCTGGTTCTCACCACCTTCTGAGCTTCCATCAATTGCCCTCCATCCCATGCCACCTCCTCCATTGTTGCTGATCATCCCCTGTTGCTGAGGCCAGCCATGAGCATGTCTGCACACAGCATCCGGCATTCGGTGGTTGGGTCCACTGTTAAATAATACCATGACCAAGTGTAAGCCTGAGTGGGCCCCTGAAGATGCCAGAGGCCCTGGCAATTGCTCAGGTTTTCACTGTGCTGGTGCCGGCCCTGTCTAAAGCAATAGTGATTCCAGGCCTTTCCTTCTGTAAGACATGTTCTCTCATCAAGGCAACTGATCTTTATAGCTCCACAGGACTGCTTTCTTTAATAATGAATAAGCAGTGTAGGCGCTGCTATGTCAGGCTGATTCCTCCAGGTCCTCTACACTCATTTTCAGTACACTAGGAGCTGTCTTCTTGTTATAGTTGTTAATAATTAGAGCAGAGAGAACCTGCTATTTCCCGCGGGTTAAACTCCTATACTAGAACTGGGATTAATGTAACAAAGGAAGCTGCAGGGTGGCAGAACTACGTAAAAGTTTGGTTATAGCCGGAGCGCACATGTAATTACCTCTCACGGCCTATCGGCACGCGGCCATTTATTTTGAATTGTCTCCTTTGATAAGAAGGGAAATGGAATCACAGTGGAGAGTTCCGATTTGATGTGTCAGCAGAACCACTGGCGTTAGTAATGTTGGGAGGTAAATTTCCTGTCGTGTGAAAGTAAGATCTGTGCAAAGATTCAGGTTATAACCAGCAAGCCGAGTCATATGTCATGAGCTTCATTTCAAAATGGAAGCTGTTAAGAAAATTATGAAAATAAATAAAATGTAATATGAACTTAGGCCCTTATTTAAGAAGGGATAGCGGCTGGTTAATGAGAGGTAGCAACTGGTGAACGCCGGACACGGCACACAATTACACATTTATCAAGCAGAATCTGTTTAGCGACTGGGATAGCGCCATGTAGCGTCTGATTCATCATTTTCACTGCCTCAGCGAACAGCGCCGGCGTTCAGCCTTGCATAGCGCCAGGTATGACCTCTCGCTACCTGTCGCTCTCTCATACATTTCAATGGACGATACTTTTCTTCTCTTTAAATGTTTTTTTTTTTTTTTTTTTTTTTTTTTTTTTTTTAAATCTCAAATAATGCTGTGACCACTTCTGGCATTGAAAAAGTGAAAAAGCAGTTTTTTTACAATTTTTTCATATATTTCTTCAGAAATTACATATATATATATATATATATATATATATATATATATATATATATATTATACTATATTTCTAATTTAGGTGGTTAGGATTTTTGTAAAAAGGATTTGTGACTTAGGGTTTTGTAACTAGTACTTTTTGGCTCGGGTTTTGAGACTAGTAGTTTTTACATGTATTTTATGACTTGGCAGGGCCTTTTTTTTACATATTTATTTATTTATACATTTATTGATGCATTTAGACATTGCTTTCCTTTTTTAAATCATTTCACACCTTCACATTTATGTGGAACAAAACCTGGAAATTTGGCTATTGTTCCATTCCCCGGTGCATCCCAATTTGGGATTCCTCTCTCTGTGAGACCCCTCCAAAGAGCATATACTCATGCCCTCAACCAGCTTGCATTGACTATAATGGCTGGGACGGGAGCACAAGCATAAAGCCAGGGATGCAGGGGATGCTCCAGCACACACTCCCTATTAAAAACAATGGGAGCCATCTGCTGAATGATGTAGTCATAGTAGGCGACTTTCATTGGACGAGAGCCTGCACATGCGCCGTTGGACCAGGGAAAGTTAAGTGATTACTGGCAACCTGGGGAGTTTCACACAGCAGAGGAAAGTCCGTGGACGGCCCTGCCTGGATTCTTTTAGATTCGAACACTGAAAATACATTCTCCTGACTAAGCACGACAACTGCATTAGATTCTCAAGTGAATGTGTTTGCGTGACTCTTCTCCAGCCTTTTTTCTGTTTTTTTCCATAGAAACCCAATATTATTCATTATTTTTCAGATGTAAGAAAGCTGTACATAATAAAATAGGTTACCATGCCCATAGTTCTGCTACCTGACCTCCATCTGTTCCAATGATGGAGACGTCCTTCACTAGGTTACAAGTACATGGAGCATCGAGCGTCAGCAAGGCGTAGGGACAAGAAATCCAGAGCAAGTGATAGGTCATCTCCGGAATTAGCATTTCTTTATTCCAGGGGTTTTATTCTGTGTTCACTGTATTGCAGGGGAGCATTTAAAAAACTCACCCCTATCTGTAATCTATGGAATTGTGCTTTATAGAGCAGCAACTATCCTCTCAAGCAGTGGTGGACTGGGGCCAAAAATCAGCCCTGGATTTTACCAGCCCCTGGACAGACCGAGACATCCTTGCTGAGGCCCCCCAACCATGATGCCAGGGCTATTGCATTAGGGGCTGGGGTGTCCTGGCTTGTGGGTACAGTGGGGCTGGGTACAAGGGGCTGAGAGGGAGACTAAGGGGGCAGGGATTGAATGAAGGTGTTAGAAGCAGTAGCCCAACTGGCTCCAAAGCAGTGTGGCCCACCAGGCATTGTCCGGGGTCTCCCTATGGTCAGTCTGCCCCTGCCCACAAGACTACAAGACTGTGGGAGTGGTCTCCCTCTTTATGAGGCACCCTGAACCCTCCAGATCGCCTGATTTACTGACCTCTTCCAAAAGCGATCACTGCCTCTTGGGCTGTGGCCACATCCCCATCATCCCTACAGCTAGGGATGAGCGGGGATGTGGCCAGTGGTGCTCGCTCCTTTCAGATTTCCATTGCCGAAGTCAGTGCAACAAAGGAAATTTAATTTAAAGAGCAACCCATGTGGGAACCTGTTCCTGGGTCCCGGGGGATACACACAACGGGGCATCCCAGGTCAGGAAGGAATAAAACCCAAGGAAGGTAAATTCTTGTGTTTTGTTCCTCTTTAAAGTATAACTTTTATTACAGTGGACCAAAACTGGACCTAACATTTATAAGAGGCTAGGTCCGGTTAAATCTTTATGTGGCATGCCAATAAACAAACAAAGTTGGTGGTACCAGTAAACCACCCAAAGGGAACAGGTACTTGAGGGCACCAGCTATCTGCTAACCATAGAAGACACTAATAGTTACTCAAAAATAGATTTATTAATCCATAGCTGTATAAAACATCCACATACAACGTACAAAACAATCACCTACATTTAAAATCTACAAACATGTAATTATCATCCAGCAGGAGTGCCCATAAAAATACTGCCTACCTAAGCAAAAAATGTATAAAATACAAAAAGAAAATCTCTAAACAATTTCATCATATCCTAAAGCCAAAGTGCTATAGTGCAAAATGGAAAATAAAGTGCTAAGTGCTGGGTAAGTGTGTGCACTATGTGTGCAAAATACAATGCCAGGCCGACAAAACCGACCTGCACCTCAGTGTGATAGACTTCCTCACCCCTGCTGGACAGATCTTCACCTTTATGTGGCATGCCCCAATGTGTGAAACCTCACCAGCTGGGCAATATTCTTACCTCACCGGCAAGGTCATGGAGCATTGCGCAGCCAGCGGCGGCATCTCTTGCATCTCGCTAGGGCTGTGTGTGGCCATCCCTGCTGTAACTGAATGGCTGGAGTGGCCACAAACAGCCATGCAGGGGGTGGTGCGAGCTGATCACATGTGTGGTTGAGCTCCCATTCAGCTTCTTTAATTGCACATTATGTGGGGCCAACAAAGCTGATTGGAGCAGAGCCACGTCTGTGCCCTGGGAGTGCCGGAGAGGTATGTATATCGTCCGATCGGCGGGGTTTCACACAGCAGGGCATCCCAAAAACAAGAGGCCCAGGCTGACATAGTGCAAATCCTAGGTTTGGGACCACCTGTGAAAATGTAATACTATTATATGGCAGGCTGTTAGAAACAAATATTTGTCTATTATACTTTATTTAAAACAAAAATATATATAATATATATATATATAGCTAAGACACACAAATCACAAGCCCTAACCAATCAAAATGTTGTGTGTCTGTCATTTCCTGACAGCCAGAGCCAGAAAGAAGGAGGCGACAGTCCAGGTATGACAGTATGTCAGTTGCCTGAAATGTGGACAATGAGGAGCATAATGCAGGGACCAGGGGGAACATAATAGCAAGCTTCCCAGCATGCACTCTGCACACTCCTCCCTCAGAGTCTATTGATTGATGTTTTAGAGGGATCTACTTGTTCTCTGCTTCTAAATGATTGGATCTGGTGGGTCAGCTGGCAGCCTGCATAATAATTATTGGGTTTGTGATGTGGGGATGGCTACTATAGTTGGGGATGAATTGTTTCCATGCCCTGAGTACTATTTCAAATAGAAAATGATCTTAAAATTGATTTTTGCCACTAGGAGGAGCATCTGAGGTTATCGGAATAAATAAAGAATTAAGGCCCTTTTTCATCAAGCGATAGCGCCAGGTAGTGTCTGACGAGCGCCAGGTAGCGGCAGCTAACGGCGACTACCGACTCAAGTACGCCCGGCGGCGGTCACAATGACGCATTTATCAAGCAAAATGAGGCTAGCGCCGGCGAGAGCGACGGCTAGCGTGGCATTCATCATGAAGCCGCCTGGACCGAACAGCGCCGCTGCAAATTCCCTCACAGCGCCAGGTATGAGCTGTCGCTCCCTGGCGATGTCCAATGCATTTCAATGGAGCAATCTATAATTAATCATAATTAATTGGGATTAATTTTTTTTTTTTTTTTTAATGTCAAAAAATCGGAGACCACTTCTGCAATGTTAGGATTTATTTTTAAGTCAAAAAAAAAAAAAAAAAATATGTGCAGAATTGATCTAACAGGTCTGAGATTAATGTATTCATATTACAAAATGATTCTAAAAACATGTATAATGTTACATTCAAAAAATATGGTTGTTTAGGGGTTAAAAACTAGTTAATACACATCGCCGCAAGCGCTCTGGGGTTTAAACAAGGAATGGACAGCGACAGCACATTCGGAGCGTGATTTGTTGATGAATATGAAGCTAGCCGTTCGCTCTGGCCATTCGTTGTCAGGCGCTCACATACAACGCTGGACCTGTGAAACAGCGACCCCCCAGCCCGTATTCAACATTACCGCACACCGACTGAGTCGCTGTCATCAAGCTAATGCCGGCCAAGCACAGCGAATACTGGCTGGCGCTGAAAAAATCACGCTACAGTCGCTCATCTGTCGCTACCTGGCGCTATTAATGAATCGGCCTCCCCGTATTTTTTTGTCGTCCTTTACATAAAAAAAGTTCTATATTTGTTGTAAAGAGTGGCCATGTCTAAGCCAATCGTTTTTCTTTTTCTGGAAATGTCAGGCTGAGAAAAACAAGACATCATTTACTCGTTTCATGCGGGGTCAACTGCCTTTATGGAAGAGAAATATACTGTGCAGTGGGAAAGTGACAATCGCTTTGAAGGACTAGACCATAAACATGCAGTGACACCTGCTATGAAGAGGCAGAGCGGCCAATAACTGGGGCCTAAAGCCAAACAGCCACTATAAATCAGCGGTGTCCAAAGGATGGTGCATGGTGTGACAGCTGCTGAGATATCTCCCTGATGTTTTAAAGGGTTAATGCTCCTACAGAGATGAATTTTTTGCTTTATTCCAGATTCTTTCTCAATCAATCAAATCAAATCAAATTTCTTAATTTTAATCCAGTGGTTGCAAAACTCTTCGGCTTTTTGCTTCCTCCGTTTTAGACCTTCATTCAATAAACTTTCGCTAAAAGATTTCCTGTTTTATTTCAGAATAAGACATAAAGGAAATTAGGAGTGACCACCAGCTTTGGGTCTATAAGACACTTGGGGCAGTGGTCTTCTTTAACACAGGGCGTCCTGGTCTGTCCTGTCCCGGAAACACTCAGAATCTTACTTTTACAGTTATCCCATGTGGCATGCCTGGGCCGTGGCAGGTATGGACAGCTTGGGGAGAGTGGCTAAGGCATACATGCCACTCTTCTTTTTATTCAGCAATCTATGCCACTCATTAATATGCAGGGTGAAGGCTGACTCAGAACGGGGGATTTCCATCTCCTCAGGTTGTGGCAATGGGTGCGGTTTACATGGCTGCATTCGGTTCTATGTCTGGGTTGGTGCTGGGACACAGCAACCCAGCCATGGTGTGTTCTGTGTCAGTGCCAGATGTCTAAGGGATTAGTGCTTGTAGAGAGGGGTCATCCCTGTCTCAGACTCGGTGGGACCTTCCCAGCCCAGAGGTGCAAAATTATCCTTTCAGGCTGTGGATACCCGCTGTGTTTTATTTAGCCACACAACTGGCTTTCCTTCTGAGATTAAGTCCGGGGGGGGGGGAGTGTTTATGGTTGGCAAGCCAAATGTGACACGGAGAAATAAAGGGGGGAAACTCCGGAATGGTATCGGGAGATTCAGATATCTTTATATGACCCCTATACCCAAAAAGGTTCTGCCCCCCCCCCCCCCATACGCATACATGAGTGTCGGTGTCAGATGTGTAAGGAATTGGTGTTTGTAGAGAGGGGTCATCCCAGTCTCAGACTCGGTGGGACCTTCCCAGCCCAGAGGTGCAAAATTATCCTTTCAGGCTGTGGATACCCACTGTGTTTTATTTAGCCACACAGCTGGCCTTCCTTCTGAGACTAAGTCCGGGGGGGATGGGTGTTTATGATTGGCAGGCCAAATGTGATAAGGGGAAATAAAGGAAAACTCCGGACAGGTATCAGGAGATTCAGATATTTTTATACGACCCCTATTCCCAAAAAGGTTCTATCCCCCCATACGCATACATGTGGGTCCTTTCATCAGTCCCCAAGTGGCTGGTTAGGGGGCATTTAAGAGCTGGCAACCAGACTAGTGCACTGCTAGTGCACCCTACAGGTGGCTACCCTAGACACAAGCCTAAGTTGACCTAATGGGAATTACTGTCCTGCAGTCTATCAGGCATATCAGTAGTATGGCTTGGTTGCCAGCCCCCCTATGTCTTCCAAGTAAGGGAAATAGACCATTCTAGTGTTTAAGGAATTGCAGTGAAAAGACACAGTCACGTTTCAGAATATTTATGACAGCCCATAATTAGTGTGAAAAATTATGATTTAGGAATATGTACAATAGCCAGAGGAAGAGCAAATTTAATTATAACGAGGTGATTGCAAGCTTCTTAATATGCCTTGCCATTAACTACGAGATCTAGAAATAAGGGCCAAATAATTCTTCCCGTCTAGAAGGAATCCAATGAATTTTAATTACCTTGGGAAGAGAAGCCGGAGGATGAGCTGCAATAAGAGACAGACGTAATACATTGCCACAAGTCAGCAACAGATGTGCATAGGGGATGAGCTTTCTGTGGCTGTATCTTAATGGGGGTCCTCCAGGCAAATACTCACAGCTGATAGGACATTTAAATCAGCATTCCTCTAAAAACCACAAATAGTGGCCAGCTGGCATCTGCAAGTGATTTAGTCTCAAGAGGACCCGGCTGAGGGTTAGGGAGGGGGTTATATGGCTGCCATCGTGGTCCATTTTACACAATTTTACACCAGGCCGATTGTGGAGCGCTTGCGCTTTCGGGAGAACACCACAAATGTGTGCAACGTGTGGTGGGTGTTCAACGCTAGCGCTCTCATGGAGGGGGATCGCTAGCGTTGCTGGCAGGGCTTTTGCTGAGCGCTCAGTATGCTACGCGAGCACTCTGCATCTGCTCTGGTGTGAAACCAGCCTCAGATGAAATCCTTCTTAGGGCGTATCCTGGGTGGTGACGCCCCCATTTTGTGTATACCTCCATCCAAGCCAGTCACCAAGGCCCCGATACTCACTCTGTCTTCGCTTAAAGAACTGGCCCCACCTGACTGCCAGCAGCCAACTGCTATCACCGGATGAATGCAATTGGCCAGCTGAGGTCATGCGCATCCTGCAACCAACACAAGCTTACAGGAGGAGGGGTCTCTCATTGAGATGGGGTGTCTCGTTGTTCCTGCACACTCCCGCCACCACCCATGTCAATCAATGTGAATGCGCACTCCATTGTAATGAATGCAGAGGGGTGTGTTCAAACACTGTGAATGATGCGAGGACGGTGGTGCTGGTCCGCTCTGAGGGGCATCCGATTGCAGCAGCTTCCCCCTCGATCAACCCCCTACAAAAATCTAAATCTTACATGTCATCATACTCCCTCTGTGAAATAAGGGCGCATGATTGGCCAGCAGCGGTGATTGGCCGGAGGCTAGCAAAGCAAGAGCCTGAGAATCGGACACTCCGGTGAGCAAGGTGACTAGGGGGCTAGATCGAGGGGAGGGGGGGGCAGCAATCGAGGTGCCCCTCCTCTGCCACCAGAGCAGACCAACACCCATTTTCTGTGATTCGGTTCAAGCTGTGGCCTGGTTTTGGTCACTAGGGGGAGCACTAGCTGATATCTTATGAAAAAAAATTGGGATGCCCCGCTGTGTTAACCCCCTCTGGACCGGCTCTCACCTGCTCCCGGAGACATTACCACGGCTGCATCCTTGCTCATTCTACCTGTGCACACAACTGCGCCAGGCCTTTCTGAATTGGCATTGCAGGAGCACCACAGATAGAAGCTGTGCGGGATATGCGGCAGGCGGCACACTCGGTTCTGCTTGGCTTAGCCATTCTGACAGAGCCGAAGGAAGGCGCTGTCTTCTCAAATAGAGGCCTGCCATCTGTGTTCTTGTTCCCGATCGCTAGTGCTGCGCCCTCAGGACGCTGCAGGCAGGGCTATTACTGAGCGCTCAGATTGCTCCACAAACACCTGAGCTACATGTGAAAGTTGCCCATAGATTATTATGAGCAGCTTTTCACAGATGGCTACGGGTAACTCTACCGAAAGAGCAAGTGCTCCGCATCCGCACTGGTGTGAAACCAGCCTCAGATGAAATCTGATAAGAGCCATTCCTTCTTTATAACTATGCCACACCTGAATAAAGTAAGTAAGATGAAAGAAAGTAATAATGAAATAAAGAAAGTTAGACCCCCTGCTGCTAATTTCGCAGTTGTCCCTGAAACAATGCTCTATGGTGATTTCCAGCCGTATAACAGTTTGTTATGGTATGCTGTCTGTTTCTCTGCTGCTTTTCGAAAACTATTTGTCACATACCTGTAGGTGGATCTGGTGACTTTCACTGAGGTCAGTGACATGGGAGACACAGGGCTGAATTAAGTGTGGTCGAGGCCCCTGGGAACAAAATCTGGTGGAGGCCCCAGATGCATTTTTTTCTTATTTCATTTGAAATAATAGTCCAGCCAAGTAACTGATTGGTGGTTGGTTGGCACACGCTCACTTGCATTGAACTGCCAGCGGCTGTGCTTGGTGGCTTATGTGCAGTGACAACTCTGCACGCACCCATTACTGTAGCGTTGTTTGCAGCGGCTTTGCTGCCTGTCAGATCAAAGACTGAAAAGCCTCCTGGACCAGACCATAACTCAAAGGTTGGTGGAGGCCCCCTTTGCAGGGCAAGTGGTGGAGGCCCCGGGGCTCTAGCCCCTTGCGCCCCCCTCATTATCCGATCCTGGGGAGACATGACAGCAGAATAAGCTGTAGTGTCCAAGGAGGGATACTGGAGCCTTTGCCAGACATAAGTACTGTAACATAGCTGGAACAAGTGACTTCTACTGCTGCATACAGGCTTTGGATTTGGGGAATCTACTGAAAGGGCCCCGGTGCTCACTGGAGCTCCCTCCAAGGAGGGACAAACCAGTCTGCATGAAAAGCCATAATCCCACAATTGTCACCAAGGGCGGGCAGAGACGAAGCACTGGATGTTCAGACGCAGTTCGGGCTCTAGGTATGTGGGGCCCTTAGGCAAGAGAGTCCTAGTGGGCACCAAAGTAATGAATCACATGATGCCACCTTTCATTTCCGCTGTCACAAATGGATCATCTTTTGCTGCTGATTGCTCTTCAGCCCTAATTGCCTTCCCTATAGCCACCAATCGTCCTAGTCCTTGTTGCCTTCCCTATAGCCACCAATCGTCCCCTAGTCCTTGTTGCATTCTTTACTGCCACCAAGCCCCCTTCGGCCCTTACTGCTTGCTCCGCTGCCACTAAAGACTCCATCATTGCTGTCAGTTGTCACCTGGTTCTGGCCACCTCCATTCCATGCCACCTTTTCTATATTTGCTGATTATCCCCTGTTGCTGAGGCCAGCAATGAGTAGGTCTGCACACAACACCCGTGGTTCAGGACTTCTGTAAAATAATACCATGGACAAGTGTGAGCCTGAAATGGGCCCCTGAAGATGGCAGGGGCCCTGGCAATTGCCCAGGTATGCCCTGTGCTGACACCGCCCCTGGTCAGACGTATCCTGAGATGCCAGGAACCAGAGTGGGTGGCCAAAAGAAACAGAATCGGGAACAAGAACACAGCTGGTAGGCTGCTGGTTTTTAAAAAGACCCTTTAAAAGTATTAGAGCATTGGAGATTCAAAGAAAAAATGAAAAGAAACAGTGGGTGTGGCAACAGCGATGTGATGTAATCACACTGTGATGAGTAAGAAAGGAGAGTGGAGGACAGGTGTTTCTGCAGAGAAAGGCAGCCAATCAGGACTTCTTTCCTACTAAGAAGGCAGTCAGGAGAGGAAGAACAGTGTTGCAGCCAAGTTACTAATATTTATTATTTTTTATTATTGACTTGCCAAACGCTTTCATTTCACCCACACTTGTCCTTTAACAATCCTTAAAGACGTCATTAGACAGGAGCCAAATGCAAAGTGTATTATCTTTTTTTTTACTGAAATGATTCTTTTTTATTCCAAACTCATAACTGCATAATGTACTTTTTCCGTCAGCGAGATAAAGAGTGC
Source organism: Gastrophryne carolinensis (assembly GCA_027917425.1). Lineage (NCBI taxonomy): Eukaryota > Metazoa > Chordata > Amphibia > Anura > Microhylidae > Gastrophryne > Gastrophryne carolinensis. The sequence continues at coordinate 133,146,553 of CM051241.1, read as the reverse complement.
TAAGTGACAGAGGGAGACGTATTGTGAATAGTTCGTTAATTCTCGCATTAATCATCAGTCAAACATACGGGCCATGGTCTATGGGCAGACAGACAAGCAAAGATGTCACCAAGTGATTAAAGGCAATTTTTTTTTTGTCTGGAATCGGCGGCACTAAATCCTGTTAATGTGACTGCACTTCTTACATTATGACATAAAGGAATAAAAGCTGGATCACGCTGTACCGTGTATTGAATGAGAGCGAACAAAATGTGGAGAATAAAGGATAAAGAGTCCATGGAGCAGAAAGGGAGCATTATGCAATGTGTTAGAGGCGCACTAACCAGTAATAAGCTCATGCTGCATTACACGAGTCTAATAATTACTGGCACATACTGTATCACTTTCCTTATTTGTATGATGATTGTATTTAAAGGAAAATATGTCAGCGCTGGGCAGTATAAGGAATAACTAAGATATCTGCTTACTTTAAAGCAGCACAAACCCATTTTTCCATCCCCCATTGACCCTACTTGAGATGCCCATGGGGCTTGCTAGCGAACGACTCTTCTTTCAGACTCTATTGCAGCTTTTTAGATGCTTATATGCTGCTCCTGTGCCACTAACTGGTCTCCCGCAGCCCTGGATTGGGATGCCCACCAGCCAGCTGGAACCAGGAAGCGCAGCTCCATGCTTCACAAACTGGGTCTGCAGGAGATTGATTGGTGACATAGCCGCGGTAAGGAAAGTGGATCTCCTAGTTACCCCTTAGACTGGCCAGGGCTGGGATAATAGGATATATATTTCCTTTAAACCGGAGCTTCAGCATCATTTAATGAAGCACCCAAAATCTTAAAGAACTATTCATCAGCATTAAAATGCATTTTAAGTTTTTAGTCGCTTACTTATTATTCTTTTCCCCACTGGGCTCCAACTGAGTTCAGGAATCTAGGATACGAGAGCCGTCATCTTGCCTCAGAAGTATCACATAATGAGGAGAGGAGGGGGACAAGTGCAGGGGGGCAGGTTATAGCTGTGCTTTGCACAGTCTGGGTCAGGAAAAGGACAGCAATCCCAGAATGCAGAGCGGCACATTCAGAAGACACTTCCTGTCTGCAGGCAGCCTGAGACTTCCCGATCTTGGATGTTTAAAACATTGAACAGGAAAGGCAGTAGATGCAGGTAGGATGATTTTTAATGTGAGTAATCTGTATGTACATCGTGGGGGAAGCATACAAGATAGACTCTTATTTAGAGTAAAGATCCAGTTTAAATGCTTGATAACTTCTACTCTACTGAAAAGCAGACCTACACCATTAAAGGGGAACGTTGTCCATGTCTCTTCTTGTAGATCTAGGTGTAGGTGTACAGACTGGTGTTGCCAATAGCAACAGGTTGCAGGTAGTAAAAACTGCTTCCATAAAACATACAATAAAAGAAAATACTAGATCAGCTCGGCACTTTGAAGACATCCTTTAGGCACAAATAATTATACACTTTCATAAATGCCATCAAAATTGTACTTTATCTTTAACAATATAAACTGTATATTTTGAAAGTTTGCAAAGAAGCCATCTGGGTCATACAGAAAAAAATCTAATTCTTTGACAATCCATAGGGTGCTTCTGTTTCCAAAACTTTCAAAACCCCAAAATCTCAAAACTACCCTAGGTTGGGCACATAACACATTACTTGGGTAAAGTTTCCGAAAGATACACTTTGCCACGACTTTTGATGTATAAGGTAGCATGAGACATTTGAATTCTGTAATTCAAGCCAAGACATGCCATTAGTAAAGGAAGTACTGTTGACATGATTAAAAAACTGGCACAGGGAAATTCTTTAAAGTGAACCAAAACCCACCATGGAGTCTATGAGACTCCAGGGCAGGCATACTCTACCCCCCCCCCCGGGCATCCAGGTTTAGGATGCCTCTCTGTGTCAACCCCCCCCCCCCCCCAAGTCACCCGAAAACTCACCTTCTTTCCCAGTCCAACAGCGCATGCTCAAGCATGCCCGCTATCCCTTTGGCAGGGCGCGTGCCCGTGCCAGGCATTTGTGAATATGGCCAGTCAAGGCACACTCCCTGTTATAGGGTAGTGGGGGATGCAGCTGCCAGCACGGCTGGACGAGCGGCTACGCATGTGCCATAGGACTAGGGAAGGGTGAGTGAGATCGGGCAATCTGGGGGGGTTTCACAAAGCATCCCTGATCGGGGTGCTAGGGGGGAAAGGACCAAAACCCAGGATAGTCAAAATCCTGGGTTTTGGTTCACTTTAAAATATTTTATTAAGGTGCGCTTTTACCAGATAGCTGTATTTGTTGGGTCCTGTCCCTATAAATTAAGGCCCTTATTTAACAAGGGATAGCGCCAGGTAGCGAATGGTGAGCGAACGGTAATGACGGTCACCGCCACGAGAACGCCGGCTCCCCTCCGCAATCACACATTTATCAAGCCGATTCTGCTTAGCGACTGACAGAGCACCAGATAGCGAATCATTCATCATTATTCCAGCCTCACCCCACAGCGCCAGCGAGCGACCTTGAACAGCGACAGGTATGACCTCTCGCTACCTGGCGCTCTCCAATGCATTTCAATGGAGCAATCTTTAAATATTCTTAATTAATTGCTATTAATGTGTTTTTTTTCTTTTTTTTTTAAATGTCAAAAATTCTGTGACCACTTCTGCAATGTTAGATATTTTTTTTTATGTAAAAAAAAAATAAAAAAGAATTTGTGCAGAATTGATATTACAGGTCTGATATTAATGTATTCATATTACAAAATGTTTTGAAAAACTTGTTTTTTTTATACAAAAATATGGTTGTTTGGGGGTTAAAAAACTACTTTTAACCCATCGCCGCCAGCGCTCTGGGGTTTAAACAAGCATTTCACTGCGCGAGAATTTTTTGAGCGTGATTTGTTAATGAATATGCTGGGAGCCGTTCGCTATGGCCATTCGCTGTCATGCGCTCCCATACAGCGCGGAACCTGTCAAATAGCGACTCCTCACCCAATATTCAACATTACGGCACACCGACTGAGTCGCTATCAACTACAGAACAACGGCCAAGCACAGCGACTACTAGCGGGCGCTCTGAAAATGCCGCTACTGTCGCTACCTGGCGCTATTAATGAATCGGCCTCCCGTCTAAAGCCCCAGAGTGGATGACTCCAAACTGTACAAATAGGAAGGACTGGCTAAAGGCTGCTAGAATTCAGAGCTACCAGTGGCTCTGCTGCTGCCACCTTTTTATGCCCCAGATTAGTAGAAGAGGGTTTAAGGCAAGTTATGCTTATTGATTCACACAGTCTCTGTGATTCTGGATTCTGAGGACACATGTCACTCTGGCCCATTGCTATTGCATCACTTGCACACAGTCTTATAGCTTCAGGTCTGTGCCTATATATAGGTGTGTAGTGACCATCTTGTCCATATATTCTAAAAGAAGCCTGTTTTTTTATTCCTATTAAACCCAGATTATGAGGCGGGCACAAGGGGCACCAGCCCCTGGGCCTCCAACACTTGACCTGCAAAGAAGGCCGCCACCAACCTTTGGGTTATGGTCTAGTCCAGGAGGCTTTTCAGTCTTTGGTCTGAAGGGCCAGCAACAAAGCTATTGACAGCATGCCTGGGGCAAGCTTTTTTTGTTTTTGCAAGCCTGCAGCAGTGATGGCTGGGTGCAGAGCTGTCACTGCACATAAGCCACCAAGCACAGCAGCTGGCAGCTTAATGCAGGAAACTGTTTACTGCTGGACCAGCTGGGGACTGTACCCCCCCCCCCCCATCAAGAATGGCAAAGCAGGAGTTCCCGAGCAGCACGCACTCACACAAGGGTGACACAAGGGACTCAATGTGACATTTCAGTAAGTAGGCTGGTGCCAGAAAACTACCAATCAGTTACTTGGCTGGACTATTATTTTAAAGAAAAAACATACTGTGTCTGGGGCCTCCACCAGATTTTGTGCCCAGAGGCCTCCACCGCACTTAGTCCGTCCCTGATTAAACCAGACAGCCTTGCACAGTTGAGAAAAACTCCCCAAAACTAATTTTCCCCATCTGCATGCATAATACTGAATCATTGTCAGCACTTTTGCATCCGCTCAAAGCAGAAACGCTGCCTCACTGATGTTCTCCTGGTCACAACCATCTTGGAGCACCTGGAGGCTTTTTATTTTTTCCAGTATCCAAGCCATAGATCTAACGGGAAGTAAACCCCTTAGATCCATGGTGGAGGGAATTGACCATGGCAGGAGTTACAAAAAGGTAAATTAAATTTAACATGCAGCAATCAGAATTGCCCTAGGGGAGGGTGTATATGAGCACTGTTTTTATAAAGGTGTTGGTTTTGTTTAATCTTATTTAAACCGGACCAACAGCCTGGCACAGCTGGAAAAGAAAGGTAGCAGCCTTTTTGGAGCTTCCTCTCCCAACTGACATACTTCCTGTTTGTAGGTGGCCTGCAAGCCCATGAGCCGCCATTTTGTCTTTAAAATTGATCCCAGTAGGCATTAGAAAAAGGTAAATTATTTTTTACGTGCAGCAATCTAAATTGCGCTGGGGAAGGATGCATATGAGCACTGTTTGTTGTGTTGGTCTAGCTTAATTAATTTTTTACTGTTGGTCCACTTTAATTCCTATTTAACAGAGACCCTCACCATAGCTGCCTGCAAAAAAGAATGATTACCAAAGGAGCACTTTCTAACCAGCAAGGAAAAGGGAATTACTGCAAGCAATTGAAGTAGGAGCATTTCTTGCTTTGATCAAGACATCTATACCCAGCCTAAATTAAAGAGATTGTCCAGGCAAAATGTACAAAACATGACTGATCAGCTTTCCTCACCATATCTGCCCCTTCCTTCCTGTAACCTCCCAGCAGCACCTAGAAGCAGGAACTAGCCAATTGCTTCAAGCACTCCCCCTGAATTCGCTAGAAGTAAAAGTAGACCACCAATCATTGGCCTCGACAGGTGGTCTATAACTTTCCCCCTGTGGTCGCTTGTGAATGGCAGCTGTTACAAGGTAACTAATAAGCAGCTGTAATAAGGTAACTAATTAGCAGAGAATGCTAATATAAACATATTGTCTGCTATTTTCCTGAAGAGAGGCCACGCCCACAGGCTGTGCATTTGAAAAATGAATGAAAACTTCCAAATAGGTTTTCTCTGCTTTTGGGCAATCGTGAAATAAGATACCAGAAATACGAGAGATTAGGAGCTTTAGGGCTATGTGATTATTGTTGCAGAGTGCTGGGTGAAACGCCACGTGAAACGCCACACTCGGTGGCGGCTGGACGGATCAGGAGACAGGAGGGCGGAGAACCCTCCTGTGCGCCCCAGCAGACAACATTAGAGGTAATACAAGGAGAAAACCGCACTGTGCAGTGGCTGAACGGGAGGGCGGAGACCCCTCCGGCGTGCCCTAACCTACGCAGAGTGAAGACAGACCTTGATGCTTCCAGCCAAAAAACGCCACAGTGGTTCAACAAAGTGGAGAAAGGGACATCTCCCAGAATTAAAAAGAAAAACACTGGTTTATCTGCATTTCTTCCCAGAGGGGTAGGAAAGTCATATAAGGCATATACCACAAGAGAAAAATCGGTAAGGTGCAATATGTATATTAAGGGTATTGAGTACATGTATTGAGAAAGCCGGAAGGCGAAACATGTCTACCTAGTCCCTCTTAATAAGGGGATTTTTTGCCTCCAAAGTAAGAGGAAGAAAATCATGAGATGAAATATGTACTGAGATCTTTTACTGTAACCTTTTTTTTTTGGAAGATGGGTACAATCAGGTGTATGATATATACAGTATAACATCATGTAATGAATTTGTTGTTTTTAATGTGATGAACTAAATAAATAATGTCAAATTTCCTTTTTAAATATAATTGATGTGGTCTAAATACAGTGGGACCAAGCCTTGGGGCCCCTAAACAAGAAATTTCTGAGTGAGGCTACCCAACTTTTGAACCAATTTAATAGCGTGTGACATTGAATGAGAGGTCGCCCTTAAAGCGGACCTTCACTCTGAATAAGAGTCTATCTTATATGTTTCCCCCACACTGTACATACAGATTGCTCACATTAAAAATCATCCTACCTGCATCTACTGCATGTTATAAGCCTTTAAAAATCCAAGATGGCGGCTTATGGAAGCCGCCATTTTATCAGGCAGCCTGCAAACAGGAAGTGCCTGCAAACAGGAAGTGACTGTGCTGCTCTGCATTCTGGGACTGCTGACCTTTCCCTGACCCCAGCTCTGCTCTGTCTGAGCAAAGCACAGCTATAACCTGCCCCCCTGTACCTTATCCCACTCTCCTCTCCTCAGTAAGTGTGATGCTTCTGAGTCAAGATGGCGGCGCCCGTATCCTAAATTCCTGAACAGAGTTGCAGCCCAGTGGGGGAAAGAATAATAAGTTAGTGACTAAAAATGTAAAATATATTAATTTTAGATGCTGGGGAATCGTTTTTTAAGAGTTTGGGCTTTTCATTAAATCATGGTGAAGGTCCGGTTTAAGGGACTCAGTTAATGGGATCCCCATATTAGTTTTTAGTATAATAACTTGTCATAGCTGTAAACTGCAGTAAACCTAGCAAAAGCCACTCCAGCAGGAAGTCTGTTGTACAGTTTCTCCAACAATGATATGGTCTATGCAAGTGCCTGAACAAATCGCCTTTAAGAGTTCGTCAGTAGGGGCCTATAGTGAGGATGGAGCTGGGTGACTTTTAACATGTAATGCAAACATAGTTAACAAACAAAATTACTATACTGAAATGCTCATAATATGCAACAGGCAGATGGGCGTTCATTAAAAAATATCATCAATAAAGAGTTTGTGGTCCTCTGATATCCTAGTAATCACATTCATTACTTAAATGACAATCCAGTAGTACTTAAATTATAATGCCTATCAATATACCAAAAATAAAACGGCTCAATAGTTTTCTGAGCAAGATTTTATTTTAGGTAATTCAAAATGGCAGATGGTAGCCTTGATGGTTTTTTGAGTATCCATTAACAGATACGGAAGGCGTGAAAAGACTTCTAGACAGCGGTGGATTATGAATGAATTCCGCCATTGATTTTGTTGTCATTAACAATGGAAGTTTTAAGCTTTAATATTGAACTTGAGTTCATGTGAAGGACAAACATTGATCATGGCTGGGTATAATTCATTTTAGTGATGTTCTATTAGTGAAATTTAAAAAATTGTAGATGTGGGTTGTTCCACACTGGCCATTGGCCAGTTATATAGTGTAGAACCCATACATTATAATGTTCAGGGGCAGACTAGCCTTGGGGAGCACAGGGAGAATAGCTGGTGGGCCGCCACGCTTCATGGCCATTGGGCTTGGTATAGCCTTCAGTATGCAGCCCTTCCCACCACTAGCCAATACATTGCTTCCTCCAATACCACCTCCTCTCCCTTCTTCCCAAGTCCCAACACTTCTCCCCATGTTTAGCCCCATTCTAACACTCCCCAGCCGTGGTACCCCAGTCTAAGTTCTGCCCTTGAAATTCTATAGCCTTAGCATCATGACTATGGAGTCCAAACCCTCTCCTGTTATATTATCTGTGCCTACAATAGTAAGGTTTCAGTACCTTCAGTTATCACATATTCACCATGTACTTAGTTGGTTAATGCAATGCTATAGCATCAGCTCTTTCACCAGTAAAGAAGCTCCTTGGGGGCAAGGCTAGAGATATCATGGGCTGGTAGTGGGCTGGTCAGGGTCTAAACCTGGGCTGATGTTTGGCCCCAGTCCACTCCTGATAATGTTGCCATAATACTATGTAAAATTTGATAGTCAACTCTTCCGTAAAACCTCCATCCTGCCTTCTGCCACTATTTGACTGCTACCATGTACAAAATCTCTCATATTAGTCATGCATGCGGCTCAAATCACCTCAATGAACCTTAGAAACATGTCGTCGCCATAGCAGTTGACAAACTATACTTTTCCTTTAAAATTATGCCAGTGCAGCGTCTATTTTAAATGCACTGTCAGCATCTGGGGTGAAGGGGGACACAGGAGCCCCAAGTCCTGTCTTGTCTCATGCATGCATTGACATGTTAACTAAGCTACAGCCATGGCTGTTACCTATTGATTACATGGATGTTATTACATGGATGTCAGACCTGCATTGAGGAGCCAACTGAGAAAAAACAGTACTAACAGACTTATCTTGGGACCTAGCAGCCATCTTGTAGCCTGGTATGAGGAGTTTAGGGGACGACTGCTGATTGTCTCTGAACTATCTTTAAAGCGGATTAAAACCCAAGCATGCCAGCTTTGCAGTCTTTTAGATTCCAGGGCTTGGCTGCACCCTGGGGCATCCTGATTGGGGATACGCTGCTGTGTGGAACCCCTGGGGTTATCGATACCTTTCCCCGGGATCCCATAACTTTTTGTGGCCTGTAGCCGGAACCCAAGATTTCCCTTTAGCCAAGGTGCTCAGATAGGCTGGTACATGAGAGTGTCTTAGACTAGAGGGAAGCTGGGGATGCAGTCAGCGGGCTTTTTGCATTATCCAGCAATTTATAGACCCATGGCAAACAAATTGTTAGGGTTTTTTGAATTACTATTCAAGAGCCCATACTAAACACCCTTTATAAGGGACATCCGTGTGTCTAAGGGGTCATTAATATTGGCCATACCTCTCACTTACCACCTATACTGTCCTACGTGGAGCCAAGCCTCCTCTAGCTCCTTGAAGCTTACCAAACTGTTCAATTTTGCATCTCTGTGGCCTGCTCATAAAAGCTGAAAGCATGTTGATGTGTCTAATGGGCTGTTTGTATTGGCCATACCCTTTAGAACCACTATACTGTTCCACTATGCAGGTCACTTATTCCACCTATACTGTTCCACCACTAGCTCCTTTTTGCATCTGGGTGACCTGCTCAGAAATCCTTATGGCCCACCCATGTGTCCAAGAGGCCATTTGTACATACCCCTCAGATCCACCATACAACTCAAACATACTACCTAAACTGTACACCCCCCACCTGGTACATCTTATTACACAACCTTTTTTACTCCTTACACTCCTTCCAAGGGCTTCATGATCTCTAACAACCTCCATAACCATGCTGGATGCATAATAAAAGATGTCCGTGGCTTCCTTTGGGTCAATTCACACAACTCAACAGAAAACTCACTCACTCAATTCACTCAACAGAAAACTAGCTGAGTCACTTGCTGGAAATGTGCCCAGCTGTCCCTGATAGCTACCTCAAAAGAATATCCATCCATAATTTCATAAATTTAGTATGCCTTTAATTTTTATTATCCCGTAGGATGTCTAGAAGAATTTTCCTGTATAAATGAAGAAGCTCTGTCATTCCAAATGGCTTTAATCAAACAGACAGTTGCTTTGTAGAGTTTCCCTATATTGATTAAAATATGCACATTTGTGTTCAACTAGTTTACTCTTGTGAGCTGTAATGGCCGCACATATTGATTTCACTTTTATGTTAATGACTTTCGTTGCCCGTGCTTGCTTGTACTCACAGACTGCACTTAAGCTACTCATTCTTGATGGTAAGAGCTGCTGGTGGACTTTGTGATCCGAGGATGGGTGATTTTCTGATCTAAAGTGTATAATAAAAAGTACTCCAGACTTTCCAAATCAGAATCTTTATTCTCACATTACATACATACAAGAAATTCCTTGTCTCAGTATACTGGTTAAAAAGTGTAACCAAGTTGACAGAAGAGAAGTATAAAAGATGTGAAAGGGATCCTTCTGTATTACTATACAAATTCATGAGGAGCCATTCCATGTATAGTGAGATCAAGTGAGAAGGTTACCGTAAATGAGGAGAATGGCCAATCTCCTACCTTTCCTTTACTAGAATCAACCTGCTTAGGCAGCCACTCATTGGCACCACTTGGAGGGGGCCTTGGTTCAGTAAAAGAATACTCAATCCAGACAGGTTGCATCAAAAAATGTCAATGTTTAAAAGAAACTTCCAGGAACTCCAACCCTGCCTAGGTCAACATGGCTTTGGTCACGGAAGAGCTTGGGCGGTCCAGATGGATACTCAATGCTAATGGTTGAGGAAAATGGGGGACCTCCCTGTGCCAGGAGCTATGGTAAATTCCTATACATTCTATGCACCTATGTCCTTAGAGGACATCTAGCGACTAGTGACAGTAAGTTAATTTACACCAGACATGAGCCAAAACCACCATTACCGCATACGGGACCAGAATACGGGATCCAGAATGTCCGCCTTCTATCCTCCACGAGTGTAATGATCTGGTATCTGTTTTTGAAGCCCATAGTGTCCTTTGCCTTTAACATCCCTTTAAAGACTACAAGATGAGACTTAACTTTAAAAGGAGCAAAACCTATTTCTGGGTTCCCTGTTAATGCTGTCGGGCCCTACTGCTGCCGGCCTGGTTTTAAAAGAAAGCAGGGTTTACCACCGCCAAGGCCACACCCACCCGGCACCTTTTAAGATCGCCAATTGTCTGATCCCAAAAGAGCCAAGTGACGTGCGAACACTGGCTGACTGAATTCCAGGCTTTCACACAGATTTCGCCCGCTCCCGTGCCCAGCCATATAGACAGGCTGAGCACAGCGGCGTGCAAAGCTAGTGTGCAACTGGGGATGCGGTGGCCGGCAATCACTGCGTCGCTGGGCATTCAAGGTGTGTTGGGAAATTCCTGGTTTAGGGATCGGAACTCGGGGCAGGGAGGTGGCTCTCAGCCAGGCAGTTAATGCCTCCCTGGCATGAGTGGTCTGCTACTCAGAGAGCCCGTAATCTACCCAGTTCTTCAGCAGTGCTCCTAAAAGGTGGAGTTACACAGGCCCCGGGTAGTCCCTTTTATTGTCACAGACTTGGGGAGGGGAAACAGGGCAGACATACAGAAGACACAAACAGGTGTTCTGGGCCTCAGTGCAGGCTTGTAGCGAAGCTGGGCCCCAGTGCAGGCTCGTAGCGGAGCTGGACCACAGTGCAGGCTATAGGACCGTCAATGAAGGGCCATGGGCCCAAGAAACATAAGGCTAAGACACTGGAAGGGCAGACTGCCCAATAAAGACAAAGACTCAAACACACGACCTAGCACAGACACAGACACAAACTGTGGTGAACCACAGTACTGTAATCCCCAGTACAAAGACACGAACTACAAAGGGCTCTGAGCCCCAGCACAGTCAGCACATCAACTATGAAGGACCACAAGACCCAGCAAGGACAAAATGGGGATAAGCTCAAAATCCCCAGTACAAAGACACGAACTACAAAGGGCTCGGAGCCCCAGCACAATCAGCACATCAACTCTATGAAGGACCACAAGGCGCAGCAAGGACAAAAAGGTGATAAGCTCAAAGTCACAAACAAGAAGACCCAAAAGGCCTCACAGAGACTAGGAGGTATCCTAAAAATACTATAGAACTGACATAGTCTTAAGAATCATTACATACCATAGAAGGTCACAGGATAACCCAACAGCTTCCACAGTAGGCAATGGAATCTGGGATTTTAAGTGAAACATCTGTTCATCTTCAAACACTTTCAGTCTCTTCCAAGAATTCTTGTCTTTCCATTTTCCCTTAGCCCCTCAGAGACTGAAAAAAAAACGTAAGTATAAAACCTGTCAAATATCCAAAGTTATGGCAGCTGTGGTTGAAGGAAATGCTGTGACACCTAGCGGCCAGTGTGTCTGCTGATTAATTGATTTCTAAAAACTGTAAAGAGGCGTTTACGCTATTACACCTTTCCCGAACATTCAGTAAAAATTTATTATGGATGTTAAGAGTACGACACGGAATAAAAAAAAAATAAAAGAAAAAGAAACTCCATTAAAATAGTTTCTAGATCATTTTGATTTAAATGAAACTGTATAATACCATTTTAAGGACCCCTTTCTTATTCCCATCTTCAATAAGCCATTTAATTAAACCTTATCGTTCTAATCACTTCTGGTTCTGCTCCATAGATCTGCAATTACTTGTTTCCTTCCTACTCTGAGGATTTAAAGAATTCAAGAATGTTAACCCTACATCTTTCATGGGGCAGCCAGCCTGAGTGGTCGCTGCCTTGCAACAGAGGAGGAATTAAATAGATTTTCTGAAGCTATTAAACTCTAAGTGCGGGAAGCTCGCCTTCCACTCAACATTCCTATTTCGGAATTGCTTTATTTCTCTCGGAGCCCCTGACCTTCTCAGTGCTGGCTTATCTGACTGACAGAGCCAGAATAAGAACTGGGCCCCTCAGCCCCCTGTTAATTAAATTTCCCTTTATCATTCTAATTCAATTGTGCAGGGCCAACGGTACCCTCTGCCTGCCATTACTTCCAGATCAGAAGTTGTGCTTCTCTTTTGTTGTCCAAAAGTTCACCATGGTGCAGTAAAATAATTTTTTCCTCATTTGCTATCATATATATTTATGAGCATCCCTGCTCCAATTAAAAAGTGGGTGGGAGATCCCCATGACTAGCTCTTTTCATTGTAGGTGCCGAAGGTTCACCTACAACTGCACGTTATCATCTTGGAATTGAGATACCCTAAAATCCTACTTGTTGCCCATATGCTTGGCATATGCGCACTCCTCCAGGTAAACCCTGTTGGTCCCTGGCAGAGTGGGCAAAGTGCTGGAAAAAACAGCCACCACAGATGGATCTCGAGAAGAATTGTTGGTACTATTTGGTACTATTGGCACTATTGGTCACAATACACTCATCTTCTGCCTGGTCCCGCGGCATCCTCGACCGGCCACTTAGGCGGTGCTGGCTTAGGCAGCGCCGGCTCGAGCGCCACCCTCCTCTCTTGGCCGCATGCCCCAATTCTCTGACCGCTCTTGCACTCGCGCAAGCACTGCTGACTTATGCCCTCTGGTGGCACTGCAGACAGCACGCACGCCAGAGGCTAGTTTGAATGGGCCAATGAGCCCCAACATTTGATGTGGGGCAGCTGCCAGAATAACCAGTGGGCAAATCAGCCCTTGAAATGTTAAGGAGCCTATAAGCCCCTGAGTGCAAATCCCCTGCACCATAGCCCCTATAAAGAGGAATCCCTGCCATACTGTGATTGTCCATGATAGAATGCTGCTGGGCGCTGTAGTTCCTCTGACCACTCCATGACCGCTGCCTGGACAGACGCTTGCCTGAATTCTGACTACGAACCTGTACCACGGATAAATGGTCCGAATTTATTGAGTTTGCTCAATTCACATTTAATAATGCGTCAAGTGAGTCGACGACACCAAAAATCTCGTGGCATGGTCTCTCTCTGGCCCTTCCTCCATTTTGCTGGCTTTGGAGGAATGGTTTCAAAAAAGAGTGACCATTTGGTCCAGGGCTCAGGAAAACCTTAAATTAGCTACCAGCAAGCACAAGACCTTTGCCGATCGACGTAGGACACTGGAGCCATCATTTCAGGTGGGTGATCTGGTCTGGGTATCCACCCAGAAAATTGCCCTGCGTTAGCCCTCGTCGAAGTTGGGGGCAAAATATATAGGTCCCTTTCCAATCCTACAAAAAGTGAGCAATGTTACTTTTAGGATCGAGCTTCCTCCTTCCATGAGAATCCCTAATGTCTTCCATGTATCCTTACTGAAACCCATCAGTAATGTTTAGGTATCATCTCCTCCACCTGTTCATAATGGAAGATAAACCTGAATAAAGATGTTCAGGCCAATACCGTGATTAGGAGGTTCCATCGTGACAATCCTGATAAGCCATGTAAGGGGGCCCCTCGTGAAGGGGGGTAGTGTCATGATGCTCTCACCTTCTCCGCGGTCCTGCTGCATACTCAATCGGCCACTCGGGTAGCATATCGTTAGAATTGACAACCTGTGTATGAACCCGGCTTAGCCGACATTGCCCAGTCTTGCCCCAGCTTCATCCGCCTTCACCCCTTTAAGTCCTCAACTATTGTACTATGTTGTCCTGGGGAAACCGTGCCCAGTGAGGTGTATAAAGTATCCCAGCAAACAGGAGGCTTGGCTATAGGTCAAACTAGCAGCGGAGATTGGGGGTTGTTGACTCACCAAGAAGGCGGGTGTCCCACAGGGGCTTGAAACTATTGTTGTATAAGAAAAATATGGGGAAAAACTATATCAGGTAAAATCATCTCTAAAGACCAGGGGGCACCCCCTCCATGTGGAAAAAAAAGATTACATGAGGTAACATTCATTTTTACTTTAAGAACTATAAATCTGTGAAATAGCCTCTGTTTGTTACAGCATCAGCAGCTTCCAAAAAGTATTAGATGCTTTTTTAGAGGCAATAACAATATTAAGTAAAGTAAATAAGTAAAGTAAGTAAATAATAAAATTAACCTTAACCAACCCTGACCCTTGTTTGAAATTGGACATATGCCTTTTTTCAATCGTTTAACTATGTAACCATGTAATAACTGGAGCTGGGGTGAAGTAAGCAGGTTATCGTGTGACCTCTGGCACCTCTGTGGTCTGAGCTTTGTGGAAAATTCATCCCTCGTAACCGGTGTCTAGAAAAAAATGATATCCTCAGGTTTTCACTGTTCTTGTTTGCATGCATCTGTTGATAATATAACTATAACCCTCATCAGTTAAATGGACTTTAAACCCAACGGAAATAATAAGGCATTAGGAAGCTCACCTGATGCCTGACCCACAAGCTTCTCCTCCATTTTCTTGCAGCCCCGGGTAGAAGCCATAAAAGGGTTAAAAAGTTTGCTTTTAAATTATTCCTCCAGGACCATGCAAAAAATCTGTCCCTTGAAGCTCTCAGTTTGAGCAAGCATGACAAGTCACAGTGGTCCCACGCTGTCTCTGCACAGCAGAGCGTGCTTATGGTTCATAAAGCTGCACCATGACATTCCCTTCTCAGCTCAGCCACTACCCAGAAACTGAAGCAAAGAAGGCAGCTTCACTTGAGTGTTCTTTATGGGTTCTCCAAGCCAGTCATTGTCAACAAGAAAGGCAGAGCGTCCTTGCAGCCTGTTTGATTCTTAGCATTGTCAGGCCCCATGGCCAGGGGAGTATAGACAAGTGGGAACGCTGCACATAGCGTCATTGCCTGTGGTGGAGCATATACAAGCGGGAATGCTGGACATAGCGTCATTGCCTGTTGCGAAGCATAGACAAGTGGGAACGCTGGAAATAGCGTCATTGCCTGTTGTGGAGCATAGACAAGTAGGAATGCTGGACATAGCGTCATTGCCTGTTGCAGAGCATAGACAAGTGGGAATGCTGGACATAGTGTCACTGCCTGTTGCAGAGCATAGACAAGCGGGAATGCTGGACATAGCGTCATTGCCTGTTGCAGAGCATAGACAAGTGGTAATGATGGACATAGCGTCATTGCCTGTTGTGGAGCATAGACAAGTGGGAATGCTGAACATAGCGTCATTTCCTGTTGCGGAGCATAGACAAGCTGGACATAGCGTCATTGCCTGTTGCGGACCATAGACAAGTGGAAATGCTGGACATAGCGTCATTGCCTGTTGCGGAGCATAGACAAGTGGGAATGCTGGACATAGCGTCATTGCCTGTTGCAGAGCATAGACAAGTGGGAATGCTGGACATAGCGTCATTGCCTGTTGCGGAGCATAGACAAGTGGCAATGATGGACATAGCGTCATTGCCTGTTGCGGACCATAGACAAGAGGAAATGCTGGACATAGCGTCATTGCCTGTTGTGGAGCATAGACAAGTGGGAATGCTGGACATAGCGTCATTGCCTGTTGCAGAGCATAGACAAGTGGGAATGCTGGACATAGCGTCATTGCCTGTTGCGGAGCATAGAAAAGTGGGAATGCTGGACATAGTGTCACTGCCTGTTGCAGAGCATAGACAAGCGGGAATGCTGGACATAGCGTCATTGCCTGTTGCGGAGCATAGACAAGTGGTAATGATGGACATAGCGTCATTGCCTGTTGTGGAGCATAGACAAGTGGGAATGCTGAACATAGCGTCATTTCCTGTTGCGGAGCATAGACAAGCTGGACATAGCGTCATTGCCTGTTGCAGAGCATAGACAAGTGGGAATGCTGGACATTGCGTCATTGCCTGTTGCCGAGCATAGACAAGTGGAAATGCTGGACATAGCGTCATTGCCTGTTGCGGAGCATAGACAAGCTGGGAATGCTGGACATAGCGTCATTGCCTGTTGCGGAGCATAGACAAGTGGGAATGCTGGACATAGCGTCATTGCCTGTTGCGGAGCATAGACAAGTGGAAATGCTGGACATAGCGTCATTGCCTATTGCAGAGCATAGACAAGTGGAAATGCTGGACATAGCGTCATTGCCTGTTGCGGAGCTTAGACAAGTGGGAATGCTGGACATAGCATCATTGCCTGTTGCGGAGCTTAGACAAGTGGGAATGCTGGACAATAGCTTCATTGCCTGTTGTGGAGCATAGACAAGTGGGAATGCTGGACATAGCGTCATTGCCTGTTGCGGAGCATAGACAAGCGGAAATGCTGGACATAGCGTCATTGCCTGTTGAGGAGCATAGACAAGTGGGAATGCTGGACATAGCGCCATTGCCTTTTGCAGAGCATAGACAAGCGGAAATGCTGGACATATCGTCATTGCCTGTTGCAGAGCTTAGACAAGCTGGACATAGCGTCATTGCCTGTTGCGGAGCATAGACAAGTGGAAATGCTGGACATAGTGTCATTGCCTGTTGCCGAGCATAGACAAGTGGAAATGCTGGACATAGCGTCATTGCCTGTTGTGGAGCATAGACAAGTGGAAATGCTGGACATAGCGTCATTGCCTGTTGTGGAGCATAGACAAGTGGGAATGCTGGACATAGCGTCATTGCCTGTTGCAGAGCATAGACAAGTGGAAATGCTGGACATAGCGTCATTGCCTGTTGCAGAGCATAGACAAGTGGAAATGCTGGACATAGCGTCATTGCCTGTTGTGGAGCATAGACAAGTGGAAATGCTGGACGTAGCGTCATTGCCTGTTGCGGGGCATAGACAAGTGGAAATGCTGGACATAGCGTCACTGCCTGTTGTGGAGCATAGACAAGTGGGAATGCTGGACATAGCGTCATTGCCTGTTGCAGAGCATAGACAAGTGGAAATGCTGGACATAGTGTCATTGCCTGTTGTGGAGCATAGACAAGTGGGAATGCTGGACATAGCGTCATTGCCTGTTGTGGAGCATAGACAAGTGGGTATGCTGGACATAGCGTCATTGCCTGTTGCGGAGCATAGACAAGCTGGACATAGTGTCATTGCCTGTTGCGGGGCATAGACAAGAGTGAACGCCAGACATTGCATCATTGGCTGTTGTGGAGCATAGACAAGCTGGACATAGCGTCGTTGCCTGTTGCAGAGCATAGACAAGCTGGACATAGTGTCACTGCCTGTTGTGGAGCATAGACAAGTGATAATGCTGGACATAGTGTCATTGCCTGTTGCGGAGCATAGACAAGCGTGAACGCCAGACATAGCGTCATTGGCTGTTGTGGAGCATAGACAAGCTGGACATAGCGTCGTTGCCTGTTGCGGGGCATAGACAAGCGTGAACGCCAGACATAGGGTCATTGCCTGTTGTGGAGCATAGAGAAGCTGGACATATCGTCGTTGCCTGTTGCGGGGCATAGACAAGCGTGAACGCCAGACATTGCGTCATTGCCTGTTGTGGAGCATAGAAAAGCAGGAACGCTGGACAGCGTAATTGCCTGTTGCGGCCTGGATGGGTGAGAGACATCCTGGTCGCATTGTTTTATATGTGAAGGAGCCTCTTGCACAGCTGAGGCTGAAGTAAAGTTGTTCTTAGTTTGAAGTTTTAATTCTGGTAAGCGCAATTATAAGGGGTTGCACCTTTTTTGGGATTTTAACAGCATTACGCTATTTTGGGCTCTTTTATTTCCTTTCTGCTCTCGGGTTATTCCAATTGATCGATTTTAGGGATCTATAATCTGGAAATAATTGATTTTATAAAGTTCTTGAAAATGATTATATGAAAAGTAGCAGTCTATAATACCAGTAATATATACCAGAATCTATATGATACGGTTGACGAGTCTTTAAAGTGGACCAACACCCACGGGTGATCGGCCTGGGAATCTATAAGATTCCTGGGCCGATCACCTCCCCTCCCTCCATCCGAGATCGGGATGTCCCGCGGGGTGAAACCCCCCCAAACACCCCAAACTCCAAACTCCGCCGCCGCCTCCCTCGCGCCCCTCTAGACGTGCGCGCGCCCGCGCTGGCCGTTTGTGAATGGCCGGCGCGGGCACGCCCGCGTCAAGAGGGACGCGCGGGAGGCGGCGGCGGAGGAGCCGCTTGTCTGCGGCTTGTCCGTCGGCGCGGGGAGAGGTGAGTTCGGGGGGTTCGGGGGGGTTTCACACAGTGGGGCACCCCGATCGGGGGTGCCCCACCGAAGTGGACCAAGACCCAGGATAGTCAAAATCCTGGGTGTTGGTCCACTTTAAGAAGCCCGGATTGGCAAATATCCTACATTAAAGAGGGGCTTAAGCAAAGCGCATGTGATGACTTTTATTCCCGCAGAGTCTAGATCTTTATAGGTTCTATAGTTTTCTACTTGTAAAATCCTGAGGTAACACAGACTGTTCTTCACTCCAGTGTAGAAACGTATTTATTATAAGATTTATGAGGTCTTAAAGGTATCTGTGTACCACAGTGTTGGAAAAGAAAGGAGAGCAGACTCAACTATGTGCTAATCTTTACAAACCAAACAAAGTAATAATACACTTTATCCACTTATACAGAGAATTTAGTTTCCCAATGCCTTGGGTAATATTCTATATGAAACTCCCCTGTAAAAGTTATTTACAAATTCCACTTGCATTGCAGGCTTCTCAGTATACATCTGAGAGTTGTCTGCTTTAGATGCGTGCCGTTTGGGCTATGCTCAGCTTCGTGTTGTTTTCAAAAAGGAATGAGCACTGTTTTTCCCTGGTGAAATAATTTACCTGGTATCCCCATCCATGCAATGTCTCTGGAGGAAGGCAATGCAGACATTAAAGGACATACAAGAAAAAATATACTCAACTTACCCGTCAGACACCCAATGCGGCACAAAGATGTCCACTCAAACCACCAGCTTGCTGCTTAGCTTTTTTAAATTCAGAAGATTTTCTTGGTTCTCAGTGCAGATTCTTCTTACTCAGCTACAACGCAAGCTCTGAAACATATTGTTCAACCTGCCTTAAATGTTTTAGTAGCCAGAAGTAGGGGCTATAGTGGGTGCGGGGGCTGCGACCAGGTCCCAGGTCAGGGGTGCCCCATCATTGTTGCTCCTCCACCATACTTATCAGATTTGTCCTTGTTTGCCATCATTTGGAAAATAAAAGTACTGTTTGTCTTTGCTGAATCTATCTAATTTTATTGTCTAGTTGCATCCAATTTAATTAAAACACAGAAACATGTTTACTGTATAAGCCTTTTATATTTGCGCCAGGGCCCCATCATGTCTAGTTAAGCCACTGGAAGAAGATGCTGCCAGAGTGTGGGAGAATCTATAATATATACCTTAATGTTGGAGACCAGTTTTTTCAAATGACTACAAATCTGAAACTTGGAGTCTAAAAGGCTCTAGGGCTTGGTGAATCCCACCCTGGGGGCATCCTGATTCAGACTACCCCCCACTGTATGAAACTAAGGGGGTTATTTAAGAAGGGATAGCGGCAGGTAGCGCCTCGTAGCAGAAGGCAGCATCTGGTGAACGCCGGGCACTGTACGCAAAACCACATTTATGAAAGCGAATCTGGTGAGCGACTGTAACAGCGCCATATAGCGCCCAGTGTATTATTACAGGCGACTCAGCGTATAGAGCCGGCGCTCTAGCTTACAGTGCGCCAGGTATTACCTTTCGCTCAGTGTCACTCTCCCATATATTTCAATGGCCGTTCATTTGCTTTTGTTTAAACAGCGTGTTTGCCTTTTTTTTCT
The DNA here is from genome assembly GCA_027917425.1 of Gastrophryne carolinensis. NCBI lineage: Eukaryota > Metazoa > Chordata > Amphibia > Anura > Microhylidae > Gastrophryne > Gastrophryne carolinensis. The sequence continues at coordinate 133,126,693 of CM051241.1, read as the reverse complement.
TTTTTTTGCTCAAATCATTGTGTGGCCTGTCCTGGCTGCAAACAAACACTTTTCGAATTTTTTTTACATTGTATTTACAGGTCTGGCACTAAAGTGTTAATGTCACAGTGTTAAAACAATGTTATTTCATGTGTTTCCGCTTTGTTATATATTTGTATATAGGTATATATGTGTTCAAAAACAAACTTTAATATAACAGTGTCTGGTGCTCTATGCTATAGCACCCAGATTTAGAGCGCCGATGCTGTGTGTGTCCTTTTTTGATAAGTATGGTGTGGAGCGCCAAGAGTCGGTCGCACTGAGCTGGCGCTACCTTTCGCTGCTTGCTGCTGCGCTGTACTGGTATTAGAGCGCCCAACATACATCACATTCATCAATGCCGGCCAGTTGCTACAGCGACCGAGACACTCTGTTACAGCGCCCGATACCCGCTTAAAGTGTCTACTAGCAGTCGCTCTAAGCACCGCTATACAGGCGCTCATCTGTCGATACCTGGCTTTAGTAGTGAATCAGTCTCCACATCAAACTGCTATGTACTCACCTGAGGCCTTTAGGCATTGGTCCCACAGTGCATGTGCAGCTCAGCCTGGTTTCAGCTGATGTGGACACTCGGTGTGCCAGGCAAACTTAGGGCCTTATTCATGAAGGGATAGCGCCAGGTAGTGCCTTGTAAGTGTCAGGTAAACACCGGACACGGCAGCAATTACACATTTATGAAGGCGATTCTGGTGAGCGACTGGAACAATGCCATGTAACGTCCGATTCATCATTACCCCAGGCTCAGCGTACAGCGCTGGCGTTCAGCCTTGCAGAGCGCCACGTCTTAGCTCTCGCTACCTGGTGCTCTCCCATACATTTCTATGGACAATCCTTAAATCCCTTTCCTGATCCCATTTTTTTTTTTTTTCAAATAAAAACTAAAATCTTTCTGACATGTATCCTGGCCTAGAAAATGACATTTTTGAAAACTTTTTTGATTAATAACATTGTAATTCCATATGTTTTCACTTTGTTACTAGTGGATACATGTTCAAAAACAGCCTCTGGCGCTATGGGCTACATCGACCCGATTTTGAGCGCCGGAACTGTTTGAGTTTTTATGATGAATGTGGTGTGAATCAGTCACACTGAGCTGGCGCTACCATTCGCTCCCATACAGCGTAGTACTGCGAATCACATAACGTATTCAACAATGCTGGCCAGCGACTGAGGCGCTCTGAAACAACGAACCATGGCCGAGCACAGCGACTACTAGTGTTCGCTCTGAAATCCTCACTACAGACGCTCATCTGTCGCTACCTGGCGTTATTAATCAATCAGCCTGTTAGATATCTTCAGACACAAGCACGTGCAGCAAGGGTAGAAGGGGATACTGCAATGCGCTGCGGCACAGCTGCTGTCTGGCATCTAAAACAGAATTGTATATATTGGAATGCTGAATAATGAAGGACTTGTACACCCAGGTTATAGGAAAAATAGGAAACCATTATTAGCTTCAGTAATGGATTCTAAGGGAGCGCTGCCCACATCTGGCAGCTGGACACTTGAATCCGCATTTTCTGGCTACTGTGAGATCCAAAACTGTCCGATTATTAAGAATATGGTTTCTTTATGTAGAGTGTCATGGAAGATAATTATGCTTTATAAATAAACGATAATAATAATAATAATAATAACAATAATAATAGAGCCATGTGACTGAGGTGGAGCTCACACAGGACTGTGTCTATGTTATCACTAACCATCACCATAAAAGTACTCTAGATTTTAATGATGTACATGGCAAAGCAATTTGATGTTGTATTACACAGTAAACCATATATAGCAAGCCGGGCCGGCTACAGATTTATGTGTGCCCTTGGCCCCTTTGAGCTGTGTCCAGGAAAAAAAAAGCAGATGTTCCCATCTTCATGGTTAGGGATGAGCGAATCGATCCGGACGAACCCGGATTCGATCCGAATTTCAGGAAAAATTCGATTCGGATCGAATCCGAATTTCCCCGCGATTCGATCACTCGAAGTTTTCCTTTAACATCCATTCATTTACATTACAGGCATTCTAAGATGGCGGGCGGGACATGTCTGGACATGTATCCCGCGCCAGTGCAAGCTGGGGCAGTCACATGCAGCCTATCAGCAGCCAGCAAGCCCGGTGACGTCACACAGCGGTATTTAACGGCGGCCATCTTGCTTTTCCTCATTTCTCTATTGCATTCGTGACAGACAGACAGAACGCTGTGTAGCTGAGGCAGTTAGACAGGCTGGAGACAGGCTGGAGACAGGGACAGACAGGGACAGACAGGGACAGGCTGGAGACAGGCAGGAGACAGGCAGGAGACAGACAGGAGACAGACAGAAAGCCAGGGAAAGGTAGGAAAAACGGAGCTGGCTGACAGGGAGATTTTTTTTTTTTCATCCAGCCTTTGTTAGCGTTTTCAGGCTGCTTATAGTAACTAACTGTGCATATATACTGAACTGATCTTAAGTCTGCTGTGAGGCATCCCATTCTGTGACTAAAGCAGCCTCTATTTAATAGCATAATAAACATTTGCACTTATTCTCATAGAAATCAGGCCTGATAAAGACACTTTTGCTGTGCATGCTCTCTGGTTTTTGTGGCACTGGCATCCCATTCTGTGACTAAAGCAGCCTCTATTTAATAGCATAATAAACATTTGCACTTATTCTCATAGAAATCAGGCCTGATAAAGACACTTTTGCTGTGCATGCTCTCTGGTTTTTGTGGCACTGGCATCCCATTCTGTGACTAAAGCAGCCTCTATTTAATAGCATAATAAACATTTGCACTTATTCTCATAGAAATCAGGCCTGATAAAGACACTTTTGCTGTGCATGCTCTCTGGTTTTTGTGGCACTGGCATCCCATTCTGTGACTAAAGCAGCCTCTATTTAATAGCATAATAAACATTTGCACTTATTCTCATAGAAATCAGGCCTGATAAAGACACTTTTGCTGTGCATGCTCTCTGGTTTTTGTGGCACTGGCATCCCATTCTGTGACTAAAGCAGCCTCTATTTAATAGCATAATAACCATTTGCACTTATTCTCATAGAAATCAGGCCTGATAAAGACACTTTTGCTGTGCATGCTCTCTGGTTTTTGTGGCACTGGCATCCCATTCTGTGACTAAAGCAGCCTCTATTTAATAGCATAATAAACATTTGCACTTATTCTCATAGAAATCAGGCCTGATAAAGACACTTTTGCTGTGCATGCTCTCTGGTTTTTGTGGCACTGGCATCCCATTCTGTGACTAAAGCAGCCTCTATTTAATAGCATAATAAACATTTGCACTTATTCTCATAGAAATCAGGCCTGATAAAGACACTTTTGCTGTGCATGCTCTCTGGTTTTTGTGGCACTGGCATCCCATTCTGTGACTAAAGCAGCCTCTATTTAATAGCATAATAAACATTTGCACTTATTCTCATAGAAATCAGGCCTGATAAAGACACTTTTGCTGTGCATGCTCTCTGGTTTTTGTGGCACTGGCATCCCATTCTGTGACTAAAGCAGCCTCTATTTAATAGCATAATAAACATTTGCACTTATTCTCATAGAAATCAGGCCTGATAAAGACACTTTTGCTGTGCATGCTCTCTGGTTTTTGTGGCACTGGCATCCCATTCTGTGACTAAAGCAGCCTCTATTTAATAGCATAATAAACATTTGCACTTATTCTCATAGAAATCAGGCCTGATAAAGACACTTTTGCTGTGCATGCTCTCTGGTTTTTGTGGCACTGGCATCCCATTCTGTGACTAAAGCAGCCTCTATTTAATAGCATAATAACCATTTGCACTTATTCTCATAGAAATCAGGCCTGATAAAGACACTTTTGCTGTGCATGCTCTCTGGTTTTTGTGGCACTGGCATCCCATTCTGTGACTAAAGCAGCCTCTATTTAATAGCATAATAAACATTTGCACTTATTCTCATAGAAATCAGGCCTGATAAAGACACTTTTGCTGTGCATGCTCTCTGGTTTTTGTGGCACTGGCATCCCATTCTGTGACTAAAGCAGCCTCTATTTAATAGCATAATAAACATTTGCACTTATTCTCATAGAAATCAGGCCTGATAAAGACACTTTTGCTGTGCATGCTCTCTGGTTTTTGTGGCACTGGCATCCCATTCTGTGACTAAAGCAGCCTCTATTTAATAGCATAATAACCATTTGCACTTATTCTCATAGAAATCAGGCCTGATAAAGACACTTTTGCTGTGCATGCTCTCTGGTTTTTGTGGCACTGGCATCCCATTCTGTGACTAAAGCAGCCTCTATTTAATAGCATAATAAACATTTGCACTTATTCTCATAGAAATCAGGCCTGATAAAGACACTTTTGCTGTGCATGCTCTCTGGTTTTTGTGGCACTGGCATCCCATTCTGTGACTAAAGCAGCCTCTATTTAATAGCATAATAAACATTTGCACTTATTCTCATAGAAATCAGGCCTGATAAAGACACTTTTGCTGTGCATGCTCTCTGGTTTTTGTGGCACTGGCATCCCATTCTGTGACTAAAGCAGCCTCTATTTAATAGCATAATAAACATTTGCACTTATTCTCATAGAAATCAGGCCTGATAAAGACACTTTTGCTGTGCATGCTCTCTGGTTTTTGTGGCACTGGCATCCCATTCTGTGACTAAAGCAGCCTCTATTTAATAGCATAATAAACATTTGCACTTATTCTCATAGAAATCAGGCCTGATAAAGACACTTTTGCTGTGCATGCTCTCTGGTTTTTGTGGCACTGGCATCCCATTCTGTGACTAAAGCAGCCTCTATTTAATAGCATAATAAACATTTGCACTTATTCTCATAGAAATCAGGCCTGATAAAGACACTTTTGCTGTGCATGCTCTCTGGTTTTTGTGGCACTGGCATCCCATTCTGTGACTAAAGCAGCCTCTATTTAATAGCATAATAACCATTTGCACTTATTCTCATAGAAATCAGGCCTGATAAAGACACTTTTGCTGTGCATGCTCTCTGGTTTTTGTGGCACTGGCATCCCATTCTGTGACTAAAGCAGCCTCTATTTAATAGCATAATAAACATTTGCACTTATTCTCATAGAAATCAGGCCTGATAAAGACACTTTTGCTGTGCATGCTCTCTGGTTTTTGTGGCACTGGCATCCCATTCTGTGACTAAAGCAGCCTCTATTTAATAGCATAATAAACATTTGCACTTATTCTCATAGAAATCAGGCCTGATAAAGACACTTTTGCTGTGCATGCTCTCTGGTTTTTGTGGCACTGGCATCCCATTCTGTGACTAAAGCAGCCTCTATTTAATAGCATAATAACCATTTGCACTTATTCTCATAGAAATCAGGCCTGATAAAGACACTTTTGCTGTGCATGCTCTCTGGTTTTTGTGGCACTGGCATCCCATTCTGTGACTAAAGCAGCCTCTATTTAATAGCATAATAACCATTTGCACTTATTCTCATAGAAATCAGGCCTGATAAAGACACTTTTGCTGTGCATGCTCTCTGGTTTTTGTGGCACTGGCATCCCATTCTGTGACTAAAGCAGCCTCTATTTAATAGCATAATAAACATTTGCACTTATTCTCATAGAAATCAGGCCTGATAAAGACACTTTTGCTGTGCATGCTCTCTGGTTTTTGTGGCACTGGCATCCCATTCTGTGACTAAAGCAGCCTCTATTTAATAGCATAATAAACATTTGCACTTATTCTCATAGAAATCAGGCCTGATAAAGACACTTTTGCTGTGCATGCTCTCTGGTTTTTGTGGCACTGGCATCCCATTCTGTGACTAAAGCAGCCTCTATTTAATAGCATAATAACCATTTGCACTTATTCTCATAGAAATCAGGCCTGATAAAGACACTTTTGCTGTGCATGCTCTCTGGTTTTTGTGGCACTGGCATCCCATTCTGTGACTAAAGCAGCCTCTATTTAATAGCATAATAAACATTTGCACTTATTCTCATAGAAATCAGGCCTGATAAAGACACTTTTGCTGTGCATGCTCTCTGGTTTTTGTGGCACTGGCATCCCATTCTGTGACTAAAGCAGCCTCTATTTAATAGCATAATAACCATTTGCACTTATTCTCATAGAAATCAGGCCTGATAAAGACACTTTTGCTGTGCATGCTCTCTGGTTTTTGTGGCACTGGCATCCCATTCTGTGACTAAAGCAGCCTCTATTTAATAGCATAATAACCATTTGCACTTATTCTCATAGAAATCAGGCCTGATAAAGACACTTTTGCTGTGCATGCTCTCTGGTTTTTGTGGCACTGGCATCCCATTCTGTGACTAAAGCAGCCTCTATTTAATAGCATAATAAACATTTGCACTTATTCTCATAGAAATCAGGCCTGATAAAGACACTTTTGCTGTGCATGCTCTCTGGTTTTTGTGGCACTGGCATCCCATTCTGTGACTAAAGCAGCCTCTATTTAATAGCATAATAAACATTTGCACTTATTCTCATAGAAATCAGGCCTGATAAAGACACTTTTGCTGTGCATGCTCTCTGGTTTTTGTGGCACTGGCATCCCATTCTGTGACTAAAGCAGCCTCTATTTAATAGCATAATAACCATTTGCACTTATTCTCATAGAAATCAGGCCTGATAAAGACACTTTTGCTGTGCATGCTCTCTGGTTTTTGTGGCACTGGCATCCCATTCTGTGACTAAAGCAGCCTCTATTTAATAGCATAATAACCATTTGCACTTATTCTCATAGAAATCAGGCCTGATAAAGACACTTTTGCTGTGCATGCTCTCTGGTTTTTGTGGCACTGGCATCCCATTCTGTGACTAAAGCAGCCTCTATTTAATAGCATAATAAACATTTGCACTTATTCTCATAGAAATCAGGCCTGATAAAGACACTTTTGCTGGCCAAAGCCCTACTGGACCCTGCCAGGTCCATTCCTGCCCAGGGCATCCCATTCTGTGACTAAAGCAGCCTCTGTTTAAGACCATATAAGCATTTGCTCTTATTATATTTATATTATAAGACACTTTTGCTGGGCATAGGCTTACTGCTGCCTGCCAGGTGCACTTCTGTTGAGGCATCCCATTCTGTAACATAGCATACCCCTCTTTATTTACACTAAGCAGCTCTCTTATTTACACTAAGCAGGCCTGTTGGAGGCTGAGTGTTACTGCTCACTTTTGGTGTGCATTATATTCTGTTTTATATAGACCCACTGCTGCCTGGGGGTTCTTAAAATATCACCTACTACCACGCCAGTTAGACTATGTCGGGCAGACAAGTGCCTGGAAGTGAAAAGAGGAGTGGCAGAGGCCAAGATTCCGCAGGCAGAGCTCGCATCAGACTGGGGGCCAGTAGCAGCAGGAGTCACGCTGAGAGACCTAATCTGCCAGTATCTGCTAGCGGTCGGGTCTCCACCAGTAACGCATCTGCCGTGGTAGATTGGCTGACGCGCTCATCAACAACATCATCACAACTTACATCTGAGACCCCCAGTCTAGGGTCGGTAGGTTCCTCTGACACAACCCTGAGTTGGCATGCCCCGAGAGCAGTCCCTGTCCTCCCATTGCCTCTGTCCTACGCCGTTCCCTCCCCCAGCGACGTATCCTATGCTTTGGGTTCAGCTCCACTCTTTAGTGAGGAGGACGATCAGATACAGGAGGACAGTCAGCAGCTACTGCCCAGCCAAGAAATGGAGGTGGCTTCTTTAGCTAGGCAGACAAATAGTGATGTGGACAGTGTCGTGGGTGCTGCGAGCGTTCCAGCTCCTGCGCCAGACACTGTTGACGAATCCACGAACATCAGTGACGTACAGCCACAACCCGGTGATGATGATGATGATGACGATGAAGCCGATCGCACTTGGGAGCCGGGTGATGAAGGGGCTTCATCGTCATCATCAGGAGAAGAGGGGCGCAGGTTGCCCCGGAGTCAGCAGCTGAGGCAGCAAGGTGGTAGCAGTCAGCATGGGGGCACAATTCCAAAGGCTGGAGCCGGCCGGGGCCGGGGCCGGGGTAGAGCACCTGCTGTGCGGCAGTCTACCTTATCGGGAGGTAGTGGAGCAGGGGTTCCTGGAGTTGGCAACAGCAGCAGTGAATCAGTGAGGCCAGGGGGTGGGAAAAGTAGCTACTCGGCAGTGTGGCAGTTTTTCCTGAGGCATCCGCAGGAGGGTAACATGGCCACATGCAAGATATGTAGGCAAAAGGTGAAGCGTGGCCAGGGTCCAAATGTTGGCACCACGGCCCTGCGTCAACATATGATGCGTCACCATAAAACGACCTGGGAGAACCGAGGCTCCCAAGGGGTGGTCCAGTCTGCTTCCTCACCAAGTGAGCTCCCAATTTCTGCCAGCCAAGGCTCCAGCACCTCAGCCGAAGGCAGCTGTGCGTCACACCCATCCTCTGTCGCTCCTGCTCCTCCTCCTCCTCCTCCAAGTCATGCATCCCGCCAGCAATCCATCAGCGAAGCCATGTCCAAGAGACAGCAGTATGCGCCCACTCATCCTACGGCGCAGAAGCTGAATGTGCTCCTGTCCAAGTTGCTGGTGCTGCAGTCGCTCCCTTTTCAGGTGGTGGAATCTGCACCTTTCAGAGAACTGATGGCTTGTGCCGAGCCGAGGTGGAGAGTCCCAAGCCGTCATTTCTTTGCCAAGAAGGCAGTACCAGCGCTGCACACTTTTGTTGAACAGAAGGTGGGCCAGTCCTTGAGCCTGTCGGTGTGTAGCAAAATACATGGCAGCGCCGACATCTGGAGCTGTAACTACGGTCAGGGGCAGTACATGTCGTTTACGGCCCACTGGGTGAATGTGGTCCCTTTGCAGCAGCAACTTGGACAGGTCACGCCGCTTCGGCCTCCGCGCTCTCTGCCCATTGGGCCTGTGACACCGTGCGACTCGGCCTCCTCATCCTCCGCCATCTCCTCACCCTCCACTGTAGGCTCAAGTCTCAGTGCCCCTCCAGTCTACCATGTGTGCAGGGCACGGAGGTGTCACGCAGTGCTTCACATGGTTTGTCTTGGCGAACGGAGTCACACAGGGGAGGAACTGCTTAAATGTATTCATCAGGAAATCCAAACATGGCTTACTCCGAGAAAACTTAAAATGGGAATCATGGTTACCGACAATGGGAAGAACATTTTGTCTGCGCTGCGCCAAGGAAGCCTGACCCATGCCCCCTGCATGGCTCACGTCTTCAATCTGGTTGTCAAGCGGTTTCTGAAGTGTTCCCCCCATCTGCAGGACATCCTAACAACTTCACGGAAACTTTGCATGCACTTCAGCCACTCCTACACCGCCAAACACACCCTTCTTGAGCTACAGCGTCAGAATGGTATCCCCCAACATAGTCTGATTTGCGATGTTTCCACCCGTTGGAATTCCACCCTTCACATGTTGGACCGATTATATGAACAGAGAAAAGCCATCACGGATTTCCTGATGATCCAAGCAGATAGGGGGACTCCCCTGTGTAACTTCAATGTCAACCAGTGGCAGCTCATACGTGACACCTGCCGTTTGCTCAGGCCCTTTGAGGAAGCCACTTTATTTGTCAGTCGGCAGGATTACGGGATGAACGACGTGATTCCACTGCTTCATGTACTACAGCACATGTTGGAAACCATGGCTGGTCAGGGCACTGGAGACATGGCGTTTACATCTTACGGCCACATGAACCCCGTTGGAGCTGAACTGGAGGAGGAGGAGGAGGAAGAGGAGGAGGAGGAGTTGCCCAGCGAAACACAGTTTAGGCTTGGCGAAATGGCTGGTTTATCTAGTCAGCGGACAGGAGAGGAGGAGCAGGAGCAGCCAGAGGAGCTAGAGGTTTTTGAGGAAGGAGAGACAGAGGACCCGGGCACACCGTGGCAGTATGCAGTGGAGATGGAGACAGGTAGTCCATCCGAGTCACTTGCGCAAATGGCACGAAGCATGCTCACATGCTTGCGTAGTGACCCCAGAATTGTTTCCATCTGTCGGCGGGATGACTTCTGGCTGTCCACCTTATTGGACCCTCGCTTCCGGCACAAAATGGGGGCATTTTTTAAACCCACCGAGAGGGAGGACAAACTCAACTACTACAAAGACATTCTACGTAGGCAGTTGGCCGATGCCTATCTGCGCCATGGTCCATACTCTCGCAGGTCTGACTCGAGGGGACCTCTGCGCTCACCTTCCACTGCCATGGCCGCTGGGGGGGTTGGCAGCAGCAGCAGCAGAAGCTCCATCAGCAGCAGCAGCCTCAGTCTTCAGTCGCTAATGAGTAGCTTTCTACACCCGCATAGTGAGGCTACTCATGAGCAGCAGGAAGACCTGGAGCAGGACCTGAACCAGCAGGTCATGTCATACTTTGACATGACCATGCCAACACACCTTGAGGATCCGCTGGACTTCTGGGCAGCCAAACTTGATTTGTGGCCGCAACTAGCAGAGATTGCCCTGGAAAAGCTGTCCTGCCCGGCAAGTAGCGTGCCATCTGAGCGGGTGTTTAGTGCGGCGGGGGCCATAGTTACGGCGAGGAGAACTCGTCTGTCAACTAAAAATGTGGAGAGACTCACCTTTGTCAAAATGAATCAGGGATGGATCAGCCAGGATTTCCACCCACCAATGCCTGATGCATGCGACTAGATTCAGCATGGTGCCACGTTTTACACTTTACAAATGGTGCAAAACATATTTATGTCTTTAGGCCATTTTTTGGGCTCCTGCTGCTGCTACTGCCAACTTCTGCCAACTCCAGGGTGTGATTCATCCAATTTTTGGGCTCCTGAGGCCAACTCCAGTGTATATTTGGGCTCCTGCTGCTGCTACTGTCAACTCCTGCCAACTCCAGGGTGTGATTCATCCAATTTTTGGGCTCCTGAAGCCAACTCCAGTGTATATTTGGGCTCCTGCTGCTGCTGCTGCTGCCAACTTCTGCCAACTCCAGGGTGTGATTCATCCAATTTTTGGGCTCCTGAAGCCAACTCCAGTGTATATTTGGGCTCCTGCTGCTGCTGCTGCTGCCAACTTCTGCCAACTCCAGGGTGTGATTCATCCAATTTTTGGGCTCCTGAAGCCAACTCCAGTGTATATTTGGGCTCCTGCTGCTACTACTGTCAACTCCTGCCAACTCCAGGGTGTGATTCATCCAATTTTTGGGCTCCTGAGGCCAACTCCAGTGTATATTTGGGCTCCTGCTGCTGCTGCTGCCAACTTCTGCCAACTCCAGGGTGTGATTCATCCAATTTTTGGGCTCCTGAGGCCAACTCCAGTGTATATTTGGGCTCCTGCTCCTGCTGCTGCCAACTTCTGCCAACTCCAGGGTGTGATTCATCCAATTTTTGGGCTCCTGAAGCCAACTCCAGTGTATATTTGGGCTCCTGCTGCTGCTACTGCCAACTTCTGCCAACTCCAGGGTGTGATTCATCCAATTTTTGGGCTCCTGAAGCCAACTCCAGTGTATATTTGGGCTCCTGCTGCTACTACTGCCAACTTCTGCCAACTCCAGGGTGTGATTCATCCAATTTTTGGGCTCCTGAAGCCAACTCCAGTGTATATTTGGGCTCCTGCTGCTGCTACTGTCAACTCCTGCCAACTCCAGGGTGTGATTCATCCAATTTTTGGGCTCCTGAAGCCAACTCCAGTGTATATTTGGGCTCCTGCTGCTGCTACTGCCAACTTCTGCCAACTCCAGGGTGTGATTCATCCAATTTTTGGGCTCCTGAAGCCAACTCCAGTGTATATTTGGGCTCCTGCTGCTGCTACTGTCAACTCCTGCCAACTCCAGGGTGTGATTCATCCAATTTTTGGGCTCCTGAGGCCAACTCCAGTGTATATTTGGGCTCCTGCTGCTGCTACTGTCAACTCCTGCCAACTCCAGGGTGTGATTCATCCAATTTTTGGGCTCCTGAAGCCAACTCCAGTGTATATTTGGGCTCCTGCTGCTGCTGCTGCTGCCAACTTCTGCCAACTCCAGGGTGTGATTCATCCAATTTTTGGGCTCCTGAAGCCAACTCCAGTGTATATTTGGGCTCCTGCTGCTGCCAACTTCTGCCAACTCCAGGGTGTGATTCATCCAATTTTTGGGCTCCTGAAGCCAACTCCAGTGTATATTTGGGCTCCTGCTGCTGCTACTGCCAACTTCTGCCAACTCCAGGGTGTGATTCATCCAATTTTTGGGCTCCTGAAGCCAACTCCAGTGTATATTTGGGCTCCTGCTGCTGCTACTGTCAACTCCTGCCAACTCCAGGGTGTGATTCATCCAATTTTTGGGCTCCTGAGGCCAACTCCAGTGTATATTTGGGCTCCTGCTGCTGCTACTGTCAACTCCTGCCAACTCCAGGGTGTGATTCATCCAATTTTTGGGCTCCTGAAGCCAACTCCAGTGTATATTTGGGCTCCTGCTGCTGCTGCTGCTGCCAACTTCTGCCAACTCCAGGGTGTGATTCATCCAATTTTTGGGCTCCTGAAGCCAACTCCAGTGTATATTTGGGCTCCTGCTGCTGCTACTGTCAACTCCTGCCAACTCCAGGGTGTGATTCATCCAATTTTTGGGCTCCTGAGGCCAACTCCAGTGTATATTTGGGCTCCTGCTGCTGCTACTGTCAACTCCTGCCAACTCCAGGGTGTGATTCATCCAATTTTTGGGCTCCTGAAGCCAACTCCAGTGTATATTTGGGCTCCTGCTGCTGCTACTGCCAACTTCTGCCAACTCCAGGGTGTGATTCATCCAATTTTTGGGCTCCTGAAGCCAACTCCAGTGTATATTTGGGCTCCTGCTGCTACTACTGCCAACTTCTGCCAACTCCAGGGTGTGATTCATCCAATTTTTGGGCTCCTGAGGCCAACTCCAGTGTATATTTGGGCTCCTGCTGCTGCTGCTGCCAACTTCTGCCAACTCCAGGGTGTGATTCATCCAATTTTTGGGCTCCTGAAGCCAACTCCAGTGTATATTTGGGCTCCTGCTGCTACTACTGTCAACTCCTGCCAACTCCAGGGTGTGATTCATCCAATTTTTGGGCTCCTGAGGCCAACTCCAGTGTATATTTGGGCTCCTGCTGCTGCTGCTGCCAACTTCTGCCAACTCCAGGGTGTGATTCATCCAATTTTTGGGCTCCTGAGGCCAACTCCAGTGTATATTTGGGCTCCTGCTCCTGCTGCTGCCAACTTCTGCCAACTCCAGGGTGTGATTCATCCAATTTTTGGGCTCCTGAAGCCAACTCCAGTGTATATTTGGGCTCCTGCTGCTGCTGCTGCTGCCAACTTCTGCCAACTCCAGGGTGTGATTCATCCAATTTTTGGGCTCCTGAAGCCAACTCCAGTGTATATTTGGGCTCCTGCTGCTGCTGCTGCCAACTTCTGCCAACTCCAGGGTGTGATTCATCCAATTTTTGGGCTCCTGAGGCCAACTCCAGTGTATATTTGGGCTCCTGCTGCTGCTGCTGCCAACTTCTGCCAACTCCAGGGTGTGATTCATCCAATTTTTGGGCTCCTGAAGCCAACTCCAGTGTATATTTGGGCTCCTGCTGCTACTACTGTCAACTCCTGCCAACTCCAGGGTGTGATTCATCCAATTTTTGGGCTCCTGAGGCCAACTCCAGTGTATATTTGGGCTCCTGCTGCTGCTGCTGCCAACTTCTGCCAACTCCAGGGTGTGATTCATCCAATTTTTGGGCTCCTGAGGCCAACTCCAGTGTATATTTGGGCTCCTGCTCCTGCTGCTGCCAACTTCTGCCAACTCCAGGGTGTGATTCATCCAATTTTTGGGCTCCTGAAGCCAACTCCAGTGTATATTTGGGCTCCTGCTGCTGCTGCCAACTTCTGCCAACTCCAGGGTGTGATTCATCCAATTTTTGGGCTCCTGAGGCCAACTCCAGTGTATATTTGGGCTCCTTCTGCCCCTCATAGTGATGCCACTTCAACTCTCTGCAATTGTGCCGCTCTGCGATTCTATTAGCGATGCCTCTGATCTGCATGTGATATTTCTTCAAAGTATTATTTAACAAACCCAGCACGCATCCTGTGCGTGTTACAGCAAGGCTGAATGGTTTACAACCCTATTGAGGCTGTAGGAGGCTCAGAAATAGCCGTTTTTAATAGCGATTCGTCGCGAATTTATTCGGGTCGAAACGATTTTTGTCGGAAAATTCGGCGAATCAGTCGAATCGAATTTTTCAAAAGTTCGCTCATCTCTATTCATGGTGCCTGTAATGGAGACAAAAGTGTAGCTAGTTTGTGTTGTTGTTTACAAATAAATTATTCTAAACACCCTTTGTTTTTTATTTCAATATTTTAGATACAAATCACCTTTTTTGTTTATAGATTTTAAGCAAACCACTTTGTATTTTTCAGTCTAAAATACCAACCACATATTTTCTAATATTAATTTAAGATACCCATTTTTTTGGTTCGTAATTTTAGACCACCCTCATTTTTGTGTTTTAATGTTTAGACTGGCCCTGTAGTAATATAGTTGTATAGTTAAGGTGAGCTAGCTTACCGAAAAAAAAGAGGTAATCATGCTTTGCCGTCGCTCAAACCCAGTCTGGGTGTCCTCATTACTGTCTGCGGCCATGTTGGGGACTTCTGGCACCAGTACTGTTTCCTCAGGGGGTTTGATTCGGTGGCATATGCAAATGTTGTCTAAGACACAGCAGGCGAGGATGATTTTGGAGACCTTTTGTGGACTGTACAAGATCTCTCCTCCTGGGCGTGCCAAAAAGAGAAAGCGTGCTTTCAGCAGGCCTATGGTTCTTTCCACAATGCATCTGGTTTTGCGATGTGCTGCATTGTAGCGTACTTGGGCAGAGGTCTGTGGGTTTCTGACCGGAGTCATTAGCCACGTTTTCTGCCCATATCCCTTGTCCGCTGTCAAATAAACAAAGAGAGAGAGAGTAATTACCCAGTAGCCATCCAGGTGGCATTTCATTGTTCTCAAACTTCCGGCACAGATCTGATTGCTGGAGCACATAAGAATCATGGCATGAGCCAGGGAAGCCAGATCTCACGGCCCTCAGCTTTGTGTCATGGTCACATACCACCATGACATTCATTGAATTGAATTGTTTCCTATTCCTATAATGCAGCTCCTGTGCACGGGGAGGGGGGAAAGGGATATGTGTACCATCCACGCACCCTAGCACATTAGGTATCCCTCCCATGCGGTAGAACGCACATTTAATTTCAGCAACCTCCTCCTCATCCTCAGGAAATTTTATATAAACGGGGATAAGGTCGCAAATTGCCAGGACTACCTTGTAAAATATGCGGCTCATTGTAGCCTGGCTGATCCCGCTGAGGAGGGCAGAGGTTGCATGGAAATTGCCCCGTGCCACTATATTTAGTATGTCACATAGGCGAACAATGGCAGGGATGGATTGGGTGCGTCTGGTGGATGGATCGATTTTGGTCTTAATCTGATCATATAGGGACTGTAGTGCTGCACGATTCAGACGAAATCTACTTCTGATCTGCTTGTCACTTAAATCTTATACAGAGAGGCGGATGCCAAAGGATCGGGGTGCCCTAAGCCTCACAGCACCCTCTTCCCTTGACTCCTGACCTTCCTCTGCGCTGCCACAACAATACATCCATAACCCAAACATTACCCCCACATCCATCTCACACTCACTGGCCATAGCTCATGCACTCCCAATATCAAAAAACAACAATCTCAACACAAACACAACCAGTCCACATACACAATCACAATCCTCACACAGTCACACAAATGCAGCTCACCACAAAACCAGATGTATAGTGGTTGGAACAATCAGCTTGCTGAAAGTATGCTTTCAAAGTTTGGCACAACCAAGAGGGGAGTTGCTGCACAACCCACAAAAGGTCCCCAAAACAATTCACACTTGCTGTATCCTACACAATATTTGCAAATGCCACCCAAACAAATCTCCCAAAGAAACAGCACTGATGCCAGAAAAGCTCAACAAAGCCACAGACAGTAATCAAGAATCCCAGCAACCCAGTTTCTGCCAGCTATGTCAAAGTAACAAGCAACAAACACCACAGCCTTTTCCACAGTGTATCAAGATAAGAATGAATAAAGTAATTTTAATTTATACTTAACTTATACAAAGGACTGGTCCGCTTAGCCGCCTCTTGCATTTATTAGCTGTTTCCCGTCTGTAATTAGCTCACCACAGGTGTTGTGGAAACGCCTAGCGCATCCATAATAGCGTAGTTGTGCAGATCTGGATGCACAGACATCTATTGTCCAATCCAAGGTAAAGTTTTTAAATTTCAAATAGCCATTTTTTAAACCCCATTTTCAATGTTGCTCAGAGACATGGATACTAGTAATTCCTAATGTCTATCTGGCTTGTTAAAGCGGACCTTCACTCTGAATAAGAGCCTACCTTATATGTTTCCCACACCCTGTACAGATTGCTCACATTAAAAATGATCCTACCTGCATCTACTGCATGTTATGAGCCTTTAAACATCCAAGATGGCGGCTTATGGAAGCCACCATCTTATCAGGCAGCCTGCAAACAGGAAGTGCCTCCTGACTGTGCTGCTCTGCATTCTGGGACTGCTGACCTTTACCTGACCCCAGCTCTGCTCTGTCTGAGCAAAGCACAGCTATAACCACCCCCCTGTACCTTATCCCACTCTCCTCTCCTCAGTAAGTGTGATGCTTCTGAGTCAAGATGGCGGCGCCCGTATCCTAAATTCCTGAACAGAGTTGCAGCCCAGTGGGGGAAAGAAAAATAAGTTAGTGACTAACAACTTAAAATATATTAATTTTAGATGCTGGGGAATCGTTTTTTAAGAGTTTGGGCTTTTCATTAAATCACGCTGAAGGTCCGGTTTAAGTAGCTTAATAATTACTTTATTGACTTCAACACATGTTTGCCTGATACATCATTCATTGTAGTCAAGATGTATCTACAAACACCTGTACAGTATGTGTCAATCAATTAACTGGCCCTGTTTGTGATTGGTTAATAAAACACATAAATACTGGCAGACACATTCTGCACTTGTTGCCATTCTGTAGTTTGCATGCGTCCTTGTGTGTTTGTTGTTTGGTGGTGTGTGCAGCTACAGGATGGAGCCAAATTCTGGGAATCTGCTGGCCACTGCTGTGTCTCCTGGGGGTCCCAGTACCAGTGGTGTGTGCCGTGGCCGCAGACCTTCCTCAAGGAAAAGGAAACGGGCTGAAGGTGAAGCCCCACCCAAGCCCAAGCGTGCCTATGCCAAGAGGGAGCCAGAATTTAATTTGGCGGATAATAATACTCTTGTATGTCTGACACTGGCTAAATGGGAGTTATTATTTGGCTCCCAAAGTCAGTGTTTAGGCAAACAAGAAAGGAGTGAATTGTGGGATGCCATTGGTGAGCAGCTTACTAGCACTGCTGAATATCCACGTAGTGGCACAGCCTGCAAGAAATGCTTCTACACTTTGCAAAGGGCCCGTATGCTAAAGATGAAGTCTGATCTTCTTGTTGACAGTGGGACGAAGCAGGCTCCAAAGAGTAAATACAGGCCATATGAGGAGATGCTGAAGTGCAAGATTCCACTTTGTCGCCTGCAGGGTGTGGATGCTGGGGATGACACCACAGGCTGAGGTGAAGGTACATTGTGATTACTTTGTAAATGATTGTTGCTAATCATGTATATCCATTTTTGTAACTAACCTCTTTATCATCCTAAAAGTAGGTTATGGTAAGTATCATATTATACCTATGTCATTTTTAGCAAACATTTCTCTTTGTTTATACATAGTGGCACATGAGGACTCGCAGGACTCTGATGATGATGGTTCCCAGATTTCTGCCCTTCCCCCAGCCTCAACATTAACCCAGTCTGTGGTTGAAGGTAAAGAGTCTTCATTGTTTGATTCCATGGTATTGGTCTTGATGGTTATTTTCATAGCGCACATTACCAATGCCTAATTGTCTGAATTTGTTTAACATAGATGCCCTCAGAATTGCACCAGCATCTCCTCATGCATCTACATACTCTTTGGATGCCAGTAAGTGTATGTGTCAATGTGGCTTCTCCTAAATAACTTAAATGTCTGGATGTAGCTGAATCATGCTTTTCATTTGTAGGCCAAGTCCCAGCTTCATCTTTGGACCCCACTTCCTGTGTTTCAGGCCTACAGGACCCTGTTGGTGTGTAGTGCAAAGCATACTGTTTCCTTGGTGTATTTTGTTTATTAATGCGTATCTCTTAAAATTTCTAAATGGCAAACCATAAGACCTCACATTGAAAGCTGTATAGTTGTTTATGTTTAGTAAAAAACGGTTACTATTTCAGAGTGATCAAACAAGGAAACTGTTAAATACATGTTTTTTTATTTTAGGTGAGATTACAATACATTTACATTTACAATACTATGGCAGTTTAGAGAGATAACAATTATGCTTTCTGTCGTTAGGCCCGAATACAGGAAGTGCTGGTCCTGAAATGGCTGCTAGGGATGAGGGTAAGAATGTGTTTTTATTTTTTAATGTAAGGTTGTTGTATCTCATTAAATTTTGTGGGCCTATTGACATTTGTGCCCTTATTCATCAAGCGATAGCGCCAGGTAGTGTCTGACGAGCGCCAGGTAGCGGCAGCTAACGGCGACTACCGACTCAAGTACGCCCGGCGGCGGTCACAATGACGCATTTATCAAGCAAAATGAGGCTAGCGCCGGCGAGAGCGACGGCTAGCGCGGCATTCATCATGAAGCCGCCTGGACCGAACAGCGCCGCTGCAAATTCCCTCACAGCGCCAGGTATGAGCTGTCGCTCCCTGGCGATGTCCAATGCATTTCAATGGAGCAAGCTATAATTAATCATAATTAATTGGTATTTTTTTTTTATTTTTTTTTTTTATGTCAAAAAATCGGAGACCACCTCTGCAATGTTAGGATTTATTTTTAAGTCAAAAAAAAAAAAAAAAAAAATATGTGCAGAATTGATCTAACAGGTCTGAGATTAATGTATTCATATAACAAAATGATTCTAAAAACATGTATAATGTTACATTTAAAAAATATGGTTGTTTAGGGGTTAAAAACAAGTTAATACAGATCGCCGCCAGCGCTCTGGGGTTTAAACAAGGAATGGACAGCGACAGCACATTCGGAGCGTGATTTTTTGATGAATATGAAGCTAGCCGTTCGCTCTGGCCATTCGTTGTCAGGCGCTCACATACAACGCTGAACCTGTGAAACAGCGACCCCCCAGCCCGTATTCAACATTACCGCACACCGACTGAGTCGCTGTCATCAAGCTAACGCCGGCCAAGCACAGCGAATACTGGCTGGCGCTGAAAAAATCACGCTACAGTCGCTCATCTGTCGCTACCTGGCGCTATTGATGAATCGGCCTCCCCGTATGACCCATGTATTTTTAGGGCAAAGCTCTAGTGACGGGCTAAGTCTGGACATCTCCGATGTGGCGGGTATGTGTGCTTATAAATGTGATTATGATCTCTCGCCACACAATGAGTTGACCTTTATTGTTTAACAATGAGCATTCTTCCCTAAATATCATACATGTAAAGGGTGTTTGTATTGACCAATTGGTCAAATTTTACAGGTATTCAATCTACACAGGTTAGACAAAGTAGACACATAATGCCAACAAAACCAAAATTAAAACTGTTTTTCTATTTAGCATATGTGATGTTGGCGACACTATCGGATGATGATTTGCCCCTTTCTGGCAGCCAGACACCTGTACTATTTGAGGAGGACCACACTCAGGTACCATTGATTAGTTGGTTATGGTTGTGAAAAGCTTAAAATTATTTTGCACATGTAAAACCATGTAACATACAACATACTTTGATCTTAGGAGGAATCCTTGACGGCAACCCAGGATGTGGCCTCCTCACAAGTCCCATGTGGTCAGGCTTCAGAGGCAGCACCAACGGTACATGTTAATCTAACCATAGATGTGGTTGTCATACTTTTATATGCTAAATACAATCAGTAATATAATATCTTGCCTTTTATTTTAGCCTACTCCACGACCAACTGCAAGAGCTGCCCCTACCAGTGCTGAGCTCTATGAGTTAGGGAGCCGGATGCTGGAGGCCTACAGTCACCAACAACCGTGAGATAGACTCCAGGAGCACATTGCGGCATTGGAAACACAATCGCTGGTGGACCAACAACAAATACGTGACCTGAGGCAAGAAGTACGGGATCTTCGCACCCAACCCCAGCAAGAATTGTTGGATGCTATACATCAATCCATTGAGCGCCAGAATGAAACTTTGTTGTTGTTACATCAGCTAATACAGCAGCAGTCTATTTTTTTTACTGCACTGTTAGCCACCAAGACCGCCCCTACAAATGACTCAGCACCAACAGGGCCACCCAGGAACTAAAATGTATTTACTTTTTGGAAGCAAATCAAATGATGCTAAAATTTGGTTTGCCTTTAATTTAATAAATGTTTGATTGGTAAGAAAGAAAGTAAAGAAAGAAAGAAAGAAAGAGAAAATAAGGAATAACTGAGAAAGGAATAACTGAGAAAGAAAAGAATAAAATGAACGACACAAACAGATGAGGAAAAGAAGAAGGAAAGAAACGCTCTCCCGAAGGCCAGTCTGTATGTGGCTGACGCTAAGACCTGGTTACTGCACGTCCCTGCATCCTGCATAGGGGCTGCCTCTGGAGATGCAATGACCTGTTCACCAAGAGGTGTGTCGCAGTTTCCCCATATGAGGTGGGCCCTCCCAAGGTGCAGGGTCCCCAGCACTTGCCCTGCTGATCCTGGCTCCGTAGCAAGCCCTTGTATAAAAAAAGGACCATACCTGGAGCGTAGAACACAAAACACAAAAAATGTGGGTAATACACGTGTATATGTAAATGAATATTGAAACAATGTATAATAAAATTAATAAATACAGTATATATATATATATATATATATATATATATATATATATATATCTATATATATATATCGGGCATCAGCACTGGGCATATCCAGGCAAGTGCCCGGGCCCTTGCCATCTTCAGGGGCTCACTCAGGTTCGGACTGGACCATACACGGGGTGATTCTCCAGGGAACCCCCACCCACCGGACTAGTGAGTTGGGTTTTCCCTTGTGCAGGACAATCAGCATCAGTGGAGAGTCAAGAAATTGAGAGTGACTGGCATCAGCTCAGAAGGGAGCAAGGACCAGAGAAGGATTGGTAGCAATAGAGGTCAGTCACCCTGTGTATACGTACATGCACAGAATCATTGTTATATGTAAGCTAATATTTAACCTTGTAAATAATTATTAAATAATAACATTTAGTAAGAACAGGCCATCATCTCAGGCTGGCCATAGCCTAACCCCCTGGTCTGCTATTGGTTTCTATTACAAGGGCAGCTCCTGCGCCCGCCCATTAACACCCCTGTTCCTAGCCCCTTCCATACAAAAGACTCCTGTTACATTCACATTTCCAGTCTGGTGTCATGGCACATCTGATCAACAAACTGTTAAATATGAAACGTAGCTATTTTATACATCACTGTCAGGCAGCAAGAAATTCTTTATTTTTGATTATATCATACAATATAACAACCCAAACTGAACATTAATTTTACATTTTCCTAAGCCTTAACCCAACAGGGAAGCAACACGCACTTTAAACTATGTAGATTGTTCTTCAAATGGAGCTACACAACATTGCTTCATTGGCACGGGGAGTGTGAAGAGCTACTTCAAGACATCGACAGACAGATCTGGGACAGTTCATGCTTGCAAAAATGCAAATGCAGTCATAAAAACTGCAGAGAATATGTTTCAAGTAACTGTCATCACTCTAGGAAAGAATTTGGGCTTAGAATAGAAGGGGACCTAACAGAATTATTATTATTATTAATTTATAAAGTGGCTGGATAAGGTGTGGGGGAGCATAAAGTGGGCAGAAAGTCTAGTATAGGCCCCCTGTAGGTAACTGTATGATGGCAAGTGCTTTGATGGTTGTCAAGATTGTGGAGTGGGTTGCCTAAGCCAGATGAAGAGGTGAGTTTTGAGGGCATGTTTGAGGATTTGGAGAGTTGAATAGTGGAGAATTGTATGAGGGAGGGTATACCAAAGAAGTAACAGAAGTAGCACATGTGAATTCCTAAGGACCAAAGTGGGAGGAGGTGATCAGGCTGGGAAGAGGGCTGCAGTAGGATCAGGCTGAAGTGATAAAAGGAAACAAAAACATTTCACCAAAAATATAACATCCAAAAATATTACTGTCAAAGGCATTTGGGAACGAAAAGGTTTTGGGCATAAGGATTTTTAATAAACGAATGCTGCAAGTGGATTTACTTGATGCCCCAAAAATAATCCTCCATTCACACACACCCAATATCCTTCCCATACCCAAGAATCATACCTATTCTTTTCCTGAATGCTTCTCACAAAAGTGCAATTTACTGTAAACCTAGGGGAGGTGCTAAAGTGGTGCAACCCCCCCCCCCCTCAACTTGATACAAAAATCTATTTAATCCTCTGCACTTTCACACATTTAGGTGGAAAACTAGCCACCCCCATTAAAAACAGGTATTTTTAGTTAACATATATATTTTGCAATATATATCCAAGCTGGTCAGCCTCACCAAGGCAGTCATTGCTCTTACTATACTTTAAATGTGCACTGTCTCCTCAATATATTATATTCAACAACTAAACTGTTCTCAAGGAAAAGAAAATCCCTTTCCCCTTGTGAGGTCTTGACATTTATACACTTTCAGGTATTCACAGTAAAAGGTTACATTTACTAGACTTTATTCACTTAACAAGGGAGCATTACAATCATGCTGTTCTAACAGCATTTATGGCATTAGCTGAGAAGGGAACTCAAGTGGTTTACATTCTAAATATAAAAAAACAAAGTGGCTGATTCATTACTAACGCCAGGTTTCGGCAGATGAGCGCCTGTATAGCGGCGCTTAGAGTGACCGCTAGTAGATGCTGTAAGCGGGTATCGGGCGCTGTAACAGAGCGCCTCAGTCACTGTAGTAACCTGGCCCGCATTGACCAATGTGATGTATGTTGGGCGCTCTAACATCAGTACAGCACTGCAGGGAGTGAGAGGTAGCGCCAGCTCAGTGCGACCAACTCTCAGTGCTCCACACCATACTTATCAAAAAATATGGTCGCTATAGCATAGAGCGCCAGACGCTGTGTGATTAAAGTCTGTTTTTGAACACATATCCACTAGTATCAAAGCAAAAACACATGGAATTACATTGTTGTAACATTGTGACATTAACACTTTAGTGCCAGACCTGTAATGACAATTCTGCATAAAAAACAAAAAAATCAAAAAAGTTTCTAGGCCAGGAGAGGTCACACAATTATTTGAGAGGAAAAAAAATAAAAAAAATAAAAATGAACCCTGTTTAAACAGAAGAAAAGGAACGTCCATTGAAATGTATGGGAGAGCAACAGGTAATACCTGGCGCTATGGAAGTTAGAGCGCCGGTGCTATACACTGAGCCACCTGTAATGATGAATCGGACGCTACATGGTGCTGTTAGAGTCGCTCACCAGATTTGCTTTCATAAATGTGGTTTTGCCCACAGCGCCCAGCGTTCAGCAGACGTTGCCTGCCGCTATGAGGCACTACCTGGTGCTATCTCTTGATGAATAACCTTTTATTATAGTCAAAATGTTACCCCTACCTCTAAGACTACCTACCTCTAATACCGGGGCTGGCATGGGTAAACCTGGGTAGATGGCAGGGCATACTGGGCCCCATAAGGCCCACTTGAGATTGTGAATTTTTGTATCTCCCAAAGGCCAACATAAGCCTGGAGATGACCAAAAAAAATCAATATTGACTTCTTCTGCTGCTGCCTCTGGGTTCAGCTTTTTAATATCCACCCATTCTCAAGCCCACAATGTGCAGACACCTGGAATTTAAGTGGGCGTTAGACCTACCCCACCAGTCACAGTGACAGAATCATCATCCTTAAAAAGCCCTGGAAAGCCTTTTCTTCTTGCATCCAATTGGGTTTACTGGATGAGCATGTGTGTCTGCCATACATTCTCTCCCCAGAAACCTGTCTGGCCGCCTAAAGTCACTTGTACAAGAGCAGCACAGGGGTTCAGACTAAATGAGGCTTCTTATGCCTACAACTCCAAAATTGGAGAACCCAATATATCTGCTTTAGGTCCACTTTAACCAGCCTTTTTATTTATTTTCATTTCACAAGGTTCCATTTCTCTATCATGCCCCAGTTGGCTTTCCGGGGTGGACCACAGGACTCTCCTTTGTTCTTAAAAGCACTCTGAGCTGGTGTGCTGCTACACAGTGGAACCCTAAAACACACTAGGATCATCTCTGGCCCCTAGCCAGTGCCCACCAAAGGGGGGGGGGGGGGACTCTTCAGCATATTTTAGATGGAAATTAACATAGAAATTATATCTATTGTAGACACAAATAATCCTTCGTTTTCACTAGCCTGTCTGAAGGATCTTCAGCATATTTTAGATGGAAATTAACATAGAAATTTCATCTACTGTAGACACTAATAATCCTTCATTTTCACTAGCCTGTCTGAAGAAAATTTGCCCTGTGGTGAATATCTGTTGCATGCCCGAAACTGAAAAACGTATGTAAGTCAAGCTTTATTAAGTGATCAATATACACCCAGATGTAGTTTTTCAAATTAGTAGTACCTTGGAGTAAACTATTATCGAAAGTTATATACTTCTATATAATTAAAAAAAAGGCTTTTGATCTGTACAGTTAATATTCCCAGTTTATGTATTCCCTCCTCATCCTCATCACTAACCAGGAATGGTCAGCTCCTCGCCAGTGACGATAGCAACAGGTTAAACTTATCTAATGTTTCTATAACCAAGATGAAGATCTAACAAAGTAGAAACAACAGAATATATAGAAATGTCACAACAGGATGTTGCTTAGAGGTTGATTTATTACTAGCTCCAGCTATCGGCAGGTGTGTACAAAGGCACTAAGAGCGATCGCTAATATACGCTGTGATCGGCTATCGGGCGCTGTAACAGAGCGTCTCATTTGCTGAGGGTACGCTGTAGGAATCAGTTTACCAATGTTAAATGCGATGTGTGTGAGTCCCTGTAAAGGCACTGTAGAGGCACTCACCCTCATTCAATGCAGCGCCATAGCGTTACAATGCTGCTCTAACACCACCATTGTTTAGAATGTTATTTTTTCAATGTTATATAGTTAATTAAAAAAAAAAATATATATATATATATATATATATATATATAATATTTTGTTTCATTTTTGTACTTTTCAGATAAAATTTCAGATGTGTTGTGTGTGTGTGTGGAGTCAGACAATACTATTTTAAATAAAAAACAAACACAAATGCATGTTCAAACAAATATTTATTAATAAAAAAGGGGCAGCAAAAATCAGCCGCACAGCAGTAAACTTAATTCCCCCACCCTGTCTTTTATTCTGTATCTCTAGCAGCATTTTTCTGGACTCCATGACAGTCTGTGATGCTCCTCTGTGCAAGCTGTGGGAAATAAAATACACAATTAAGTACCACAGTTCCAAAAATACAGTATATACCTATGATCTTTAAAAAAAAAAATGTTAGTTTAACAAGAATGAATTACCATTTTTTTTAAACATTCACAACAGGCTAACCTTTCTGAATACTAGATGGCAGAATTAAAGAACATGTGTAGCCATTCTACATAGCCACCCTAGTCTAACATCATAAAGGACATAATCTAACCAAATAAGGCCTACTTGACCACCGGAAGAATATACTTAATGTAGTGGTCAATTACACCTGAGTCAATATGATCTACATACATTGACCATTAAAATATTTAGTGAATGGGGTGTTACAATAGTAGCAAGAATTGAAACCCAGCACATAACCAACTGCTGCCTTTATAATGTAGGGTCAAGTTACATTAGCAGGGGCACGAAACTAGCATGCTTTGATTCTATTATGATTTAACTTAACAAATAGTGGCCAATGCCAGGCAGCAGCTGCCAAGGCAAGCAGGATCAAAGGGTGCATCAAGACGGGCATAGGTACCCATGACCAGAGCATAATTTTAGCCCTGTACAAGTCACTGGTCAGACCCCATATGGAATATTGTGTACAGTTATGGACACCGGTACATAAGAAGGTATATGAGAACTTGAGCGCTTTTAAAGGTGGACAACTAAATTAATAAATAGAATACATGGATTTGAGTACCCTGAAAGACTGTCAAAGTTAGGTTTATTTAGTTTGGGAAAGAGACACCTGAAGGGTGACCGAATAACTTTGGGGGTTATGCAAGAAGGGATAGCGCCAGGTAGTGCCTCGTAGTGGCAGGCAGTGTCTGGTGAACGCCGGGCGCTGTACGCAAAACCACATTTATGAAAGCGAACCCGGTGAGCGACTCTAACAGCGTCACGTAGCGTCCGATGTATTATTACAGGCAGCTCAGCGTATAGCGCCTGCGCTCTAGCTTCCAGAGCGCCAGGTATTACCTTTCACTCACTGTTTCTCTTCTATACATTTCAATGGCTGTTCATTTGCTTGTGTTTAAACAGCGTGTTTGACATTTTTAATTTTTGCTCAGACCATTGTGTGACCTCTCCTGGCTGCAAACAAACACCTTTATACATTTTTTGGACTTTTTATACTTTTTGCAGAATTGTCATTACAGGTCTGGCACTAACGTGTTATTGTCCCAGTGTTAAAACAATGTCATTCCATGGATTTCCGCTGTTACTGGTGGATATGTGTTCAAAAACAGACTCTGATCACACAGCGCCTGGCGCTCTATGCTACAGCGCTCAGCTTTAGAGCACCAACGCTGTGTGTAGCTTTTTCTTGAATATGGTGTGGAGTGCCGAGTGACGGACGCACTGAGCTGGCGCTATCTGACGCTCGCGGCAGCGCTGTACTGTTGTTAGAGCGTCCAACATACATTACATTCTTTAATGTGGGCCAGGTTACTACAGCGTCTGAGACACTCTGTTACAGCGCCCAATACCCAATTACAGTATCTACTAGCGGTCGCTCTAAGCGCTGCTATACAGACGCTCATCTGGCAATATGTTACTCCACGTAACATCATTCCGTGCATCACACTCCTGATTTCTGCCCCCCTTCTTAAGTGGGCTCCTTAAGTGCGAAGCAGTGGCGGCAGCAAGCAGAGGAAGGGGCTTCGGGACCCTTCCAGAAGACTGGCAATGGCAGAAGAAGCCAGAGGCGACAGGATCCTGCATCCACCTGCGGTCTGGCACTTGTAATAGCCACATTCTCTGCTCTAGCAACGACACAGTGGAAGGTGCCAAAGAAGGTGGCTGCAGCACTGGATCAGAGGACAGAAGCCTGAAAACAGTGGTGGGGGACCAGCAGCAATGGACTGTGAGAATTAGTGGTGAGTATGGCCATTCCACTGAAACACAAGTATAGCACAGTACGCATCCAGCTCCAGTCTGGCACTTGTAATAGCCACATTCTCTGCTTTAGCAACGACACAGTGGAAGGACCTGAAGAAGGTGGTTGCAGCAGGCACTGGATGAGAGGACAGAAGCCTGTAACAGTGGTGGGGGACCAGCAGCAATGAGCTGAGAGTTGGCGGTGAGTATGGCGCTTCTACTGCTTCTAATGCAGGTATAGCACAGTACATGCGCTTAACCTGCGGCATTCATAAACTTCTATGGGCTGCATTACAGTTATGCTGTGGACAAAACACTGCATGCAACATTTTGCAAAATGCAGCACACTTATGTGAAAGGGCCCATTTACCTTAACTGGTGTCGAATTTCTGACGCTTGTGACATGTTGGAGTATTTCTAGTGTGAAAGGGGCCTAATAATGGGTTATGTGTATTCCCTGATCTTGCCACTTTCCTTGGTGGTTCCTTTGAGGGTTTTTTTAAAACTAGGTTTCTAAACAATTCAAAATTAATAGCAACTAAGGGGTTTATTCATCAAGGGATAGCGGCAGGTAGTGCCTCGTAGCGACAGGTAGCAAACGGTGAACGCTGGGCGCTGTACGCAATACCACATCTATCTAAGCGGTTCTGGTCAGCGACTCTAACAGCGCCATGTAGCGTCCAATTCATCATCACAGACAGCCCAGCGTATACCGCTGGAGCTCTGACTTCCAGAGCGCCTGGTATTACCTGTTGCTACCTGTCGCTCTCCCATACATTTCAATGGATGTTACTTTTCTTCACATTAAACAGTTTTCTTTTTATTTATTTTTAATCAAATCATTGTGTGATCTCTCCTGGCCTATTAAATGTCATTTTTGAAAACTTTTTGGATTTCTTTATGAGCAGAATTGTCTTTACAGGTCTGGTATTAAAGTGTTCATGTTACAATGTACTAACAATGTAATTCCATACGTTTTCGCTTTGTTACTAGTGGATATGTGTTCAAAAATGGACTTTAATCACACAGCTTCTGGCTCTGGGCTACAGCGACCCAATTTTGAGCGCCAGCATTGTGTGAGCCTGTTTTTTTGATGAATATGGTTTAAGTCGCTCACACTGACCAGTCGCTACCGTTCGCTTCCATATATCGCTGTATTGGTGTTATAGCGACTCACACATCAAATTCATCAATGCCGGCCATGTTACTACAGCGACTGAGGCGCTCTGTAATAGTGACTCATGGCCGATCAGAGCGACCACTAGCGGTCGCTCTTGGCGCCGCTGTACAGACGCTCATCTGCCGTTACCTGGCACTAGTAATGAATCAGTCTGTAAGAGTGGAAAGCTGAAAAAAAATCAATGCTAGAATGCTTTTATAAAATTTTGATCAACCCAACCCATCCTTTTTTTATATGCTTAAATATCTTCCACCACTCTGTTGCTCTCTGGTGGCCTCTGGTTTGCTTTTCCTGGGATTCACCCAAACTCCCTACCAAGAGAATCCTGTGAAACTGTTACATTTGTTATGGACGGCGGCATTCATCAGTGTGTCTGCTGCTCAAACCGATAAATCACTCCGGCTGCTTTAGGCAAACACTCTCTAATTGGCAGAACAAATAGAAAACCCAAAGGATGACCATTCATTATGGTTGTTTCTTTTCTTTCGCATCTCACGTCCTCAGTAAGAAAATATTGCGGAGGGATTAGTTCGTTAAAACTTGTTGTCAGTAAACATTATGCAAAAGGAAACAGCAATGAGTTAGGAGGAACTGGAGAATCAATTAACTTTTAAATGAATCTTTCACGTATACGGCTTTAAATACTCCGAGGAGCTTGAGTGTTTAGCTTAAACCAGCACGAGGGAGCAGAGAGTCATCTTCCTACACATCAGCCGAGTACAATAACAAATTGTAAGAAAACATGATGATAAGAACATGCCGGAATATCTCCTAAAACAACATAGAAAGTCACTGTAGAAAAGAATTCTGCCTTTGTGTAAATGTGTCCATTGCTGCTTTATATCTCTTTGTTGCAGAAGGAAGGAATATAAGGTTTAGACTCCAAAATCTCATTCTGGGGTGGATAGAGAGAATTGTTTTACATGCATATAATTCAGTGTGGAGATGCAGCTGGTGTAGCAGAGAAAGGTGCCACCGTCCAACAGAAACCAAAAATTCATAGGGAGGGACACCAGTTTAAGGTGATATCAAATAACATCTTTATTATTTCCAAAGAAAAGATGTTGCTTAATGAAAAAAACATATGAGTCTTTTTTTAAAAACATCTAATGAACTAAATTGCAAGTGCAAGAGTAAATATTCTGATAAATGTTCCAATAAATATCAATATGTGCAAACTATGTATAAAACAAATAGTATACAACTAATCCAACAATATTAATGGCACAATACATTCAAGTGAAAGACAACAATTAATACAACCAATAACCCATCATGAATACCGCAACTTCAACTAGATATATATGGTCACAATAGCAAATATAGCAGCCTGAGGAAGTGGGCCCTTTGACCCATGGAATGTGTAGCTCTGGTCGGAGGTGGTAGGCAGTCTTTCACATTTATTGGAATATTTATTCTTGCACTTGCACTTTAGTTCATTTTGGGATGGATAGTGATTTAGGGCCTTATTCATGAAGGGATAGCGCCAGGTAGTGCCTTGTAAGTGGCAGGTAGCGGCAGGTGAACCCCGGATATGGCATGCAATTACACATTTATGAAGGCGATTCTGGTGAGCGACTGGAACAACGGCATGTAGAGTCCGATTCATCATTATCCCAGGCTCAGTGTACAGCTCCGGCGTTCAGCCTTGCAGAGCGCCACATCTTACCTCTCGCTACCTGGCGCTCTTCCATACATTTCTATGGATGATCCATTTTTGCTTTATGGCGATTAATGAATAATATAGCAAGTATTGATTACATTATTTTTACATTATTTATGTATTTATTAATGTTATTGATTGACTCTCCCCTCTGTAGTTTTGCGAGTGGCACCCATTTTTTTGTTTCATTTTTGCTTTTTGTTGTGGTGTTTGTGCAGGCTAAGGGCCAGTTAACATTGCAGAGAAAGATGCTGTCACCAGCATTTCACCTACCTGGTATTATGTGACTGATGAGGACAAGGGGTCAACAGCATCCACTGGAGTTGACTCCAGCAAAAAATAACCAAGTTCAAAATCAAAGGGGCTTCAAGGGAAGTCTGGTACAGACTAAGACAAAGAGCCCATATCTACTCCCTTTATAAACCTAATTGTGTACCCAGCTGCAGATTTGAGCTGCAGGAGAACTCTGGGTTAAGGAACCGCAAGTCTGGCCTAAGCAGGACACATATGTTCAATGCTAAGTAGTCAGGTGTGAAGCAATTCAGTTCATAAATAAAAAAAGGTAGTAAGCCAAGTCACAGTCACACACTGAAGTGGATAGTAGGGCAAAGTGGAAAGAGTTGAACACAGATGTCAGGCTTGAGTTGTCCACTGAAGTGGGCAGTAATTGGAGTCTAAGCCTTACACAGAAGCTAGAGAAGGATGGAGGTCAAAAGTTAACCAGGTAGGTGAATGCACAAGCATCAGCATGGACAAGAGCAGATGAGGGTTTACCTGGTGTATGCCTCCAATTCCGACACCAAGGTCACTGAGAGAATATGGATGTATCAATGATCACTGAATTGACCACAATTGCTCTGCTGCACTTAAGTCTGTCTGGCTGAAGCTGGACTAGGAGGATTTCTGTGAAAGGTGTAATGACAGCCTATTGGAAAGAGTGGCATAGGTACCACCCCAGAGAAAACTGGCAGCAATAAACATTACAGTCTAGTAATGAGAAGTGGAAATGCAAGGAAGACTGCTAAACAGGGGGAGGCAGCAGCAGTGTGGATGCCAGACCAATAAGAAAAGCTTAAAGTGGTTCAAAACCCACACCCCAACGGCCCTGAAATCTATAAGGTTCCAGGACCGGGGCATCCAAAATGGGATGTCCCAATGTGTGAAACCCCCCAGGTTGCCCGATAACTCACCTTCTCCCCCGGTCCAACGCCTCATGCGCGAGCTGCGACCGCATCCCCATGACCATGCCAGGCATTTGTAAATGGCCATCGCGGGCAAGCTCCCTGGTAAAGGATAGCGGGGGATACAGCCTTAGGCGAGATATTAGACAAAGGTGCGAGAAAGGATCCGAGCGTGCTAATTGGACGAGAGGGCTGCGCATGTGCGGTAGGACCAGGGAAGGGTGAGTGAGATCAGGCGACGTGGGGGGTTTCACACAGCGGGCATCCCCAATTGGGGCAAGGACCAGAAACCAGGATAGTCAAAATCCTGTGTTTTGGTCCACTTTAAGTGCAGTATGATAGCCTAGCAGTTAGAAAAAGCAGCATTATAGATGTCAGGTCAGTGGAGAAAAATGTCACTTCCAAGGTGATACCCCAACACAGAGGAACAACAGTGGTCGCAATGAAGCTTGAAGAAAACAGCACCAAGGAGAAAACCTCCTAGTTGGATAAAGCAGCAGAACTAAAAACAAAATTGCAGAGAAAAAAAAAGCAGCAAGATGACAGACCAAGATCTGGGAGAAGCGAGAGTGACAGCTTGCCAAAACAAAGTAGAGTGGGTGAGATGACAGCAACGCAAGCCCAGAGGAAAATTTCCACACCAAAGTTATTTCTGTGCTCTAAATTACATTTAGAGTGCAAGTTTATGCTGTTATTCACTCCCTAAAGATTTATGTTTGCTTTATTATCCTTACATGGTATTACAGGAAAATTCTGGCTCTTGTTCACCTTGGAATGTTTGATTTCCCGCTGGATGGAACACACATGGTACATGTTGTGGGGTAAGGATTGTTTAAAATTAATCACCTTCAAAAAGGAAGACTCAAAGAGAAACATCGGGGGTGGTTAAAATCTCCCCCAACCCCCCCCCCCCCCCTCTGGTTTTATCCTTGGGCACTGACTTACTCACCTTGTTGGGGGATCCATCTCCTGGGTCCCTCGGAATCCTGGGCGACCTTCCGTGCCATTTTAAATCCCATCAGGCACAGCACAAGGCGCCCCATATCGCCTCTGTGTAGTGCCCATGGGATGCAATGGAGCCGCCCGAGGCAGATAAGTTAAAGGCTAAGCCTTTAACTTATCGAAGCCTTTAGTTAGATTTCTGGCCATTAACTCGATCTCTAATTATCTGTTTAGCCAACTAGACACCGTTCGTTGTCTTCAACTCAAAAACAGATCCTGCATTTTCTCCTTACACATGTGTGTAAGTGCAGGCCCTGACCATATTCCAGCCACAATACTGCAGCACTTAAAATATAAATATGTTGTGCTAAATGTTGTGCTAAAACACCATCCCCCCCAAGAACCAAATGATGGGCAAGTTGCAGAATCCCCCCATTACAGGCAGAGTGGCATTCTCCTTCCCATTCCCACAAGCAGTGTGGCATTCCCCCATCCCATTCCCATAGGCAGTGTGGCATTCCCCCCTCCCATTTCCATAGGCAGTGTGGCATTCCCCCCATCCCATACCTATAGGCAGTATGACCTCCCCCCTCCCATTGCCATAGGCAGTGTTGCATTCCCTATAGGCAGTGTGGCATTCTCCCCTCACATTCCCTATAGGCAGTGTGGCATTCTCCCCTCACATTCCCTATAGGCAGTGTGGCATTCTCCCCTCACATTCCTAAAGGCAGTGTGGCATTCCCCCCCTCACATTCCCATAGGCAGTGTGGCATTTCCCCCTCCCATTCCCCATAGGAAGTGTGGCATTCCCTATAAGTAAATCCACCTTTCCATCGTACCTGTGCTACTGGCCAGGCCACGACAGCCACAGGAGGCCAGAAGATGGAGGAAGAGCAGCAGGTGGGCAGACGGGGCAACCGATTCCTGCTCGCTGCCTCTGCCGCTCATGCATCCCCCACCGTCCTTGCTGCTTCCTCTCCGCGGCACTTACACACACAGAGCAAACACCTGGCTCCATACAGCAGGTGGGCGTAGCGATTGCTTGAGCATCGGCCACACCCACCCGCTTTACGGAGACGGGTGTTCTCTCTGTGTGCAGGCAGGAGTGTGCAAGAGTTTTCATTTTTCCTTTTTTTTGTTTTTTTCACATTCGCCCGATAAGACTCCCCAACATGTCCCCCCCCCACTTTCGGGGGAAAATAAGTGCTTATTATAGGGCAGAAAATATGGTAAGTCAAATTTCCTGCACAAGGTTGCTCTTTAAAGTAGATGATCACCTATTATATCATGAAAGCTGTTTACAGTGGAATGATATTTGGCTAACATAGGCATCTTAGGGGGCTTTTCACCTTCCCTACGTTCGCCCTGTGTGCAGGGAGAGGGAGAAACTGCAGCAAATGGAACCAAACTTCAAGCGGCGAGCACCAATGACAACTGACTTTACCAGGCATTTTGCTGTGTTTGTGCGGCCATTCGCTGCTAAAAAATAGTGGTATTTACTTTGAAAAATGGTTGGGTGAACACCAGCGAACTGCTGCGGTGTATTTGTTTTATAGATAACATGAAATTATGATGAAAACACACAGCATATGTCGGTATTGGAGGGGTTTCAGATGATATGTGGGGTGTCTTGGGAGCGAAAAATAAGTTAAAGACGCTAAAAAGACCTAAAGACACTACCTTGTCGAAAATAACATTGATTTCTATGGTGTTCGCCTCTAAAAGCTGGTAATCAGAAAAGGAGTTTGCCAGCATTATCCTAGCAAAACTAAACTGCAAGTATATACTGAAAATATGGACATAGGGTGAATATGCCTCATTTGGATCAGTAAATGCGGCTAACACACTTGTAAGCGCGAATGAGCAGCTAAAGGGCAGCAAAACATTTCGTAAATTACCCCCTTAGTGTATTAAATAATGGGAATAGTGTGGAGCTATTGCTGTTTAGATGTGTTCCTCTTAGCAAGGGCCTAAAAAGTTGTCTCTGGGCCTGCTGGTGCCTAACGGTTGATCCATCCCCAGTAAGGGACCATGAATAGGTCACATGAAGGGTTGTACTTGACATTGACCATGAATTTGCCTACTTAGACATACAAGGAGACACTCTATTAGGTCCTGCTATTCCCAGTGCGATATGCGGTGTGTTGACCTCTCCTTGGCTAACCACAAGGTGTACATTTCAAGCAAGTATGGCAATGCAGTCTACCTATACAGCTATATAATGAATAGACTTTGTGCATAATTCATATCAGGGGCAGACTGGCCATAGGGAGACCCAGGACAATACCCGGTGGGGCGCACTGCTTTGGGGCCAGTTGGGCTGCTGCCACATTCAATCCCTGCCTCCGAAATCTCCCTCTCAGCATTCTGTACCCACAAGCCAAGGAACACCCCAATGCTATAACCCTGGCATCATGATTGGGGGAGGCTCAGCAGGGATGTCTCGGGCTGGCCAAGAGCTGGTAAAATCCAGTCTGCCACTGATTCATATTGTTGGAAAGTTGTCAGCAATAAACAAGCACATATACAGTTGTTTATGTCTCATATAGTGACAGGTTCACTTGTTAAATTACCATGGGGAGAACTAGGACTGTAGTACTTTGGGGCAAGTTAGGCCTCTGCTTTTTATGGCCTTGCTGGACCCTAAAACCGCCCAGCCAAGAAACCCCAGCTGCTATTCTGCTTCCCCATGCTATAACAACATGATTATGGCTGTGGGAAGAGAGAGGAATACACCCCCAGGTTCATTATCTGCCCCTGTAAAGCCTTAGTACCATCAATTTAAAGGTACCCATTGCTACCCTCTTTCATAATCGGTCTCTGTTTCATTATCTGCCCCTATAATACTAAAGCTATAGTACCATCAATTTAAAACTTCCCATTATTACCCCCCCCTTCCATAATCAGGCTCTGTTTTATTATCTGCCTCTATAATACTAAAACCTTAGTACCATCAATTTAAAAGTGCCCATTACTACTCCCCCTTCTATAATCAGTTTCTGTTTCATTATCTGCCCCTATAATACTAAAGCCTTAGTACCATCAATTTAAAAGTGCCCATTACTACCCTTCTTCCATAATCGGTCTCTAAAATGCTATAGCCTCGGCTGTGGAACATACTCATTGACTGTCCAGGAAGCACAATGGGGGACGAGCAGGAATGCAGTGGGTTGTTCATGGGCTATGCTCAAGCCCGGGCAGAGTGGTGGCCCCAGTCTACCCCTGGATATAAGTAATTCTAGTTCTCATATAAAAATCATATTTTTAAGGTTTGCGGAGTGTCTATGGAATGTGAACATTGAGGACAGAGCTCCAGTGTATGTCACAATTCATTTGGTTTCTGAATAATGCCAAAATTCAGACAGTCAACGGTGAATTTAACAAAATAAAATTGGATTTGAACAGGTTATAAGAGACGAGCAGATTCCCTAAAGCAACTTCTATCAGAACCTTAATTCAATTACCTCTTTGGAATGTATGGTGAGGAAAGTAACAAGAGGACTGTCCTCCGAGCTAGATGAATGCTGTGCATTTAACCGCAGAATAAATGTACAAGAAAAATAGATTCCTTGCCGCCCCATGCCTGTCAGTTCCATTGATGTAAAACATGAGGATGTTTCAATTATACTCCATGTGAGTTTATTGCGATCCTCTCAATACGACCTTGTGGGCAGAGATTAAAGAAACTGGATGGAGGAGATGCAGATGCCAAGAGCTAGGATTACCCTAATGAATTTAACTCTAGAAATAGAGACATTCTTCCTTGAGTCCAAGGACAAGATTAATCCCCCAGTTTTACATCTTTACAAAGCCTGGTGGGGCCAAAGTCATCAAACAGACCCACTAAGTATCAGTGACCCTTGTGAGGGACATTATTTTGGTTGAAACATTGGTAGATCTCTTTTATTATATTTTAAACTATGGAAGCTGGATTAATCCTGTATGAGGTTTTAATAGGTTTGTTAACCT
This sequence comes from Gastrophryne carolinensis, assembly GCA_027917425.1. NCBI lineage: Eukaryota > Metazoa > Chordata > Amphibia > Anura > Microhylidae > Gastrophryne > Gastrophryne carolinensis. The sequence goes on along the minus strand of CM051241.1, from coordinate 133,090,424 downwards.
TTGATTAAGAAATCTGCCAACACTCCATGTTCCTCGCTGTCCTCCAGGACTGGACTTTTTTATGAAGTTTTTAAGACAGCACTGCAATTTCTCTTTGTAATGGGAAACCAAAACAAAGTCGCAAGCCACTATGTGGAGAGATCCATGTTAGGCTTAATATAGGGGAGCTAATGAGACCAAAAAACCCTCTATTCAAATGTAAAGGAAAATAGGAACCTTCCTAAAATAGTAAGTATTTGCTAGTACCCAACACACGAGATCAGGGGCCGCGCACAGTGCTTGATAGGATGCAAGATGGCGCCGCCCATCAGAAGGTCGCCTAGAAACCGAGGGACCCAGAAGATGGATCCCTTGGACAGGTGAATAAATAACACCCTAACGTAAAACCGATCGGTGAAGATTGGTTTAACCTCCCCCGTTGTTCCTCTTTAAGACTGATGATCACATTAAAATGCTAGAAAATAAAGGGAAGATAATGTTTGAGACTAGACCTTGAATCTGAGCATCATTAGAATTCACCCGGGAAGGGGGGGGGGGCTGCAACTGTTATACTAGAAATCTGTGAAATTTGTCACTCGTGCCATTCCAATCCCTCAGCAGGTGAATGTATTCGTATCAATTTCTGGATTTATATGCATAAGAGCTTCCCTGGATTACTGGATTTATATCTTAAGTCGGATTGCCATGCACAGTACTTTAAAATAAATCTTATTGGGTTTAGCTAGATAAAAATCAACATAACAATAGATAATAGTACAATACTTTATATGGCACAACTTTAACACACAGGGGCCTACACCTATAGAAGACACAGGTTTCCTTCCTTTTTTATGGACCCTCCCTCTTCCAGCATGTACTGGAAGTCTTGTTTACATTTTTGTTGTTTCTACAACACAGGATAAGTATTTTATGACGATAATAGAGTATTGTAATCGGAAGGTATAGGATTGCTATGACGGTTGTGCGCCAAGTCGCGCTCGGGCTTCCTCCTGATTCATGGTCGGCAAAATTTACGACGGAAATTTTACAGCGGAAATTTGCGCCAAAGTGGAAACTTAAGCGGAAATTTAAGTGCAAATTGGCCACTGATTAATGTTGTGTTTACAGGGCAGAACAGCAGACGTAAATGCATCAATTTCTAAAGTGATTTTCCTCTAGCAAAAAGCTGTAGGAGACTGACGACTGACGACAGGTTTATAGCATTCTTAAAATACATGCCAGCAGCATCTGGCATGTTTTTTAGCAATGAAAGTGTTAGATGGAAGTTTGGTTTCATAATTTATTTTTATTATTTGTTTTTTGTGCTCAAAAATGTTAAGAAAGTTTGCAAAGTTGACAAATCTGAAAAAAACACCAATAAGGGCCACAAAAGTTAAGACAAAAAGCAAACCATTAGTAGTACATATATTAAACACTTACACGTAAAATAAACAGGGCAGGGAGGGAGGGGTTAAAAACAACATCTGGGACAAAACATTTGGAAGAACAACACTGGAGGTGACCTGGAATCAGGATATCCCCTAAAAAACAACACCTAAAATTAAGAAGAAATAAGCGCCTATACGTAGACGACATCTAAATATTTCTCCCCTTTCTTTAACTTTTTGATATTGCAAATTTGTCTCTCCAGCTTTTGTGTTTTAGGGGAATTTCTATTGTCCATTTCGGAGTGTATTCCCTGGGAGGCCAGAGGGAGCCCAGATTTTACCTACCCTACTCTACCCTAATGGCAGCAACCACCGATGCTATGCTACATGTGGTTCTCATCAAGCTCTTCCTCCTCCCTGAACAGGCTGGCGAAGCTCATGTCTCTGTCTTGCCTATTGTCTGCCTCTCTCGTGCACTGCTGGCCCCACCCACCGCCCACCTCACCCTTCCGATGTGAGGCTTGTGGAGATGCTGTGGCCTCCTGGCCCCAGCCACCACCCACCTCTCCCTTCCGTGGCCTTCCAGCCTCACCCACTGCCCACCTCACCCTTCCGATGTGAGGCATGTGGGGCTGCTGTGGCCTTCCAGCCCCACCCACCACCTGCCTCTCCCTTCTAATGTGAGGCATGTGGAGCTGCTGTGGCATTCCAGCCTCACCCACCGCCCACCTCTCCCTTCCTATGTGAGGTATGTGGGGCTGCTGTGGCCTTCCAGCCTCACCCACCGCCCACCTCTCCCTTTCGATGTGAGGCATGTGGGGCTGTTGTGGCCTTCCAGCCTCACCCACTGCCCAACTCTCCCTTCCGATGTGAGGCATGTGGGGCTACTGTGGCCTTCCAGCTTCACCCACTGTCTACCTCTCCCTTCCGATGTGAGGCATGTGGGGCTGCTGTGTCCTTCCAGCACCACCCACTGCCCACCTCTTCCTTCTGATGTGAGGCATGTGGGGCTGTTGTGGCCTTCCAGCACCACCCACCTCTCCCTTCTGATGTGAGGCATGTGGGGCTGTTGTGTCCTTCCAGCCTCACCCACTGCCCACCTCTCCCTTCTGATGTGAGGCATGTGGGGCTGTTGGGGCCTTCCAGCACCACCCATCACCGGCCCCTCCATTCTGATGTGAGGCATGTGGAGCTGCTGTAGCCTTCTGGCCTCACCCACCGCTCACCTCTCCCTTCCGATTTGAGGCATGTGGAGCTGCTGTGGCCTTCCAGCCTCACCCACTGCCCACTTCTCCCTTCTGATGTGTGGCATGTGGGGCTGTTGGGGCCTTCCAGCACCACCCATCACCGGCCCCTCCATTCTGATGTGAGGCATGTGGAGCTGCTGTAGCCTCCAGCCTCACCCACTGCCCACCTCTCCCTTCCGATGTGAGGCATGTGGAGATGCTGTGGCCTTCCAGCTTCACCCACCTCTCAATTCCGATGTGAGGCATGTGGGGCTGTTGTGGCCTTCCAGGTTCACCCACCTCTCCCTTCCGATGTGAGGCATGGGGGGCTGTTGTGGCCTTCCAGCCTCACCCACCACCCACCTCTCCCTTCTGATGTGAGGCATGGGGGGTTGTTGTGGCCTTCCAGCTTCACCCACCACCCACCTCTCCCTTTTGATGTGAGGCATGTGGGGCTGCTGTTGCCTTCCAGCTTCACCCACCGCCTGTCTCTCACTTCCGATGTGAGGCATGTGGGCCCAGGAGATCGGGGGGGGGGGGGGGGGGCATCGCCGTTGCTTCTCCACCTTATGTAAAATATTTGTGCTCATTTGCAGGGGTGTAACTATAGGGGGGTGGGACTAGGGCCCAGGAGGTCAGGGAGGCCCCATCATTGTTCCCTCTTCACTTTATTTGTCATATTTGTGCTCACTTGGCATCATTTAGAGAAAGGAAATACCATATTTCTCTGCTGTATCAGTCTTTAAGCTGACCAAATGTGGCACTGGGGTGTATGAGACTCCAGGGCCGCCTGATCACCTCTACCGGGCGGCATTCTGATTTGGAATGACCCGCTGTCTGAAACCCCCCTGTTATGCTCACCTCTCCAATGAGCCTACGGAGCATGCGCGTCCGGCGCCAGCATTACTCGCATCCTTTTCTGGATGTGCGCGGCCAGGCCCACTGTAACTGAATGGCTGTACATGGCAGCGCAAAGCCCGAAGGATGTGAGTGATGCTGGGCAGCAATTATGTGTGCAGCTGGGATTCCATTCGGCTTCTCCAGATGCATGTCGATATGCGGCCGGAGAAGCTGATTGGATGAGAGCCACACCTGCGTTGTAGTCTTATGGAACGCGGACAGGCTGATTCATTACTAGTGCCAGGTAACGGCAGATGAGCGTCTGTACAGCGGCGCTAAGAGCGACTGCTAGTGGTCGCTTTGATCGGCCATGAGTCGCCATTACAGAGCGCCTCAGTCGCTGTAGTAACATGGCCGGCATTGATGAATTTGATGTGTCAGTCGCTATAACACCAGTACAGCACTATATGGGAGGGAATGGTAGCGACTGGTCAGTGTGAGCGACTCAAACCATATTCATCAAAAAAACAGCCTCACACAGCACAGCGGAAAGATAACATGCATTAGAGAATTTACAATAGAAACTACACATAAATATATGTAACAGCGCCATCTACTGTCATAAATAAAAACTGCATTATCCTAGCAATATAGATGCATATCACATGCAGAGCCAAGCTGTAAGCTGTTGCACAGTATCTCCTACATTTACACCTTCCCAACATCCCCTCTCTATTCATCCTCTTTCTATTTTCCTCTTCTTTCCACATTTCCTACTTAACTCAATATACCTTCCTTTCTCCAAATTTCCTCAGTCTAAATTTTCATACACCTTCCCTGCTGTCTTCCTTTACAATCCCATCTTTTTTTATCTCGTCCCATCTATTCACCTTTTTTCGCACATCCTCCTTCTTTACATCTTTTAACCTTTCTTCAATCTTTACCTCTTTTTCAACATTCACCCCTTTTCTTTCTCTTCCACATTATTTACCTACCTCTCTTTTTCGTATTCTCTTTTCCCCATTTTCTTTTTATGTCTCTTTTCATTTACATCCTTACCTTCTCATTCTTTATAAACATTTTCTCCATATCTCTCTCTTTCCCAAATTCCCTCCCACTCTTTTAAACCTTCATTCTGTGTCTTTCTGTACATTTTTCTGGTCTCCTTTTTTTAAACTTTCTATCCATCTTTAGCTCTTTTTTCCTTTATTATTCCACATTAACTACTTCTTTACCTCATTCCACCTTTCTTCAGTCTTTCCCTCTTTTTCACATTCCCTCTTTCTTTCTTTTTCTTCCACATTATCTCTCACATTACCTCACTTATTAAAGTTCTCTTACTCTCTCACGCTTTTCCTCATTTTATTTTTTAGTCCATCTTCATTTACTGCCATGCCTTTGAATTCTCCTAAATTCATATACTTCTTTATTTTAATTATCTTCATCTCATTCTATTTTCACATTCCTGTTGTGTCTTTCTTTAACTCTTTTCTCTGCCCAGCTTTCTTTCCATCTTACTCTATTCATCTTTTTTTCTTTTCCTCTATTTACATACCCCTAATTTACCTTTTTAGGCCTTTCTTTAGTCGTCTCCTCTTTTCCACATTCCTCCGTATTTTTTCCTTCTCTTCACTGTAATTTCTATTTCTCACTCATTTCCATATTCCTCCTCTCTCTCTCTCTCTCTTTCTCTCTCTCTTTCCTTCATTGTCTTTTTTCTCTCCTTTTACATTTCTGCTTTCTCATTATCTTCATACATTCTCTCATATACCTCAATTTCCAAATCCCCTCCATCCCATTTTTTAATTACCATATTCTGATGTTGTTCTTTACACTTCTCTATATTTCTTCCTTCTTTACACCTTTCTTTAGTCTTCCACTCTTTTCCACATTCCTCTCTTCTTTTATTCTCCTCCACATTACCTCTATCTGTCTCTTTTCCATATTCCCTGTTTTCACTTCTCTCTTTTACTCCTCTAACAGTCTCTTTTTCTACTCTAGCTTTCTCTCTTTTACTCTTCTAAATTTCTCTCTTTTGCTCCTCTAACTGTGACTCTTTTTCTCCTCTAACTTTCTCTCTTTTTCTCCATAAACTTTCTCTCTTTTTCTCCATTAACGTTCTCTCTTTTTCTCCACCACCTTTCTCTCTTTTTCTCCTCTAACTTTCTCTCTTTTCTACTTTAACTTTCTCCCTTTTTCTCCATTAACTTTCTCTCTTTTTCTCCATTAACTTTCTCTCTTTTACTCCTCGCTTTTACTCCATTGACTTTCTCTCTTTTACTCCTCTCTTTTTCACCATTTTCTGATGTTGTTCTTTACATCTCTTTATATTTCTTCCTTCTTTACAGCTTTTTTAATCTTCCACTCTTTTCTACATTCCTTTCTTCTTTCATTCTCCTCCACATTACCTCTATCTGTTTCTTTTCCATAATCCCTGCTTTCTCTTTCATTTTTGTGTCGATCTGTTTTATTTTTTAATTTTCCCGCTCGCGTATGAGTGTACGCGTGATTCTAAGCATGCATCGCAAGCCTTCAGTAAAGTCTTCGTCCGTTCGTATGCCAACGAGAAGGTCATTTTCCAGCTTTCGTTTTCCATTTATGTTACTCATAAAACAACGTAGGCTTTCGTTTTTGTCCTTTTTCCATCGTCTCCTCGAACGAATCCTTTACGTTTCTGTTAGATTCAGATTTCCTATTTCTATAAATAATCGTCCAGAGACTCCAGACAAAAATCGTTACGACCTTACGCCCTGCGCACTACAAACTTAACTCATTAATGTGCTCGTCTACATATTTGGTTCACTCACTTCTGCTACAATATTTAGCTAATGCCCTTATTCATCAAGCGATAGCGCCAGGTAGTGTCTGACGAGCGCCAGGTAGCGGCAGCTAACGGCGACTACCGACTCAAGTACGCCCGCGGCGGTCACAATGACGCATTTATCAAGCAAAATGAGGCTAGCGCCGGCGAGAGCGACGGCTAGCGCGGCATTCATCATGAAGCCGCCTGGACCGAACAGCGCCGCTGCAAATTCCCTCACAGCGCCAGGTATGAGCTGTCGCTCCCTGGCGATGTCCAATGCATTTCAATGGAGCAAGCTATAATTAATCATAATTAATTGGTATTATTTTTTTAAATTTTTTTTTTAATGTCAAAAAATCGGAGAACACTTCTGCAATGTTAGGATTTATTTTTAAGTCAAAAAAAAAAAAAAAAAAAAAATGTGCAGAATTGATCTAACAGGTCTGAGATTAATGTATTCATATAACAAAATGATTCTAAAAACATGTATAATGTTACATTAAAAAAATATGGTTGTTTAGGGGTTAAAAACTAGTTAATACAGATCGCCGCCAGCGCTCTGGGGTTTAAACAAGGAATGGACAGCGACAGCACATTCGGAGCGTGATTTTTTGATGAATATGAAGCTAGCCGTTCGCTCTGGCCATTCGTTGTCAGGCGCTCACATACAACGCTGGACCTGTGAAACAGCGACCCCCCAGCCCGTATTCAACATTACCGCACACCGACTGAGTCGCTGTCATCAAGCTAACGCCGGCCAAGCACAGCGAATACTGGCTGGCGCTGAAAAAATCACGCTACCTGGCGCTATTGATGAATCGGCCTCCCCATCTCTTCGCGGTCTCATTCTTCTTCCATTTCCCACCCCTAAAACTTACCTAAATCACTTCGCGGTCAGGCGAATCTTCATATATAAATTTTGTTTTTTGCATTTGTTTTGTGGTAACCAACCCTTCATGAATGTATTTATAAAAGGATTTTTTTTTATATTTTATATGGCATTTTTATATTGCCTTTTTTTGGTAATTTTTTTTTTTTTAAATAGAACAACTTTGAATATTATTTTTTTTTTTGGGGGGGGGGGGTAAAATGTGTATATAAAATTTACAAACTTAAAAAAAAAAATAAATAACATGTTTAAAACTATATACACAGCAATGGCAGGCCCCAGAACATTATTCTTCATCTGCGGAACCGGCCAGCCCGCTCCCACCATGCCGGCATTTTTTTTTTTTTAATTTCAGGAAAAATTAGATCGGCACGAACCACAAAATATTCGGGTTCGTGCCGAATCGAATATTTCCTGAAATTCGGAGCGAATTCCGGTTCGTCCGAACCGTTTCGCTCATCTCTAGTTGTAATCCAGCTCATCAATGGATTTTTGTGTGTTTACTTGCCTTTTACTTTAAAACCCAGCCCAGCATCCAGCCTCTGCAAGTGTGGAAGCCTCCTCCAGTTTGACCACGCCGTCTACTTCCGTGCTGCCTAGGGACCAGGAACAGATATATAGGGTAAGTGGACTTTGATGAAACTGCTGATGCATGTGAATGCACATGACTATTTTGCATGACAAATATATTTAGGGCCCAAACTGAAACATTTTTTTCATTTTTTTCCCAACAGACACACACACTGATGGATGAAATCCAGGAGATGGAGGAGGGTGCCAGCTTGATGGGACCTTCAGAACTGACCCCCCTGGAACCTAATCTGCCACTGTCCCAGCATGCTACTGCACCAAATCCTCTGCAGCAGAGTGAAGCTGGACCCATGCTGCCAGCCCATCGTGGGCAGCAGGCTGAGACTGAGCCTACAGTCCCCAGTGGTAGCTCTGCTGCAGAGGTTTTGCCGAGCACATCTGGGACTCTTGCTCGCCCTAGAGGTCCAGCATCTGCAGGTGCTCAAACCTGGGTAATAGGTAGACGTAGTCAACAACGTAGACCTGTTTCTTAGGGGAGACGCGTGCCGATCCTGGAGTCAGCGTGGCGCCATGACAGCCGTTACTTTCAGCAGGTGACTCAAAGAACCACAGAGCAGCTTACTGCACAATTAGAGACATTCAATAATACATTCACCAACATGCTGACTGAATTTAGGACGAGCAACAGCCAGATGTCTGATCAAATGGCCAACTTAAGCACACAGATGGCAGGACAAATGGCCACCTTAAATAATAACTTCACTGCCATGCTCAAGGAATTTAGAACAAGCAATAGACAGATGCTGAAACATCTGCCACATATGCCCAGGTGTTGGGACACCTCCAAGGCCTACCACCAAGGTTTTATGGCCAACATCCATATTAACACCTATTTGACCTGTATCTGTATCTCCACATCTTTCCTCTACATCCCAACTGTATTGACCTGTCTGGTGAGCGCTACCAAGATTGCCTTTTTTATGGCTTTGCTGGTTTGATTTTGAATGTCGCCCATATAGCTCATTAGAGTGCTGACATACCCCACTAGCCAATGCCTGAGCTAAAGCCTCACTGAAGCTGCCGCTCAAGCTGGCACGCTGCAGGCTTGGACCTAATGAAATTGTGGCTGGCTCATCCTGTTTGTTGGCAAGATTGGGGGACATTCTTGGCTGTGAAACTACTACATTTGACCATGGCAAAGATTGGACTGGACTGGCATTAGGACTGGGGGTTATTGTTTGGGTGGCCCACTAACTTACAGGCGTGGATGTGGCATAGGTATGGCTGCTTTCCACCTGTGCCTGTGGCAAATGTGGCCAAGCAGGAGAGGGTGTGTATGTAGCCCTATGTATTCCTGGCCAAATATTTCCCTGCAAATGGTTGCTCCCTATGTATGTTTTACTTTTCAACTCCTGGATGTGGCCAATTGCTAGGTGCCATGAGTCTGCACCAATGTATATTTCTGTTTTACTATGTATGTACATGAAGTCCGCGAGTGCCCTTCAACTCTTTTTCAAATTTTCATATTTCAATAAAATATATTGAATGTGACTTTAGCTGTTGTTGACTAAGTTGATGCATTAATGTTTGTGTTATTTTAAGATTAATGAAGGTTTTTCCCAACAAACATGCGAAAATAAACTGCATGAGGCTCAAATAAGGTGTCAAATATTTAATAATTAAGTCATCACTTTTTGGTAAAATAAAGACAAAGGCCTTCACAAAGCCAAATCATATTGCAAATAACCAAATAACAGCAACAAACCAAGAAAACAAATTTTAAACAAAATAGGTGGCAATGACATTGGCCCGCACTGCTTGGCCAGAGGCACTAGGTGTGCCAGTGTAATGGTCATCTGCCTCCTGGCTGGGTGGTGAGGGGGGCAGGTCCACATACCGGGGGACACGCTGCATGATGGCAAAGTTATGCAGAACACAACAGGCCAGTATTATGTTGATGACCTTGTTGGGGTCATATTGGAGTGCCCCCCCCCGGTATGGTCCAAACAACGGAAGCGGGTTTTGAGCAGCCCAAATGCCCTCTCTACAACGGCCCGGGTCTTTTGGTGTGACCAATTGTAGGCCTCCTGTGCCTCATTCTGGCCGAAGGACGGGCATCAGGAGCCAGGGAAGAAGCGGATAGCCGGAACTCTCTGAAAGAATAAGAAAATACTTACATTAATTACACATTCAAAACAACAATATTGTTTAAAGTGGTCGTTCAGTCTGATTAATAGCCTATCTTATATGTTACCCACACGCTGCACATACAGATTGCTCTAAAAAAAATTAAAAAAAAAATCTACTGCATGTTATGAGCCTTTAAACATCCAAGATGGTGGCTCAGGTAATATCAGACAGCCTGCAAACAGAAAGTGGCTTCTAACTGTGCTGCTCTGCATTCTGGGATTTCTGACCTTTCCCGGAACCCAGCTCTGCTCTGTCTGAGCAAAGCACAGCTCTAACCCGCACCTTGCACTTTATCCCGCCCTCCTCTCCTCAGTAAGTGTGATGCATCTGACCAAAGGTGGCGCCGCCCCTATCCTAAAGTCATGAACAGAGTTGCAGCCCGGTGGGGGAAAGAATAATAAGTTAATAAAAACTAGAAATATATTAGGTGGAAATGCTGTGAAATCAGTTTTTAATGGTTGGTGCTTTTCTAACAATCATGGTGAAGGTCTGGTTTAACATGTCATCAAGGGGAAAAACCAGCCATAGGTTAAGACATGGCTCATCAACTATATTTATAGGCATACAGTGAAAAGAGAATGTCGTAATTTGAGGAAACTTACCAAGGAGCCATCCACCTGATAATTCTCCAGACTCAAATCGGCGGAATAATCCTGAGCTCTGCAAGATGTAAGCGTCATGGGATGAGCCTGGATACCTGGCGAGAACACTAAGGAACTGCATGTCCGGGGCCACCACTGCTTGGACAAAGAAAAAAAAATTAAGCAATACAAGGTAAACTACTCAAACACTCCTAACACCCTCCAAAAAACATGTAGGACAACCCAAATACCAGTAACTAAGTACATAAGTATTTTTAATAACCAAATTTATATGTATGTGGGTGAAAATAAAGATTAACATTGTAATCGGTAATTAAGGTCCGCATTAAAATGTTTTGGTAAGGCCTACGTTTTAAACATTGATGAAGGTATACATTGTAAACTGTTTCACAGGGACACTTTACAAGGAGGGATTCACGTATACATTGTAAACTGTTTCACAGGGACACTTTACAAGGAGGGATAAATAGATAGTTACAATACAGTTTGCATAAACTATATAACAAAATGACCTATTTAACTTACCTATAGATGTACTCGTCGGCTGCTGGAGGGACCAATGCAACGTGGGCGCAATCAATCGCTCCCATGACGTTGGGCATGTCGGCGATATTATAAAAACCCAACTTAAGCGCGTTCCAGGCTACCATGTCGTCCGAAAATGAAATATATTTCGGACTAATGGTAGCCATGCCAGCCAAAAACTTGGATAGCGAGCGGCTCAGCGTAGGCTGGGACATCCCCACGGAGAGGGCACCCAGCCTCTGGAACGAGCCGTTCACCAAAAATTGCAGGCAGCCAAGCATCTTGGTCATACCTGAAATTGCTTGCCCCTTCCTTGTGGTGCAGGCTAACCATGGCCGCAGCTCGCTATACAATTTATGGAGGGAAGCACGATTATGTCGGGTCAGCTCAAACAACTGAACGTCATGCATGCGATCGATATACATGCGTCGCCGGTGCAATCTGGCCTCGGCCCTGCTGACACATGCAATGCCCTGGAGCTGAAGGCGCTGATATTCCTCCACAAAGCCGCAAAACATGGTCAAAAGCAAGCAAGCCAAGTGCAAAATGGTCCCGTAAGTGGATCGCAAATGAAACCGTGGCAATCAGCTCTCTGAATGAGACGCAAGCCCATCCCTATAACGTAAGTTATCTGAACGAACTAAAAATATCAGATTTTGATGGGAAAATGATCCGAACTACCACAAATGATCCAATTTAGTTCCGTCTATCGAAAGTGCATATACGCATTAGCGGGAACGAACATATGCATGGAAAAACGAACGAAGAAAACAAAAAAAAGGCCAAACAGACACAAAAACATACACAGACACATACGAAAATCCAGACGTATCTGTCTCTGAATCGAGTCTTTTCTCAAACTTTCTCTCTTTTCTCCTCTAACTTTCCCTCATTTTCTCCTCTAACTTTCTCTCTTTTTCCACTAACTTTCTTTCTTTTATCTCTCTAACTTTCTACCTTTTTTCATTAACTTTCTCTCTTTTCCTCCTCTAACTTTCTCTCTTTTCCTCCTCTAACTTTATCTCTTTTCCTCCTCTAACTTTCTCGCTTTTTTCTGTATTCCGCATTTACATTTCTGGTTTGGACTCCCTTCATCATTTTCTTTTGCCACTTTCTCTTGGTCCATCATCTCCTGTGTTCTCTCACTTATCTCTATTTTGTTATGTGATTTCTCCTTTTTCTCCCTTTTTCCATTAACTTTCTCTCTGTCTCCTCTAACTTTCTCTCTTTTTCTCCTCTAACTTTCTCTTTCTCTCTGTCTCCGCTTACTTTATCTCTTTTTCTCCTCTAACTTTCTCTCTTTTTTCTGTATTCCGCATTTACATTTCTGGTTTGGACTCCCTTCCTCATTTTCTTTTGCCACTTTCTCTCGGTCCATCGTCTCCTGTTTTCTTTCCATCTATCTCTATGTTGTTATGTGAGTGTAGATGTACTGCGTAAGTGTGTGTATTGTGGGTCTCCTAACCTAAGGCCGGTCCTGATCACCCCGCTCACTGTCCAATAGCTGAGCTGTATTAAATTTAGAACACGCGGCTACGGCTGGAATGCAGCTTATGTCAGTGATTGTAGGAAGATTTCTGTCGGGCCAGAAGGTGTCCTACTTTCCCATCCCCTAATGTTGGCGGATATGCTTACACAGCTGTATTTAACCTTCGGAATCTCTCCAAATACTGATGATGGGGGAGGGGGGTTGCTGGTGTAAATATACTGAATTCAGAGGAGTACTATGTACTATTCAGCATTACAAGCACATTGCTAGTGCGCTTTATTAAAGAGGAACATTGGGGGAGGTTAAAGTGGAACAAAATCCAGAATTTTGACTATCCTGTGTTTTGGTCCATGCCCTGCTGTGTGAAACCCCTCAGGTAATGCGAACAAACTCACCTCTTCCCAGTCCTACGACACATGCTCGGCCGCTCGGGCAATCAGCACGCTCAGATCCGCTCAAGCCCCTTCGTCCAGGAGCTTTTTCGAAGATCCAAAGACCCTGCCGGCCGCGTCCCCCGCTACCCTCTAACACGGAGTGTGCACACGCTGGCCATTCACAAATGCCTGGAGCAGGCACGCGCCCTGTTAAAGAGCCAGCAGGGATGCAGATGCTGCTCACGCATGCGCCGTTGGACAGGGAATAAAGGCGAGTTTTCAGGCGACCTGGAGGGTTTCACACAGCGGGGAACACCCGATCAGGGTGCCCTGGGGGGAGCGAGTATGCCTGCCCTGGAGTCTCCAGGGTGGATTTTGATCCTCCTTAAAACCTGCCCCCCCCCTTCTGGTTTTACCTTTGGGCAATTTTTACTCACCTCGCCAGGGCATCTATCTTTTGGGTCCCTCAGATTCCGGGCAACCTTCTGATGTGTGGTGCCATCTTGCAGCCCATCAGGCACATGCAGCACCCGATCTCACGCCTGTGCAGTGCCCATGAATTCATGCCTACCAACTTTTCAGGGTGGGAAAGAGGGACATTGTTAAATTAGGCCACGCCCCCTCATTGAGGGATGGACAGGAGATAGGCTGTAACAGTTACAACACTATAAACACTTTATATAGGCAAATTAATTATTTATTGATGCAGATCTGTTACACCTCAAAGAGGGACAAATGAGAACAATGAGGGAAAGGGGGACATGGACAGTCCATCCAAATCAGGGACACTTGGGAGGTATGATGAATGGGATGCAATGGAGCCGCCCGAAATCCCGTGAGACTTCACTGAGCGTCGCGGGACTTTGAAAAGCCGCGCTGTCACTTACAGATGGTTAAGCCAATCGGGGAGGGGGGGTTGGGGCAGGGAAGGGAAGAGGCCCTGAAGCAGCTGGATGTCACCGCGGCAGGCAGCGGCGACATCCAAAAGGTAAGTAGGGGCCAATTGAGGGGGGAACCGGACCATTTTTATTTTAGGTCCATTATTCCTCTTTAATGTCACTGTGACACCTTCTAGACCTATAGTACCAATAGCAGATCATCCTGAGGACTGTCTACAGGGAGGACTGGGAGAATTTCGGGTGGACCACACTGATTTGCGGTTAACTGTACTGGATGTCACCTGCTTCTTAAAGTGGAACCAAACCCTGGCTTTCCCCAGGATTGGGAATCGTGATTCCCCCGCTGTGTGAAACCCCCCAGGTTGCTAGTAATCTCTTCTGGCCTGGGTAAAAAGTTCTCCCCCTTGGGGCATCTATCTTGATATGGGATGCCCTGCCTGCTCCCCGGGCTCCCCTGCCTGCTCTCCTGGCTGGCTCTGGCCGGGATGATGGCTCCCACTGCTGCTGCTGCTGGATTTACTGATGAAACTTTGGAGAAGATGCCGAGGTCTGAGGGCTACTGCAGCCGGGTGTTGCGGGCGCCGGGCAGTGCCAGGAAGGAGGGCTACAGCGAGTTCAGCCTGCGGGTGGAGGGTGACCCCGACTACTATAAGCCTGCCAACTCCTACAGGGGTGAGTCACTGTGCCCATGTCGCGATATAGCCCATCACTCACTGTGCCATCGTGACAGCTCAGCCACACAGCTTACACTCTAACTACATATTACTGATGTATCTAGTGCTGACCACACAGTTTACAATATGACTGGACCTGTTACTGGCTTCTCCAGTGTTGTCTTCAGAACTTACACTCTAGCTAGACATTTTACTGACTTATCTATTGTTGTCATCAGAGCTTACACTCTAACTAGACATTTTACTGACTTCTCTAATGTTGTCATCAGAGCTTACACTCTAACTAGACATTTTACTGACTATTCTAGTGTTGTCATCAGAGCTTACACTCTAACTAGACATTTTACTGACTATTCTAGTGTTGTCATCAGAGCTTACACTCTAACTAGACATTTTACTGACTTCTCTAATGTTGTCATCAGAGCTTACACTCTAACTAGACATTTTACTGACTCCTCTAGTGTTGTCATCAGAGCTTACACTCTAACTGAGTCTGTTTGTTCTATCTGTTTTTCTGCATCTATCCACTAGTAACAAAGCGAAAACATATGGAATTACATTGTAGCAACATTGTAACATGAACACTATAATGCCAGACCTGTAATGTCATTACCTGTTGCTACCTCTCATTAACCAGCCACTACCTGACGCTATCCCTTCTTAAATAAGGGCCTAGATATTTTACTGGCTTCTCCAGTGTTGTCTTCAGAACTTACACTCTAACTAGACATTTTACTGACTTCATTCTTGTTGTCATCAGAGCTTACACTCTAACTAGACATTTTACTGACTCCTCTAGTGTTGTCTTCAGAACGTACACTCTAACTAGACATTTTACTGACTCCTCAAGTGTTGTCTTCAGAACTTACACTCTAACTAGACATTTTACTGACTTCATTCTTGTTGTCATCAGAGCTTACACTCTAACTAGACATTTTACTGACTCCTCTAGTGTTGTCTTCAGAACGTACACTCTAACTAGACATTTTACTGGCTTCTCCAGTGTTGTCTTCAGAGCTTACAATCTCATACCTGCCAACTTTTCAGAGTGGCAAAGAGGTACAATTTTTATCTCTTAGGCCACGCCCCCCTTTTAGAGGGACAGATAGGAGATAGATTCTAACAGTTACAACAATAGAAACAATTTGAATTGGCCAATTAATCAATTATTAATTAAAAATCCACGTTACACCTCAAAGAGGGACACATGGGAGCAACAAGTGACAGGTGGACATGGACTCAAAAGAGGGACAGTCTGTCCAAATGAGGGACATTTGGGAGGTATGCAATCGGGTATACATTTTACTGGCTTCTCCAGTGTTAGCCGTAGAGCTGACAATCTAATTGGACATTTAACTAATTCCTCTAATGATGGCTTACAATCTAATAGTGTACATGTTTCTGATGTATCTAGTGCTGACCACAGAGCTTACAATCTAACCATTCATATCATTGTCTCCTCTAGTGTTAACCACAGAGCTTACAATCTAACCATTCATGTCATTGTTTCCTCTAGTGTTAACCACAGAGCTTACAATCTAACCATTCATGTCACTGTCTGATCTAGTGTTGACCACAGAGCTTACAATCTAACCATTCATGTCATTGTCTCCTCTAGTGTTAACCACAGAGCTTACATTCTAACCATTCATGTCACTGTCTGATCTAGTGTTGACCACAGAGCTTACATTCTAACCATTCATGTCACTGTCTGATCTAGTGTTGATCACAGAGCTTACATTCTAACCATTCATGTCACTATCTGATCTAGTGTTGACCACAGAGCTTACATTCTAACCATTCATGTCACTATCTGATCTAGTGTTGACCACAGAGCTTACAATCTAACCATTCATGTCATTGTCTCCTCTAGTGTTAACCACAGAGCTTACAATCTAACCATTCATGTCATTGTCTCCTCTAGTGTTAATCACAGAGCTTACAATCTAACCATTCATGTCATTGTCTCCTCTAGTGTTAACCACAGAGCTTACATTCTAACCATTCATGTCACTGTCTGATCTAGTGTTGATCACAGAGCTTACATTCTAACCATTCATGTCACTGTCTGATCTAGTGTTGACCACAGAGCTTACAATCTAACCATTAATGTCACTGTCTGATCTAGTGTTGATCACAGAGCTTACATTCTAACCATTCATGTCACTGTCTGATCTAGTGTTGACCACAGAGCTTACAATCTAACCATTAATGTCACTGTCTGATCTAGTGTTGACCACAGAGCTTACATTCTAACCATTCATGTCACTGTCTGATCTAGTGTTGACCACAGAGCTTACAATCTAACCATTCATGTCACTGTCTGATCTAGTGTTGAGATAACACAGCTTGCAATCTACCTTTCAGTGACATTTGTAGTGTTGACCACACAGCTTACAATTTAATTTTATGACCTGCTATTGCGATCGCTCTAAGGCAGGGAAAGCTTTCATGCATCATTGAATAGGGATCAATGGGGGATAAACAGACTGTCTGTTATGTCATGATTTATCACAAGACATCATTCCTTTCATTCAGTGGAGTTGTGACATTTGACTAGATGCAGACCACACAGCTTACAATCCAACTGTACATTTTACTGATTCTTTTTCTGATGACCAAACAGTTCAGGATTTATCTGTATATATGGTCTTAATGTTTGGTTGTGTAATTCTGGCCACACACTATACAATCTAATTGTTCAGCCTGTTAGTAGAGAGCAATCTACTATATGGCCTCTGCTAATGGTGACCGAAGAGCTTACAATCCATCTGTACAGTTATCAGTCATGCAATGGTCTCACCAAGACTTTGGCCCTTATTTATGAAGGAATAGCGTCAGGTTGCGACTGGTGAGCGACCGGTAATGACGGGCACCGCCACGAGAACGCCGGCTCCCCACCACAATCACACATTTATCAAGCCAATCCTGCTTAGCGACTGAGATAGCGCCAAATAGCCACTCATTCATCATTATTCCAGCCTCAGCCCACAGCGCCAGCGTCCGACCTTGAACAGCGACAGGTATGACCTCTCGCTACCTGGCGCTCTCCAATGCATTTCAATGGAACAATCTTTAAATATTCATAATTAATTGTTATTAATGTTTTTTTTTTTTTTTAATGTGAAAAATTCTGTGACCACTTCTGCTATGTGAGTTAATTTTTTTAAGGTAAAAAAAAAAAAAAAAATGTGCAGAATTGATATTACAGGTCTGATATTATTGTATTCATATTACTACATTCTTTAAAAATGTTTTTTTTTTGGTTTCCAAAAATATGGTGGTTTGGGGGTTAAAAAACTACTTTTAACACATCACCGCCAGCACTCTGGGGTTTAAACATGCATTTCACAGCGCGAGAATTTTTGGAGCGTGATTTTTTGATGAATATGGTGGGAGCCGGTCGCTCTGACCAGTCGCTATCATGCGCACCCATACATCGCGGAACCTGTCAAATAGCGACTCGTCACCCCGTATTCAACATTACTGCACACCGACTCAGTCGCTATCAACAAGCACAGCGACTACTAGCGGGCGCTGTGAAAATACTGCTACAGTCGCTCAACTGTCGCTACCTGCCGCTATTAATGAATCGGCCTCCCCGTTGTGTAATGCTGGACACACACCATACAATCTAATTGCACAGTCTGCTATCCTGGTTACTCCAAGCCAGGGAACATCTTAATCAGAGCCATTGAATAAGATTATTGGTGATAGATGACTCAATACCTTGTCATGATATATCAGATGCGATAATTTTCTTCACTCAATGCGATTGTGACAAATGATTGGATAACTGAAAACAGCTTACAGTTCTGCTTTAACTTTTTTACTGATTTTTCTAACGCTGACCACACAGCTCACAATCTATCTGCACATTTTTAGTGATTCCTCTAGTGTTGACCACAGAGCTTACGGGTATATGTCTATTTATTGGAATCTTCTAATGCTGACCGCACAATTTACAATTAATTTGTGGAATTTAGTGGTTTTACCAAGATTTTGCCCATTTACAAGTTAATCATACAGCAAGCAGAAGTTAATCCTATTGACTACAAGCCAGGGAATACTGTGCAGGGGAGAACCTTTGAATAGAATTAGTAGGGGGGGGGGGGGGGTAGACTGACTACATCACGATTTACCCAATACAATCATTCCTCTTTCTGAATACAATTGTGACATCTGATTGCTTTACTCTAATGTTAACCCCACATCTTGCAATCTAAATTTAGATTTAACAGATTATTTTTATTTTGACCACACAGCTTACAATCTAACTCTGTATTTAATGGTTTTTATTATTGCTGTGTAATACTTGTAACATACTAATGCTGACCAAACTGCTTGCAATCCAACTGTTCTCTTTTATCTGACTCGTCTAACGTTGATCACACAGCTTACAATCTAACTGTACATTCACTGACTCTTCTAATGCTGGCCACACAGCTTATAAACTAACTGTATTTAATGTTTTTTTTTTTTATTATTGCTGTGCTCACACACTATACAATCTAATTGTACATTCTGTAAGTGGAGGGAGTGCTTACAAGTGAGGAAATACATACAGGAGTGAATTAATTGAATGGGGTCATGGGGGAATAAACTGATCACATGCTATGCTACAACTTATGCAATGCAATCATTCCCCGCACTGTGCAATCTGATTGGATTTTTTTAATTGCTGACCAAACTGCTTGCAATCAAACTGTTGTCATTTAACTGACTTATCTAACGTTGATCACACAGCTTACAATCTAACTGTACATTCACTGAATCTTCTAATGCTGACCTCACAGTTTATAATCTAACTGTACATTCACTGAATCTTCTAATGCTGACCTCACAGCTTATAATCTAACTGTACATTCACTGACTCTTCGAATGCTGGCCACACAGCTTATAAACTAACTGTATTTAATGTTTTTTTTTATTATTGCTGTGTTGTGTAATGCTGCTCACACACTAAACAATCTAATTGTACAGTCTGTGAGTGGAGGGAGTGCCTACAAGTGAAGAAATACATACAGGAGTGAATCAATGAAATAGGGTCATGGGGGAATAAACTGATCACATGCTATGCCACAACCTATGCAATGCAATCATTCCCCGCACTGTGCAATCTGATTGGTTTTTTTTTAATGCTGACCAAACTGCTTGCAATCAAACTGTTTTCATTTAACTGACTTATCGAACTTTTAAACACACAGATTACAATCTAACTGTACATTCACTGACTCTTCTAATGCTGACCACACAGCTTACAATCTAATGGTACAACCTGCTATTGTACTTCATTAGGGGGTCATTGAATCAAACAGCCGGGGGATGATTAGACGGGAAATGCTATGTCATGAATGATCTGCTGCGTTCATTCCCTGGTGATATTTGCCCTCGGGGGGAGCTGGGGGTGTCCTGTCAGCATGGTGGAGTATTGGGTTGCTATGTCCTCTTCTTCCCCCGTGTGATGAGGATGATGATGATGTGAGGAGGGGAGTGAGCGGTCACTATAGAGGAGCCCGGGAATGTGGCGGCAGATGAAGTGACAGTGCGCTGCCTGATGGAGGGCTCGCAGTATCGGCCTGGGAATCTACAAGGCAGCAGCTGACTCTGTGAATGGAGGAGCGGCACCTCACTCGCATATAAAGACACACACTCCGGAGCCGCGCACACGCTTCCCAGCCCCAGCCCTCTGCCTGTCCCGACATGCGGCTCCCCGGGCTCCCCTGCCTGCTCTCCTGGCTGGCTCTGGCCGGGATGACGGCTCTCACTGCTGCTGCTGCTGGATTTACTGATGAAACTTTGGAGAAGACGCCGAGGTCTGAGGGCTACTGCAGCCGGGTGTTGCGGGCGCCGGGCAGTGCCAGGAAGGAGGGCTACAGCGAGTTCAGCCTGCGGGTGGAGGGTGACCCCGACTACTATAAGCCTGCCAACTCCTACAGGGGTGAGTCACTGTGCCCATGTCGCGATATAGCCCATCACTCACTGTGCCATCGCGACAGCTCAACCACCCACCGTTTACACTCTAACTGGACATTTTACTGTCTTCCCCACTTTTATGTCCACAGAACTTACAATCTAACTGTACATTTCACTGGCCAGTGTTGTCCACAGAGCTTACAATCTACCTAGACCAGTACTCACTTCTCCACTTTTGACCACAGAACTTATACTCTAACTACATTTTACTGGCTTCTCCATTGTTGGCCACACAATTTGCAATCTAACTGATCAGCTCACTGACTCCCCTAATGTTGTCCACAGAGTTTACAATCTTAATCTTACTAGACCTGTTACTTGCTTCTCTAGTTTTGACCACAGGGCTTTTAATCTTGCTGGACATATTACTGGCTTATTCAGTGTTAACTACACAGCTTGCAATCTAACTACATTTTACTGACTCTCCTAATGTTGGCCACACAGCTTACAATCTAATAGTGTACATTTTTCTAATGTATATAGTGCTGACCACACAGCTTACAATCTAACCATTCATGTCATTGTCTTCTCTAGTGTCGACCACAGAGCTTACAATCTAACCATTCATGTCACTGTCTCATCTAGTGTTGACAACACAGCTTACAATCTAACAAGCTTTCAGTAATTTGTATAGTGTTGACCACACAGCTTACAATTTCATTGTAAGACCTGCTATCACAATCGCTCTAAGGCAGGGAAAGCTTTCATGCATCAGTGAATAGGGATCAATGGGGGATAAACAGACTGTCTGTTATGTCATGATTTATCACAAGAGATCATTCCTTTCACTCAATGGAGTTGTGACATCTGATTAGATGCAGATTAGATGCAGACCACACAGCTTACAATCTAACTGTACATTTTACTGATTCTTTTACTGATGACCTAACAGCTCAGGATTAATCTGTATATATAGTCTTAATGTTTGGTTGTGTAATACTGGCCACACACATACAATCTAATCACTATACAATCTATTTATTGAGCCTACTGTATGGCCTCTGCTAATGGTGACCGCAGAGCGTACAATCCATCTGTAGTTATCAGTCATGCAATGGTCTCACCAAGACTTTGGTGTGTAATGCTGGACACACACCATACAATCTAATTGCACAGTCTGCCATCCTAGTTACTCCAAGCCAGGGAACATCTTAATCTGGGCCATTGAATAAGATTATTGGTGATAGATGACTCAATACCTTGTCATGATTTATCCGATGTGATCATTTCCCTTGCTCAATGCAATTGTGACATATGATTGGATGACCTAACACAGCTTACAATCTAACAGCACATTTCATTATGACTGTTGACCACACAGCTTACAATTAGACAGACATCTTACCGAGAATTTGTTGTGTAATGCTGAGCACACACCATACAATCTAATTGTACAGATTACTGCAAACTGGTAACCACTTCTAGGGGTCATTGAATGGAATAAGGGGTGGGGGGGATTCATCTTTATTATTATTAATTTCTATAGCACCATCATGTTGTAAAAAGTCGTCTTTACTAACAGGGTAATACACACAGTACAGAGACTATTATAAATGAGATTCTACAGAGATCTATGTGAATGCTTTGAATACAAGATCCAATCGAAGAGGGTGGTCAGCTTATGATCTTACTGTCTACAGGGGATAGGAGTGTATTCTATGCCATAATTTATCAGATGCCATTAATCCCACCACTGAATAAAATTGAGACTTCTGCTTGCATCTGATTGGATTCTTCTTGTAGTGACCACACAGCTTACAATCTATATACTGCTTATTTTTACTGTATTCTTTGAGTGACAAATTACAGTTGACAAATAATTTAGATATTTAATGGCCTTTATACTGGCCACACAATAGGACTCTCTGAATGCAATCATGATGTCTGATTGGATTGTTCTAATGTTAGCCTATGACTGGAGGGTGATTACTAATACTATATAAGCGGCCACTGAATGCAATAAAGGGGGACAAAATGGACTACACTGTATTGCAGGGGTACTCAACAACTTCTTGTAAAGGTCCATTTAAAGGCATCTGATATGAGGTGAAGGTCTGGGTGGGAGGGATGTCGCGGGGGGGGGGGTGGATATTTAGAAATCAGCCCACTGGGGAGGGGCTATAGAGGGATGGATAGACAGAACAGGACGGGAAAGGAAAGGAGGGATGGAGAGAAAGCTGGGAAAAGGGATGGATGGCCAGAACTAGAAGGACAGGAATGAATGGGCAAAGCTGGAAGAAAGAGTAATGGTTGGAGGCCAGGAAATGGATGGGCAAAACAAAGCTGTCAGGGCAGGCGTCTGGATATCTGGCTCTGAGGTCAGCATCTGGACCCTGGTCCACCAGTTGAGTATCGCTGCTGTATTGTATGTCACAGTCGATCCAATGAGATAATTGCGCATAGAATGCAGGTGTGACATCTGATTGGCTTGACCAAGCAGCTTACAATCCAGCTGTGTACTTTATTGATTTTTCTAATGTTGACAAAACAGTTTACAAGTAATCTGTATAATTATTAATCTTTTTCTGGAATGCTGACCACACACTGTGCACTAGTTGTACAACCTGCTTGGGAGGGCAACCCTGACTCCTATAGCCTGGGGAACAATTGCAAGGGTGAGTCATAGGATGGCACTGAAGCAAACCAAAAGCCATGCTGACTTTTGTTCTGCGTTAGTCCAATCCTATGACTCCTTTGCTGGCTTTTGGTTTTGGGCTTTAGTTTCATCCTATGACTCTCCCCTGTAATAGTTCCCCAGGCTATAGCTGGCCCTGGTCAATTCCTACTATTTACTCTCTATTTGGGATGCCCCACTGAGTGAATCGCCATGGGTAAAATTATCTTTCCGGTGGCCATCTTCCCCCCAGGGGGAGAGAGGCACCCAGCAGGAGCACCCGGCAGAATAGTTTGCCGTGCTCCATACGCTATTTTGATTGGCTGGAATCCTGTGCATGCACCATTGGACTGCTGGCAAAGGCAGGGTCGACATCAGCACCCGGCAAGCCCGGGCAGCTGCCGAGGGCCCCACCCCCCCAGGAGGGCCCACTGACATCTGGCACAGTGTGGTTAAATAACTGCACACACTTCCTTTCTCTGTCAATCTGCTCCATCATCCCATGTCTCCCCGGCTCTGACCCATTGGTTGTATGTAACCTCAGCCTTATCCATCCCCATCCCCTGAGCCCTGACCCATCTTTCCCTATTCACTCAGCCCCCCATCCATCCATCCATATCCCCTGAGCCCTGACCCATCTATCCTTGTTCTCTTACCTCTGCCACATCCATCCATGCCCCTCCAGTTCTGCCCCATGCACCCCTGTGCCCTCCACTCTGCCCCACAGCCCTGTCCCCTCAATTCTGTCCCATTCACCCCTCTACCCTCAGCTCTGCCCTATCCTCTCAGCTCTACACCTCTCCACCTCTGTCCTCCCAGCTTTGCCCATCTAGTCCTCTTCCTTCCAGCTCTGCCAGTCTATCCATCTTTCTTTCAGCTCTGCCCATCTACCCCCCCCCACCAGCTCCACCCAGCCATTCTTGTCTTTTTCATTTTGCCCATCCATTCCGCTTCCTTCCAGCTATCTCTCCATCCATCCATCCATCCATTCCTGCCCTTCCTGTTTTGTCCATTCCTCTTTCTCAATACTCTGCCCATTTATGTGTAGCTAAATAAAAAAAAACAGCTCCAATAAGATTGGATGGCAAGCAGCCTTTCTTAGTTTTGGCCATGAAATTTATAGACCCTTGACCCGAGACTCTCCACTGCAAAGGGGCCCACTGAGACCATGCCGCCCGAGGGCCAACATAAACCTGGAGCCGACCCTGGGCAAAGGTATGTTTTACAGCAATTCCCGGGGTTTCATGCACATCTGATTGGACTCATAATTAAATGTTGAAATTAGGCCATTTATTCAACATTTATACATTTTACAGTTGCTTGTACCATCGATACTCTATTACAAGCTGGTAAATAGCTAGAAAATGGAATGAGTGAGGGAATGCTATCCCAAAATCTTGCCCTGGGCACCCCTTGGCCTAAGACAACTACAGCATACCTCCCAACTTTTCAGGGCAGGAAAGAGGGACAATTGTTAAATTAGGCCACCCCCACCTCATTGAGGGATGGATAGGAGGCAGGTTGTAACATTTACAACAATATAAACACTTTGAATCAGCAAATAGATCATTTATTGATGCAGATCTGCATGTTATACCTCAAAGAAGGACAAATGAGAACAACGAGGGATGGGGGGACATGGACTCAAAAGAGTAACAGTCCCTTCAGATCAGGGACACTTGGGAGGTATGAACTATAGTGCGTGAGCACTCTGTAGGGCAGCGGTACTCAACTGGCGGACCGGGGTCCGAATGCGGACCTCGGTGCCAGATTTCTGGACCCCCTGCCCTGACAGCCCTGCACTTAGTTGCTTCTGTGTTGCCATGCTCAGCACTGCCCCGTTATGGATTGGCGATGTAGTTAGTCTCCCTGCCAGTGTCATGACTCCCTGACACTTAGCATTGCAATATGAAGTACTGCATGTGCAGGAAGTGGCATTGCAAGGTATAATCCACCCCCAACCTGCCCCCAGTGCGCTGATTTCTAACTATCCACCCCCCCCCCCCCGACATCACCCTGTCCGGACCTTCGCCTCTCACCAGATGCCTGTAAATGGACCTTTACAAGAAGTGGTTGAGTACCCCTGCTGTAGGGTAAAATAGATGTATAGTGGCTTTGTCGCTTGTCCAGAGTTCCTAAAAGCAGAATTAAATGTCAGGTTTGCCTGAAGCTCCCTCATCGTTTTGATACAAAGAGAAAGCTTCGATTCCTGGACCACTGGCAGCTGTGTGGTTTCTTGGGACATCTCTGGCTTCTACCTGCACAGTGACATTCCTGTTTGGTGGGATGTAACATGCTCTGTAATCAATGTCTGTATATTCACTAGCCCCCACCCCCAGGCAGGGCTGTAAATGGTCTTCAGCATTATAGTTTTCTTACAAATTGTTTTACAGCCTGTAGTAAAAACTAAGCAGTCTATACTCACATTACTTCTGCTGATAACAGAAGGGAGCTCCTGTTCCTGATCTGCAGCAATGTGCGTGGCCAGGGCCAGACTGAGGCCAGTGGCGTGCTTAAAGAAGCAAAATTGTGTACTATTAAAAATACATATAAACACTATGGTTAATGAGAGGAGGGGTCACTTATACACCCGACTTGAATAAAACTCCTGCAATGCTTGTGGTTTATTCTCTCATGGTAGGAATAAAATCCAGGGGTGACAGGTTTAGACTCTGTCACCCCGAATGCGCTTTTCCTTCCATTAAAAGAAAGAAAAACAAGCCTGGCTGGAAATTTCTTGATGTTGGATTTATAAGTGACACCTCCTCCGCCATCCCATCAAATTTATATGGATTTTTATTATTGGGCCATTTTTTGAGATAGTGCTCCTTTAATCACCACGCATACCATGCAAATGTGTGGGGCCCCCACCTGCCAGGGAACCCCAGAAGCAAGGTCAGATCAGTGGCAATTTTTTGTTTAAATAAATAAATAACGGCACCCATCTATCCTTGTTCTCTTACCTCTGCCACATCCATCCATGCCCCTCCAGTTCTGCCCCATGCACCCCTGTCCCCTCCACTCTGCCCCACAGCCCTGTCCCCCCAGTTCTGTCCCATTCACCCCTCTACCCTCAGCTCTGCCCTATCCTCTCAGCTCTACACCTCTCCACCTCTGTCCTCCCAGCTTTGCCCATCTAGTCCTCTTCCTTCCAGCTCTGCCAGTCTATCCTTCTTTCTTTCAGCTCTGCCCATCTACCCCCCCCCCCCCACCAGCTCCACCCAGCCATTCTTGTCTTTTTCATTTTGCCCATCCATTCCGCTTCCTTCCAGCTATCTCTCCATCCATCCATCCATCCATCCATTCCTGCCCTTCCTGTTTTGTCCATTCCTCTTTCTCAATACTCTGCCCATTTATGTGTAGCTAAATTAAAAACAGCTCCAATAAGATTGGAGGGCAAGCAGCCTTTCTTAGTTTTGGCCATGGAATTTATAGACCCTTGACCCGAGATTCTCCACTGCAAAGGGGCCCACTGAGACCATGCCGCCCGAGGGCCAACATAAACCTGGAGCCGGCCCTGGGCAAAGGTATGTTTTACAGCAATTCCCGGGGTTTCATGCACATCTGATTGGACTCATAATTAGGTGTTGAAATTAGGCCGTTTATTCAACATTTATACATTTTACAGTTGCTTGTACCATCGATACTCTGTAATACAACCTGTAAATGGAGGGTAATCTCAGCTATTACAAGCTGGTAAATAGCTAGAAAATGGAATGAGTGAGGGAATGCTATCCCAAAATCTTGCACTGGGCACCCCTTGGCCTAAGACAACTACAGCATACCTCCCAACTTTTCAGGGCAGGAAAGAGGGACAATTGTTAAATTAGGCCACCCCCACCTCATTGAGGGATGGATAGGAGACAGGTTGTAACATTTGCAACAATATAAACACTGAATCAGCAAATAGATCATTTATTGATGCAGATCTGCATGTTATACCTCAAAAAAGGACAAATGAGAACACGAGGCACGGGGGGACATGGACTCAAAAGAGTAATAGTCCCTTCAAATCAGGGACACTTGGGAGGTATGAACTACAGTGTGTGAGCACTCTGTAGGGTAAAATAGATGTATAGTGGCATTGTCGCTTGTCCAGAGTCCGTAAAAGCAGAATTAAATGTCAGGTTTGCCTGAAGCTCCCTCATCATATTGATACTATGATCAAAGAGAAAGCTTCGATTCCGGGACCACTGGCAGCTGTGTGGTTTCTTGGGACATCTCTGGCTTCTACCTGCACAGTGACATTCCTGTTTGGTGGGATGTAACATGCTCTGTAATCAATGTCTGTATATTCACAAGCCCCCACCCCCAGGGAGAGTGTGCAGCAGATAGGAAGCCGCTGTACACTTACATGAGCCAAATGCTGCAGAATCACTGCGCTCAGCTCCATTCAGTTATGCACATCACAGCAGCTAGTGAGCTGAATGTTGAGTGGGCCACTGGTTGCATCCCCGCTCACCTCTAAATGGGGGCGAGCCTGGGTGGCCAATCACAAATTGTCCCAAGTATGCGTCTACCTAAAGGTATAGCAAGCCCGTGACCTGCGCATGTAGCACTGGAATGAGGTTAGGGGAAAGAGTGCAGCGATTTAATGGGGTTTCCTAGTTTGGGATGTCACAGGGAGCGGAAATTGGACAGCCATATGTGCAATTCCCCGACAATTGTCTGTGCCATGGACAGGTAATTCCCATTTGCCAGGATGCCCCTCTGTGTGAAACCCCCTGTGGGAGTTCCCAGCCACTCCCACAGCACATGCGCAGGATGTGGCTACATCTCCGAGAAGGAGTGCTAATATTTTATTTCGCTACAAAAAATTGTCTTTGAATAGGGCTCCCAGACACAACTAGGGCCACAGAAATGACAAGCTCGCCTCTGACTGGAGCACCTTGGGTCCATCAGTGGAAATCATTCTTGGGACCCACCAGATATCCCTTGGGGTCCACCAGAAAAACATTTTCTTGGGGCTCACCCCTCAGGTAAAACAAAATTAGATTGTAATAATATAAAATCTGAAGTCTATACAGCAAAGGCCTCGGGCCCATCAACAAATTTTTGGTTCTCTGGTGGGCCAGTCTGATACCATGCACAGCCAAAGCCAGCTCTGAGATACTTCCTGTCCCTCAGCCATGAGTGAGCAGGAGCACTTGCTGGTTGGAAATGGGGGAACCAGCTCTTGGCCACAGGGACAGAATTTAGCTCTAGGAGAGCAACATAATAAAATGTAAGCAAGAATGTGTAACCAAGAAAGTATAACCAAACGCTGGGTGGTCGGCACTGAAGTCTAAAAGACTCCAGGGCTGGCTGCTGTCCTTCCCCTGGGACATCACAAATTGGGGGGAATGTGGAAAAGCCAAAGGGAGAGAAAAAAAGATGGGATGACATAGAGAGAATGAATGAAGAATGAGACTGATATGGGAGGAATGTCGAAAAGTGGAGGAGAAAGAGAGAGAAGGTGAGAGCTGAATAGGGCTAGAAAAAGGGAGAAAAAACAGGATTGCAGAGAAAGAAAGAAAAGGCGAGAGAAGGAAAGAGAGAGAAAAAAGAAAGAGAGAAAGAATGAACGTCAGAGAAAAAGAAAGAAAGAAACTGGAAAAGAGAAATGGAAGGAATGTAAAAAAGTAGAAAGATGTGAAGAAGCTGATAAGAGAGGCAGACTGGGAGAAGGTGACCAGAGAAAGAGGGGGGAAATTATCTGAAAAAGGGGAGGGGAGTAGAAAAAAAGAGGAAATTGGAGGGATCATGATATAAAAGAGAAAGTAGGAGAAAGCTCACACATGTGCTGTGTGACCAGGGAAAGGTACCTTTTTGTGGGCCAAGATCAAGGCGTGAAAATCCGCTTTAAGGTTTAGCAATTTTCCTCTGAACAGGGGATTGCTGAGATTGTGCACCCAGGACACTGTCCAGCATGGGTTTCCATCCACTGCGGCGTCAGCAGGGGGCAGCATTCAGGCCGCAGATCTGCTCAGTGCATGAGTTCATAATGCTTTAGGATCCTGCATGAAGCTCATAGCCCAATCTCCTGAACCGGTAAATGTTAAAGATCTACAGTATACTGGGAATAATGTAATGCAGGAGAGTTAAGGTTAATATAGAAATTGTTTTTTATCGGTTACTATAGAATTTTTTTTTTTTGTCTTCAGCAGTTGTTGGTCACCTTGATCAGGTCTAAAAGGATAAAACACGCAACTTTCCCAAATTCAGATAAAGCAGAGCCTTGAGCTCCCCCTCCACATCCATTAATAACCTGATGGTTCATTCAGTATCAGTCGGCGGCTGTCACGAGATAACGCTGTGGGATCTCCCATTGGGGGGGGGGGGGGGGGGGGAGACTTGCCATTTTTATAACAGCAGTCTGAGTAGCACTTTTTAACTGTTCAAGAGGTTTTAATCACAGTATATGCAGCTCTACCAGCATAAAATGGAAAAGCAAGCAACCAGCAAAAGTGCACCGATGAGACACAAGTCCAAGTAAACATTAAACTAGTCTGTGGCCAGCTCAAGCTTGCTCATTTAAATATCCACAGATAATCATCTCCTTTGCCATTGTTTCCAGGGAAAGAAGACCAAAACCCTTTTTGGCAGCCCCCCCCCCCCCCAAAATGAATCCCCACTAGGGGCATCCCATGGCCTGTATGCTCCTGGGGGTTCTTCAGAAGCTCCACCTTCTAGGCTTTTCACAGTATTTTAGAATATGGGTCTATTCACTGCAACACAGTCTCTTGGGGGCATGCTAGAATGTCTCAGGACCAGTTATTAAAGTGGACCAAAACCCATGGTGATCAGCCCAGGAATCTATAAGATTCCCAGGGCTGATCGATTTCCTCCCCTGGGGCATCCAAAATCGGGATGCCCTGCTGTGTGAAACCCCCCCAGGTCACCCCATACACTTACCTTGTTTCCCGGTTCAACTGCGCATGCGCGCACTGTGGCAACATCCCCGCCGTCCCCCTAGCAAGGCGCATGCCCATGCCAAGCATTTGTGAATGGCCGGCGCGGACACGCTTCCTGTTAGAGGGTAGCGGGGGATGCGGCCGTCAGCGCTCTCAGAGCCGCTGGCCTTAGACGAAGCCTTAGACGACATGACGGCAGCGGCTCCAAGCTCACTGATTGAACGAGCGGCCAATTGCAGATAGTGAAAACTGCTTCCATAAAACACACACTTTATAACAGAGAAAAAAATATAAAATTCTAGATAAGCTCAGCTTTAGGACATGGTTTTGACATAAGAAAATACCCTCAAAAATTCTATTTAAAGTGAATTTACCCATAACGGCTGCTGCCATTCTGGAAAGGGTAAGAAGTACAATAGTTTGCCTTAACACTACTTTGCATGACTTTCTCCCTCCCTGCTTTCTCCATAATTGCGTCCAGACGGATAAACTGAGGTAAATTGAGCTAAACTTACAGCAGCAAACACAGACCAACGCCCAGGGCCGTATCTCTCATTAAGGAACCCTAAGTTTGTGCCTAGGGTAACCACCTGCAGGGGGCACTGCAGACTGTGCCATGATTTTAGTATTGTACTGTAATCCATTTTGGGGGCTACAGGGTGGGGGATATGTCTGCTAACTTGAAGATTCATGCACATTTAATCTCGGGGGTTGTGATTGGTGTCCACTATACATATTAATTTTGTGGGGCTAAGGAGGATTTGTGTACAGTTTGCATATTTATAGTTGGGGCCTGATGAGGGAATCCGCACATATGCTGCGTATTGAATTTGGGGGTGACGGCGTAAAGCCAGCAAACACCTAAATCGCCGGGCAAACAAGCAGTGGTGTGAGTTGTAAATGCAGAAAAGAGTGAATGTCTGGCGAATATTCTTGTAAATGACCCCCTAAAGCTTTAAAGTGGGATTCCAAAGTTATAACCCCCCGCCTCCCAGCCATGTTACCCTACCCTGACGCTGAGGCAAAGAAAAAAACCCTTACCTTATCCAGGGGCCAGTACCGTCCTCCTGAGCCCATACAGCAGTTGAATGGGCGGGTGGGGACACGCCAGGGTCTGGATTGCCGGAGGAGTGGCGCTGGCCCCTGGATACGGTTTTTTATTCTTTGTAACCCCTGTCCTGACTCAGTTCCAGGGTAGGATGGTAGGGCTGGGGCGGGGGGTTATAACTAAAAGCGGACCAAAACCCACATTTTTAACTTGCATCCCCTGAATTGCTCCTCCCATGAGGATTACCTATTGCTAATTTTCACTGCTTCACTCTAATCACATAGAATGGTGGCTGTTTTAGCTGTAAAGCGCCTCCTACATTCATTTCCATTGTTGTTTGTGGCAATGATCTCATTGCCACACCTATGCAATGACTAATTGCCTGCCATCTTACAGAGAGGAACTGCAAACAAATCCGTGTTCCAGGATGATTCGAAAAGCGGAAATAGCTATTTCTAATTCTACACCTTAAAGCGGACCTTCACTCTAAATAAGAGTCTATCTTATATGTTTCCCACACCCTGTACATACAGATTGCTCACATTAAAAATCATCCTACCTGCATCTACTGCATTTTATAAGCCTTTAAACATCCAAGATGGCGGCTTATGGAAGCTGCCATTTTTGCAGGCAGCCTGCAAACAGGAAGTGCCTGCAAACAGGAAGTGACTGTGCTGCTCTGCATTCTGGGACTGCTGACCTTTCCCTGACCCCAGCTCTGCTCTGTCTGAGCAAAGCACAGCTATAACCTGCCCCCCTGTACCTTATCCCACTCTCCTCTCCTCAGTAAGTGTGATGCTTCTGAGTCAAGATGGCGGCGCCCGTATCCTAAATTCCCGAACAGAGTTGCAGCCCAGTGGGGAAAAGTATAATAAATTAGTGACTAAACATGTAAAATATATTAATTTTAGATGCTGAGGAATTGTTTTTTAAGAGTTTGGGCTTTTCATTAAATCATGGTGAAGGTCCGGTTTAAGAAGGGAGTATTGGCAGGGGCTTTGGCCAAATGTATTTCAAAAGTTCAGTAGCTTTTGGTCCACTTTAACTGAAATTCCACTATAAGAATGTCTACTTCCAGTAGTACAGGATTTTTTGTTGGTACACCAGGAGAAGGTCCTCTTTATCCACATTCCCAGGGATTGAAAGGACTGAGGTCATTAACTGTGTTTGTATTTGGGCTTGTTTGTGTAATTTGCATTTTGCTCGCTGCTTTGTATCTGTGCAGTTTGTGGATAATTGAAAACAACCCTTCTACCTACTCAATGGCCGTTGGAACGCTTGTTTGAATAGAGTGAGCCCTCTGGAATCTCCTAATGTCTGTGTGCGGCAGTTGTCTCCCAGTTGTTTAATCCTCACATTGTTCCCTGACTTGGACACCTGCCACACTGTGGCAAAAATGTTCACAGCAGATGTTCCACCACCCAAGAACAAAGTCCACTGACCTCCGCTGGTCAAGCTAGCTTGTGTGAATATGAACACATAGCTGTGAGCATTCTAACACCCACTGGAGATGTTTCTGTAGTGTGAAAACGACTGGAGCTGCCACATTCCAGGCTGTCACTACGATTATCCAGCTTTCCTGATTTCACTTGAGCATTTCAAAACTCTTGATCTGCACAAATGTTCCTGCTCAATGGCTCATTGACAGAGGCAGGCTCGCTATAAGGAGCTCAGTTCCCCACAAACCTCCCCAGGGTTTGCAGGTAAGGTGCCTTAGTAATGAAGCTCCCGAAAAGAGGAACACAATAGAGCTAACCTGAAAAATGGGGGTAAATGTCTAAAAGTTCATCTTCTGATGTTTATATTTGAATGGAATGGGTAGTGATCAGAAGTACACACATCAGGAACCACATGATGCTTAAAGAGGAACATCGGAGGCCCTGGAGTCTTAAAGACTCCAGGGACATCCGAGTTCCACTCCTTGGGGCATCCCGTTTTACTCACCTTGTCCCTGAGCCATTACCGCATCTCTGCGCCTCTGTGCACCCGGCCTTTCTCAACAGGTGGTGGCAGGCACGCGAAGGCTAGGAGGTGAGTGGGGGATGCGGCTGGTGGCACACTCGGCTTCCTTTCGGAAGTTAGCCGAGTAAAAGCGAGCGTGGTGATTGGTTGAGTGGGACACTCAGCCAATCAGCACGCTCCTTCTCGTCCCTAGTCTGCGCCGTGGAAGCATCAGGAAGGTGAGTGAATGGGACAACCTGGGGGGATACACATGGCAGGGCATCCCAAATTGAGGAACAAGAGGAACAACACCCCAAAAAGTGAAAATCGGATGTGTTGTTCCTCTTATATTATCTTCCTAATATACAGAGCCACCATCTAGAATTTTTGGGCACTATAATACAATATAGGATGTATAGAGACTGGGTCCCTCCTTAACCTACATGTGAAGGTTGGGGCCTTAGCTTGAACTGAGCCTCTGTCCCCCAGGGCAGCCGGGCTTATTTTATTAAGAAGGCCATAAAGGAAATTGAAAATTAGACTAGCCATCACATTATAGGTTATGATGGGTCCAGACACAGTGTAAGCTTTGATCTATCATCAACGCCAGCAGCAATAGTGTGGGAGCCAGTGAGTCTCAGATCAGAGTGTCCATTAGGGCCACTGGACAGGGGTCTTTCCTTCATAGCTAGGCCCCATACTGGAGTCTCTCCTGCCCTGATAGCTGCCCTAGACACAGCCTGCTCCCACACTAACTGTGGATGGATTGCTTTCCATAGCGGTCTGCTGTCTCCATTCTCCTTTGCCCAGATGCCTCCTAGGATACCAGCCATGCCATACCTTTTGGCACCCTCCTACTTACTGGGACCCTCCTACTAATGGGAGCAGACATTAGCTCTCCAACCCCAGTTTTCATAGTACAAGATCCAAGTGCCAACTCTAAACCCTGATGCTAGAGTCAAAACAAGACTGTACAACAAACCCTTATACACAAATTAGTGGTGTGAATTACCCGTGGTTCATTGTGGTTTTACAGTGAACAGTTCACAGTCAGACTTTTTGTCAGTCTTTTGGTACAGTGAACTTATGAGCATCAAAAACGACTCCATCCAGCTTACCTTAAAGCACAATAATTAATTATGACTATCCTGGGTTTTGTTTCTTGCTCCTGGGGCATAATGATTTGGGATGTATGAACCCCCGTGTCGCCCAGTAAAAACTCACATTTCCCTGGCCCTACAGTGCATGCTCAAACTCATCTAGTCAGAGCCGCTTGCCGTGCCAAACGCAAGGAAATCCGAATCAAAAGTGGTCGCAGGCACAGGAGTGCTCCCGCCCCCAGGCCTATCTGAATGGCTGAGTGCCTCAGCCAAAGAGGGGGGTGTGTCCGCTCTTATGCGAAGGCCAACAACTGTCCCTGAAATCTTTTGAAGACATTGGCCACATTGGGTTTTGTTCTGCTTTAAATGCTCTCTGTTACCTTTTGGGTATTTTTTCTTAGCTTCTTCAGCAGGGTGCAACGTTTCAGGAGTTCCATTTCAGGAGTTTTTATAGAAACTGCAGTAAAGAACTTTTGGAGAAAGTAGCGGCTGGTGTCCTGTAAAATATGCTTCCTAGCCTTATGTTTATTTCTTGAGGAGAGCAGCTTGGTAGTATATGAGGATTCTTACTCCCTACTCCTCTTAGCTGTAAACATCTTAAAGTTACCTTCCAAGGAAACCAAAAATCTGCCATGGTGATAGGTAGAGATGAGCGAACTTTTGAAAAATTCGATTCGACTGATTCGCCGAATTTTCCGACAAAAATCGTTTCGACCCGAATAAATTCGCGACGAATCGCTATTAAAAACGGCTATTTCTGAGCCTCCTACAGCCTCAATAGGGTTGTAAACCATTCAGCCTTGCTGTAACACGCACAGGATGCGTGCTGGGTTAGTTAAATAATACTTTGAAGAAATATCACATGCAGATCAGAGGCATCGCTAATAGAATCGCAGAGCGGCACAATTGCAGAGAGTTGAAGTGGCATCACTATGAGGGGCAGAAGGAGCCCAAATATACACTGGAGTTGGCCTCAGGAGCCCAAAAATTGGATGAATCACACCCTGGAGTTGGCAGGAGTTGGCAGCAGCAGCAGCAGGAGCCCAAATATACACTGGAGTTGGCTTCAGGAGCCCAAAAATTGGATGAATCACACCCTGGAGTTGGCAGGAGTTGGCAGCAGCAGCAGCAGGAGCCCAAATATACACTGGAGTTGGCTTCAGGAGCCCAAAAATTGGATGAATCACACCCTGGAGTTGGCAGGAGTTGACAGCAGCAGCAGCAGGAGCCCAAATATACACTGGAGTTGGCTTCAGGAGCCCAAAAATTGGATGAATCACACCCTGGAGTTGGCAGGAGTTGACAGTAGCAGCAGCAGGAGCCCAAATATACACTGGAGTTGGCCTCAGGAGCCCAAAAATTGGATGAATCACACCCTGGAGTTGGCAGAAGTTGGCAGCAGCAGCAGCAGGAGCCCAAATATACACTGGAGTTGGCTTCAGGAGCCCAAAAATTGGATGAATCACACCCTGGAGTTGGCAGGAGTTGACAGTAGCAGCAGCAGGAGCCCAAATATACACTGGAGTTGGCTTCAGGAGCCCAAAAATTGGATGAATCACACCCTGGAGTTGGCAGGAGTTGACAGTAGCAGCAGCAGGAGCCCAAATATACACTGGAGTTGGCCTCAGGAGCCCAAAAATTGGATGAATCACACCCTGGAGTTGGCAGGAGTTGACAGTAGCAGCAGCAGGAGCCCAAATATACACTGGAGTTGGCCTCAGGAGCCCAAAAATTGGATGAATCACACCCTGGAGTTGGCAGGAGTTGACAGTAGCAGCAGCAGGAGCCCAAATATACACTGGAGTTGGCCTCAGGAGCCCAAAAATTGGATGAATCACACCCTGGAGTTGGCAGAAGTTGGCAGCAGCAGCAGCAGGAGCCCAAATATACACTGGAGTTGGCTTCAGGAGCCCAAAAATTGGATGAATCACACCCTGGAGTTGGCAGGAGTTGACAGTAGCAGCAGCAGGAGCCCAAATATACACTGGAGTTGGCCTCAGGAGCCCAAAAATTGGATGAATCACACCCTGGAGTTGGCAGGAGTTGACAGTAGCAGCAGCAGGAGCCCAAATATACACTGGAGTTGGCCTCAGGAGCCCAAAAATTGGATGAATCACACCCTGGAGTTGGCAGGAGTTGGCAGCAGCAGCAGCAGGAGCCCAAATATACACTGGAGTTGGCTTCAGGAGCCCAAAAATTGGATGAATCACACCCTGGAGTTGGCAGAAGTTGGCAGCAGCAGCAGCAGGAGCCCAAATATACACTGGAGTTGGCTTCAGGAGCCCAAAAATTGGATGAATCACACCCTGGAGTTGGCAGGAGTTGGCAGCAGCAGCAGCAGGAGCCCAAATATACACTGGAGTTGTCTTCAGGAGCCCAAAAATTGGATGAATCACACCCTGGAGTTGGCAGGAGTTGACAGCAGCAGCAGCAGGAGCCCAAATATACACTGGAGTTAGCTTCAGGAGCCCAAAAATTGGATGAATCACACCCTGGAGTTGGCAGGAGTTGACAGTAGCAGCAGCAGGAGCCCAAATATACACTGGAGTTGGCTTCAGGAGCCCAAAAATTGGATGAATCACACCCTGGAGTTGGCAGAAGTTGGCAGCAGCAGCAGCAGGAGCCCAAATATACACTGGAGTTGGCTTCAGGAGCCCAAAAATTGGATGAATCACACCCTGGAGTTGGCAGGAGTTGACAGTAGCAGCAGCAGGAGCCCAAATATACACTGGAGTTGGCCTCAGGAGCCCAAAAATTGGATGAATCACACCCTGGAGTTGGCAGGAGTTGGCAGCAGCAGCAGCAGGAGCCCAAATATACACTGGAGTTGGCTTCAGGAGCCCAAAAATTGGATGAATCACACCCTGGAGTTGGCAGAAGTTGGCAGCAGCAGCAGCAGGAGCCCAAATATACACTGGAGTTGGCTTCAGGAGCCCAAAAATTGGATGAATCACACCCTGGAGTTGGCAGGAGTTGGCAGCAGCAGCAGCAGGAGCCCAAATATACACTGGAGTTGGCTTCAGGAGCCCAAAAATTGGATGAATCACACCCTGGAGTTGGCAGGAGTTGACAGCAGCAGCAGCAGGAGCCCAAATATACACTGGAGTTGGCTTCAGGAGCCCAAAAATTGGATGAATCACACCCTGGAGTTGGCAGGAGTTGACAGCAGCAGCAGCAGGAGCCCAAATATACACTGGAGTTGGCTTCAGGAGCCCAAAAATTGGATGAATCACACCCTGGAGTTGGCAGAAGTTGGCAGCAGCAGCAGCAGGAGCCCAAATATACACTGGAGTTGGCTTCAGGAGCCCAAAAATTGGATGAATCACACCCTGGAGTTGGCAGGAGTTGACAGTAGCAGCAGCAGGAGCCCAAATATACACTGGAGTTGGCCTCAGGAGCCCAAAAATTGGATGAATCACACCCTGGAGTTGGCAGGAGTTGACAGTAGCAGCAGCAGGAGCCCAAATATACACTGGAGTTGGCTTCAGGAGCCCAAAAATTGGATGAATCACACCCTGGAGTTGGCAGGAGTTGACAGCAGCAGCAGCAGGAGCCCAAATATACACTGGAGTTGGCTTCAGGAGCCCAAAAATTGGATGAATCACACCCTGGAGTTGGCAGGAGTTGACAGTAGCAGCAGCAGGAGCCCAAATATACACTGGAGTTGGCCTCAGGAGCCCAAAAATTGGATGAATCACACCCTGGAGTTGGCAGAAGTTGGCAGCAGCAGCAGCAGGAGCCC
Organism: Gastrophryne carolinensis; assembly: GCA_027917425.1. Classification (NCBI taxonomy): domain Eukaryota; kingdom Metazoa; phylum Chordata; class Amphibia; order Anura; family Microhylidae; genus Gastrophryne; species Gastrophryne carolinensis. The sequence continues at coordinate 133,052,701 of CM051241.1, read as the reverse complement.
AAATATACACTGGAGTTGGCTTCAGGAGCCCAAAAATTGGATGAATCACACCCTGGAGTTGGCAGGAGTTGACAGTAGCAGCAGCAGGAGCCCAAATATACACTGGAGTTGGCCTCAGGAGCCCAAAAATTGGATGAATCACACCCTGGAGTTGGCAGGAGTTGACAGTAGCAGCAGCAGGAGCCCAAATATACACTGGAGTTGGCCTCAGGAGCCCAAAAATTGGATGAATCACACCCTGGAGTTGGCAGGAGTTGGCAGCAGCAGCAGCAGGAGCCCAAATATACACTGGAGTTGGCTTCAGGAGCCCAAAAATTGGATGAATCACACCCTGGAGTTGGCAGAAGTTGGCAGCAGCAGCAGCAGGAGCCCAAATATACACTGGAGTTGGCTTCAGGAGCCCAAAAATTGGATGAATCACACCCTGGAGTTGGCAGGAGTTGGCAGCAGCAGCAGCAGGAGCCCAAATATACACTGGAGTTGGCTTCAGGAGCCCAAAAATTGGATGAATCACACCCTGGAGTTGGCAGGAGTTGACAGCAGCAGCAGCAGGAGCCCAAATATACACTGGAGTTGGCTTCAGGAGCCCAAAAATTGGATGAATCACACCCTGGAGTTGGCAGGAGTTGACAGTAGCAGCAGCAGGAGCCCAAATATACACTGGAGTTGGCTTCAGGAGCCCAAAAATTGGATGAATCACACCCTGGAGTTGGCAGAAGTTGGCAGCAGCAGCAGCAGGAGCCCAAATATACACTGGAGTTGGCTTCAGGAGCCCAAAAATTGGATGAATCACACCCTGGAGTTGGCAGGAGTTGACAGTAGCAGCAGCAGGAGCCCAAATATACACTGGAGTTGGCCTCAGGAGCCCAAAAATTGGATGAATCACACCCTGGAGTTGGCAGGAGTTGGCAGCAGCAGCAGCAGGAGCCCAAATATACACTGGAGTTGGCTTCAGGAGCCCAAAAATTGGATGAATCACACCCTGGAGTTGGCAGAAGTTGGCAGCAGCAGCAGCAGGAGCCCAAATATACACTGGAGTTGGCTTCAGGAGCCCAAAAATTGGATGAATCACACCCTGGAGTTGGCAGGAGTTGGCAGCAGCAGCAGCAGGAGCCCAAATATACACTGGAGTTGGCTTCAGGAGCCCAAAAATTGGATGAATCACACCCTGGAGTTGGCAGGAGTTGACAGCAGCAGCAGCAGGAGCCCAAATATACACTGGAGTTGGCTTCAGGAGCCCAAAAATTGGATGAATCACACCCTGGAGTTGGCAGGAGTTGACAGCAGCAGCAGCAGGAGCCCAAATATACACTGGAGTTGGCTTCAGGAGCCCAAAATTGGATGAATCACACCCTGGAGTTGGCAGAAGTTGGCAGCAGCAGCAGCAGGAGCCCAAATATACACTGGAGTTGGCTTCAGGAGCCCAAAAATTGGATGAATCACACCCTGGAGTTGGCAGGAGTTGACAGTAGCAGCAGCAGGAGCCCAAATATACACTGGAGTTGGCCTCAGGAGCCCAAAAATTGGATGAATCACACCCTGGAGTTGGCAGGAGTTGACAGTAGCAGCAGCAGGAGCCCAAATATACACTGGAGTTGGCTTCAGGAGCCCAAAAATTGGATGAATCACACCCTGGAGTTGGCAGGAGTTGACAGCAGCAGCAGCAGGAGCCCAAATATACACTGGAGTTGGCTTCAGGAGCCCAAAAATTGGATGAATCACACCCTGGAGTTGACAGCAGCAGCAGCAGGAGCCCAAATATACACTGGAGTTGGCTTCAGGAGCCCAAAAATTGGATGAATCACACCCTGGAGTTGGCAGAAGTTGGCAGCAGCAGCAGCAGGAGCCCAAATATACACTGGAGTTGGCTTCAGGAGCCCAAAAATTGGATGAATCACACCCTGGAGTTGGCAGGAGTTGACAGTAGCAGCAGCAGGAGCCCAAATATACACTGGAGTTGGCTTCAGGAGCCCAAAAATTGGATGAATCACACCCTGGAGTTGGCAGGAGTTGACAGTAGCAGCAGCAGGAGCCCAAATATACACTGGAGTTGGCCTCAGGAGCCCAAAAATTGGATGAATCACACCCTGGAGTTGGCAGGAGTTGACAGTAGCAGCAGCAGGAGCCCAAATATACACTGGAGTTGGCCTCAGGAGCCCAAAAATTGGATGAATCACACCCTGGAGTTGGCAGGAGTTGACAGTAGCAGCAGCAGGAGCCCAAATATACACTGGAGTTGGCTTCAGGAGCCCAAAAATTGGATGAATCACACCCTGGAGTTGGCAGAAGTTGACAGTAGCAGCAGCAGGAGCCCAAATATACACTGGAGTTGGCCTCAGGAGCCCAAAAATTGGATGAATCACACCCTGGAGTTGGCAGAAGTTGGCAGCAGCAGCAGCAGGAGCCCAAATATACACTGGAGTTGGCCTCAGGAGCCCAAAAATTGGATGAATCACACCCTGGAGTTGGCAGGAGTTGGCAGCAGCAGCAGCAGGAGCCCAAATATACACTGGAGTTGGCTTCAGGAGCCCAAAAATTGGATGAATCACACCCTGGAGTTGGCAGAAGTTGGCAGCAGCAGCAGCAGGAGCCCAAATATACACTGGAGTTGGCCTCAGGAGCCCAAAAATTGGATGAATCACACCCTGGAGTTGGCAGGAGTTGACAGTAGCAGCAGCAGGAGCCCAAATATACACTGGAGTTGGCCTCAGGAGCCCAAAAATTGGATGAATCACACCCTGGAGTTGGCAGAAGTTGGCAGCAGCAGCAGCAGGAGCCCAAATATACACTGGAGTTGGCCTCAGGAGCCCAAAAATTGGATGAATCACACCCTGGAGTTGGCAGGAGTTGACAGTAGCAGCAGCAGGAGCCCAAAAAATGGCCTAAAGACATAAATATGTTTTGCACCATTTGGAAAGTGTAAAACGTGGCACCATGCTGAATCTAGTCGCATGCATCAGGCATTGGTGGGTGGAAATCCTGGCTGATCCATCCCTGATTCATTTTGACAAAGGTGAGTCTCTCCACATTTTTAGTTGACAGACGAGTTCTCCTCGCCGTAACTATGGCCCCCGCCGCACTAAACACCCGCTCAGATGGCACGCTACTTGCCGGGCAGGACAGCTTTTCCAGGGCAAACTCTGCTAGTTGCGGCCACAAATCAAGTTTGGCTGCCCAGAAGTCCAGCGGATCCTCAAGGTGTGTTGGCATGGTCATGTCAAAGTATGACATGACCTGCTGGTTCAGGTCCTGCTCCAGGTCTTCCTGCTGCTCATGAGTAGCCTCACTATGCGGGTGTAGAAAGCTACTCATTAGCGACTGAAGACTGAGGCTGCTGCTGCTGATGGAGCTTCTGCTGCTGCTGCTGCCAACCCCCCCAGCGGCCATGGCAGTGGAAGGTGAGCGCAGAGGTCCCCTCGAGTCAGACCTGCGAGAGTATGGACCATGGCGCAGATAGGCATCGGCCAACTGCCTACGTAGAATGTCTTTGTAGTAGTTGAGTTTGTCCTCCCTCTCGGTGGGTTTAAAAAATGCCCCCATTTTGTGCCGGAAGCGAGGGTCCAATAAGGTGGACAGCCAGAAGTCATCCCGCCGACAGATGGAAACAATTCTGGGGTCACTACGCAAGCACGTGAGCATGCTTCGTGCCATTTGCGCAAGTGACTCGGATGGACTACCTGTCTCCATCTCCACTGCATACTGTCACGGTGTGCCCGGGTCCTCTGTCTCTCCTTCCTCAAAAACCTCTAGCTCCTCTGGCTGCTCCTGCTCCTCCTCTCCTGTCCGCTGACTAGATAAACCAGCCATTTCGCCAAGCCTAAACTGTGTTTCGCTGGGCAACTCCTCCTCCTCCTCTTCCTCCTCCTCCTCCTCCAGTTCAGCTCCAAGGGGGTTCATGTGGCCGTAAGATGTAAACGCCATGTCTCCAGTGCCCTGACCAGCCATGGTTTCCAACATGTGCTGTAGTACATGAAGCAGTGGAATCACGTCGTTCATCCCGTAATCCTGCCGACTGACAAATAAAGTGGCTTCCTCAAAGGGCCTGAGCAAACGGCAGGTGTCACGTATGAGCTGCCACTGGTTGACATTGAAGTTACACAGGGGAGTCCCCCTATCTGCTTGGATCATCAGGAAATCCGTGATGGCTTTTCTCTGTTCATATAATCGGTCCAACATGTGAAGGGTGGAATTCCAACGGGTGGAAACATCGCAAATCAGACTATGTTGGGGGATACCATTCTGACGCTGTAGCTCAAGAAGGGTGTGTTTGGCGGTGTAGGAGTGGCTGAAGTGCATGCAAAGTTTCCGTGAAGTTGTTAGGATGTCCTGCAGATGGGGGGAACACTTCAGAAACCGCTTGACAACCAGATTGAAGACGTGAGCCATGCAGGGGGCATGGGTCAGGCTTCCTTGGCGCAGCGCAGACAAAATGTTCTTCCCATTGTCGGTAACCATGATTCCCATTTTAAGTTTTCTCGGAGTAAGCCATGTTTGGATTTCCTGATGAATACATTTAAGCAGTTCCTCCCCTGTGTGACTCCGTTCGCCAAGACAAACCATGTGAAGCACTGCGTGACACCTCCGTGCCCTGCACACATGGTAGACTGGAGGGGCACTGAGACTTGAGCCTACAGTGGAGGGTGAGGAGATGGCGGAGGATGAGGAGGCCGAGTCGCACGGTGTCACAGGCCCAATGGGCAGAGAGCGCGGAGGCCGAAGCGGCGTGACCTGTCCAAGTTGCTGCTGCAAAGGGACCACATTCACCCAGTGGGCCGTAAACGACATGTACTGCCCCTGACCGTAGTTACAGCTCCAGATGTCGGCGCTGCCATGTATTTTGCTACACACCGACAGGCTCAAGGACTGGCCCACCTTCTGTTCAACAAAAGTGTGCAGCGCTGGTACTGCCTTCTTGGCAAAGAAATGACGGCTTGGGACTCTCCACCTCGGCTCGGCACAAGCCATCAGTTCTCTGAAAGGTGCAGATTCCACCACCTGAAAAGGGAGCGACTGCAGCACCAGCAACTTGGACAGGAGCACATTCAGCTTCTGCGCCGTAGGATGAGTGGGCGCATACTGCTGTCTCTTGGACATGGCTTCGCTGATGGATTGCTGGCGGGATGCATGACTTGGAGGAGGAGGAGGAGGAGGAGCAGGAGCGACAGAGGATGGGTGTGACGCACAGCTGCCTTCGGCTGAGGTGCTGGAGCCTTGGCTGGCAGAAATTGGGAGCTCACTTGGTGAGGAAGCAGACTGGACCACCCCTTGGGAGCCTCGGTTCTCCCAGGTCGTTTTATGGTGACGCATCATATGTTGACGCAGGGCCGTGGTGCCAACATTTGGACCCTGGCCACGCTTCACCTTTTGCCTACATATCTTGCATGTGGCCATGTTACCCTCCTGCGGATGCCTCAGGAAAAACTGCCACACTGCCGAGTAGCTACTTTTCCCACCCCCTGGCCTCACTGATTCACTGCTGCTGTTGCCAACTCCAGGAACCCCTGCTCCACTACCTCCCGATAAGGTAGACTGCCGCACAGCAGGTGCTCTACCCCGGCCCCGGCCCCGGCCGGCTCCAGCCTTTGGAATTGTGCCCCCATGCTGACTGCTACCACCTTGCTGCCTCAGCTGCTGACTCCGGGGCAACCTGCGCCCCTCTTCTCCTGATGATGACGATGAAGCCCCTTCATCACCCGGCTCCCAAGTGCGATCGGCTTCATCGTCATCATCATCATCATCACCGGGTTGTGGCTGTACGTCACTGATGTTCGTGGATTCGTCAACAGTGTCTGGCGCAGGAGCTGGAACGCTCGCAGCACCCACGACACTGTCCACATCACTATTTGTCTGCCTAGCTAAAGAAGCCACCTCCATTTCTTGGCTGGGCAGTAGCTGCTGACTGTCCTCCTGTATCTGATCGTCCTCCTCACTAAAGAGTGGAGCTGAACCCAAAGCATAGGATACGTCGCTGGGGGAGGGAACGGCGTAGGACAGAGGCAATGGGAGGACAGGGACTGCTCTCGGGGCATGCCAACTCAGGGTTGTGTCAGAGGAACCTACCGACCCTAGACTGGGGGTCTCAGATGTAAGTTGTGATGATGTTGTTGATGAGCGCGTCAGCCAATCTACCACGGCAGATGCGTTACTGGTGGAGACCCGACCGCTAGCAGATACTGGCAGATTAGGTCTCTCAGCGTGACTCCTGCTGCTACTGGCCCCCAGTCTGATGCGAGCTCTGCCTGCGGAATCTTGGCCTCTGCCACTCCTCTTTTCACTTCCAGGCACTTGTCTGCCCGACATAGTCTAACTGGCGTGGTAGTAGGTGATATTTTAAGAACCCCCAGGCAGCAGTGGGTCTATATAAAACAGAATATAATGCACACCAAAAGTGAGCAGTAACACTCAGCCTCCAACAGGCCTGCTTAGTGTAAATAAGAGAGCTGCTTAGTGTAAATAAAGAGGGGTATGCTATGTTACAGAATGGGATGCCTCAACAGAAGTGCACCTGGCAGGCAGCAGTAAGCCTATGCCCAGCAAAAGTGTCTTATAATATAAATATAATAAGAGCAAATGCTTATATGGTCTTAAACAGAGGCTGCTTTAGTCACAGAATGGGATGCCCTGGGCAGGAATCGACCTGGCAGGGTCCAGTAGTGCTTTGGCCAGCAAAAGTGTCTTTATCAGGCCTAATTTCAAATATAATAAGAGCAAATGCTTATATGGTCTTAAACAGAGGCTGCTTTAGTCACAGAATGGGATGCCCTGGGCAGGAATGGACCTGGCAGGGTCCAGTAGTGCTTTGGCCAGCAAAAGTGTCTTTATCAGGCTAATTTCAAATATAATAAGAGCAAATGCTTATATGGTCTTAAACAGAGGCTGCTATAGTCACAGAATGGGATGCCCTTGCAGGGTCCAGTAGTGCTATGCCCAGCAAAAGTGTCTTTATCAGGCTAATTTCAAATATGATAAGAGCAAATGCTTATATGGTCTTAAACAGAGGCTGCTGTAGTCACAGAATGGGATGCCCCGGGCAGGAATCGAGCTGGCAGGGTCCAGTAGTGCTTTGGCCAGCAAAAGTGTCTTTATCAGGCTAATTTCAAATATGATAAGAGCAAATGCTTATATGGTCTTAAACAGAGGCTGCTGTAGTCACAGAATGGGATGCCCCGGGCAGGAATCGAGCTGGCAGGGTCCAGTAGGGCTTTGGCCAGCAAAAGTGTCTTTATCAGGCCTAATTTCAAATATGATAAGAGCAAATGCTTATATGGTCTTAAACAGAGGCTGCTGTAGTCACAGAATGGGATGCCCCGGGCAGGAATCGAGCTGGCAGGGTCCAGTAGTGCTTTGGCCAGCAAAAGTGTCTTTATCAGGCTAATTTCAAATATGATAAGAGCAAATGCTTATATGGTCTTAAACAGAGGCTGCTGTAGTCACAGAATGGGATGCCCCGGGCAGGAATCGAGCTGGCAGGGTCCAGTAGGGCTTTGGCCAGCAAAAGTGTCTTTATCAGGCCTAATTTCAAATATGATAAGAGCAAATGCTTATATGGTCTTAAACAGAGGCTGCTGTAGTCACAGAATGGGATGCCCCGGGCAGGAATCGAGCTGGCAGGGTCCAGTAGTGCTTTGGCCAGCAAAAGTGTCTTTATCAGGCCTAATTTCAAATATGATAAGAGCAAATGCTTATATGGTCTTAAACAGAGGCTGCTTTAGTCACAGAATGGGATGCCCCGGGCAGGAATCGAGCTGGCAGGGTCCAGTAGTGCTTTGGCCAGCAAAAGTGTCTTTATCAGGCTAATTTCAAATATGATAAGAGCAAATGCTTATATGGTCTTAAACAGAGGCTGCTGTAGTCACAGAATGGGATGCCCCGGGCAGGAATCGAGCTGGCAGGGTCCAGTAGGGCTTTGGCCAGCAAAAGTGTCTTTATCAGGCCTAATTTCAAATATGATAAGAGCAAATGCTTATATGGTCTTAAACAGAGGCTGCTTTAGTCACAGAATGGGATGCCCTGGGCAGGAATCGACCTGGCAGGGTCCAGTAGGGCTTTGGCCAGCAAAAGTGTCTTTATCAGGCTAATTTCAAATATGATAAGAGCAAATGCTTATATGGTCTTAAACAGAGGCTGCTTTAGTCACAGAATGGGATGCCCCGGGCAGGAATCGAGCTGGCAGGGTCCAGTAGTGCTTTGGCCAGCAAAAGTGTCTTTATCAGGCTAATTTCAAATATGATAAGAGCAAATGCTTATATGGTCTTAAACAGAGGCTGCTGTAGTCACAGAATGGGATGCCCCGGGCAGGAATCGAGCTGGCAGGGTCCAGTAGGGCTTTGGCCAGCAAAAGTGTCTTTATCAGGCCTAATTTCAAATATGATAAGAGCAAATGCTTATATGGTCTTAAACAGAGGCTGCTGTAGTCACAGAATGGGATGCCCCGGGCAGGAATCGAGCTGGCAGGGTCCAGTAGTGCTTTGGCCAGCAAAAGTGTCTTTATCAGGCCTAATTTCAAATATGATAAGAGCAAATGCTTATATGGTCTTAAACAGAGGCTGCTTTAGTCACAGAATGGGATGCCCCGGGCAGGAATCGAGCTGGCAGGGTCCAGTAGTGCTTTGGCCAGCAAAAGTGTCTTTATCAGGCTAATTTCAAATATGATAAGAGCAAATGCTTATATGGTCTTAAACAGAGGCTGCTGTAGTCACAGAATGGGATGCCCCGGGCAGGAATCGAGCTGGCAGGGTCCAGTAGGGCTTTGGCCAGCAAAAGTGTCTTTATCAGGCCTAATTTCAAATATGATAAGAGCAAATGCTTATATGGTCTTAAACAGAGGCTGCTTTAGTCACAGAATGGGATGCCCTGGGCAGGAATCGACCTGGCAGGGTCCAGTAGGGCTTTGGCCAGCAAAAGTGTCTTTATCAGGCTAATTTCAAATATGATAAGAGCAAATGCTTATATGGTCTTAAACAGAGGCTGATTTAGTCACAGAATGGGATGCCCCGGGCAGGAATCGAGCTGGCAGGGTCCAGTAGTGCTTTGGCCAGCAAAAGTGTCTTTATCAGGCTAATTTCAAATATGATAAGAGCAAATGCTTATATGGTCTTAAACAGAGGCTGCTGTAGTCACAGAATGGGATGCCCCGGGCAGGAATCGAGCTGGCAGGGTCCAGTAGGGCTTTGGCCAGCAAAAGTGTCTTTATCAGGCCTAATTTCAAATATGATAAGAGCAAATGCTTATATGGTCTTAAACAGAGGCTGCTTTAGTCACAGAATGGGATGCCCTGGGCAGGAATCGACCTGGCAGGGTCCAGTAGGGCTTTGGCCAGCAAAAGTGTCTTTATCAGGCTAATTTCAAATATGATAAGAGCAAATGCTTATATGGTCTTAAACAGAGGCTGCTTTAGTCACAGAATGGGATGCCCCGGGCAGGAATCGAGCTGGCAGGGTCCAGTAGTGCTTTGGCCAGCAAAAGTGTCTTTATCAGGCTAATTTCAAATATGATAAGAGCAAATGCTTATATGGTCTTAAACAGAGGCTGCTGTAGTCACAGAATGGGATGCCCCGGGCAGGAATCGAGCTGGCAGGGTCCAGTAGGGCTTTGGCCAGCAAAAGTGTCTTTATCAGGCCTAATTTCAAATATGATAAGAGCAAATGCTTATATGGTCTTAAACAGAGGCTGCTTTAGTCACAGAATGGGATGCCCTGGGCAGGAATCGACCTGGCAGGGTCCAGTAGGGCTTTGGCCAGCAAAAGTGTCTTTATCAGGCTAATTTCAAATATGATAAGAGCAAATGCTTATATGGTCTTAAACAGAGGCTGCTTTAGTCACAGAATGGGATGCCCCGGGCAGGAATCGAGCTGGCAGGGTCCAGTAGTGCTTTGGCCAGCAAAAGTGTCTTTATCAGGCTAATTTCAAATATGATAAGAGCAAATGCTTATATGGTCTTAAACAGAGGCTGCTGTAGTCACAGAATGGGATGCCCCGGGCAGGAATCGAGCTGGCAGGGTCCAGTAGTGCTTTGGCCAGCAAAAGTGTCTTTATCAGGCCTAATTTCAAATATGATAAGAGCAAATGCTTATATGGTCTTAAACAGAGGCTGCTTTAGTCACAGAATGGGATGCCCCGGGCAGGAATCGAGCTGGCAGGGTCCAGTAGTGCTTTGGCCAGCAAAAGTGTCTTTATCAGGCTAATTTCAAATATGATAAGAGCAAATGCTTATATGGTCTTAAACAGAGGCTGCTGTAGTCACAGAATGGGATGCCCCGGGCAGGAATCGAGCTGGCAGGGTCCAGTAGGGCTTTGGCCAGCAAAAGTGTCTTTATCAGGCCTAATTTCAAATATGATAAGAGCAAATGCTTATATGGTCTTAAACAGAGGCTGCTTTAGTCACAGAATGGGATGCCCTGGGCAGGAATCGACCTGGCAGGGTCCAGTAGGGCTTTGGCCAGCAAAAGTGTCTTTATCAGGCTAATTTCAAATATGATAAGAGCAAATGCTTATATGGTCTTAAACAGAGGCTGCTTTAGTCACAGAATGGGATGCCCCGGGCAGGAATCGAGCTGGCAGGGTCCAGTAGTGCTTTGGCCAGCAAAAGTGTCTTTATCAGGCTAATTTCAAATATGATAAGAGCAAATGCTTATATGGTCTTAAACAGAGGCTGCTGTAGTCACAGAATGGGATGCCCCGGGCAGGAATCGAGCTGGCAGGGTCCAGTAGGGCTTTGGCCAGCAAAAGTGTCTTTATCAGGCCTAATTTCAAATATGATAAGAGCAAATGCTTATATGGTCTTAAACAGAGGCTGCTTTAGTCACAGAATGGGATGCCCTGGGCAGGAATCGACCTGGCAGGGTCCAGTAGGGCTTTGGCCAGCAAAAGTGTCTTTATCAGGCTAATTTCAAATATGATAAGAGCAAATGCTTATATGGTCTTAAACAGAGGCTGCTTTAGTCACAGAATGGGATGCCCCGGGCAGGAATCGAGCTGGCAGGGTCCAGTAGTGCTTTGGCCAGCAAAAGTGTCTTTATCAGGCTAATTTCAAATATGATAAGAGCAAATGCTTATATGGTCTTAAACAGAGGCTGCTGTAGTCACAGAATGGGATGCCCCGGGCAGGAATCGAGCTGGCAGGGTCCAGTAGTGCTTTGGCCAGCAAAAGTGTCTTTATCAGGCCTAATTTCAAATATGATAAGAGCAAATGCTTATATGGTCTTAAACAGAGGCTGCTGTAGTCACAGAATGGGATGCCCCGGGCAGGAATCGAGCTGGCAGGGTCCAGTAGTGCTTTGGCCAGCAAAAGTGTCTTTATCAGGCTAATTTCAAATATGATAAGAGCAAATGCTTATATGGTCTTAAACAGAGGCTGCTGTAGTCACAGAATGGGATGCCCCGGGCAGGAATCGAGCTGGCAGGGTCCAGTAGGGCTTTGGCCAGCAAAAGTGTCTTTATCAGGCCTAATTTCAAATATGATAAGAGCAAATGCTTATATGGTCTTAAACAGAGGCTGCTTTAGTCACAGAATGGGATGCCCTGGGCAGGAATCGACCTGGCAGGGTCCAGTAGGGCTTTGGCCAGCAAAAGTGTCTTTATCAGGCTAATTTCAAATATGATAAGAGCAAATGCTTATATGGTCTTAAACAGAGGCTGCTTTAGTCACAGAATGGGATGCCCCGGGCAGGAATCGAGCTGGCAGGGTCCAGTAGTGCTTTGGCCAGCAAAAGTGTCTTTATCAGGCTAATTTCAAATATGATAAGAGCAAATGCTTATATGGTCTTAAACAGAGGCTGCTGTAGTCACAGAATGGGATGCCCCGGGCAGGAATCGAGCTGGCAGGGTCCAGTAGTGCTTTGGCCAGCAAAAGTGTCTTTATCAGGCCTAATTTCAAATATGATAAGAGCAAATGCTTATATGGTCTTAAACAGAGGCTGCTTTAGTCACAGAATGGGATGCCTCACAGCAGACTTAAGATCAGTTCAGTATATATGCACAGTTAGTTACTATAAGCAGCCTGAAAACGCTAACAAAGGCTGGATGAAAAAAAAAAAATCTCCCTGTCAGCCAGCTCCGTTTTTCCTACCTTTCCCTGGCTTTCTGTCTGTCTCCTGTCTGTCTCCTGCCTGTCTCCTGCCTGTCTCCAGCCTGTCCCTGTCTGTCCCTGTCTCCAGCCTGTCTAACTGCCTCAGCTACACAGCGTTCTGTCTGTCTGTCACAAATGCAATAGAGAAATGAGGAAAAGCAAGATGGCCGCCGTTAAATACCGCTGTGTGACGTCACCGGGCTTGCTGGCTGCTGATAGGCTGCATGTGACTGCCCCAGCTTGCACTGGCGCGGGATACATGTCCAGACATGTCCCGTCCGCCATCTTAGAATGCCTGTAATGTAAATGAATGGATGTTAAAGGAAAACTTCGAGTGATCGAATCGCGGGGAAATTCGGATTCGATCCGAATCGAATTTTTCCTGAAATTCGGATCGAATCCGGGTTCGTCCGGATCGATTCGCTCATCCCTAGTGATAGGCGCCATGGCCTACATGCCAATATTATGATGGAATGCTGAGTTCTTGAACTTTTTTATGTATCTGAAAAAAAAGCATTTTAAGGTAAGTCAAAATCTGGATTTTCTTAATTGCTATTGTTGTATTGCCATAGCTTGGCTCCGTGATCTGGTTTCCCTATATGTTTTTTCAAGCAGGTGTAGAGAGCTGGTATATTTCGTTACATGTGTGGTGTACTAGTACCACTGTTTGGGAAACCGTGATGTAAAAGATAAGGATGTCAATATATGTGTTAAAGGGATACAGAAAAGGCAATTGTTAGACCATTGTGTCGGCTGTGTTTATCACCGTCCTAAACTGTTTTTCATTGTTAAATTGAAGAAGAAATGCCTGAGATATCAAGGTTTACAGTGTCACCTTATAATTTATATTTTCAAAAATTTGAGTGTGGCCCTTGGCCCTGTGATGCCACATAATAGTCAAAATTATGGGCGAGGTCTGTAGGACAAGCATTCTCATCATCTTGGCTGTTCTTTATCTCTCTCAGTGTCCACAGTCTGATGATTCGGAGCTTTAGACCACTAGCTTAGCCCTATTATTGGTGGTCTATGGCTAAGGAATTCAGGGGGAGTGCCACTCCTCTTTGCCTTGTTTCTATTTTCAGAAGCAGCTGTGTTCTGACAGGAAGGGAGAGGGCAGCCATGGTGAGGCGAGCTGATGCATGACAGTATATGCACTTTGCCTACAGAGTCCTTTTAAGAGAACTAAAACCCATTTTGCACAGCCATAGACTCTAGGGCTTGTATATTCATTATCCAAGTGGCATCCCGATTTGGGATGTCCCACAGATCAGGGATCGAAGCTTGATGTGCAAATATGAGGAGACCAGGAGGTTTCAAATTGGAGAACCCCAAATCAGTATGCTCCTAGGGCTTTCAAGTGGCCGCTCAAAGATGCCCGTGCCCATGACTGATATTGTCAGTGGACTATGCTGGGTAGTGGGGTCCAGGTAAAGCATTTCCATTTCTTAACCCCCCCCATCCTGTCTCAGAGCCAGGGGAGAGAGGCCAAGGCAGGGGGTATTACATTACTGGACTTCGGATGTAACAAGTGTGCTCTGTGTGCACTTTTGAAGGCTTAGAGGGATGGGGAATGGCGAATTGTATGAAGGTGGGAATTCCATAATGTTAATATAGTGCGACATTGACCCTGTGTTTTTTAGGGTGTAGTTCAATTCTGAGTCCAGCTTGGAAGAAAAACAGGGATCCTGATTATTTGCATTATCCAGTGGAGGACCTTTATTTTATTTAATGCAATTCCCGTAATATCTCTGCAATTACTGCAATTCCCGTAATATCTCTGCCCAACAAGGCCCCAATAGCCCTGGAATCTTTTGTTGCATTGGTCAAGAGGTATATGTGCTGGATTAAGGGTTCATCTCATCCTTTTCCTTATCCCTGGCCAAGAGACCAAGGCAAAGACCAAGGCAATGTTAAACCAGAACAACACCCATTTTCAAAATACATTTTTTTTCCGGGACGTAGGAAGACATCTTGATTGCGGGTGCCCCCCTGCGCATGAACAGTCGCTAATGTGGGAAACCTTGAGGCTTATTTATTATTATTGGAGCGGGCACTACTTGAGAGCCTTGTCCAAAATGCCCAGAAGCGCCCGCACCACAGGGTCGGCTTCTGGCTGGCTGTCAGCTGTAGCATTCCCAGCCAGGCAGCGTTCGCAGTGCACGGCTTATATAAGCCTATGCGCTAGAGACACCTAGGGCCAGCCGAGAGCGCTGCAAGCTGACAAAATTTATCAAAAAATACCAGGCGCTCCAAGATCAAGAAAAGGGAATGCAGGCACACAGCACCTGTTGGATTCCCAAAGTTTTATTTTTTAGGATTTAGATTTTTTTTTTAAGTAAAAATGGGAATTGCATTAGGGACATTAGACAAACATGACATTGCTTTCTCATGGCCCAAATCACAAGTTTGCAGCACAAAAAAGCGCCAAAAATGCATTTAAAAATTATCCCAAACAGCACAGGGATCCTGTGACACATGCACCAGCCCCCCCCCCCCCCATAACAATAAAAAATCTTACTAAAATGCTTAAATAATTGTAACCATCCCAGCTCATTGAAATGTATAGGATAAGGCCACAGAGTGCAGGGTGAGCTCCTGGTCCTATCTGGCACTGTAGGGAACTCAGTGCCGGCACTCATCCCATCGGGGGTGCTGTTGATAGATAGGACACTACCTGGCACTATCACAGGCGCTGTGAATTTTTGACTTTATACCTTTTGCACTGGGACATGACATTCACCTGACCCTCATCTGGCACTACGTGCCTTAGCGCTTCGTCAATAACCCCCATAAACCCTCTTCATTCCCCTTAAGGAAATCCAGCACTCGGAGTGGCTGCTGGCCCTCAGCTGCCCATTCATTTGTAGAGGGGCATCTGCAATTAGGATGCCTCCTTGCTCCAGTAAAAACACCTATTTATTTGAAAAATAAGAATTGTTCTGGTTTAAACCAGGGAGGTTTTTTAAGAGCTGAGACAACTAAGAGCAGGGGGGAAGCTGTTTGATGGAGCGAGAATGCCCTGTTGGATACATAGAGGAAACCCCACATCTGTCTTGGGTTTGTGTTGCCTCTGGACTTTGCTCTTTGGTGATGTCTCCATGGGTGATATAAGCTGACATTTTGCTTTGGTACTATTGGAAGTCATCAGGAATGATTTGCTTTTCCCCTTTGATGTTCCCTTATATGCTGATGAAAAGGACCTTGTGATTGCCACCATAAAGTATACTGCGATCACAATAACCCCCTGAAGATGACACTGTATATTATGCGTATAGATGGGCTCTGGTCCTGGGGTCATTGCTGCCCCCTGGCCTATTTGGCGTACATTTTCAGGCGAGACTTTTAAAATTGGAATATAAAGCCTTGGGGATATTATAAATGTGTGCACTGATGAAAACAATACTGTATAGACTATTTTCATCTCCAGCCATGGCATTAACTTAGTGCTAGCCAGGTAACCTCACATCACCCGTAACTGATTTTCCACCAGAAACTCTTATCACTCTTCTCCTAGATAATTTATAAAACGTCTGCCGCTGAACCTTTGGGGAGCGCTTGCTGCGAGGATCTACAGGAAATGTAATATATTGGAGACCAGCTCTAAAGGTGCTAATATGAACTGATGGTTTTAGCCTCAGGGCTCAGGTAGACTTTGCAACCAGCTATGATTGATATCAAGTTCCTTGCGATTCTCAATATAACCTATATTGGAAACATTCATTAACGACGTGTCTGTCTCTGGTGATGCTGATTTCACTCACAAGGATGAAAAATTCTAATGGAGTGTAGACAAGCCAGAAATATGGCCTTCATAGGTCCTGAACAGTTCTTCCCACTTGTCCCTAGACAGCGTTCCTGAACTGGTGTGTTAATATTCAGCAAGCATGTGTTCCTTATGACGTCTAATAAAATGTACTGGAGAAGTGTTCATTCCAATAAAAATATTAAGGAAATGAATCAAACACTGGTAATGCTCCATTTATTCTACTTGTATGTCTAAAGCAAGGTATGGTGCTAAATCTGATCTAAGCTGGCCTTAGACAATCTTTCTCTTATCCCTGGGAGGGCTTTACAACTGGATTGTCAATATTGTATGTTTAGGTTTTCATCATATATCAATGAAGCCATCTGGATTTTCTCTAACTGGACCTATCTAAGATGGTTGGCCATTGCTCACCTATCATTAGAAGCATGCCTGTTGCAGTGTTTTCAACAAAAGCATGAAAAGCATCTTGGAAGATGTCTTCAAGTACTTACTCTGTACTATAATCTTATCCTAGTTTAGCCCATTCTAAGATCAAGACAGCCCTGGTATGATAGCAGGATGCCTCTCTGTGTGAAACCCCGAGGGGTATACTCATCTTTACCAGCGGCCACCGTGTTACTGTGAATTCCAGCTGCCGCATCCTTGGCATCCCTGTAGCTGTGCGCGCTCCTGAATGGTTGGGTATCTAAATGGCTGGGAGCGGAAGCGCACGTGCTCAAGAAGACAGCTGGGGATGTGGCGGGGATGTGGCCAGCTTGCTGCCCAGCTTCACCTGTCACTCTTGAGATCACTGAGGGTGAAAAACTGGGCCACCAAGGTACTTTGACGGGAATGATGGGTGGGATGGCTAAGGGGGCCCCCGAAGGATGTTGCTCCATTTTAAACTGGATCAAAAGTAAAAATAGACTTAGGTTAGTAGGAATCCTAGGGATGCCCCACAGTCAGAATCGTTAAATAACCCCCCCCCCCCCGAGCCACAAGACTATTTCTGCACAATGCATGCAGTGACATCCCTTGCCCCTTCATTCTGTGTGGTCTTTGCAGCACACTATTAGGTCTGCCGGGCGTGCACAGTGAGGGGCACTTCCTGTGTTGAATTTGTATATAGCACTGGATCCCAGCGAGATGAGCATGCAACTCAAGTGGACCGGTTAGGCAGAAATTCATGTGGGGCATCTTTTTTTTTTTCTCTAAAGTGTTTAGGTGAAATACATACCATGGGCTGGACCGTCTGTATTCCACATCTGATACTTGTATCATTTTTTGATATTGCAACGTACTATTTTGTGCTACTTGTATATATTTTTGGACATTTTGGATTATTGAATACATATTTCTATATTTAGCATAAAAATCATTGTGGCATACATCGTTCCAAACCAATATAGTAGTACGTTATAGTTGGACCGAAAGCAGTACATTGGTTTATGGATAGCACTCCTTACAGTATTGGTACCACACATATTTTCTAGTTATTGTGAGGTCTGACCTTACTGAAATTATTAAACTGTGGGGCATCACAAATCACAAATCCTACTAACCAGTCTATCTTGAATGTTACAGCCTTATTTATTTAATAATTCAGTGGGCGCCAGATGAGTGTCTTACACAAGCTGCACTTGTCAGCGATAGGGGGCGAGGCAGCGATATGCCTGGGAGCGCAGAAATGGAGCCATATTTAAGGAAAAAATAACACAGCACCCCAGCAGGCGCTGTCAGAAGGGGGTTCCAGGCACACTGCATCTGCAGAAAACCCCTGTTTTGGGCTTTGGGGGGGGGGGCTGGAGACACATTAAAAATTTGAAAACACAGAGAATTACATTGGGGACACGTGTTTTGCACAGGCCAAATCACAAGTTTGCAGCGCAAAACAAAAGTGTATAAAATACATCCAATTGAAAATAGCCCAAGGATCCCATGGCACATGCACCAGCCAAATAAAAAAAATACAAAAAGTGGCCTAAATAATTATAACCATCCCCGCCTATTGAAATGTATGGGATAAGGCCACACAGTGCAGCCTGGTCCTATCTGGCACTGTAGGGAACTCAGTACCGTCACTCAGCCCAATGTCGTTGCTGACCTGCATGTTAAACCTCAAAGAGGGACAAATAAAAAAACAAGCAACAGGGGGACATGGACTCAAAATCAGGGACAGTTGGAAGGTATGTGGTAGGGGAATGGAGTCCATTGCTCCTAAATTTCTGTGACAGGAAAACAGGAATACCTCAACGTACCTGCATTTGTGTCTGGTCCCTTTTTAAACATTGCTTGGGGCCTTGCTAGCAAAGAGGCCCAGGTATTTGGGAGGGGATCAGTTGGCGCCAATTCCTCCTAAATTTCTGTGACAGAAAAGAGGGATACCTCAACACACCTGCTCTTGTGTGGGGCATCTGTGTATTACACAGGGCCTAGCTGATAAAGAGGCCCAGGTATTTGGGTGGGGGATCCATATCCTCCTAAATTTCTGTGACAACAAAGAGGGATATACCTCAAAGTACCTGCATTTGTGTCTGGTCCCTTTTTACACATTGCTTGGGGCCTTGCTAGCAAAGAGGCCCAGGTGTTTGGGTGGGGGATGAGTTGGCACCAATTCCTTCTAAATTTGTGTGACAGAAAATAGGGCTGTATCTCAGCACACCTGCTCTTGTGTGTGGCGTCTGTGTACATATTACACAAGGCCTGTCTGATAAAGAGGTCCAGGAATTTGGGTGGGGGGTCCTAATCCTCCTAAATTTCTGTGACAGAAAAGAGGGATACCTCAACACACCTGCTCTTTTGTGGGGCATCTGTGTACTTATTACACAGGGCCTAGCTGATAAAGAGGTGCAGGTATTTGGGTGGGGGATCATAATCCTCCTAAATTTCTGTGACAGAGAAGAGGGATACCTCAGCACACCTGCTCTTGTGTGGGGCATCTGTGTACATATTACACAGGGCTTAGCTGATAAAGAGGCCAAGGTATTTAGGTGGGGGATGAGTTGGCACCAATCCCTCCTAAATTTTTGGACAGGAAAAGAGGTATACCTCAATGTACCTGCATTTGTGTCTAGTCCCTTTTTACACATTGCTTGGGGCATTGCTGGCAAAGATGCTTAGGTATTTGGGTGGGGATGAGTTGGCGCCGATTCCTCCTAAATTTCTGTGACGGAAAAGAGGGATACCTCAACAAAGCTGCTCTTGTGTTGGACATCTGTTCACATATTACACAGGGCCTAGCTGATAGAGGCCCAGGTATTTGGGTGGGGGATCATAATCCTCCTAAATTTCTGTGACAGAAAAGAGGGATACCTCAACACACCTGCTCTTGTGTGTGGCATCTGTGTACATATTACACAGGGCCTAGCTGATAGAGGCCCAGGTATTTGGGTGGGGGCTGAGCCTACTTTGAAGTAAATTTGGCCCAGCTTCATGAGACAGAAAAGCGGTATACCTCAGCATAGGGGCCTTATATACACAGTACACGTGGCCTAGCTTATAAATTGGTCTATGTATTTGAGTGTGAGGTAAAGATTCCTTCTAAATTTCCATGACAGCAAAGATATATGCCCCAACACACCCGCTCTAGTATGGGGCAGCTGTGTACCATTACATGAGCCTAGCTAAGAAAGAGGCATTCCTCAGCACACCTGTTATTAAGTGGGGCCCCAGTTTACACATTACATGGGAACCAGCTAATAAAAAAGTCCAGGTTTTTAGGTGGTGGGATTGGTTGAAGCTTATTTCAGGTAAAACAGAGAAACCTCCACACACCCTCTCTAGTATGGGGCAGCTGTGTAACATTACATGGGGGCCTAGCTTAGAAAGAGGCATTCCTTAGCCCACCTGCTATTGTGTGGGCTCCGGTTTTCACATTACATGGGGACCAGCTAATAAAGAAGTCTAGGTTTTTCGGTGGTGGGATTGGTTGAAGTTTATTTCAGGTAAAACAGAGAAACCTGAACACACCCGCTCTAGTGTGGGACAGCTGTGTACCATTACATGGGGCCTAGCTAAGAAAGAGGCATTCCTCAGCACCTATTGTGTGGGCTCCAGTTTTCACATTACATGGGGACCAGCTAATAAAGAAGTCTAGGTTTTTCGGTGGTGGGATTGGTTGAAGCTTATTTCAGGTAAAACAGAGAAACCTGAACACACCCGCTCTAGTGTGGGGCAGCTGTGTACCATTACATGGGGCCTAGCTAAGAAAGAGGCATTCCTCAGCACCTATTGTGTGGGCTCCAGTTTTCACATTACATGGGGACCAGCTAATAAAGAAGTCCAGGTTTTTGGGCGGTGGGATCATTTGGAGTTTCTTTCATGGAAATAGAGAAACCTCAACACACCCGCAGTTGCGTGGGGCCCCTGTTTACATATTACATGGGGCCTAGCAAATAAAGAGTTATATGGGTGGGGGGGGGGAGGGCTTGAGTCTATTGCACACAGCTTTCTGTGGCAGGAAAATGGGATACCCCAACAGATGCACTCTTTAAACTCTGCATGACTCAGGGGCAGTAATTCTTTTTTAGCTAAAGTCTCTAAGCGAGTAAACAGAGAAATGCGCTGTGCCAGAGCGGCCGAGGTCACATATATCAGGGGATAAGTAATTCACAATTACCTTAAATGAGATGGATATGTAGGAGGACATAGGGTACAGAGATGGAAATCAGACGGGGAATGACTGAATGGAGTCTGTCAGTCACCAGGAACAAGGCTGAGTTTATCATATGTGCTGGATTTAATTTGTGGAAAATGAAGAGACAAGTACCTGTTTATAACTGGATCTGCTGTAAGTATTTGCACCCAATTTCCCAGAGGTCACTTCCCATAATAAGCCTTTCTTATTGCCATCATTTTCTCTGGACTCACTGGCAAGCTGTCTATCCTCTATCAGGCTTTCTATCTCAGCCCTCCATTCCATAAAGGGACTTAAAGGGAACCACAACTGACTAACAGTAGCATAGATGGATGGGGTTTTAATATAATGTGTTTTTTCTTAGATTTATACAGTAAATGTATGCTTCATTTAAATCTAAGGGCTCTTTCACATCATGCATTTACACTATTGTGTACTACACTGTGCCTCCATTAACCTAAGTGCTGCTGATCCACCGATGGCAACAGGGAGTGGCAGATCTAGGAAGAGCAATGGTGGCAAGAGGATCTTTTGCATTAGTAGCAGGAGGACCTGCCAGTGGAAACACTTCGCAGCTACCAAAGAGGCGGCTTCAGCAGATGCCTGTGTGCTGACAAGGACAGAGGACCCAGTGGGGGCCATCGATGGACCTGGAGGAGTATCTACTTGCACAGTAAGCTGCCCATAGACATCTGTGCATAACACCCACGCTGGGGGCCAAACACTGCATAGTTTCCCAAAGACACCCACAATACCACATAACTGTGCAGAGCCCACTTCTTTTAGTTATTCCTTCTTAAAGCCAAAACCCACCGAACTTGTGAAATATATTTGGCCAAAGCCCCTGCCGATACTCCCTTCTTAGAGTGTAGAACTAGTAATGGATATTTTTTTTTTCAAATTGTCCTGTCCCTCTCTGTAAGATAGCAGGCGATCAGTCATTGCATAGGTATGGCAATGACATCATTACCACACACAGGGCCGGCGTAAGCACCTGGCAAACGCGGTCAGCTGCCTTGTATTGCAGCCGCGATGCCAGTGAAGAGGACACCCGGCGGGGCCTCCGATCGCCCCCCCCGCTCTTCCGTGGTGAGGAGAAGCCGAAATACCTCCTCCCCAGCGCTTCAGCAATCGCCTGGCCACTAGCCCCGCCTTTTGTGGGCGGTCAGATGCCATATTCTATGACGTCATCTCACGCCCGCCCCCAAGAGGCACAGTAGCACCGGGCGAGTGGAGGTGAGAGGATCACAGCCCCTCACCCCCCCTCCACCAATCACCCGGCATCTGTCATCTGAGCGTCGCGGGACTGGATCGCTGGGGGACAACGGAGGAATGTCATTTTTTTTTCTCTGTCTCAGTGTGTTTTCTTTTTTACTGTTAACCCATTGTGAACTGGTAAGGGATCAATTAGACCCCTATAACAGTTCACAAGGCTGGGGGCTGGAAAGTCACCTGTGGTTAGCGGGTGACTTGCCATTAACCCCCGGCTCCCCCAATTACCTGCCTCCCCAAAGGCCAGGGGGGGGGGCAGAAGAGCCCGGACCCACGGAAGCCATGTGGGCTTGTTTTACAAGCCCCCATAGCTGGTCCCGGACTGGTTATGTTGGGTAGGGGGGACCCTATGTCATTTTTTTCTGGAATTTTAAGGGTTTTTAACCCTTAAAATTCCAAAAAAATGAGGTGCCCCCCCAAGGATAGGGGCCCTATGTCATTTTTTTAAATTAACCCCTTATGTTCTGTCAGCCAGAATATGTAAAAGGCTTTCAGCAGCAGCAGGAGAGCAGAAGCCAAAGTGATTGGCGAGGTACAGAGTGTGAGATGGATGGGAGGTAAGTATTAAAGTGGCTAAAACCCAGGAATTTGACTATCCTGGGTTTTGGTCCACTCCCGGGGGAATCCCGATCGGGGGTGCCCCGCTATGTGAAACCCCCCCAGATCTCCCTGTACATTAGGAATTAAATAAGCCTGTTAATCAGTGAAGTCTGCAGTTTACTCCAGCTTCTTGCTGGAGGAAAAACGTTCTCAGAGTTGACACATTTGCATATGTTTTTCTGCCCTCTAAACAACCCATAAATCAGTCGCCAATTTTCACTTGTGAAAAATTACATGCACAAGTTTCCGCTTTGCCACCTGCTCGGGCGCAAATTTCTGCCCCTAAAAAATGTGCTTTATTTTTAATTTTGACAACCATGAATCACGAGGAAGCCCAAGCGCAACGTGGTGCTCCAAAACATGCATAAATGCACAGGCACATGACCATTAATTGAGCCTATCCAGAAAACCTGAGATAATATGCGCAAACAACACCATTGGTTAACTTTGTTAAATTGTCTGAAAGAAAAGCCACCAAGCACTAGCAAAGTAAAGGCTCCGCACAGTTAAATTGACAAAAAAATGATCTTTTAGGTACCATCAAATATTGCTAAAGGCAGTAAAAGCATAATGATGATTAGACAAATATGGAATGCAAATATTTCAATGTAATAGATGTACCTAAACCCTCTCACTCACAGCCTTTACTCACAGTTTTATTTCAGGTTATAGATGTTGAGTATGTTATACAATGTTTCATTTTTTTTCCTGTTAAAGGGATCAACCGCCCACATTGGAATTGCAGTGTGAACGCCTCTGGTTTCACAAGCTAAGCCTTGCCGCACTCTTGAGCAACTTGCAGCATCCCCCCTCCCTTGTGCAGAGCACTGTAGAATCTCAAGCACCACCAGTGGCGTCTGCTGAGGCCCTCTTGAGATGAATAGCGGAAGGGGGACTACAGCAGAGGAAGCTTGTGATGATAAGCTGGACATGGCTGGATTAGGTGAATACTGAAACACTGGACATAGCTGAACAGGTGAGCAGTGGAACACAGAACAGGGCCGGAGCAGGAGAACACTGAAACACAGGACCACCTCTGCAAGCTGGTTGTTAAGTCGAGAGTCTACTGACAGGCTGGTCTTTGCAGCCCCCATGAAGGGGAGAAAGGCTGGGCAACAGGCACAACCGGGGTCCCACAATGAACTCAAAATGTTAGTAGTAGCAGAGCAGTGGGTAGTCAAGCATAGCCAGAGCGAATAATCAAACCTAGTCAAGGGTGAGAGCGAAGCCAAGAATCAGAACTGGAATCAGGGAAACGGCCAAAAGATCTGCTGGCATCTTCCCTAAGTTCCGGCATCCTTAAAAGCGCTAATTGGTGTGCAAATGTGCAATGCGCAAGTGGTGCACAGCAGAACCCGTGCACATGTGTTCCAATAGCAAGCAATAATCAGGCATGCACAAAGTGGGAATAAGCGTGTGCATGTGTGCATGTGACTGAACAGAAAACCCAGTATCACAATATGCCCAGTATTGCGATTGTTACACTGGACTTGCTGTTGCCCATTCGTTTGAACAAAGAGAAATACAGAAGAAGAATGACCATGAGTCATGACACTAGGTGCTTAAACCAGAGGGTTTCACACTGTGGGGCATCGCATGACTCTAGAGTTTAGGGTTCAGCGAAACTGGTTTTGAGTGTTATTTGTAAAAGAAAGTAGAGAGCCATGGGCTTGGAGATCAGTTTAGATAAAACAAGGACAATTTCTGGGGATGAGCAAATGACTCATGGCATCCCAGAACATAATTAATGTCTAGGCTGGCTATTTGGGCTCATCAGATGCACGCCATGTTTTTGGACAGAGATGTTTGTTCATAAATATCTTCTGTGCCATCTGGAAGCTCAATAACCCAATGCATCTGATTATACGTTGTGTACACATAACATTAAATAATCCGCGGCGTAAGCCAAAATGGCAGGCCACTCGTTACTGTTTAATGGAAATGACTGTTTATTGAGCGGATAAGCTAAGGCAGTGTAGGATGCTTTATTGTGAAGTGTGGATGATTATTTTGCTCAATGTCCAACTAATATGTTGTTATACAAGTAAACTGTGCAGTTCATTGGCTTGTGGTTAAAATTAATCAGAATTTGGCTCAAATTGTGGCAAAGATTATTAGTGCCGAGGGTCCAGTTATGGTAAAAATGAACTGGACTGTGGAGAGGGGATGCTGTAGAGCAAACATGTCAAACTCAAGGCCCGATGGGCTGGATGCGAGCCTCCAAGCCCTTTTATGTGGCCTAGAGATGAGCAAACTTCTTGAAAGTTCGATTCGGGCGATTCGCCGAATTTCCCCAAGAAATTCGGGTTCGCCCGAATTGAATTTCACGAATCGCTCATCTGAAAAAAAAAATGCCGGCATGGTGGGAGCGGGCAGGCCGGCTACGCCTGTCAGCGGACCTGCATGGTCGGAGCGTGGAGGCCGGTGCCGCTCTCAGCTGTCATCAGAGGACGCGTCATCCACGCTCCGACCGTGCAGGTAAGTGTTTGCTTTTTAAAAAAATGCAGGCATGGTGGGAGCGGGCAGGCCGGCTGTGCTGTCAGCGGGCCGGCTTCCGTCGCCCGCTGACAGCGTAGCCGGCCTGCCCGCTCCCACCATGCCGGCCTTTATTTTTTTTTATTTCAGGGAAAATTCGATCGGCACGAACCAAAAAAAATTCGGGTTCGTGCCAAATCGAATTTTCCCTGAAATTCGGAGCGAATTCCGGTTCGTCCGAACCGGTTCGCTCATCCCTAATGTGGCCCTTTGACAGGTGCCAGATGGCAGCAGCTGGATGGAACACCTTCTAGTTTGCCTGGTTACTCCACTGGCAGCACATCTTTGTGCCTGTGTGTCGTGCTGTGCTGGTACTTGGCATTCAGTTGTGGAGTACAATACCGCCTTCAGTCTTTACCCCGGACAAGGTGCCTAAAAAATTGCTGTTGTTTTCCTTTTTTATTCATTCTGGGGGGAAAGAGAGTAGCGTCTGCAACTGTACTGTGTATATGTGCAACCAGCTCTCGCCACATAAATGATTGCACCACCAAAATACATAAATAAACATGTACTCACCTAAAGCCAACGATTGTAAACATAGGGGCAGGTGAAAACCATTCACCTACCCCTAAAAATGAAAGCACCACAAGAATAATAAATGTAAACAATCAATTTTATTATACAAAATGCACTGACTAAAATGCACATGAAAAGAAACAGAGACAATTGAAAACAGAGCGCCTCCTGTCCCGCACAAAATATATCCATATAACAGCAGATTACTATGGACAAATGCTAATGCCATATATGTAAATATGCATATTTATTATTACTATTACGAATTTGATTTTGTGCCAGCACAAAAAATATATATAAATAAAAAAAATATAGCCCAAAAAGTTAGACACAACAATGAACGAACCATCTATACCAAATCCATAAGAGACGTATGATAATTAGGCAAAAAAATAAATAAAAAATATATTAACCACACAGAGAAAAAAATTAAACGTGCTCTAAGCAAATTCACGTGCTGCAAACCTGTATGAAACATTAAAAACTGGCCATAAACACATGGACTAAACATCACCCGAATGCTCATATGGATTTGCCATCGCAGAGTCCAGACCTAAACCCCATTGAGAATGCTTGGGATGTGCTGAAGAAGACTTTGCATAGTGCTCCAAATCTCCCATCATCACTACTAGATCTTGGGAAAAATGAATGCAACTCTGGACAGAGACATTGCAGAAGCTTGTGGAAACGATGCCACAGCGAATGCGAGCCATAGGTAAAGCTATAGGTGGTCCAATGAAATATTAGATTAATTACAATATGAGCCAGCTTACAGTGTGTGTAGATAAGATAGCCTTTGGGATGGTTAGTAAATCTTATTGTAAATAACCAGTGTCAGCATTCCCGGGGAATGTTGGTAACGTAAAGCCCTATACTTCTGCATATCCTGGATTTATTATCATTCTGCAAAAAGAAAAGTCTGTTGTGTGGCTTTGATTGTGGCACATATAATAGGTGGGCCAGGCTGCACCATACTTGAGTTGAGCTTTAGTTGAGATAAGCTGTGTCTCAGGTTGCTGTTTAGGCGCAGGATTGGCTGGAAAATTATTCTTAATCTTAGGTGCCTGTAGCCTAAAACAAACTTTTTACCTTACCCCCCCCCCCCCCCCCACATTTACAACTCATCACACCTTGAGTAATGCCAATTCTGTTGTGACCTACTAAAAGGTTCATTCACATGTGCAAATGAATATGGATTTGAAGATTATTTGCTTAGCCATCACTTTTTTGTGGGTGCTTATCACATAACTGGGTCGATTCATGGTCAATGCACAACAACGTTCAGGGGGAACGCAAACGATTCTGCATGCACCTAGGCACATGATTCATGGCGGCTTGCGCATTCTGGGCGCATGTGCGAAGTGCACCAAATGGCAAGTGCTTGGGAGAAGCGCAGTTTGCACCTTCTGCAATGTAAATCTGCTGTTTTGAAGCGCAAATGGCCCCACTCCATGTGAATTTGGCCGGCTAAGCTCCTAACAGCTTCCATGTTTCTCCCCTATTGTTTAATGTTTCTTCATAGCAATTTGATCTCCCCAGCTTCTGTGAAGATCTATTCGCCATTTCGGAGTGTATTCTATGGAGAACCTGTGTTCTCCATTGTTTTTTGGGGGGTTTGGGGGCATCGTTTGATTCCAGTTAGCTCTTAGGTGTTTTTGCCCAATGTGTTGTCCCAGATGTTCTCTTTAACCCTACCTGTTTGTTTTGCATATTAATGCTTAATAATTTAACTATCATTTCTTATTGTTTTTGCTAAACTTTGGGCACAGTATCCACATTTTTGTTGTTTCGAACTTAATTTTTGTGTTTTTTGAAAACTTTATAATTTTTTTGTAGGGACCTAGAGTCCCAAACCAAAAGAAGAGGGTTCAATCCCCCAAAAGAACTTGCATCTGACATGCAGGACACTGCCAGCATGTGTTTTTGGAATGAAATAAGCCTGTTACTTTTTGGAATCAGCAGTTTCCGCCACCTGTTTGCTGTAGGAAATTCACTCCAAATTGCTACATTTGTGCACGCTTTGCTGCCCTCTAAACACACCATATAAAGCAGGCGGCTGAGACAGTTGGTTGCCAAAAAGGATGCTAGCGGAAAATTTCAGCCACAAATGGGTGCAATGGCTGAAGTTAGTGCGCTAATTGACGCTAAAACAAAAGCAAATCCCATTTTGACGACCATGAATCAGGCAGAAGCCCGAGCGCTCCAAATACCGTGGGTAAACTCACCAGCGCACCGATCATGAATTTACCTTATTATGTGGCTAATGACCCAGTGTTAGAATAAAGGGATTTCTGGTCACTGCTAAACACGATTCACAACAAAGTACATGTCGTAAGTTCACAATGTAAATTCTTTAGTTTTCAATGTATTTATTGTTTTCCTTATTGTAGTATCACTCACTGCTGCAAGCCCAGCGTACTTCAGAGGATTCACACTCATTGCACTAAAAGATGGTAAAGACGGAGAAAAGGAAGAGGACCATGCGGGGACTTTTCAGGTAAGACTATCCACTTACTTCAGTAGAGCTCAATTATCGGTAAACTAATGCAGAGAAAATGGACTAAGGATGCATCTAAAATTGTGGTTGTGGGATGGTTCATTTTCAGATAAAATCCATTATGTGGGATGGCTGCATGTTGGAACATGCAGAAGTTGGGTGATATATGAATATCCAATTCATTAATATAGTTTTTCATATTCTACCATGACCAGCATTTGAGGTGTTCAGATGGAGCAGCTGCACAATGTGCATCATGCTAGGAGCACTGATGGGGCCCCAGTCTATCTTCTTATTTGCCATTTTTTAAATGGACAGGTCTTAATACTCGTAAAAAAGTGAGCATACAGTTATCCAATAAAAACCTAAAGCGGTCCGTAAATCTGATTTAACAAGGAAGGTAGCAGATTTGTGGTAACAATCTCTCCTGCTATCCTTCAATCGTCTCTTCTACATTTTTCCCTTTTTTTGTGCTTTGTTTTATTTTGCTTAAGAATCTTTTCTTTTTTCCCTATATTCCTTGTGTTTGATGTTTTTAATTCATGCAACATTAATCACTTCCTCCTCTAAAATACCCACAGACTGGTCAACTGATGGAGGCCTCAAATGCAGTCCCTGGAGAGCACCCCTTCCTGTTCTCATCCGCATCCCCTCCTATCTTGTGCTTGGTCACTTTAGAGTTGTTTAAAAAGCAGTTTTGTTTCGGTCTTTGCCCATTCCCACATGGGAAGCTGCACGTTACAGTCCTGTCTTCTGGTTTGCTGGATTATTGTAGACCCTATAGTCACCCAATAAGCAGTGCACCAGGATCAGTTGAGTTTTTTTTAAGTCTCCAAATTTGGTGTGATGAGAAGGGCTCAGCACAACTTGGGACTATAGGGCCCCCCCTTCAAGCTCCTACAACTATTCTGTGTACCCTTACTATCTGGTAACCACCCAAGAGGAGCTCTGTGTTAAAATATGCTCTGTTAAAGATTGGGGGGTCTCCACCAACCTTTGGGTTATGGTCTGGTCCAGGAGGCTTTTCAGTCTTTGGTCTGATGGGCCGCTGGGCCGTCAGCAAAGCTATTGGCAGCAGTGGGACCCCCCACACACCTATTTCTGTTTTTGCAAAATTGCAGCCAAAGCAACCATAGGGCAGGATGGAGAGTCTAGAGCGGCAAAGCCGCCATCAGCAACGCTACAGTGTTATCAATCCACGACACTCTGATGTTCCAGTAAGTAGGCGGGTGCCAGACAACCACCAGTTACTTGGCTGGACTATTATTTTTAAGTAAAGGAAAAAAATACTGTATCTGGGGCCTCCACTAGATTTTGTGCCCAGGAGCCTCCACCACACTTAATCTGACCCTGGTCTTATGTGACAGCCAGAACCCCTCTTTCTCCCAAATTCCATTTGCATCCCTTTGTTCCTTAAAATTAAGTTCAAAATCCTGTTTGTAAATTGCTTTAAAACATTCTAAGGGGATTATAGATATAGTATAAAACAAGTAAATGTCCCATGCATGCTCAAACAATTGTGGGTGTATAGACACCGGATTTCCCTCCCACAGCCTCACATGCATGAGTGCTTGGCAAAATAAAGGCTAATTACTAGCAGCCTTATGTGGGAGCATTAAAAGAATTCCTAAATGAGCACTTTAAAAGAAACGTGTATTTTCATAGTTTTTCTACTGTTTCAGAAAGAAAATGCAGCTCTGCTGGGGTCCTGTTGCTGCTAAGTTTGATTCAAATTGTTATCATGAGAGGAAAAAAAGTCACCCCTACAGCATGGGGATATTTTCATTTGGGATGCCCCACTGTGACGCCTCCTACCTCAACCCTGGGACCAGGCATTCCCTGGGAATGGCAGCCATTTAGTGACAGTGACCAATCAGATTTCCTGGTTGTGAGGGTGCACCATGCCTCTGCATCCCTTCCTGGTTAGCCTTAATGGTTACCTGTGATCATGTGGAGTGGCAGACTGACTGCCTATCCTGTTGTAAGTTCCGGGCTACCTGGTCCTATCTTGCAAATGCAGCAGGGGAAGTCCAGCCAAGCTGGAATTTGTTAAGCTGCTGTAAGGATTGGTTTACTGACCAGTCACTTCAGGTACTAGCTTCAGATTCCGTGCAGAAATTAGAGTATCGCAGCAATTGGGTTGCTGGGGAGTTGTTTTTTTATTTTGTTGCTTGAATCAGGGTCAGCACAGAGGAAGGGAAGTGTGGGAAATGCTTTAACAAATTCACTCAGGCACAGACTGGGTCATCGGATAATTCTTCAATGGGTCACACCCTCCAGAACGGAAAGTTGGATGTCCCATGCGCAGACCTACTCATGGTGCGTCTTGGGACCAGAGGACAATCAGTGGCAATAGAGGAGATGGCGAACAATGAAGGGCGATTGGCGGCAGCTCAGAAAGTGGCAGTGGAGAAAGCAAAGCATTGGAGGGCATCTGGTAACAGTTGACAAGATGACAAGATCTAGAAGAAGATTGGTGGTAGCGGAGAAGGCAGTGAGGACTGGAGGGCAATCAGAAGCAGACGAGCACCCATCAAGTGGCAGTGAAGATGAAGGATGACATCATGTGACGTGACATGGCACAAAGGTGCCCACTGAGACTCTATCGCCCAAAGGCCCACAGAAACCTGAAGCCTCCCTGCCAAGCCCCGAGTATCTGCTGCATACCTGCCAACTTTTCAAGGGTGGGAAAAAGGGACATTTGTTAAATTAGGCCATGCCCCCTCATTGAGGGGTGAATAGGAACAGTTAAATCAAGATAAACACTCTAAATAGGCAAATGAATCATTTATTGATGCAGATCTGTACGTTACACCTTAAAGAGGGGCAAAGGAGAGCAACGAGGGACAGGATAACATGGTCTCAGAAGAGGGAAAGTCCCTCCAAATCAGGGACACTTGCTGTTTGATCTTGTCTACCTGGATTTGACCCTATGTGAGGCTGACCTGAAGGAAAAGCCACTGTGTGTGTAAGCATGGCAGAAGCCTCCAGGGCCCCGATGAGTAGCATGGATTCTTTAGATTAGAGGTCTGACTGTGGGAAGTTTAACCCATAACCAACCTTCTCCTAATTCTCTTCTGATACCTTTTTTGAGTGTGGCCACTCAATTAGGTTGCTGCAGTACACAAATTTTCCAGCACTAACCCTATACCATCCAACATGGATTCCACACTCTGGCTGCAGATATATGAATCCTCAACCCGGAAAAGTGTCCATGTGGTTAATGATCTGTAGGCTACCTACTATATTCATGATTCTGTGGTCAGGTCATCAGAACCCACCTTGAATGCCTTCAATCAAAATTGCTTGAACACAATTAATCTGATAACTTTGTCCCATTCTATAGGATTTGCAGCTATCTAGATCAGAGGTACAGGCATGGAGCCTAACAAAGTCATCATTACCACCCCTAATTTTCGGCCATCAAAAATGATGATTAGCTAAACATAAGCCAGCAATGATGTATGAGATATAATAACCTCCAACAATTATTTTCATTTATAATATCTTCCAGTCAGATCTACTCTTTAAATGTTTACACAGATATATGCAAATGTTCTTAACAGAGCGTTTATCTTAATCAGTGTTGGTTTTAGGTTGAGAAAAAGCTGCCGGGAAAGAAGGATTTTCTTTTTTGACTGCTGATAGTTGTTTAGAAAGAGAATGAGGTCGTTATGAAATGTTTCACAAAAGCATGGAAGCTTTTCTGAACTGAACGAAAAAGGATTTATGGGAGTCACATACAGTCATCCTTTCCAACCACAAAGAGTATCCACAAGGGGGGCATTTTATACATTTATCTGAGTGGCATTTAACCTGTTGGATATGGACCACACTATATAATTGCAGGTATACCGCAAGTACCCTTACAGCAACCACTTGAATCTATCCATCGCTGAAAGGAGCTAAGTAAGTTGAAAAGTGACAATGAAACCTAGGGCTTTATTCATCACAATATATTCATCAATGCCGGCCAGCGACTGAGACGCTCTGAAACAGCGAACCATGGCCGAGCACAGGGACTACTAGCAGTCGCTCTCAGATGCTCATCTCGCTACAGACACTCATCTGTCGGTACCTGGCGCTAGTGATGAATCAGTCTGCCCGAAAACCCCTCAATTGAAGTGCGAGAGACCTATGGTGCTGTCACAGAAAAAATATCAATAACATGCACCATACATAGAAGTTGAAAGTTCTATATTGTGGTGAAGAATACATACAAATACTAACCTCATCTGGCAAAGGTGAAAAAGAAAAATGCTCAACCAGTGGCCTCTAAAGGCTGGAAGGAAGTGAAAGTGAAGAACAGTATAGAATACCTACCAACTTTTCAGGGTGGGGAAGAGGGAAAGTTGTTAAATTAGACCATGCCCCCTCATTGATTGATGGATAGGTTGTGACAGTTACAACAATATAAACACTTAGGCCCTTATTTATGAAGGAATAGCGACAGGTAGCGACTGGTGAGCGACCGGTAATGACGGGCACCGCCACGAGAACTCCGGCTCCCCACCTCAATCACACATTTATCAAGCCAATCCTGCTTAGCGACTGAGATAGCGCCATATAGCCACTCATTCATCATTATTCCAGCCTCAGCCCACAGCGCCAGCGTCCGACCTTGAACAGCGACAGGTATGACCTCTCGCTACCTGGCGCTCTCCAATGCATTTCAATGGAACAATCTTTAAATATTCATAATTAATTGTTATTAATGTTTTTTTAAATGTGAAAAATTCTGTGACCACTTCTGCCATGTTAGATAATTTTTTTAAGGTAAAAAAAAAAAATGTGTGCAGAATTGATATTACAGGTCTGATATTATTGTATTCATATTACTAAATTCTGTAAAAATTTTATTTTTTTTGGTTTCCAAAAATATGGTGGTTTGGGGGTTAAAAAACTACTTTTAACACATCACCGCCAGCGCTCTGGGGTTTAAACATGCATTTCACAACGCGAGAATTTTTTGAGCGTGATTTTTTGATGAATATGGTGGGAGCCGGTCGCTCTGACCAGTCGCTATCATGCGCACCCATACATCGCGGAACCTGTCAAATAGCGCCTCGTCACCCCGTATTCAACATTACTGCACACCGACTCAGTCGCTATCAACAACCGAACAATGGCCAAGCACAGCGACTACTAGCGGGCGCTGTGAAAATACTGCTACAGTCGCTCAACTGTCGCTACCTGCCGCTATTAATGAATCGGCCTCCCAGTTAGTCATCAATGAACTCCTTTGTAGAGGTCAGTGGGCATCGTGAGGCTAAGGTACACCCCGATGCCCAGCTATTCAGATAGGCTGGGGATGGGAGCGCAGGGACACTGGGGATGCGCCCACCCTCCTTTTGCTATGCCTGAGCTTTGTTCCAAAAAGAGCTGTATGCTGTGCATTCATTTGCAATCCTAGGAGTTTAACATATTGGGGCATCCTAAATCAGAATGCTCCAGCAAAACTGACCAAAACCCCAGATGGTCACAATCCCGGGTTTTTTATCTGAAGTGTTTTCGCTGCACCTTAAAGTGGAACAGTAAGACCATTTGGCCCTTTGATCAGAAAAGTCTGTGCACCCTTTCCCTACTTCTCTATGTCCAGGTGGGAGTTTATAAATGCTTTAAAGTTCACGAAAAAACTCCCAACATATATGTTAACCCATTGGAGGGTCACAATTGTGTTTATCCAGTGCCGTTTCTGGGGGGGGGAGGGGGGGGCAAGCAGGGTGATCGCCCTGGGTGCCAAGTCCATTGGGAGCTCCTTTATCTCAGCCATCCCGTTTTAAACAGATGAGTCAGATCCACTGTTAGTGATCAGGCCCCTCATTCCCCCATATTGGGCTCATTCATAAAGAGGGGGCAATGCCTGCTGCTAAGGAAGAGGCACAGCATGGCATATATTGGTAATGGACAGCAGCACCATAGGACGGTTGAAGAGGGGGCAAAATTTCTTCCTTCTGGAACTGAGTGCTATTTCGCCTGGAAACTGCCCTGGGAATATCACATATCATCAGCAAAATTGTGATTGTGATTTGGGAGGCCCTATTGCCTAAAACCTCCTGCAAGCCCAACTCTCCCCCTCACCCCCAAATCATAGGTCACTTACGTAGCTCTGAACTACCATGTCACGTGCCTGAGCCTCTGAGTTGTTATTGCCAGATGTGGTCCCCCAACCCCCAACTGTCCTAGTAAAATAGAAATCTAAACGTACTAAATGCCCCAAAATTTGTCACCATTAGCAGGGTGAGCTCCAGACAAACAGAGTGTGTGGTCCTGTAAAACAGGGTGAGGGGCTAGTAAGGCTCAGCAATCCCAACCAAATCTTAAAGCCCCTTTTAACAAAAGCGCAAAACAGTTAGGGGGTTAACCGGCCACCCTCTTATTTGCAGCATCAATGCTGTATATCAGTTACCCATAGGTTTATATAATTGGTATATAATTTATATAATTTTACCATAACACTCATTTTACCCCATGGCTGCGGTCTGTTCATTACACGGTAAAATAAGACGCCTCAGAATTTCAAGGCTCAAGTCAGCAGTGCTTCTTCCTGATATAGCTCTGCCCAATTAGGAAATTGTGACAGTTCCCTGTACAATGCATAGAGCAAAAATGTCACAATGAAACATTTAAATTAAAATTCACTTTCTTACTGATAAGCTATTGCTATTCAGAAGCTTTCATGAAGGCTCCAAGCTAGGAACCATGGAAGGAAAACATAAAACCATCATTATTGAACACATTTCTTTATTTGAAGAGCTCTGTTACTGACTTTAACTTCAGACACTTTTAGATAATTATTTCATGTCCATCTCGGTTAAGTAGATGTGCCAAAACAATTGTTATCAGGAGTCAGGAGTCACTGAATGCGTCCTTAGGTTGTAAGCTAGCCCCCAGCCTGCACAAGACCCAAATCCATATACATACAAATAATCTAATCTAATGCCCAGGTGCCACTCCCACCCTCAAACCCAAAAATTTACTACTGACCAAAAAGAATCTTTAGGGAGGCACACCGTTACAATAGTAATAAATTACATCTTTATTATAAACAATCAATTATTTAATAACAAAAAATGACACATTAAAACCATCTAAAATACATATAAAGACATACATAACACACGATGAGGCGTAGACAGAGAGGAGTGTCACTCCTATAAATAATTGAATAAATTATATATGTGTATATATACACAATGATCGGTCCAACAGCCAAAAAAACATAAAGATAATCCAAAGCCAAGGTTATGTAATCAGTCTACTAGGAGGCCGATTCATTAACAGCGGCAGGTAGCGACAGTTGAGCGACTGTAGCGGCATTTTCAGAGCGCCCGCTAATAGTCGCTGTGCTTGCCCGTTGTTCAGTAGTTGATAGCGACTCAGTCGGTTTGCCGTAATGTTGAATATTGGGTCAGGAGTCGCTATTTGACAGGTTCCGCGCTGTATGGGAGCGCATGATAGCGACTGGTCAGAGCGACCGGCTTCCACCATATTTATTAACAAATCACGCTCAAAAAATTCTTGCGCTGTAAAATGCATGTTTAAACCCCAGAGCGCTGGCGGCGATGTGTTAAAAGTAGTTTTTTAACCCCCAAACAACCATATTTTTGGAAACCAAAAAAAACACGTTTTTAAAATAATTTTGTAATATGAATACAGACCTGTAATATCAATTCTGTACATTTTTTTTTTTTTTTTACCTTAAAAAAATTATTTAAAATGGCAGAAGTGGTCACAGAATTTTTCACATTTAAAAAAAAAAAAACAAAAAACAAAATAATAACAATTAATTATGAATATTTAAAGATTGTTCCATTGAAATGCATTGGAGAGCGCCAGGTAGCGAGAGGTCATACCTGTCGCTGTTCAAGGTTGGACGCTGGCGCTGTGGGCTGAGGCTGGAATAATGATGAATGAGTGGCTATCTGGCGCTATCTCAGTCGCTAAGCAGGATTGCCTTGATAAATGTGTGATTGTGGTGGGGAGCCGGCGTTCTCGTGGCGGGGCCCGTCATTACCGGCCGCTCACCAGTCGCTACCTGTCGCTATCCCTTGTTAAATAAGGGCCTAGGTGTCACAAGGAAGGGCAAAGTCAAAGGTTAGGTGCATAATAAGTCATAGATGCAGTTGGGTTTGGGCAATATCTGTCCAAGCAGTGGTCAGTGGTAGCCATGAAGCCAAATATTTTATCTGGCCTGTCAAAAATGGTGGACTCCAGTCACTGTGATGGGGCTAATGGAGTGTCGTCCAGCAGTTTTTTGGAAATGGTGGATGAGCTAGCGAGGAGTTCCCAGGCACGTGCATTCTGCAGGACTTGTTTTCAGGTACAGGTGAGTTTCAGAGCACTGGATCTAGAGGAACCCATTAAAGCCTGACGTGTATCTAGCTGAGATTTCTTTCTACTCTTGACTGTTCTATAACACAACTTTCAACATGATTGACTATTATTAGACTTAAACCAAAATTCTAAATAATAAAAGTAGACCCCCTTATTACTAGAACCAAAATGTAGCTTTCCGGGATACCCAAAAGGGTAATTTGGCAAGAATAGAGAGAATTTGAAATAAAAAAGAATTTCTTGTTTGAAGCTGGAAGAGATTTCTTAAAGGCAAGACTGAGCCACTATGCTGTCATATTGACTATATCATTGGAGTAGAACCCCTTTAAAGTGTGATTCAGATCTCTGTGACCCACTTTAAAGTCCTAATGTACTATTGGAAATGATGACTGGAGATTCATTTGTGTAATCTAATTCCATCTATTGTATCACCTCTGCTCCAATAATGCCAGGCCACCTTTAGACTTTCTGCCGGAACACGGACGAAAGAGACGTTGAGCTATTTAGAGCTATTAGGGACTCTGCTCTGGTTAGCTAGAGGAAGTGTGATAAAAATGTATATGTCACATGCCCTTTAATAACCGATGAGAAAATATGCTTGTTTGCCTTTGCTCCTGCAGGATTGGTGGTATCCCATGGTGGGAGGCCATAGACAAATTGATTAATGGCTTAGCTCACTGGCAGGAAAGTACAAAGGTGCAGTAAATACATTTTAAAAGCAAAAGTTCAAAACAACACAATTCGGTCACACTAATCCTGTAGCACAGGAAAGGATTAATGGCGTTGTAGCAGCCTTGGCAGGAGAAATAGAGTCATTATTTCAGAAGGAGTGTAATGTGGAAACACCGCAGGGGGAACCTGGAGGAGGTGAGCTTATATACTGTACTGGGCAGCAGAGAGGAAAAGATTTAACAATCAGATTAGACTATTAGACCCAAGTCAGCTTCCCACTCTGTTTTATAGAACAAAAAGTTAAATCAAATAAATGGGTTGAGTGGACAGGTTTAGAGTAAATCTGTCACTGAAAAAGGTTTCGAGTGACAGGTCTCTGTGCATGTGCCACAAGTTAGGCCCTAATGGAATATGCTAGTATGAATCTTTTAACAAAAAGTCAGAACACTGAGGGGTGGGGCTTTATTAAAAATAGCAACAAAAGAGGATTTCCCAGGTAAAAAAAAAAAAATCTATACTCACCCTTTGTCCAGCACAGCTCCACCACTCGGTCCCCCTCTATGAGAACGTAGTGCCCATCGGTCCTCTCTGGTAAATAGATAGCAGCCATGCACATGACGTTTATGCCTCATGGCAAGCGAACAACATTCACTGCAGGAACCTACATAACCCTGCCCCTTCCATTGCAATCAATGGATTGGTCGTGCCGCAGGGCGTAAACCAGTTTTTCTCTCTTTGCCTGGAAAATCCCTATAGTCTTTTTTGCAAAAATTAATAAAACCATCCTCTAATTCTACCAGGCCTGATAATTAAGATAAAATAAAAAAACCTAACCTGGTGGGGCCTCCATCCAGATTTGTTTACGCCTCTTACATGCCTGCGCCATTCATTGCAGTGAATAGAGTTGAAGTGTTAGGGGGTGCCTACCAGCTTGATGGGTGCCGCCATGTCTTCTAGGCCAGGAGGACAGAATCACTCATTTTCCACCATCAGTAAGTATGAAGATGCCGTCACTGCACTAAGGAGTTGTGGGGACAAAAATGAGTGTAGACTTTCTTATTTTGTTGCCTGGACAGGACTTTAACAACAGCTAAATAAAGGTTTCATTGTATTGATATTTAAAATCTCAATAATGGTGTTTTAAGATTACATATACATTCTGAGAGCAACTGTAGGCCAAACTGTGTATTCTGACTCACCGTATGGCAGTAATGTGGATCCTGTAGACAACATTACCTTGTCTGTGTGTGTCTGTGACGGATGTGTTCTTAATCCATAATTCTTGGCATATAGCTTACTCGGCTTGCTATGGACATATGTAGAATACATTCCAGAAGCTTTATTTCAGTACAGAATCTTGCAATAAACACTTCTTACAACAGGAATATTGAAATGTATGTTCAATACAGCAGGAAACTATTTTTGATGTAATCCCAAAATAGCAGCAGGTAAAAAGACTGTAGACTGCAGGAGGGAGCAGCAAATGTGCACTACTTGGATGCGAAACTAGAAATGGCAGAAGGGAGAGAGGAAGAAGGGAGCAGCTGCTTGCATCACAGACCAGGAAGGGACAAAGGCAGTTAAAGGCACACTGCTCAGTCTATGTAAATAAACACTATATCAAGCAGTTACCCCGGGTAAAATGAAACACACATCATGTGTGACATTGTGGCTGCTGTCAGGGAGAAACAATGTTACCTCAGGCACCTTGACCAACCCTGCCTGTACCTGACTACATCTCTTCTTGATCCCTTGGGACACCTTGGCCACTCTAACCTTTGACACTTGTTGCTTGTAGGAAAGCCCCCAGTTCCCACTGTTGACAGCCTTCTTGTACTTCCATAAGACTCCCTGTTTACTTGGCTTGCTTTCAGAAGAGTCTGCCAGCCTTTGCAGCCAAGGGTATCTTTTGAACAGCAAGCCATAAGGGGAAACCAGATGCTGGAAAATAATATTGTGGGCCTTATTTTTGAACTGTGCTGTTAAGTGTAATTTTGCAGACATACAGGTTCCCTTTGAAGCACCCACATCTCTTTATATTTTGGTGCTGTTATTTTTACTGAATGGCTCTGCAAGTCACAATGCCCGATGATATGAAGCTTCGTTTGGGGCCATAGGTATTGGCTGGCCTGTGTCAACACCTGTTGGACCCTTGTGGAGATTATAACAGCGCCAGTGAGCTCCCCTCTCTACTGCCAACTTTTAGCAGCTTTAAGAGTTTTTGGCATGCTGAAAAGATTGGTGCTGTATGTAAGAGGTGGTGGTTAGCATTTATTCATTGCTGTTATTGCTGGAGACAAATTTAGGCTGTATTTTAGTTGTTGTGCTCCAAACACACATCAGTAAGAAAAATAAGCAATGAAAAACGATTTTACAAGGAGATAATAAAATGACATTTGGCGACTTGCCAATGCAAGTTCTGTACAAATAATTGGGTAATATTAAATATAAGCCAGAAGCATCTCTGCCCATTGGGGTCTATGGGATCTAAACTGATATCGCCACTATAAACTGGCGCAGCATTGAGAAGAGCGCCGGATACCACAAACTATATGGTGTCTGTAGGAGGAAATATATGATTTATTAATATTTGCTGCACATTAATCTCCAATATTTCTATCAGATTAACATTATAATATTGCAAATACCAATAATCATATGAGCCCAACAACCATTGATCTGATACAAACCAATGGTCGCTGAGGCTCTACTCCCACATTCAGTGAAGTGTTCCAAGAAGCAATATTATGCAATATAATACAATCTATTTTGTGAGAAATTAGCCAACACACACTGTAAGATGTATAAATGAAAATGGGTTTAAATCACCAGCACAGTAAAAATCCTTCTCTAATCCGATAGGTTCTCGAAGTTTCCCCAAAAAGTGCTTAAACATTGTTACATTTGCAATGTATAAGTTATATTGGCCAGCATTCCCTACCTGGGTCTGCATCTATTAGATTATATAAATATTCTATAAAGTAATATAATTCCCACAATATGCATGTTATCATTCATGATCCCTGTTAATTTCTTAGTTCTTAGTTAAATGAACCCAAGCACTAAATCTTTATCTATGTAGATTATCAGTGCCACTTTTTTGGCCTCAGCGGCACTCAGCATGGGATTTAAGAAATCCAAAAACTGCTGCGCTGAGGCAGCCGCCAGCTAGCATCTTATTTAACACTAGCGTCAACAATGATACAGCCCCGGCACTCTGGTTGGAGCAGCGCCAGATAAAACCTGATGCTGTAGGTCGAAATCCCATAGAGCCCGATAGGCAGAACTGCATTGTAGTGTTTAATGCTTATAATTAATATTTATTTGTACACAACCTGCATTGGGACTTCTCAGTAATTGAAATGCAGTACCTAGATGGGACAAAATGTTTTTTTGGGTGTTATTTAAATTGATTTTAATGGCTTATTTTGCTTAACAATGTGTATTTTGGACACCAACAACTAAAACGCAATCTAAAGTTTGTCCCCAGCAGTGATTTCTTGAAACTGTAATGATAAAACGCTGACCAGCGCCGGAAAATACAGCTCCAAATATTTCAAGGAGGAAAAAAGTCATAAATATGTTGAATAAGCGGCAGTACAAAGTGGCGCTCACTGGCGCTGGGATAATCAACTGGTGGGTCTGACATAGGCAACAATCAGAGCTAAGCACAGCGTCAAATAAGATGGGAATGCCGGCCGCAAGAAGCTGGCTCTATAGCCACAAAAATAATGCTAAAAGACGCACATCATAAATAAATTCTAATAATTCCTGATAAATTTAATTTAATGCCTGTGTATCCAATGTCTAGATTAGAGGAATTGAATGTCTGAGTATGGGTCCAATATGTCTGAGGCTACATACTGGCGCTGAGTGGCATTGACTGGCACTGACGCTTGATAAATGAGACTTACCGTCTTTCGAGGTTGAGTGGTGGCATCGCTATAGGTATTAGATTGTAGTTTGGTGCCTGATGAGAGGCCATTAACAAGGAGTTCGCAAGTGAAACGCTAATGGATGTGATGTATTTTTAGCGTTAATGTATTCCTGTATTCACCATTACAATAGATTTCTAACTCTCCTCCTTGTTGCTTGATTTCATGATCTGCAGCAAGCTGCTCTGCATTTCTCTTCTTCTTTTTGACTTTGTATATATAAAAAGGTCTCGGTGCCTCAGGGCAGATTTCAAGCCACAGTCATTTCTATTGTAGAATTTTAGGAACTAATAACATTCATTTCACTGTTTTTTGCGACCTTAAACCAGTGAATTTTTCGAGGAACTTGAGTTAAATGTCTGAAATTATATATATGCAGTGTAAAGCTGTTCTTGCGTAAGATTTTTTGTGTTTATTTTGTTGCAAGGCATCTGCATTTCAGATGGATTTAAAGGGAAACTAGCAGTTTATGGGCTATTGATTTTTTTTTGTTAGTTTTACAATGTTTATCTGATTCTCCATATAATTTTGTTCAATAACGTGATTAGAAGTTCCGCTTAAAGAATTAACATTCATGCCCCGTTCACACCAAAGCGATTATGCTGCAATCATGATTTCTGATTCAATCGAAAGTAAAGAGCTCTGCCAAAGTTATTCTGTAGGCCCTTCTCTGGACTGCAATTTAAAAAAGTCCTGGAAAATCAGATCACAATCTCTCGAGAGGGCCCGTGCTATGCTTGGGCAGCCTTGGTGCATCTGTCCTGGACCTCTGTAAGGGGAGCAGGAAGGGTTAAGGGAGGGATTAGGGGGTTCTCAGGCCAAGGGTGAGACAAGAAGTGTGCTTATTTGGCAGAGAACTAGCAGCCTCCATTCTAATCCTTGTGGAGCCGGTCCTGGGGTTGGAAGGAGTTAATGGGGGATGCCACGGGCCCCTGTCTTCAGCGGGCTGCCTATTCCCTGTTGGAAACCTTAAGCCCCAAGTAGTGTGGAACCTGGTTGGGAACGTACTTACGGAACTGGGATTGAACTGACTAAGCATTAGCCCTATGGTTGAGGTCTCCCCTACAGAATATTGCCCTACGAATTTCCCTGCCTTAAAGTGAGTTGTTGAATTGTCCATAAGAGAGTAGTTCCATTAAAGTGGGGTGGCCTTACCCTATTGCTCCCATTGCTACTGAACACCATGTGATGTGAAGTGCAACCTGAAGAGTTAAATGAACATTAACTGAACCTGAGTTGGATTAACTGAATACTGAGATTTGTCTTGGGATTGGAGTTAAAGTCTGCTTTTCTTTCGTGGATGTAATATGAGCTTTTGTCTTGCCAACAAGTAAATAAAGTAGAACCAAACTGGTTAAGGAACTCTGTTGTGGTGTAAAAGTCTGTTGGCCTACTGTGAGAATAACGTGACATATCTTGATTGGATTACTAGTGCTGTGACATCTGCTGTGTGTTTGCTGGGCCCGTGACCTAGG
Organism: Gastrophryne carolinensis; assembly: GCA_027917425.1. Classification (NCBI taxonomy): domain Eukaryota; kingdom Metazoa; phylum Chordata; class Amphibia; order Anura; family Microhylidae; genus Gastrophryne; species Gastrophryne carolinensis. The sequence continues at coordinate 133,010,414 of CM051241.1, read as the reverse complement.
CTCATTTGAGCTTGAACTGTGCCATTGATCGTGACCATCAAGTGAGTGGGTCCCCTGCACTGATACAAAAAGTAAAGGTAGGAAGAAAGCCTACTCATGTCTGAAGGCAGCCAAATGGCAGATGATTGTTGCAATTTACAACACCTCTTCCTTCTGTCGCAGGTAGCCCCACAGACTCCCTGTCTGTTATGGACAGGGGGCTTTGGACGAGGGAGCACACAGGAATCTTTTGGGGTTAGCAAGACTTTGATGAGCCAAATGGAAATACAGGACCATATAGTAGGTAATTACAACATGAAGGAACAACTCACAAAATATAACCTTACAGCAGACGAGAAAGGGAAGCATAAACTAAACTAAATAGGGCCCCAAAGGTGCTGTACACAGCCTGTGTGTGCAGGCAGGGCCGGCGTCAGCACCCAGAAAGGTGCAGCTGCAGAGGGCTCCCACTCTCTGGGGGGCCCACTGACAGGCCTGGCTTTTGGGGTGTGCGACAGCGCTTGACTGGCAGCGGACTTGGAGGGCACCGCCACAGCTGGTGCCCAACTTCTCCTCAAATGGCGGGGTTCCACATACCGGGGCATCTCATTTTAGATTCAAGGGGAGGAAGTGATGGGTTGTGTTCTGCTTTTAAGTTGCCTATCCCAGCTGTTTTCCTATCTTACTGTCTGAAACCCCCTGGGATCGCTGGCATACTCACTATGCAAGCAATTCCACCCCTAAGTTTTGGTCCACTTTACAGGGGCATCTCAATTTGGGATGCCCCTATTTGTGAAATATCCCCCCTGGTTTGGCTGTTAACTCAAACTGGCGATCCCACAGTGCATTCACCAGTCCTAGGAAAGTAATAAACAAAGGGGGTTTACACACAGGGGCATCCAAAATCAGGAGCATCTGACTCTGAGGTCAGGTTTGAAGGGGTTTGGTGTGCTTCAAAGTAGACCAAAACTAGAGCTTTGGTCCAAATAGCATGATCCTTAGGGGGCATCCAGATTTGGGACGTCCTTCGGAGTTGTGACGCAACTCTTCACCACAAATGGGCCCACTGAGACCATGCCGCCCAAGGGCCCACATAAACCTGGAGCCCTATGCACCCTCACCACCCCCTGTTTTGATGAAGGTCAGCTAGGTCCAGGCAAAATCAAAAGTTGAAGCCTTGTCGCCTTCTGACTTGGTGAAGGCTGGCTCATTTCAGGCTATGAAACAGGTTCTAGGACGTGCGTGCATGAGAAAAGCCAGTACTGCATCCATCCGGAATAACATTTAAAATATAACTTTTAATCCAACTGTTATAACTGGGTAGTGAATCTGTTCCCTGGAGCCAGGTGATGGATTCACCTTCTAGTTTTACAAGCATGTAGTCTTCTAGGCCCAGACTCGCTTGCTTTCTCTTATCCCATAAAGATCTGGGACATGGCTGAGCTGAGTGATTTCAAGATAAAGCTTTGCGGAAGGTATGATAGAAGCAGAGATGCCAATTCACCCAAATTTTTCGGGTGTCACCCATATTTAACCCTTAACACCCGGGTCACCCGGCCAACAGCTGTTTTTACACAAAAATGCGGATCTGTGGGGTGAAAAGGTTGTTCACCTGCACATGATGCCTCTAGCCTCTGGCCCTACATTCCTTGCTCAGTCGTCCTACTTCCTTTACTCTGCTCTGCTCAGTCAGGCAGTACTGGCCGCACTTTCTCTATTCTAGGCTTGGCGGTTAAAGCACTGAGCAGCTGAGAGGAGAGAGGCTGAGGCAGCCAGGAATCGACCATCGGCGCTGGATTGCAGGCCAGGTAAGTGTTTTTCTTTAGATAGCTTCCCCCCGCTCTGCTTTAACGCTAGGGAAGGTTGTCAGGGTCTGCTGGATTGAAGAAACTGAAGGCAGTCTGGCTGGACATGCCCTTTAAAGGAAAGGTCCACTACAGTGGACTTTTCCTAATACTTCAGCACTGAGAAGTCCAAGGGCTAACTAGAAAGACCCTCTTGCCTTACTGCTGCCTCCATGCGACCAATCAGTCTCCTTGGTTTGTGCTTCAGGATGTCCTGTGTATGGAGGTCTTCATAGCTGTGAATGGGAGCTGCCCACTTGGCTGCCGGAACCCAGAAGTGCAGCTTCCAGGTACATAAACCAGAGGTGTGGAAGGCTAGTGGTGTGGTAAGAGGAGCAGATCTTCAAGTTAACCCTTTCCGCTAGAGTATTAGGAAAATTCCACAGAAGTAGACTTTTGCTTTAAACCAGACCTTCACCCTGAATAAGAGCCTATGTTATATGTTTCCCCCACCCTATACATACAGATTGTCAACATTATAAATTATCCTAGCTGCACCTACTGCCGTGTCTGAGCCTTTAAACATACAAGATTGCGGCCCATGAAGTCTCAGGCTGTCTGCAGACAGGAAGCGTCCTCTGACTATGCTGCTCTGAATTCTGGGATTGCTGTCCTTTTCCTCACCCAAGCACCGCTCTGCCTGTACAGAGCATAGCTATGACACCACCCCCCTCCTCTCCTCAGTATGTGATGCTTCTGAGTTAAGATGGTGGCAAACCTATCCTGGAGTCCTGAACAGAGTTTCAGCCAAGTGGGGGAAATATTAATAAGTAAGTGACTTAAAATGTATTCATTTTAGATGCTAGGGAATAGTTTTTTAAGGGTTTGGGCTTTTCATTAAATGCTGAAGGTCCGGTTTAAGTCATTCAGCAGGTTCAGAAAAACAAAACAAATGGGTACTTATCTTTTGTCCTGAGCAGCTGATCGATGCTGATCCGGCAATCAGCAACCCACCTGATTGCTGGATCCAAGCCCCCACCGCAGCCGTTGCATTGCGCACCCTCCAGGGCCTCAAAATCCATTCAACAGCACTTCTGTGCCTGACCATGGCCTCCACCATCAGGTTAAAACCTCCCCCAAACCTCATTAATCTGCTGCATCCCCCCTCTGGCTTCTTCTTTGGGCAATGTTTACTCACCTTGGCGGGGATCCATCTTCTGGGTCCCTTGGATTCCGAGCAAACTTCCGACGTGTGGCGCCGTCTTGCATCCCATCAGGCACTGCACGAGGCCCCCAATGCACGAGTCCCATGTATGGGTTGCAATGGAGCCACCCAGAATCCCACGAGACTTCGCTGAGAGGTGCGGGATTTTGTCTCTTAAAGATGTCTCGGGCCCTGAAGCAGCCGGATGCCGCCACCGCAGCAGGCATTGGCAACATCTAAAAAGTAAGTAGGGGCCAATGGAAGGGGGGTGGAATCAGCCCCTTTTTATTTTTGGTCCGATGTTCCTCTTTAAAGCCCCTGCACCTAATTTATGGACTGAATAGTTACATAGCTACATAAGTAACACTATTGAAAAAATATGTCCATCAAGTTCAACCAAGGATGGTGTTGGGTAAAGTTATTTTTTTATTATTTTAAAAATGCAGGTTTCTAAAATAAGTAATGCTAAGATCTCCTCTCTTTGGCTGGGCCAAGGCAAGTCACGGGTGTTAGCAGGACATTAAGTCAGTTATTAGTGTTTCCTAGTAAATGTCCAGCCAGCTGTTGAAGAACTGAATTTCTAGGGAGGATCCTGCGACCAGATGTTACTTCTCCCTCTGGCCATAACCTTTAACCTTGTCATTGAGTACAAGATAATGCTCGCCTAGCACAGGCCTCATGAGACATTTAATATTCCTACAATCTGCCATCACCATACTCACCTATGTCCCTTGTTGGTGTGCATGGCAATAACACTCTGCAAGTCGTTAAACAATTATCTGGAGGTCCCTGGCAGAGTATAAATTACAGCATTCCTCAGGAAATTAACCATTTACGATGCATCGCTGCCTCGCCCGCACATGTAATTCATACGAACGTTGTTCTTTTTATTAACAATGCTGCACTTGGTGGCAGGCCAAACTTAGATTTCTATTAAATGGCATCTTCACTTTATGAAAGATCTATTTTCTATTTTCTTGTTTGGAAATATAACTGACTTCTCGTCTTGCGTGCCTAGACTTGAGCTGTAGTTGGTCAATCAGGGTCATTTTTACACAATAAAGGGCGCAATTACTAAAATATAATGCAAATACACAAAAATGAACATACAAAAGAATACAGTCCTGGATGGGAAATGCTGTGACCTCAAGAGCTGCTGAGGGAAATAATGTCTATTGGACCCAAACTCATGACAATGAGATGGCCCTATTTAAGGTATCTCAATTTTGGAAGTGCCACGGTGTGAAACCCATGGTTTGCCTATAAACCTACCTCAAACCTCAATCACACTAAGCTAAGCTTAGCCACATTCCCAACACCCAGAAAAATCCCCACTTCCTCGACCTGCGCACCCCTGCCGGCAGTCATTGAAGTCTGGAGATGGAAAGGGCACAGAGCAAGGGTTCCACCATAGGCTTGTGCATGTGCTGTAGGATGAAAGTGAGTATAAAGGGAGACCAGAGGATTCCATGAGCTTCATATAGTTCGGCTATAAAGTAGATCAATCACCAGGATTTTGACTATCCTGGTAATTGGTCCCTGTCCCCGGGGTATCCTGATGTAGGATTTCCCCTTGTTTGAAACCCCCAGATTGCCCACTTTCACTCACCGTTCCCCATTCCCACGGTGCATACAAGGTGCATACGCTGGCTTCACCGACGGTGCACCTATGCGGACCCTCGTCTAATCGGCGCTTTATGCGGCACATACTAATGCACTGCATAAAGCCCCAGCTCCCCTTTGAAGTTTGCACTCCCACACGCCCGGGCCTAAATAAATGGCTGGGCCAGGGGAGCGTGCACAGCTGCAGAGAAGCCAGGGATGCGGCAGCCGACGAAGACAGCATCACTGGAACACCAGGATCAAGCAAAATTACTGCCGCCCCAGGGGGTCTCACAAAGTGGGGCAACCGTTATAGGATGCCGTAGGGGCAGGCTAGCAGCAGTTATTGGAATCTTTTAGATTCCAGGCCGGCCGCAGGAGGTGATTGGTCTACTTTAACAGTTTTTTCCAATTTTTAGAAAGGATGTCCTGTCTGTGAGTGGGTAAGGGTGTGGGTGGAACAAGCTGATATTTCATAGGGGATCAGTTTAGGCCACATTAACGCTCTAGTCCTACCTAATTAATGACAGAAGACTCCCTCTCCTTGCCTCCATTTTGCTACTTCTTAATCCAGACAAAATTATTTTTTGGCCTATAATCCATAAAGTTTTGCTTCCACGCAGTGGAGGATAGGTCAAGGAGCAAGGGAGCTCCCCCCCCCCAGGGTCATGGCTGCCACACTGTAGATTTCTATTGAACTTCCCACCCGCAGTAATCATTGGGTGGTGTCTCCATCCATCCCTTTGGACTCCATGCCCAGGAAATAATTCCCAAAAAACAAGTAGAGAAATAAATGTTCTGAGTGAAAATTCTGTGTCACTTGGGGTCCAGGTAAAGCAATGGCAGATACGTATTGCTTGTTATGGGTTTCTTGGGGTGAAATCTGGGGCCTTAAAATGTAAGCAATGGCTTTAATATAACCCCCTTATACTTTTGCTTACATGGGCTAAGGCCTTAGATATACACGATTAGGCTCACCTAGCACAGCCCGTAAGTTTGGTGTTTCTTCTGCACGGTGCCGGATTAAGTGTGATGAAGGCCCCTGGGCACAAAATCTGGTGGAGGCCCCAGATACAGTATTTTTTTCCTTACAAATAATAGTTCAGCCAAGTAAGTGATTGGTGGATGTCTGGCACCCGCCCACTTACTGTAACATCAGATCGAGTCCGTTGTGTCACCCTTGTGCTGGTGTGTACTGCTTGGGAACTCTGCTTTGCCATTCTGGGCAGGGAGGGGGGTGTAGTCACCCATCTGGTCCAAACAGTTCCCCTGCATTGAGCTGCCAGCCGCTGTGCTTGGGGGCCTATGTGCAGTGAGTGTCCACCTATTGACAGCTCTGCACGCACCCATCACTGTAACGTTGCTAATGCCAGCTTTGCTGCTCTAGATTCTCAGTCCTGCCCTGTGGTGGCTTTGGCTGCAGGTTTGCAAAAAAACTTCTCACCCAGGTACCCGGCGGGGCCCCCACTACTGCTGATAGCTTCGTTGCTGGCCCTGCGGCCCATCAGACCAAAGACTGAAAAGCCTCCTGGACCAGACCATAACCCAAGGGTTGGTGGAAGCCCCCTTTGCAGGGCATAATCCCGCCCTGCTTCTGCACCTTTCTGGGTGTTGAACTTGAGAAGCTATCCAAGAAGCCAACTTTTTACCAGCACTTTAAAAGGTTTTTAAAATTATGAAATCGTTGAAATGTTTGTACAACCACACAGGAAAATCAGCTAGTGTAAGATAGAAATCAAAGTCCTGCCCACCCGATGAAGTAACATACAAGTTATGGGTAATTTTACATGAATACATCAGTCTCTTTAAATAATTAGCTAATAAAAACAGCTGTGAACTTTATCTTAACAACCCCAGATTTGCTCATCCCCACATAAGCTTTTCCTGGATGTGTGTAATTATTAAAAGGTCTGGAATCCATTCTGGTTTAGTCTGGATCAGCGTCTGTGTTTCATTTACAGCAGAGCGCTGGAGCTGACATGTCACGTACCGACCATCCCGCCATATGGAAAATGGTGAAATGTCACACGCTCCTCTCAAGAGCTCTGCTAGGGAAATGTCAGTGCGGCCGCCGTGTGGGAAAGTTGCCTTTATTGCTCTTGTAGAACAAAGTTATTTTTTTTCTCTTCTTTTCAGGCTGCTGCCAATTTGGCATGCCTTATGCTAATAAAATAAATTCTAAATAAACAGCACAAGGAGTTGGATGGTAGATTTTGTAATGGATTGTCCAGGCTGGAAACTCACCATTTAGGAGTCATTTTCTGTCTCACGAAAAGCAACGTGCAAAAAAAGAAATCTTAAGATCTATGTATCTATTTATCTGGTAGTCGTGGCCTAGTGGTTAGGAAAACAGCACTGGAAACAAAGCTCTGGCGGCAAGCAAAGTTGAATGGAGCGTGTACCACTGGTCGCACCCCCTGATTTTCAACGTACCCGTGCCAACCATTTAGAAATGCCTGAGGTGGGCATGGTAAAGCAGGATGTGGCCGCCGACTGCTAATGTGCCGTGGGAATGCAGTGGGTTTACAGGCGATTGATAGTTCCACATATTGAGGCATCCCAAATCAAGATACTGCACAAAGAGGAAGACCACCAGCCCTAGAGCCTCATAGTCTAGGGTAGTGGTTGTTTCTTTTTAAAATGTCTAACCTATATTCTTTTATTTCTATCTATCTTCTTTTCAATTTCCTACTAACCAATTGTCTTCTATCTATCTATCTATCTATATATATATATCTATATATCTTTATGTGTATCAATTATAAATATTTTAAAGTTTTAAAGTAAATCACTGTGTGGTTCTCAAGTTTGAATGCAGATCAGCTGCTCGGCAGTTTTTGAATCAGGGATTTCACTAAGAATGTGCAGATAGCCTTGAGCTCATATTAGAGCAGACCCAAAAGTAAACCCTCTCTGTTAACCTTGTACCAGGTGCTGGTTTGTGGTGCCCTAACCCCTCCCCCTCTTTAGCAAACCTCACAATTAGGAAATATTGCCCTTTTTTGTGTCCAATGGGGGACCTGGAAACAGTTTCACACAAGTTCAAGACATAATTATTACCATTTACAAGACCTGGATGGGTTCTTATTCATTTTCATCCTGCACGGGGGTCATGACTTCCTTGCCTCCATTGAGATCTGTAATTCCTAAGGAGTTGTAAGACTGTATGATAACATGACTACATTACCTCACTGCAAGAAGATGGCTGTACATGAGTAGGGTGGGGTTATTCTACCGTATTCTACCTTTCTACCTGTAGTGGGACTTTAAGACCTAACTACAATGACTGCTGTTTAGAAAACTTAGTTGAAGTTTTTAGGCCTCCATAGATAGGAAGCCTCTACATGTCCCTCCCCCAGTTATCCCAAGCTGCATCCCCAAAAATATCCTTAGGAAGCCCAAAAAATTGGTATTATTACCCAGTTCACCCTCTAGTAACATGTACATGTCCCAACCACCGGTGTCCAATGGACCTGATGGATAAGAATGTGGAAGAGTATTATTTCTGATATTTATGACAATCTAGACGCAACCTCCACTCTGCCCAGAACCTCCCCCTGTCTTCAACCATGATTACTTCCTTCTACTCCTGTCTCCAGGACTGTAACACTCCACTCCAGTGGATTGCTCTCTTCCCATACTGTTTGCTACACTTCAACCTTCCAAAGCTTCAAAAGTGCCCCAAGATTCATATATTCAGATGAGCACATCATATATCTCAAGTAGTTCACTTCACTGTCTTCCAGTCACCATGCTTAGCATACTATCTGTGTCCCAACCTCTTCTGGCAAATCTCATATCTAAGAGAATGTAAGTTGCCAGGACGAGCCCTCATTCCTTTTGTATTCTGTAATCAATGTATACTTGTTGCATTGTGACGCCTTGTGTATTAGAAACCTGTGATTTGTATTACCCTGTCTGTACTCTCTGCATTTTACAGATCCATGGATGATGATGGTGCTTTTTAAATAAACAATATTAGTAATAATGATGATGATTTATGTGTTCTACGCGGTTAACAGCTGATAACCATACCAAATTAGGGTGCACGGAGGGTGGGGCGGGGGGTGATTAAATGCTTTAAATTGAAAGAAAAAATTAGAAATGCTGCCGCAACATGGTGGAAAGGTGGTGTGCACCACAAATAATAAACCATGGGTTTAAGCACCTTACTATTTGGCTTCTGCAGTGATGTTAAATCTTTATGGGGTCACAGATGGGAACACCAGATTTATGCTTTGTCCTGGATGAATGACTGTGGTCTTTAAGAATATAAACTATGTCTAGTTTCAGCTGGAGTATCTACCTGTGCCCCAACCTCTTGTCTCTTACCTAATTTAGATTGTAAGTTGCCAGGGCAGGGCTCTTTTTCTTTACAGTATATGTATACTGTAATCAATGTATACTTGTTGCATTCTGACTCTTCATACCCTGTGTATTAGAAGCCTATGATATATGTTACCCTGTCTGCACTCCCTGCCTTTTACATATCCATTTATGTGGTTTTTTACATGGTTAACAGTTGATCAGCATACCACATTCGGGTGCACAAGGGGTGGTCGATTAAATGGCCTTTGGCCCCCTTTAAATTAAGAGAAAAGAAACAAATGCCACAGGAACATGGTTTAAAGGTGGTGGGTACCACAAATAATGAGGTTCCTGTTCCAGGAGCACCCCTCTGTGACAACCATGGGATTGAGCACCTTACTTTTTGGTCTCTGCAGAAGGTAAATGGGTCACAGGTGGGAACACCAGATTTATGCTTTGACCTGGATGTATGGTCGTTGCCCCTAAGAATATAAAGCATGTCTATTTGGTTTTAGCTGGTGTTTCACTTTATGTGACCACTTGATTCTACTATTTCTTTTTCTCAAAAAATGAAAAAGTGAAAGCTTGAATAGTCAAAGTCCACCCTCTGTACGGTACAGTCGCAAGTCACTTGATTGATCTTCTGAGCTGTGGTAACTTAATAAAATGTTAGTGGTGGCATAAATCACTAAGGGACGCTGACTGTCACATTTTGGAAGAGACATCAAGCACAATTTGGCTCTCTAGAGATTCACCTCTCCAAGCCATAACTAAAGATTTATATACCCCCCAGGCAGTCTAATCTTTTTTCCTTTGCCATCCTCCCTCTCTTCAATGTGGTTTTAATGCTGATCATAATGAATCCTCCTTGGGATATGAACACAATCCAAAAAAGTAATGCACGCTATAATGAACATCTGAAAAAAAATAAGACTGATCCTGTTTAAAAGACAGCTTGCTGCGTGGTAAGCTTGCATAAGAAAAGGGCTGCCTGCAAGAGCCTATTTGGATCCAGAGCTTCTCTCCATATTTATGAGGAACTCATTTGTGATGTCATTTGATATTTTTCATATAATCAGTGTACAGAACATCATGATGGAGATACAGCTTCACTCGGCACCCGTACCGGCCCTCATACATTACCATATGATTTCGGAGCAAAATGCCTGGCTCTTTACAGTGTAATTCCACCTTCTGTGGATGTAATGGAGCGGCAAATGAGACAAAAATTGGCCAGGAGGATTGCGGGTAACCATTGCTCTATCTGGTTTATCATGATATCAGTAGACAATTGAGATGTATGGCCAGATCCAACCTCTGGAGGGGTTGATCATCAATCTAGACACAGGGAATTTTTGCATGATTTAGCCATTTAAATATAATGCTGCCGAATTTCCTGGCTGGTCAGTTGGCCTAGTGATTTTCTTTAGATTTGCTACGTAGGTTGTTATCTGATATGGGTTTTGAGTTAAAGTCACAGATAAAGCTACAAATCCAAATCGAGTTTAGACCTGACTATTTCAATCGTAGCCTGAGTAATCCTGTCTTCGTTTTGATTTGGGTTATACTACAGGGCATCGCTAGTCGATTTCGCTACAGAAGAACATAGAAAATAATGTGGAATACATTGGGTTGTGTGCTGCCTAAGCTGCAGTGATTGCATATTTGCCAGGCTGCAATCACTGTACTTTGTACACTGTGTACTTTCCCAACATTAATCACTGTGTACTTACCACAGGCAGCATATAAGAGCCAGTAAAGGCAAAAAGAAACTACACTTGCCTCCCAGGTTGCAAGCTGAGTGGTTCGTGTACTTCCATCTGGTCCCCCTATTGATGGTGAACCTGCACGTGATGGTCTAATTTCCATGCTATCAGCTTCAGAGGCCAGACCAGCTCAGACTGCAAGACATGGGGAAAAACAGTTTTTAAAGCATACTTCTAGCCACAAAGCTAGTAGTTTTGTCTCTGTACCCAATGCCAAGAGGTAGGTGCATCTCCATCACTGCCTCCTGCTAGTCAAATTGATTTTGAAGTCCCATATGCTTTGTCACTTTCTCTAAGATCCATGCTGAATCCCACAATTCACAACGCCATTTCTTGCCCAGAATTCAAGACTTTTTTGGATGAACTTTCCATCTTGGGGAAAACTAGCTCTAACCATCAAAAGGTCCATTGGATAAAGGTCCTTATGCTAAAATGCCCTGAGACCTTTAAAATACCCCCACAATACACACGCATAACCTAATTTCAAATCCTTAAGGGCCCTGAAGTGGCCCGGTATGTTAATATAATGCACCTTCTGCACAGTTAATGTAAGTGCTAATACTAACTTGTATGAACACATCAAAAATACATACACATCCAAACCCAATAAAGTATGGTCCATACCTAGAGCAAAGATATTTACATGTGATGTGGCGGAGCTACAGGAAAATGAATATGACAATGCGACTGAATACCAGCATCCAAATACCTTTTTAAAAGATAAAAGAAATTGTAGTGGGTTAAGGATATTGGATTGCATAAGGTTTAGACTAAAAAGTCTTGTGATTAGGGGGCGTGACATGATGGGGCTACTGGAAAATGACTATTACAATGCACCCGAAAACCAGCATCCAAAGACTTTTTTAAAAGTTAAAAGAAATTGTTGTTGGCTCAAGACAACGAGATTACATAGGGATTAGAGTAAAAAGTCCCATCAAACCAACCTGTAACCTACATTACAGTCATCAATCTTTTTGCCTTGGCTGGCGACCATCTCCCGGTCCTCCTGCCCTATGGAGGATTTTCTAAATTGCGACGAGCATTCCAAATGCTAAAAGCTTTCCACATAAAGCAGTGTGCTCCCCTACATGAGGTAAAGAGCTCAACACATTATCGGAACTCTCCTGCGGGTATCAGCTTTAAAGTAACATTATAATTTAGCTAATACATTGACAAAAACGCCATAAGAACAATTTGTAACTTTCCAGCGAAACTGTTTCCAGGGCTAATAACTGTTGCAACGAAACATTAACATCATTTAGAAAATCGGCTAAATTACCATCATAATATCTTATTTTCCGCTGTTAGCCACAAGAACTTAATGGACTCCTGGAAGAGTTTCATATTCCATACTGGGTTAGTGACAGGTGAAGCTGGAATGTAATTAATAGTTTTGATTAAACACATTCTGGAGGAATGAGAAGGAGGAATGGAAGTAAACTCGAGCATTGCACAACTGCTATTGCAGCTCCCTCTGATTTAATGGTGTGCGTTTTCTTGTAGAACATGGCTGCTGTGTGCAAGTGACCAGCAGTGAAGGGTAAGCACACTATTTAGGCAGTCTCTTGAAAATTATTCATAACCCTTGACTTTTTCTAAATTTTTAAACTTTATAGTCAAGGACTCACATTGAGGTTTTATGAATAACACAAAGTAGCAAGTGTTTGTAAAGTGTAAAGCATCTAATACATGCTTTTCCAAATTAAAAAATAAACTGGGAAGTGAGTCATGCACATGTTTGTGGGTCCATGATTCAATACTTTGTAGAACCAACTTTATCTGCAACTACAGTTGCAAGTCTGTTGAGATACGTCTCTACCAGTTTTGCACATCTAGAGGCTTGCCAATTCTTCCTTGCAAAACAGCTCTAGCTCGGCCAGATTGGATGGAAAGGCATGCCACAGATTCTAAATTGGATTTAGGTCTGGACTGTGACTGGGCCACTCCAACACATAAGCTTTGTTATAAACCATTCCACTGGCGCTTTATATGTAATTTTGGGGTTGATGTCCTGATGAAAAGTGAACCTCCACCCCAGTCTCAAGTCTTTTGCAGCCTCTAACAGGTTGTCCTCTAGGATTGCCCTGTATTCAGCCCCATCTATCTGCCTATCAACCCTCACCAGATTCCAAGTCCTTGCTGAAGAAAAGCATTCCTGCAGCAGGATGCTGCCACGTCCATGTTTAGCGTGTGGGATGGTGTGTTCACACAGATGTGCAGTGGTAGCTGCACAAAACTATTGGCACTTGCCAGTTCAACTATGGTCATATCTGACCAGAGCACCTTCCTCCGCATGCTTCTTGGGTCCTCTACAGTGCAATGTGCAAATGGAGTACATGACTAATAGTTGTCCTGTGGAGAGATTCTCCCACCTGAGCTGTGGATCTCTGACTGCAGCTCCTTCAGGGTGAACCTGGGCATCAGGGAGCCTGATGTCAGCACCACACAGCGCCACTTTTTTGGTCATAGTGGCACTCGGCGTGCAATTTAACAAGCGGGTCACGCACACATGGTACCTACCCATTGGTGAGTCTTGCAGCTAGCTGGCGCTCTGCTCCTGTCATGGGGAGGAGAGGTGAATCCATCAATGACTGCCACTGGGGAACCTTGTGGTAAGCTTCTACTGGGGGTTTAGGTGGTTACCATTGTGTGTGGGGGTTAAGTGTGTGTCCTGGGGGTTAACTGTATGTGTGTCCTAGGGGTTAACTGTATGTGTGTGAGGGGGGGAGTTAAAGCTGAACAAAACCCACCAGCGGCGCCCTGGACTCCAAAAGACGCCAGGGCCAACCTCTGACTTTCCCCTGGGGCATCCTAAATCGGAAGCCTGCTGTGTGCAACACCCCAAAGAGCCCTGGGCACAGTGGAGGGGGGGTGTCAATTTGTAACTAAATTAGGTACAATTAAACTAACAAGGAAACAGCCAAATAAATGGTGCTTTCTTTCCCAAATCGTCATGCCCCAGGAACCAAATCCCAGGTTTTGTAAAACTTTGAGTATTGCGAAATTAAAAACAGGGAATTAGGCGGATTTGCAGACTGTATACTGTTTACTCACAGGCACTTTTTCATCAGCACCAGTGCCTACCTGTATGTCGAATAGTGGAGATGTAAGAGAAGTGTACGAGCAGTTTATCCATCATATCCCGCTAAGCGAGACGATGACAGAAGACAAGATACAGATCTCAAGTTATAAATATATCTTTCATCTTAAGATAATGACGGCATGTGTTGGCAGTTATGTTTCTGACTCAAGCCGGCGATTAGCGGGCGCATTTTGGAGACTTTTCATATTCGGCTTATGTTATTTTAAGTCTCAGGAGTGTGTAGATGCTGTCGTTTTGGCTTGGAAAATTTCAGCAGTCGAAACATTTTTGTTTAAGGTGATGGAAACCCATCACACAGTGAGGCATCCCAATTCAGGTTGCCTCATAAATAGGTGTGGCAGGTCTATAAAACTCTTGTGGGGGTTGTTAGTCCACTTTAAACACAACATTAACCTGGCCCGAGATTGGTAATCAAGCGTGGACGAAAAACCCATATAAATGAGTAGGGCCTCTTTCAAAGTTTTCCCAAGTGCTGATTTCCATAGTATACTCACCTCAATCCCACACCTACAGCTAAGCTTAGCCTCACTCCACAGCCCCCCCCCCCCCCAGCATCCCAGCTCCATCTGGCCTTTGCAGCCCCACCAGCAGACATCAATCACAGCAAGTGTGAGTGTGTGCTGTGGAGATCGAGGATCACAGTGAGTTTATAGGGAAAGCAGAGGGTCTTTACCCTTGGGAAACAGGTTTCGGTTCTTTTTAAGTTTGCATTAGACACAGGTTTTTGGGGTGTTAAACTGTACTTTTTCGCCAAAATGAGTGTAGGTAGACGTGCTGGGGATATCTTGAAAATCACGGAAAACCAGACCACATGACCACTTGAGGCAGATCATTGGGAAGGATTTAGCTGGGGAGCATCATGCAGGTAAGCAATACAGGGTCCGCAGGGATGTATGTATGCATGGGGTGGCAATAAGGGAAGATTCCCCCGGGCTGACTACAGCAGTGGCCAACACTTTAATGCTGCTGGTTCTGGCATTCTGTAGTTCTATGTCCCAGAGTAGCTCTGACCTTGACCTATATGGCTGCTGTTTCCTCGTGAGTACAAAAATTACGGTGCTGAATCAACATTATCAAGTCATTGTTCTTTGTTGCCAACATTTGCCATGCCTGACCATGGCTTGTGCTGCTGTCCACTGTTTCTAACCACTGCCATGTCTGACCATGTCTTGAGTCACTGTTCCTTGTTTTTGATGCTGACTGCTGCCATTCCTGATTACATCTTCAGTCATTGTTTTTTGTTTCCAACATTTCCTTGCTTTGTGCTTCTGTTGCTAACCACTACTACTTCTGACCACACCCTGTGTTACTGTAACACACTGCTGCCAATGAAATGTCAGACCATGCTCCTTGCTGCCAAACTTTGCAACGTTTGACCTTGACCATTGCCATTGTGCCTGCTGCTATTTCCACCTTGGTTAAAGGGACTCTGTAGTCAAAGTGCATAAACTGTCATTCAGCAGCTCACCTTATCATGGCTGCCCTCTCCCTTCCTGTCAGAACACAGCTGCTTCTGAAAGTAGAAACAAGTCAAAGATTACAAAGAGTAGCGGCACACCCCCTGAATTCTTTTGCCATAGACCACCAATAATAGGGCTGGTGGTCTAAAGCTCAGCATCAGCAGACTGTGAACACTAGGGGAACAGCCAAGGTGATGAGAAAGCCTGTCTTAAAGACCACGCCCATTATGCTGATTATTATGCGCCATCACATAGTAAAAAGTAAACCTTGGTATCTCAGCCATTTCAATCTGTACACAATGGTCTAGCGATTGGCTTTGTCTCCTGTATCACTTTATCTAGCCCTGCAGGCTACTTTGCCACATGCTGTCTCCTGTTTAGTGCCTGCTTGTACATAATCTCAGGTTCCAGACTCAGCTTTGTTTCTTACTTGCTTCACTGCCTTATCAGAATCACGGTATCAAAATCCCACGCAAATGATCCCTTTACACCTCTTAATGCTATTTCCAAAGCACCTGTATCCACCAGGGTGTGCAATGCTCTGTAATAGAATTTAAGAAAATATGTCCCATCCACTCCTACTTGTTTTTAGCATGTGGCCCTCCTCAACACAAGGCCAGAGTTAGATGGTGACATGGGGGGGTGAGGCTTGGAGTGTCATTCTGGTCTGAGAGTCTAAAAGGAGTTTTTTCTATGCTTGTATGTGTCAGCCCCGCAGCAGGGATAGTTAATCACACGAATATAACTAATTAATTCAACTAAAACATTAACATTAAAACTATTCAGCCATGAAGCGTAAGAGAACAACTTCAAGGACACCAACGCTTCTAATGATCAGGCAACGCATGTACAACTCAGCGGGCTAGGGGCATAAATCAGATACAGGCTGATGGTTTCTAAGAGGTGGGATGGTAGCGTAGGGATTTGAGCAATGTAAGGGCAGAAAGCATGAGCAATTCAAGGGCCTTGGTGCATAAATTACACTTACAACAATGGTCTTTAAAGAGATAGTCCAGGCAACTACATAGACCATATAATCACATAGCACTAAAGATCCTAATGTTACTGATTTCTTTTATTTTTAAAACTAACACCACAAAGCAGGGAAAACTTGATTTTCTTTTATTCATTTCGGAAATTTCCAGCCAGTGAGCGTGGCTGCTCTCCAGGCCAAAAGCAGGCAGAGTGTATATATCAGCATAATTTAACACCTAATCACAATGCTACAATAAACAGGCTTATAACAGGAGTTATAGACCACCAGTCGAGCCCTATGATTGGTGGTCTTGTACTGCTAGTGAAATCAGAGGGAATAGCAGAAGTCAGTGCCAAGTTGCTGCTTCTAGGTGCTGCTGCATGGTTACCCCTTTCAGTGCCAAGCACGTAACACCTACGTGCTCGCATGTCCGTGCCTTAAGTGCCAAGCACGTAGGTGTTATTTCATGATGTTTTATATATCAATTCACATAGAAGGTTTATGGTTTATATGTGTTGTTCACATGATGGGTTTTTTACATAATTTCACACATGGTCTTTGGAGCATTGTTTATTTATATTTTATTTCATTTCATTTTATTTTATTATTTATTTTTCATTTTTGTTTGTTTATTGAGTGTATTTTGCCACCCACCTGTGGATTTCGGTGGGTGTGGAGTCACGTGTTGGTGTAGTATATCCAACTATGCAAACTCCTATGGTATAGACATACTTGTCCTTGCTTCCTTTAAGATATCTATTCCTTTCCCTTTTATTATAATTGAGTCTAGGCAAAACAGGTCCGTCCTGTTTAAGAGATTAAGGAATATTTATTTTGGGGCTGCATAAGACTTCTGTTCATCCTTTAATAATCATTGACTTAGGTGATAGTAAAAAAGTAAAAAAAGTAAAAAAACTAAAGGATGTAATTAGATATATATAATAAATAAATACAGAGATTTCGTTATTTGAGCCATGTTTATTACTTTGTAAATATTTTGAATGTAAATATTTTGAATTTCCACTGATCCAATTGTATACATTGTATAATATAGAGTAGTGATATTTGTATTTTTTGTACTTTTTATACGTGGTGTATTTGTATTTGTGTAGATGTTTTACATGTGATTTGTAACAGGGAGTAACTAGTTAACATTTTTTGGTTCTGTGTTCTGAGCTCTGCAGCAGGTGATTTCACCTGCTGCGTGCGTTATGAGCGTGTCTCTGTCCCGCCTCGCTCCCTCTACGCGCCTGGCCGTTGCCATGACCGCGCATTGCTATGTGATGACGCTGGTTGGGGCGTGCTGGGGGCGTGGTTTGGGGGGCGCGGCGGGTCAGTGGGATCACGTTCTTTTGTTTTGATCGGGGAGGATGAGAGCGCGCACGGGGGCTGTTGCACTTCCGGCGCGATGGCGGCTACCGGCCGGGGCCGCCGCGTGTGCGGGAGGGCGGGGGCCTTGGTGTGCGCTTCCGTTTCCCTCTCTTTATAACTGGGGCTCAGGACACAGTACCTTATAGCACCTTGAGAAAGTAGCATAACGCTACGGAACGCGTGGGTGAACTAATCGGTCCAGCAGGAGGTTTTTGCTGCACATACAGAGGTGAATGAATAACAATTTGTATAATTGATTGTATTTTGCACTGGTCACTTTAGGTATTGGCACTTTATATTAGGCAACGGTTTTTTCTTAATATAGGGATCCTTTTGGGGAAATTGGGATAATATGGGGCTTACCCCTGCTGGTACTATGGTGTAGATATGTTGTGTATACATATGTGTTTTTAAATGTATGTCATGATGTTGTATGTATTTGTTATATGTTTTTTTATCTTTTGTAGATGAAATTGATTAATTAAATATGCTTATTTGGATCAGTTGGTATCATTGATTAATTTGCTGTAGGGTTGGAGTGGTGCCTGCAAGCGACTGGGTCTATAGTAGGCTGGAACTATAGAAATTGTTTATGTGTGTTGTGGTAGCAGCTTTGGGTTGCTGATTTGGCACACTGCCCATCCCTTTATTGATTAACAATTAGGTGGTGCTATATAGGAAAGATTTTGTTATTCTTACATAGAATAACATAATAGACGAGCTGATGTGAGCGGATCAGAGCATGCTGATTGGACGAGCGGCCGCGCATGTGCCGTAGGACCAGGGCAAGGACCGAAATCCAGGATACTCAAAATCCTGGGTTTTGGTCCACTTTAACTCTTCCTCCGACTTTCCCCACAGCAGGCCAGGGGCCACATGGCCCCCGGACCGCAGGTTGAGCACATGTGCCTTAGTGTGTACAATGTACAATAACAGACAGGTGCTTTCATCAGATACCAACAATGGTCCATAATGGGTGGGGACATATCATGTACAGTTGGTACACATTCATTGAATAAGGTCACCTGAGGGGTGATAAGGCCTCCTGCAGCAGTTGTTTAGCTGTAAGGCAACTTCTGACATGCTCTGCCTCTGTTGTCCACCTTCATATGAACCCTTACCCTTTATAGCTTAGCCCCTAGCCATCTCTGTATACTTTTTCTGGGCCCTTCTATATAATAAGACAAACTCTGTACACAGCATTCTTTAAAAAAGTCATGCATAATGTAATGTAATAATGGTTGCTCAGTGCATTATTAAAAGGCCGCTACCCACGCTCTGCTCTAGATATTTTATCACAGTTGCTCAGCGGGTCATTATTCACTAATAATCTCTGATGGCGAGTTTAGTGGAAGTATGTAATTAACCGTGAATTTTAATTTGCAGATTATAGATGATGAAGACACACAGTTCATGAGCAACTGTCCTGTAGCTGTTACAGAGAGCACGCCTCGGCGAAGGACGAGGATACAAGTCTTCTGGACAGCGCCCCCTATTGGCACAGGCTGCGTGACGCTGAAGTAAGTGGAAATATTTATCTGTATTAACCAGTTATTTTTTATTCACTGTGTGCAGGGAGCCCCTGTACATTCCTTTTTGGAGTGCCTCGCTGTGTGAAACCCCCTAGGGCTTTGGTAATCGCTTACCTTACCCTGGTCCATGAGGGAAAAACGTGGGCTGTCATCCAATAAGAGCCGTCTGCCATGACTATGGCATCCAGCAAACAGCTCGCATTGTTTTCAATGGGGACCACCCCAGCCATTCAGATAGACTGGGGCAGGAGTGTGCACGCCACCAGGGAGGGCTTTCACACATCCCAAAAGACTTTTAGACTAAGGAGCCTGGTGGCATGGCTTTTGGTCTGCTTTAAATTACCACACCAAGAGTGTTGAGCACCAAGGTAGTTAAGGAGTATCCTTTTTTTTTGCAAATAGGGGTTTTAAGCAAATAGACATTCTAAATCAGGATTCTTCGGTGGTGGAGGCTGCCCCGAGGGCAGCTGCGGGTTTTATGGGCTTTTGTTTTCCATGGATAATTCCTTGTACTAATTTGTACCATGACCATAGTCACATAACGCAGTCTGCTCTCCAAATGTGCTGTCTTCTCCCAAGTTGTTCTTGCATGTTCAATGAGTATAGAATGTTTCTCCTCACATGCTAGAGAATGAGGGGAAGGCATCGTCTCCAGCCTGGAGGAAGCAAGAGCTGCTATTAATGTACAACTGTGACAGCTGTACGCCATTGCTGCGTCTGGAGCAGCTGTCAGCTTGCGCCTGCTTTACTTTTCCAACAGATGTTTGATGCAACTTCACCGATACTGTCAGATATGCAAAAGAGCAGAAACGGGGATGAGAAATAATCAACATATTCATAATTACTCTGCCTTTAGGACTGTAAATCAAAGCGACAAATGACAACATTAAAAGTCCTTTGTTATTACTGCTTGGATCAGCAGGCTGCATTATTTCTTCCATGTGGTCAGCAAATTACATGTTCACTGATCTCCCATAACAAAGCCAACAAATGCGAGATGCAAGAGATATTTTTGAGTTGAAGACAGCAGGAGGTGACTAGTGACTGAATGTGAGGTGTAAATGAGGGAGTTGCGGTAATTTTGGGGTTGTTGACAGATATAGCTGACAGTAGGCAGTAGGAGAGTTTGATGGCAGGAAGAGGACTCAGTCTTGTCCATGTTTATTTTGAGAGAGCAAGATGACATGAATGATGAGATAGCTGTCAGACAGCCAGAAACACGGGATAGGAGAGAAGAGAGATCTGGGCCTGAGAGGCAGATTTAAGAAGTGATGTTGGAAGTCAAATGAGTTTATGAGTTGTCCAAGAACATAGGTGTAGACTGAGAAAAATAGTGATACAATAATGGAGCCTTGTGTTACACCAACTGACAGGATGGGGAGAAGAAACCATGTTTGAATAGGGTACACTAAATGTGCGATCACAAAGGTATAAGGAAAACCATTGAAACGCAATTCCCAGAGACGTCAGAATTTGGAGTAGAAAAGTATGGTCAACAGTGTCGAAATAGAATAGGTCAAGGAGGATAAGGATAGAGTAGTGGCCTTTCGATTGGCTGTTTTAGATTGAAGAGGATCTAGTAAGGAGTAAACAGATATATAATGTGCCAATTCATATTGGGGTAATAGCTGCATAATTGAATAGTGAAGGGAAGGTGCAGGATGAGCGAGAGGTTGATAGTGATAGTGATGTGAGAACTGCTGTGATGGAAAAGGTCTAGGGGGCAAGTAGTGAGGTGGGCCTTAGAGATGAGGGAGGACAGTCTTTGTTCTGATAGTAGAGTGAAATAGGTTAGAGAACTCGTTAGAGGAAGAGTCATGTGGGGTAAAGTAGTTAGATCAGCACAGAGGCTGTTAATTTTTATTGTGAAGAATGTGGCAAGCAGCTCAGCTGTTATTTTGGAGGTGGGAGGATGAGGTAGTGGGAGCAGTAGAGAGTTTAAAGTATTAAATATTTGTTTAGGATTCTGGACATGTATAGATATGAGAGAGGTAAAGTATGATTGTTTAGCAGATGTAAGTGCAGTCTGGAGTTCATGAAGGGCTTGCTTGTATTGCAGGAAAGCTTAGTTGGATTTCAATTTCCGTCAGCGCCATTCAGTGACTTGGGAATGCCGTTTTAGTTTACTGAAGTTCATGTTGAGCCATTGTTGTTTGTTTGCACATTGAGGGTGGCTGTGGGTGAGGGGTGCAGCAGAGTCCAGGGCTGAAGTTAAGGTGCTGTGGTTGTGCAAGGCTGCAGAGTCTTTGTCGTTGAATGAAGAGAGAGTTTGCAGAGGGTTCAAAGAGTCAGCGAATGAATGAAGGTCTAGCGAGCGTAAGTTTCAGCGCAAGGTTGTCTGTGTGTGAGTAGCAAAAGTAGAGAGATTAGAAGAGAGGGCCAGAGTTAGCAGACTCTGGTCAGACAGGGGTAAAGGAGATGAAAAGAAGTTTGATTCTGAGCAAAGGTTACTAAAAAAGAGGCCTTAGGTATGGCCATCTTTGTGGGTGGGAGCAGAGGACCACTGTGTCAGTCCAAAGGAGGAAGTTAGTGTGAGTAGTCTGGTAGCAGCAGGACTGTCAGTGTCAATAGGTATGTTAACATCTCTTGTGATTATTGCAGGTATGTCAGCGGAGAGAATGTGAAGGAGCCAGGTTGAGAAGTGGTCAAGAAAACATGTGGTGGGGCCAGGGGGGGGCGACAGATGTCTGCAATTAAGCGGGAGGGGGGAGTACAGTAAATGAAAGGATAATGATGGCAAAGCAGGGATTGGACTGAAGGAGCAGTGCTCAGAGAGTAGCACCCTGACACCCCCACATTGTTTGTTGGTTGGCCTGGGGGTGTGGCTGAATTGTAGCCCCCTATATAAAAGGGCAGCTAGGGAGACTGTGTCTGAGGTGGTCAGCCATGTCTCTGGTAAAGCCAGGACTGCAAAGGATTTGGTGACAAATCATGGACAGATGTAAGTTTGTTACGCGTTGACCTAGCATTTCATAGAACACAGGTAACAGTGGTCAGGGGGCGTGGGTTAGGTGTTATGTGTATGAGATTAGTAGGGTTATAGATGCAAGGTGTAGTGCAGTGGAGGGAGTTAGTAGTGCTTTGGGGGATGGGTTTGAAGGGAGGATGCGAGCAGAGACCTGGTCCTGGATTGGGCGAAATGTCCCCTGTGATTAGGAGGAGCAGAGAGAGAAAGAAGAGGTGGCTGTGGGAAGAAAAGGAGGCAGTGTGCTTGCTGGGTATTGTTGATGAAAAGGAGAGGACTTTCAGTGAGACAGAGAAATTCATGAGAGTATATGAGAGAATATGTGGGGAGGGTAGAAGTGAAGGAGAGCTGAAAAGGGACCAATAGCAAGGGGATACATTGTCTGTACGGTTCTGAAGATGAGTGGTAGCACTGTAGTCAGACAGAAGATTAACATTGTTAACAGTGGGTGAAGGTTCAGTCGAGCAGAATCTTATGTCTAGTCACTACAGTTCACTTCAGGTTCAATTCAGGTTTAATTCTTTTTAGCACTTAGTAATTCTACTAAGTTTCTACTAAGATAGTTAGACAAAAATTCTGCACAGTGGCTGTCAATTCTAGTCGGCCGGCAAAACTGAGTACATACTAATTGTGAAATGGGGTCTTGATTGACCAAAACCTGCTAGCTGGGTCAGGGGAGGGGTTGTAAATTGGGTATTGTTAAGCAAATCAATGATCACAGTAGAAAGGCCAGAGATAATATAAACAAGTAGAGGGGTAGTAAAAAGGCATGAATCCTAGAAAACAAGGAGACTGTATCTATAGAGTTATATCATGTTTACACAATGATAAATCACATAAAAATTGCAAATAGAATCAGATGTAGGTCTAAAGCAAAGCCAGTTTTTTTATGAATCTGATCCAAGGACTACCAGTTTACCACACCACGTATAGGTACTGGCATCCCCCATGGCTTAAAAGCCACAGTGCCATTTTTTTTTAATATGTTGCCTATTTGCCCAATTCAATTTGGTCCCAAAATCAATCTCAGGGTCAGGTTTAGATGATTTGAAAAAATCAATCAATCAATGGTCAGAGGCCATGGCAGGTCCTAGATTCTCTTCTGTCATGCAACCATTCCTGGCTGTTGCAGGGACAAGGTGATTAGTTTTACCCCATACCGCATAGCTACGCCTCTGCACAAACACACAGCAAAATGTATGGCAAAGGTTTGAGCTCACTGAGTGCAGGGAAGGCGAAAGTCACTCTAGACAGCTGTAAAGAGCATTTCACTACATGTCATTGGAGTGATAACAGACCACACATCACCGGGTTAAGGCCACTCCAATTTAAGTCCTCATAGGTTCATAGGGGACAGTTAGATTGATAGGTGAAGTAAAGGCATACAAGGCAAATAAGTTCTAGATGTATTTTTATAATCTTGAATTGTATTTGCTGTATTACTGTAGTTGCAGTGGAGCAACACATTTTACACCAAATGAGCATTGGTCTCCTGGCTGCTCATATACCACTACCTGCCTGAAATTTTCTTACATATCTGACGCTCCCCTGTTGTTTCTCAGTGGTCCACTTTAATGTTTTTGAATTACATATTGGCATATTTACAATTAAACAATGACATATTTGCTAATGGGTAAGGCCAGCTTGTAGGTTATGGGCTGAGTTGGTTAAGGACGGCTCCGCAGTCGTTTTTCTTGTCTTCATTTCTTATTTATGTCTTCCTTATATTAATCAGAACCATAGGATATTTAGGGTAACGCTTGCCTTTTAAAGTTCTCAAACACGGATGCATTCAGAGTACACATTATCTTGATTAAGTGTAAATGAAATGTTGATGTTATGCTTCAGATTGATCTACATTTTGTGTAATGATTTGAAACAGAGGAGAGAGCCCACCCCACCCCCTAATTATACTGCCTGTAATCATCAGTTGAATAAAGAGATTATTACCATAGGTAAGAGGCATGATTACCATCTTTTCAGAATGATTCAGGAAAATATAATTATCATAAAATTACTTTTCACAGAGTGTAACTGAATAGACACGGTCAGTCCATGACCACATAGTTGGGGGACAAGGCTCATTAAAGTGCTTTATTTGTACCAACAAACACCTATACTGAGAATTTCCTCTTGTAAAGCTGCCAACTGGATGTTCCAGCACATGGGAGTCATGTTTTGCTTTAATAGATTTTTTGGAGCTTTTATTAGTTTTATATATTCAATAGATATTAATATACTGTATTTTTTCGCCATATAAGACACACTTATTTTTCCCCAAAAGTGGCAAATGTAAAAAAAATAAAAAGCTAAACTCACACATTACCGGTGCTCCTGCGTTGCTGATGGGGCTGCCTGCCACACACTGTGGGAGGTCAGAAGAAGACAGAGAAGCGGCGGGCTCTGCACTCAGATCAAGGGCTGTCATCTTTTGTGTTAGGTGTTGTGTCTGGTCCAGGGAAGGCAGTACGGCAGCCAATGAATTGACATCAGGTCTCGCTTTGGCATTTGGTGTTCGCTTTTAGCAGGCTAAGAGCATCCTTAAGATGTATTTCAGCAATACTTTAGATGGTCATGCTTATGTGGATTTTGGATAGATTGGCCGTATGCAATCTTTCTAAGTGAACCTCAATAAATAGCTGCTTGTAGTATACCATGTGCTTTCAACCTTTCCAAGATATACTGCTGCAGGTTTATGTGGCATCCAGATGGAAATGGACTGGACATGGAAATTTAAGGTGAATTTTCTCGGGGTAGGCCAACTTGACTGAGAGTAGTCCCCAGCATGCAGCCATCCTTACCCAGAGCCTATGCTGGAATTCACTAACTCCTCCTCTGCCCCAAAGTATCATGTGTTACACCAGTGTAGACATCATAGGATTGTAAAATCCTGAAACCCCTCTATACCATAAACCATTGTCAGCCCCCTTTCCTTTTATTTTGAATCCTCATTCTGTTTTAATATTTTTTTCAAAGTAAAAACTATGTTTTAATTGGATTCCCCAACTCCAACAGCCAGTGGATTCTTGGCTGTTGGAGTGAGCGTCTTCTGTCCGTGCTCCCCCTCTCTTCATGCAACATATGGGTGATCTGTGACTTCATGTTTATCCTATTCCTTTTATACCTTTTGTGTTATACACTTTGGTGGACTTTCCACCACACCCTAGAACAGGACAGCTGTTGAGGCTCTGTAGAGTGCTACCACAAGTCTGACCAGATTGTAAGCTTTTCCAATTTTATATCAGCCCTTACTCTAAGAGACACAAAGGTTTTTCACACTTTGTTCCTCGTCTTATTCTCTGAACAACTGCATGTTCTTCTTCCCTCTATATTCTTCACTATAGCTTGAATGCTTTTGTTCCTTGTGTAGCTTGCTATTTATTTTATTAAATTGTTACCTTCCACTCCTCTATTCTGAAAGATTGACAGCTCTTATTCCTTCTGTATGCTCGTCTATACTCTAATGGATTCTAAGCTTTTCAGATGCTTTTGTGCAGTAAGTATTCTAAAACTGCCAGGAAGTTGCCTTCAGAGATAGTCAAGGGAGCCCTTATAATTGTGATTTGTAGTTACTGTATGCCCCCTATATTATATGTTGAATCATTTTATCATTTTTCTCTTACGCTTCTTGTACCCTGTCGTTCAGCTTTTCTGCTCTCAGTGTTTTTTTTTTCCATTATAACTCAGTGATAGTGTGCAATCTACCCTACATGTTTAGTTGGAAGCCTTAATCGATGCCCTGCTGCTTACCCATTTTGGGTATTAGGCCAACCTTAGATTGAGATAGGCTCTCAGTATATATTATGCAGCATCATGAGGTTGCTTAGCAACCCTCTATTTTACTTTGTATTACTGAATCAAGAGAGACATTGCAATCCACTCAAAGGAGAACTCTGCAACTGGGATAATCTTATGTAAAATACAGACTGTATATGGTGGCCCAGGGTATATTAGCACAGCCACATTCTAGTAAATAGCCCTAAAACTAGTAATTTCATTGGCTGTAGCATTATGTAGCTGTAAAAATTATACTGCGGGAATATATGTCACATAAAAGTAATGTCTTAGGACATAAGACATATTGGCTAAAAGTCATGTCATTTAGAACTCAAAAGATAGAACAGTCACAAAAGCCTTCAAAGTCAAGAACAAAAGTAAATTGGGGTTAACTTAGATACAATGGTACATTTTTATATATATTTGTAACATTGGCCTTTTATCTTTTGTTTTTGGATCAGCTTTATTGCTTAAAGTGGACCATAACCCACAGAGAATCTATAAGATTCCCAGGCCGATTGATTCACTCCCCCCAGGGACAAAATGGGGATGCCCCGGTGTGTGAAACCCCCCAGGTTGCCCATAAACTCACCTTCTTTCCCGGTCCAACGGTGCATGCGCGAGCAGTGGCCGCATAAACGCTATCCCTCTAGCAGTAGGTTTAACTGACCGCAGCCAGTTTTATTTATCAGGTTGTACAAATAAAAATGCAAAATATAGCAAAGGAAATCCTAAGCCTGTCTGGCACTAACTTAGAGCGAAACAAAGCCCCCAGTGACTGGCTTGGAATCTAAAAGATTCCAGTGCTTGCTGCTGGCTTTGCTCTGAGAGAAACCCCCCAGTTTGCCTATAAAAATGTACCTTTCCATGCTTCAATGTTACATATCTGAATGGCTGGGGTGGGAGCGCAAGAACGATGCGGGATGCAGGGGATGGCATTCAAAACAATGAGAGCCCCGTGCCAAATGACATAGTCACATTGGATGAGAGCCTGCGCATGCACTATTGAAGCCTGGAAGGGTGAGTATGGGCAAACTGGGTGTTTTCACACAATTCGGGATGCCCCGGGGGCACTAAACAATACCCGGGAAAGTCAAATTCCAGGGTTTCGTCCCGCTTTAACATATGCAGTACCTGAATGACTGGGTGCAAGGCTGGGTGCCAGCCACCCCAAAGAAACCATAGTAAAGGGTACAACCTGATTTAGCAAGTCCATTCAGTTCAGATCAGCTTCAGATGGCTCACATCACATATAACTGTTCCCCCAGGCTGAGAGAGTCCTGACTGTCTGAACTCCAGACCTTTTCAAAGCCTACACGGCTTCAGGCTGATTATTTCATATACAAGCCAATCCCCAGCCAGTCAGCCCTGGGATACCCACTCTGCTCCAAACCAACTCCGGAACACCAGGCTCTAATACTAGATTTCTAATCAAAACCTAGAGCAGAGAGAAAACATTTTCTCTGCAGATTACCTCGACTTGGGTGTGTAATAGGGAGGAACACATCAATCTTGGTGAAATGTACATACCATTCACCACTTTACCACACTCATTGCAAGAAGGGCACAGACTCCCCCCTCCAATCACCCCATAACAGGCAGTGTGCAGAATCTCACCCGGCCCGAGAACCTCATAACAGGCAGCATGCAGATTAACCCCCCCTCCCAGAGTTAGTGCATCAAATCCCCCAGCAGGCAGACTGGCACGGGGCAGTTACACCAGTGGCGCTTGCTGCTCCCTAGCCTGCGTGGCTCACACAAGGAAGAAGGGTAGCAAGTAGCACTCAGATCCAACTTGTAAGTGTAACTGCTCCCAGCCCGCTCACCGGTCATCCATTGTTTGGCGCTCCCTACACACACAAGAGATTTAAAACAAAAGTCCACTCATCTTACCGGCACTCCCCATGTTGCTGATAGCCCCTCCCGCCGCAGCTCTTGTTCCTGTTTGTGGGTTGGTGTGACCCGTCTATGACTGGTGTCCAATGGGAGCTGCAGTACATAGATCACGGCAACCCGCTGGAATCAGAGCTGTGGGAGTATTTGTAAGGTAAGTGAACATTTCTTTACCAGCGCCACATTCGCTCCATAGGACACCCCCCCCCACCACAGTTTTGTGGAGCGGAAATTATGGATTTTAAATCAGAGAAGTAAAAGATTTAGTTGGGATTGGCATTAGCTTTTTTCATTTTGTAAAGCATGTTATAATAATCACTGTGCTTTTCTACTGTGCAGGGTTTATATACTCATATCTCACCAAATCAGACTCAAGCAAACAATATTACAATTATACTTTGCAACACAGTTAGTGGACCCTTGTTGGTTTGAATGTTCTGACTTTTGCTAAACAGATCAAAACAACCTAAAAAAATAATTTTTTTTGCACATACACAACATTCATAGTATAATATACAGTAAAATGCTTCTTATGACTGTCTATGAGTGTGGATTTCAGTACAGTAAATAAATACAACTTTTTCGCTCCATAGGATGGTTCACACCAAAGCAGGTAGAACTGTCAGTGCATCCTATAGAGCAGGGGTACTCAACCACTTCTAGTAAAGATCCATTTACAGGCATCCAGTGAGAAGTGAAGGTCCGGACGGGGGGCTGTTGTGTGTGGGGGGGGGGGGGGGGTGGTAGTTAGAAATTAGCGCACTGGAGGGGAGTATAGATTCCAGCGGCAAAACTAAAAAAGGCTGCTTGCACCCCCAAACCCACCCCAATAATCCTGTTGGACACTGGGAAGAAACAGGAGCTTTTTTATTGGCCCCACAGAACCTACAGCTCTGGCCTGTGGCACACTGCTTTTGACCCCCCGTGCATTCTGTGCAGGCAGTTTACAGGGGTGGACTAGGGCCCAAAATGTTACTGGCAATAAGGTGTGGTAACAAGGATGGATAGATAGAGCTCGAGGAAGAGGCATCAATTGGAGAGGAGCTGTAAGGAATAGGGATAGATAGACAGAGCAGAAAGGCAGGGAGGGTTGGAGATAGAGCTGGGAGAAGGGATGGATGGGCAGAACTAGAAGGACAGGAATGGATGGGCAGAGCTGGGGGGGGGGTAGGTGGCCAGAGCTGAAAGAAAGAGCTGGGAGGCCAGGGACTGGATGGGCAGAACTGAGAGGACAGGAATCGATGGGGCAGAGAGACTGGGCTGGATGGGGCAAATCTGAAAGGACAGGAATGGATAGGGCAGAGCTGGGGGGAAAGGGAATGGATGGGCAAAGCAGGGAGGACAGGGATGGATGGGGCAGAGCTAGGGGTGGCAGGGATAGATGGGGCAAAACTAGATGGACAGGAATAGATGGGGATGGGATGGATGGGGAAAATCTGGGGGGACAGGAATAGATGGGGCAAAACTGGGGGGACAGGAATGGATGGGTCAGAGATGGTGGGACAGGGATGGATCGGGCAATTGGACAGGATTGGATGGGACAAAGAAAGAGAGAAACAACATTTTTGTGTACTCTACAATGTTAGGTGCCAGGGAGCAGAGCCATGACACTGGCAGGGAGACTAAGCACTACATCGCTGATCAAGTAAAAGGGGGAAAGGCTGTCAGGGCAAGGGTCCAGAAATCGGGCACAGAGGTCCGCATTCAGACCCAGTCTGCCAGTTGAGTACCGCTGCTATAGAGCGAATGTCCACTCACCTCACTGGCACTCCCACGCTGCTGATTGTCCTCCTGCATATGATTGTCCTCCCGATTCTGGGGGGGTTGCAGGAGGATGATCAGATGCAGGTCACAGCGGCACTTGAGTACCGCTAAAATGAGTGGACAGGGCTTATTACCCGGTGCCAAGTCCAGCCATCTTGACTTTGCTGCACAGAGCAGCTTCCCCCGCTCTGTGCCTGGTCCCACCCACTAATTCACTTAAATAGGTAGACGGCACATGCCCAGAGTGAGTCTGCACCCAGCCGCCCATTCACTGCGCTGCTGCCTGCACCTCTGACATTGCCAGAATTATGAATGGATCTCCACGACCCGTTGGGGTTTTTTTTTTTTTTACATTTTTAAGGGTTCACCAGGTGTGCAGGTGCAGGTGTCCACTGATACATATGTGGTACCGTTGCAATCAGGAGGAATGGGGCTTTTGAGTTGCTCTATAAACGTACCCTGAGCGACCTCTGCCCACATAATATTGCACATAAATCACAGTATATTTCCCCTAAGGGGATTTTCTTTGTAGTATTTGCCATAGCCTGTTATTTCAGATAAGTGCATAACAGAAATCACATAACCGCCTGTGAAGAAACCCCCCACAGTTCGGGTGCGCAAGTTTGGCAAAACTTTAAATAAAAGTCCACATTGCAATCAATAGGGACCCAAACTTTTCGGGGGGTGACTGTTGCGGGAGTGTGCAGAAGGAAGCGCACTGCTGTAAGAACTTACCTGATCCCAGTGATCCACTTTCTGTCAGCTCCCCATGAGTGAGGGCCTTCTTAGGGCAGTGCTGGCACTAGGAGTGTCCTCGCTCATGAGGAGTGGCGGCCCTGACAGGAAGCAGATTGCGGGGATCAGGAAAGTTTAACAGCAGCTTCAGCTGCTGCAAACAGCTTTTCCGTGTTGGGGTGGGACGCCAAACTCAAATCGAATTTGGGAACCTGAACCTGGAAAGTTCGGTACAAATCCAAAATTTGTGGTTCGGGTTCACCCATCACTAATCCCGAATTCTCCTGATTAAGGTTTATGTAAAAGTACACATATCACTCTGGTAGGTATACTGGTTTTATTCTGTAGCATCCTTATGGTCTGCTGGTGCTGAACCTATGATGGCTCATGCCACATTGTACATGGCCAAGATCACAGCCCTACATCCTGCTCGGCTCCATAATGAATAAATAGAGATGTTGGAGGGAGGATTTTGGATGCTAGATAGGAGCATGTGTCATAAATTCAGGCCAGCCAGCCAGCTGACACTCACTGGCACTAAGTGTCATTGCCACATTCTGCTGAAAGCCCAGCGCTACTAAAATACCATCACCTAACAGTCTTAACAACAGAATAAAACCAGTACACCTGCCATAGAGACAGTTGCATTAAAAATGCATATGGCTATAACTGTTTTGGCAAACATTGGTGGTAAGCAGGTTAAATTCCAATAACATTTTGTGAAGTTATATAACAGATATGCTCAGAATTTCCAGTCCCTATTAATGCTTTGGCACAAAGTCTGTTTTCATAAATCCTGATAAGTATTTCCAGATCGGATGTCAGCACATAAAAAGATGGCACACTGAGTGGGAAAGGCAGGCTGGGAAGCTCTGCGGGTTGCGGAATGTAACATATCACTTCCAAATCTATTGGATCCTCAGAGAAATCAGACCAGTTTTATTTATTGGTCCAATTTATATTTAAGGCATAGCATATAGCGGAACCCTTATCACGTTATTGTGATTTTAGCTGCCTAATAACTCATGCATAAAACATGGCATTCGCATGCAATTTCTTTTAGTCGGGGGTTGATTTTTGTTGATTTAAAAACTTAATAACGCTTGGCAATATTGATGTCCAGTGCTTTATAATTTCATATCAGTAGGACAAGAACAAGTTTTTTTTGTGGGGAAAGGAAATGTATCAATGTATATCCAACCTACGCTGTAGGATGTCCACATAAAAGAGTTCTATCTGGTGACTATAGACAAAAGGACATGGACACTCATGATGGGTGGCATTCAAGAGGTGTCATTTTTAAATAAATACGGT
Organism: Gastrophryne carolinensis; assembly: GCA_027917425.1. Taxonomy (NCBI): domain Eukaryota; kingdom Metazoa; phylum Chordata; class Amphibia; order Anura; family Microhylidae; genus Gastrophryne; species Gastrophryne carolinensis. Next base: position 132,978,881 of record CM051241.1, on the reverse strand, counting down.
CCAAATTTCAGGGTAAAATTTTCTGTGATTGGTGTCGACCAAATTTTCCCCTGAAATCCCTAAATAAAAAAGTAAAAACTCAGTCACCTGCTTTCTTGCTGTTCCCAGTTTGGTGTCTCGGCCGCTCTTTGTAGAATCCACAGCTCAGGCTGGGCTCCCCCACCGCAGGGAGGGGCTTTTATACTAACAAGTGAGCTGATGCCACCTCACTCTGCCGGCATAAAAGGCCCCTCCCTGCTGAGGATCTTCCATCCAGTAAAACCAGCCCTGGCCCGGCTTCTGACTATCCCTCCAGTTTTTGACATCTTGCTTCCCGCTTCAGGGAGGGGTCTTTTGTTACTTCAGCTCAATTGTCACTATAAAAGCTCCTTCTCTGTGGCAGGGAGCGAGATGGTAGGAGTCAAGCACAGGGCAGATGATGTGGGTCCTCTGTTCCACTGAATACACCGACGCCAGCCGGAAGATTAGGACGTCACCTGGCAATGGAACTGGGACTGAGGCTTTTTTTTATTGTTTTATGTGCAAGATTTTTATAAGTTTAATTCAGATGAACCCAAATTTCTTTGGGAAAGTTGGCTGAGTTGCCCGAATCAAACACAATACTTCACTCATCTCTAATAAAGACCATATAGATTACCTTGAGAAACTATTCACACCCCTTGAACTTTTCCACATACAGTATTCATGTGTTGGAGTAGCCCAGTCCAGACCTAAATTCTATTCAGAATCTGTGGCACACCCCAACAGTGGGTCATACAATGTATTGACTTGGGAGGCTAAATGCATACAGTATGCATGCCACAGTTTTACATTTTTTTTTATAATTTGCAAAATCTTGTATTTTTTTTTTACACTTCAGAAATACTTTGTGTTGCTATATTGCATAACATCTCAATGCAATACATTTAAGGACATGGCTGTAATGTTTAACAAATTGGAAAAGTACAAGGGGTATGAATACCTTTTTTTTTTTTTTTTTTTTTAATACATAGTTGGCCATTGTATGCTTGCGCACACATAGGAATTCGTCCTCCGCATTTAACCCATCCGTGCAGTGAGTGTACACGTGCCCGGAGCGGTGGGCTGCCCTAATTACGGCGCCCGGGGAGCAGTTGAGGGGTTAGGTGCCTTGCTCAAGAGCACTTCAGTCATGTCCCAGGACCAGGATTCGAACCTGCAACCCTCCAGTCACAAGTCCGCTCCCCTTACCTCTAGGCCACAACTGCCTGTACGTGCATTGCATATTGTTGCATAACCTTTTGACAACAGCTTTTTTTGGCTACTTAATTGGGGGAATTGGTGTTCCCCAAACATCAGCCTAGAGAACCCTGGAGAAGAGGTGAACACTAAACTTTCATTTCAAAGTGCAGACGAATGTTGATAAAAGCCCACTTCACCAAATCAGGAAAGGGGTCTAATTATAGTGTCTGTCAGGTTGAGAGAGTTGTAAAAATGTTTGAGTTGAAAGACACGCCAGAAGCCAAGGGGTTGCAAACTGTGGAATGCCACGTTTCCTTCTTTTAGATGAAAAGGTGAAAATAGTTCTGGTTTATCCATAACTGCCTTTATCGGTCATACTGGTTGGGAAGTTTGGGTGGCCTTTGTAGCTGTATGGATATTATTTTTCTTGTCGGTACAATTGTAGGGTGTTTGTTAAGAGTTGGCAGTCTGTTCTGAGGGATCCATGGGATTCCCTTTAAAGGGGGCAAAATGGAGGCTTGTTCACCTAAGGTCCATTGCTTAAAGGAGCACTATCTCTAAACTATGTAATATTAAAAATCCATATAAACATTTTGGCTAATGAGAATAGAGGTCACTTATAAACCTAAACTGAATAAAACTTCACCAAGCTTGTGGTTTATTCTCACATGGTAGGAGTAAAAACCAGGGGTGACAGGTTTAGTCTATCAGTGGTGACAGAGCCTGTCACCCCAGATTTCTTATTCCTTCCATTAAAATAAAAAAACAATTGGATATTTCCTGATACCGGATGTACAAGTGACCTCTACACGTGCCATCCAGCATATTTATATGGATTTTTATCATTGGGCCATTTTTCGCAATAGTGATAGTTCTTGGAAGAGATATAAAGTTCTTGGAAGGATATTTATTTTGCTAATGTTTTCTCTACCGAACCATGTAAATGTACCTTTGGTCCATTTTTGTAGATCTTCCTCAACCTTCTTTTGTAGTAGGGGAAATTGTAGTGGTAGAGTTTTGAGGTATCTGGTGGGATGCGTGTGCCAATGTATGTTACATATTCTGATTCCTATTTAAAGGAAAAAGTCTCTGAGATGTGCTTTAGTTTTTTGGGGGGAGGGAGATATTTAAAGCAGAAGATGTATGATAGTTTATTTTGTAGTTTGATTGTAGATCAGAAATTAATGTAGGAAGAATTTGAAATCGTCAGCGTAAGCCGTAACTTTTTGCTAGGTTTGGATATTTGGGACTCCTGATATGTCTGGATTGTCCCTAATTTTTCTTAGAAAGGGTTCTAGCATGAGCATAAATATCGGGGGGGGGGATAAGGGACACCTCATTATATAAACTGAATGAGTTAGAGAGTAGGCCATTCACTCTTGCCGACGCTGAAGAGCAGGAGTATGAGGCTGTCACCCAGTTTAACATATTTTTTAGGTCTGTATGTCTGTCCCAGCTTACTCTATCAAAAGACTTTTTGGCTTTTCGCTTTTTCGTCGAGAGCAGCATGGCCGGGATATTTTTGGATTGTGTGTGAGGTTGTTTGGAACAAAACCTGTTTGGTCCCAATGAATGAGACCAGGGACATATTAGAAGAAAAATATACACCTCCCTAAAAACTCTACGTGACACTTACAGCCTTCTTTACGTGGAGAGGTGGGAAAAAGAAATTAATCTAAAATTTACCATAGAGAAAAAACAAATCATGTGTAGCCTTGCTCATAAACTTCAATATCAAAGAAATATTAAGAATCCTCTTAAAGTGCTACTGCAGGCAAATTGTGTTGGGCTACATTTAGCACTGTCCTAAACTGTTTTCTGTTTTTAAATTGAAGCAGAAATAGCCGAAATATAGGGGTTTACAAGTTCAGCCAATGACATTCTCTTTTTCATCCTGTCCTCCAATCAGCTTAGCAGAGTGGGGCAGGATTACTGGTCCCTCCCGCCTCTTCCTCTGCCCCCTTCTTATTATTATGCAGCATCACAGACCCAAGGGCCAAACCCTTTTTTCAGAGGAGAAATCTTTAGGTGAAAATGTAAACCTCGATATCTCAGTCATTTCTTCTTCAATTTAAAAACGGAAAACAGTTTAGGACGGTGCCAAATGTAGTTCCAGGCAATGGTGTAACAATTACCTTTGCCTGCAGTTGCACTTTAAGGTATTAACAAGGTGGTACAAAGTATCAACTACACTGTTTAAAATGTTTTCTCCCTCCCAGCTATTCCATGTTAGGGCCAGACGGTGAACTCGAACACTGACTTTTGGCCGTTGCTGTTCGGGTTCCCCCATCACTAACCACCATCCATATAGAAATAGAGGGGAAGAAGAGAGAGAGAATAAATCAGGATGGAATCCCCCTCCTTACCCTATATTGTAGAATGTTTCAGTTACTTTTTTAGGTTTCAGCTCTGACATTTAGACGAAAAGCTGCTGTAACTCAAACAGTAATTAGAGATGATGGAGAGAAACCAGTAGCTCATTAATGATGGTAATGGTGTTTTTTTCCCTCAATCCCCCCTTGAATCAACCACCTTTTAAGAGATGACAGTATTGTGGATAACACAATACTGAACGTTTGCTATCACTTCTCCGAAATGACATTTGATGGACATGCAATGAGCTAGATATAGAGGCATGTCTGCTTGTGTATCATCACCTAACAAAAGCTACTGAACAGAGCAATTAGTGTCAGGGATCATAATGAGAAAAGAATGCTAATTTTTTCAGAAAGATGGGGAACTTATCTTGTAAACGGTGTATCCTATTCAAACTGAGGCAGTTTGTATTCAAAGTAAAGGTTTTTTTTGATTTTTGGTGCATAGATGGTTTTTGTATGCTTGCCCACAGATAGGAATTCTTCAGTTTAACCCATCTGTGCAGTATATATACACATGTCCAGAGCGGTGGGCTGCCCTAATTACACCTGGGGCGCCTGGGAGGGGGTTTGGTGCCTTGCTCGAGAGCTGTTCAGTCATGTCTTATGGATTGGAAAGTTTTGCTTTATTCTAAGTATGTCACACACCCCGCTTCAAGATATTCATTACCTGTGGGTAGTATGGTCCTGTAGAGGGCTTCTGCAGAGATGATTGGAGGAAAGAAAGCCCCTCCCAGTCCATAAGTACCTGGGACCTCCCACTCATTACCCAGTCTTCATCTCTGCAGACGGCGAGCAAGCAGCAGATGATATCTCCTCCTTGCACAGGGGGACTTTAAGGTAGCCGGGTCTACTCCCGGCCTATATATATTTTTATTTCCGTTCGGACTCTTTATTCCCTTTAGTAATATATAGCTATTTAAATGCTTCCCAGTCTTGACTGCTGTCCGAACGAGGCTATAACAGCACCTCAGGTGCTTAGGAGCTATGCTCCACCGCGAGACCCTATAAAGAGGGTAGGCGGTTATACCGGGTTGGTGACTCCGGTTTGGGATGCCCTGTCCAAGAGTTTAATTTTCCCCTTAAATGGCCTATTCCCCTTTTTTAGTTGTGTGGAGGCCTCCTATTCAGCTTCTGGTGTTTTTCTATGGGGGCGCCTGGAAAATAGATTTATTTGAAATGTTTGTTTAAAATGTTTACTTTTCTGGTATGAATAGTTATAATGTAAACTTGTTGCAATCTTTTTTGCTGACAGACACCTGGATTTTTACCTCAGAGCTGAGAGGAGGATTTCTCCCCTCACGCTCTTCCGTGAGGGGGCGGGGCCGGGCCTTCGGTATGAGGCCGCAGCCCGCGCCCTTTAGGAGTTTGGAGCTGGTAGCGTGACCGAGCGGGGAGCAGCTCCGCTTGTTATGCGGGCTGCTACCGGCTCTATTATGCGCCCGGTGCCGCGGTTGCCTGCGGCACCGGTGCGCGAGTGTTAATGGAGGGGAGCTTCCCCTCACGTCTGACAGACACTGTGCTGGATTTTTACCTCAGAGCTGAGACAGGTGCTGGATTTTTACCTCAGAGCTGAGGGGAGGATTTCTCCCCTCACGCTCTTCAGTGAGGGGGCGGGGCCGGGCCTTCGGTATGAGGCCGCAGCCCGCGCCCTTTAGGAGTTTGGAGCTGCTGGGCGGAGCCTTGCAGCGCGCGATCCACGCTGGCCACGCCCCCCTGCTGCGTCTCCCGCTCTGATCTGTGTTACCTCAGGCAGAGGACACAGTGTATTGGCGCCCAAAGACTCAGTGAGTGGCCCTGCGGCCGTTGCTTATCTGTACATATTTGCATATATATATGTATATATATAGGTATAATAGATATAGGTTTATATAGGGAGAACCTCTTACTGTCTTTTTCTATGTTTTTCAGGTTGAACTGCCAGGACTTTTTTTTAGGTTTCTCCTGGTCCTAGAGTACCTGGGTACTTTTGCTATTTATTACAAAACCTCCCACTTGGACAATATAAGGGCAAACCCGGGTTGCTTAATAGCGTAATTCCCTCACTCATAGCGACTATTCAAGTTCACCTTATGGAGGCATCCCAAGATTCCGGGCTCCCCTCGGGACAATCCCGGAAGTGTATGGGTTGTGGGGTATCCCTAACAGGGGATGATTTTTTCCTATGTATATCATGTGCACAGCAGACTATTACACGGCAGTCCGGTCCCCAGGCATCTGGGTCAGCGCAGCCGGCTTCATCCTCTCCCCCTCCCACTTTGACCCGTGCCCCGTGTGAGATTGCCACGGGGGGCAGTCGCAATCTGATGTGTGTGCCAGGCTGGCCAGTATTGAAAAATGTATTTCCTCCACGGTTGCCAAGAAAGCACCGGCTAAGAGGAAGCATTTATCACCGGTTAATCATTTTGAATATGATGATGACGAGGACGGCCTGGATTGGTCAGATTATTCCCCTCTAGAAGAAGGGGAATTATTTGAGGATTCAGATATTTCTGATGATCATCAATTTGTTGGTGCTGATTCCGATCGGAGCTCAGGGACTTCCTGTTGGTTCCTCAACAGCAAGGGGAGTTTTATGACGAATCCAAGTCGCGGTTGGAATTCCCTAATCAAAAGCATTTTGATAATATTATTTCTAAGGAATGGGAAAGGCCTGCCCGGCTCCCAGGCATTCCCCAAAGTTGGGATAAGAGGTATCCTTTTCCAGTGGATACGGTTAAGCGCTGGGCGTCTCCCCCCGAGGTGGACGCCCCTATTTTGGGGTTATCCAACTCAGCCATATTGAACAACCCTGATTGTTCCTCTCTTAAGGATGGTGAGGATAAACGCATTGACCAGATGGCTTGTCATGGTTTTGCCAGTATTGGGGCAGCAATAAGGCCTGTTTGTGCCTCATCGCTGTTGGCGGTGGCTACTAGAAAGGTGGTCAGGCACTTGTTATCCTCCTCCGGTTTGAATCCGGACAGTGAGGAATTTCGTGAACTAAAACAATGTGAGGTGTTTTTGTCCTTCATGGTGGCCGCTTTGGATGATTCCTTGATGATGAGTAGTAGAGCCTCTGCTCTAATGGTTACTATCAGGCGTTCAATTTGGTTACGCCAGTGGGCGGCTGACTTTGGGCCCAAGAAGGGTCTAGCACCCACAAAGTCTACCATCAGCAGATGGATCCGTCAGGCCATTGTAGGGTCCTTCACTCCTTCCTTTCGGGGATCTAGAGCAGGAAGAGGTTTCGCCTTCCCTTCTACAAGGGGAAATTCCTGGAATAGGGGCAGAGGACGTGCCCGTTCAGGATACAATTGGGGCTCAAAACCCAAACCCGTGGCCAAGCCCGCTCAACAATGAGGGGGCGCCCTCACCCGTGCAGGTGGGGGGACGGCTACAGCACTTCTCCCAGGTCTGGAACCGAGAGGTCTCGGACAGGTGGATCCGGGAAGTGGTGTCTTCCGGCTACAAGCTGAAGTTCGAGTCCTACCCTCCCCCGTGTTTCCTCAGGTCTCGGGTGTCCCCGGAGGCACTGGCTGCGCAGCAGCTCCGGGCGGCAGTATCGAGTCTTCTGGAAATGGCAGTCATTTGCCCAGTTCCCTCATTAGACCGGGGTCGGGGTTTTTACTCAAATCTGTTCACGGTCCCCAAAAAGGATGGCTCCGTCCGGCCCATACTGGACCTAAAGATTCTCAACAAGTTCGTCAGACTGCGAAGGTTTCGCATGGAAACGTTGCGCTCGGCTATTCATTCTCTTCGTCAGGGGGACTTCATGACGTCCATAGACATTCAGGACGCTTACCTCCATGTTCCCATTTTTCCCGCACACCAGAGGTTTCTGAGGTTCGCGGTGGAGGATCGGCACTTTCAGTTTGTAGCTCTTCCCTTCGGTCTCACCACAGCTCCAAGAGTTTTCACCAAGGTGCTTGCTGGGGTGATGGCTCTCCTCAGAGCGCAGGGGATTCGCATTGTGCCATATCTGGACGATCTCCTCATCATGGCACCGTCATTCAGCCAGGCAGAATTGGACACCAGGACGGTAATATCCACCTTGGAGAAGTTCGGCTGGGTGATCAACTACCCCAAGTCCTCCCTACACCCGTCCAGGACAGTATCCTTTCTGGGAATGTCTCTGGATACAGATCTGGCCAGAGTTTTCCTTCTTCAGTCCAAGGTTCTGCTGATTCAGGAGTTGGTTCGGTCGCTCATGTCCATGCTTCGACCGTTCATCCGTCTAGGGATGAGACTGGTGGGTTTGATGGTGGCCTCATTCGAGGCGGTTCCCTTTGCTCAGTTTCACACAAGGACACTACAGCTCCATCTGTTATCGGTCTGGAACAGGTCTCCTCAGTCGCTGGATCATCTTTTTCAGATGTCTCCCCGGGTTCGCCGCTCGCTTCGGTGGTGGCTGAACTCAACCAACCTACTGAGGGGCAGATCCTTTCGGACTCCTCAGTGGGAGATAGTCACTACGGATGCCAGCCTCTCAGGATGGGGGGGCTTTTGGAAGGATCTGCAAGTTCAGGGTTTGTGGAGTCCCCTGGAAGCTCACGAGTCTATCAATGTTCTGGAATTGAGGGCCATCAGGTTGGTTCTTTGTCATTTGACTCATCAACTGCGAGACTTGCCGGTCCAGGTCAGGTCGGACAATCGGACGGCGGTGGCCTACATCAATCACCAGGGAGGAACCCGCAGCAGGAATGCCCTCAAGGAAGTGTCTCTGATCCTGGACTGGGCAGAGAGACATGTCCCGTGTATCTCAGCAGTTTACATCCCAGGTGTGGAGAACACGGAGGCGGACTCTCTGAGCAGGATGTCAGCCCGCAAGGGGGAATGGTCTCTCAATCCCAGGGTCTTTCACTCAATTTGTCTCAGGTGGGGGTCACCGGCGGTGGACCTATTTGCCTCCCGTCACAATCACAAACTTCCGGCTTTTGTGTCTCTGGCGAAGGACCCACTGGCTCTCGCGATGGACGCCATGTCCCTGAACTGGAGGGATCTGGGGTTTCTGTACCTGTTCCCTCCGTTTCCCATGGTGGCCAGAGTAGTGCGCAAGCTTGCTCTGGAGAGAGCAACAGCAATTCTGGTAGCTCCAAGGTGGCCAAGACAGGTCTAGTTCGCAGACGTGGTAAGGTTGGCAGAAGATCAGTTCGTTCTGCCCCTGCTGCCAGATCTGTTCACACAGGGTCATCTTCGTTACCCCAATTTACCAACGCTGGCTTTGACGGCGTGGCTGCTGAAACCTCCATCTTGAAGGAGGAAGGTCTTTCTTACGCTTTTATTCAGACTCTCATTCGTGCTAGAAAGAAGTCTTCTTCATCCGTGTACTATAGGACTTGGAGGTCTTATATTGATTGGTGTGAGTCTAGAGCCTTCCCTTGTAGGGAATTCTCTGTTTCTAGAATTTTGGAGTTCTTGCAACATGGTCTGGACTTAGGGCTCCAACTCAGTACTCTGAAGGGGCAGGTGTCTGCCCTGGCGGTATTTTTCCAAAAGTCTTTTGCACTACATCCTTTGGTTAAGACCTTTTTCCAGGGGGTTACGCATGTGCGGCCTCCTAGGAAGCCTTTGATTCCGGTTTGGGATTTGAATTTGGTTCTTTCTGCGCTACAGGGTCCCCCCTTTGAGCCCTTGCATGATAGTCCTTTGTCTTCCCTTACGCAGAAGGTGGCATTTTTGGTAGCTATCACTTCAGTTAGACGTGTTTCTGAGTTGGCGGCTCTGTCTATTCAAGCTCCATATTTTGAAAGACATCAGGATAAAGTGGTTTTCCGTTTTAAGACGGACTTTCTTCCTAAGGTGGTTTCGTCCTTTCATTTAAATCAGGATATTGTTCTGCCCTCTCTCTGTCCTAACCCCAGCAATGACAAGGAGAGGGTCCTGCATTCTTTGGATGTGGTTCGTGTTGTGAAGTATTATTTGGTGGTAACGTCTGCCTTTCGCAAGACTGATGCATTCTTCGTGGTGCCTTTTGGGCCCAAGAAGGGTCTAGCACCCACAAAGTCTACCATCAGCAGATGGATCCGTCAGGCCATTGTAGGGGCCTATTCTGCTAAGGGGAGAGATCCTCCCTTTCGTGTTACAGCTCATTCTACTCGTGTGGTTGGGGCTTCCTGGGCTTTTCAGCACCAGGCCTCTGTTGAGCAAGTTTGCAAGGTCGCTACCTGGTCTTCTGTTCACACTTTTTCAAAGTTTTACAAGGTTGATGCGCGGGCCTCAGCGGATGCTGTTTTTGGCCGCAAAGTTCTGCAGGCTGCAGTAGTTTGAGTTGTGCTTTATACATTGTTTTTGGATCCCCACACTTTATGGACACTGCTATTGGATGTCCCACAGGTAATGAATATCTTGAAGCGGGGTGTGTGACATACTTAGAATAATACCATTTTGTGAATACTCACCTTGTAAAATGGGTATTATAAGTATGTTACACACCCCGCTTCAACCCGCCCTTTGGATTCTGCATCCTTCATATGGTGAACTTTGCGTTGTTATGACTGATATTTGGCTCTTCCTGGTCCTTTACCTTACTGCTTTCTTTATACTGGGTAATGAGTGGGAGGTCCCAGGTACTTATGGACTGGGAGGGGCTTTTTTTCCTCCAATCATCTCTGCAGAAGCCCTCTACAGGACCATACTACCCACAGGTAATGAATATCTTGAAGCGGGGTGTGTGACATACTTGTAATACCCATTTTACAAGGTGAGTATTCACAAAATGGTATTTTTTTGCTGTTCTGCTCAGGGGCGTAACTATAGGGTATGTGACTGCATCGGACCCAGGAGGTCAGGGGGCCCATAATTGTTACTCCTTTATCTAATTTATCTTATTTGTACATCATTTAAAGAAAGAAAGGTCCATTTATCGCTTCTGTTTCAGTCTTTTGTTGCATGATCCTTGAGCCCATTTATTGTTCACATCAGGGTCCCATCACATATAGTTACATCACTGGTTCTGCCTTATTATTTTCCTGTTTTGGAATGGAAAATAAACTTTTGTGTATCAGTATGCTGTTTCCAAATTTCTTATATTCCTGTGGCTCTGTGTTGCTAAATGGAGAGCGGCTTTCCTGGCCTTGAGTAAATTCCTGAATCATTCCACTGTAACAGGTGAGCTCATCAGCAGCTTTGAGTATAAGCAGCAGTAATGAACTCCTCATCTGAAGAGGTTTTAGAGCAGGAGGGGTTAAACCTGTGATCTCAGGAATGTGGAGCATCGTCTTTGTCTCAACCAATCAGATGATCAGCAATCCAGAGTCTTTGCGAGGTACTCCAAACACACTAGTTGGTGTATGTTTCAAAGGTAAACACATTGTTGCTAGAATAAACTGTTTTCTTTTATAGCACAGAGTTGTAAACAAATGGAAAAGAAACATTAACAGGTAAGCTCAGCACCTTCAGGTCATCATTTTAGCACACAATAATAAAAAATGCCATCAAAAGTGGAACTTCCCTTTTAAAGGGGGATGTATAGCCACAAAGAGTTTACTCCCCCCCCCCCCAAATGTCTACCAGCAGGGACATGCAAGATTGAGGAAGCATTGAAGGCTACAGATAAGCGAAGTGCGGCACCTCTATTGAATCTATGGATGTCGGGGGCGTGATTCATGAGAGCCTCGCTAGCGATAGGGGTGCACCAGTGGAGCTTCTTGTGTTGGGTGTTGGATAGATACAGTGGTACAGGATGGCCAGAGGTGAAACTAAATAACATTTAATTTGGTGCTTCCTTTTGGTACATGATGTCTTAAAAACAGGGTGGAGGAGCAACAACAGCGGGCAAAAGAGTCTCAGTGGGCCCACTGCTATGACTGGAGTCACATCACACGCTACGTCACCTTTCATCTCTGCTGCAACCAATAAGACCCTTATACCGCTGATTGTCTTTCTGTTCTCCTCCACAGCCACAGATCATCCTCTGCCTCCTAAAAAGGTCTGCATTTGACCTGTGAGAAAGCTATGTCATGTCTTTCACATGTCCCCAATGCAATTCCCATAAAAAAAAAAAAAAAATTCTAAAAAATTCTAAATTGGGATTCCAACAGACGCTAGGTGTCGCTAGCGTATAGGCATATAAAACCACTGCCTGGCCGGCAGTGATATATCTGATAGCGTCGGCAGGCTGAAGCCAGCGTTACGGGCACTGCCGAGTGTCTTGGACGAGGCGCTCAAGTGCTGCCCGCACCTTTTATAATAAACTAGCCTCCCAATAGGGAAATAAGCAAGGGGCTGGACCAACTTTGATGATGTCACCTTTGAGGGACAAAACATATACGTTAGTTGAATGAAGTAGAAAGTACTTATATATTAATTGTCATTGTTTTATTGCTTTAAACAATAAAACAGAAAGACATACAATTGATATTAAGTGAAAATGCTAAAAGCAGGATTTAGAGTAGAGGTTGACAGCCTTCGAGGATAAAGACCCACAAGCGACAATGTAGCCCTGATTGCCAGCCTGCAATTCCTAAGGTTACATTGCGTCAATCTCTTCTCCTGTTGGGAAATACAACTCAGGCTGAGGCAGTGAGTCAGAGTGAAACAGTGGTGGTCGGCCTAATAGTGGAGATGGAAAGATGGAGAAGCCAGTTGATCAATACTTACACCATTTTTGACTTATGGGTCTGTAACCTGCCCTTGCCCACTGACAGTGACACTCCGGCAATATTTACCAGCCAATTCCCGCTCTGAGAGAACAGTATGCTTATTTTAATCAGAGAATGTGAAGATGTTTCATCCAAACAGCCAGCTCTCCGTGAATAAAGCTTCCTAGGAAATGGAAAGCTCTTGTCAAACCAGTCCAATCTAATTATGAAATTCAGATTTAGCTTCTTCTTTAATTTACCTATGTAATGGACAAAAATAAACACATTTTAAAAGGTCAAGATATTTTTAAGGCATATGCAATAAGGGATGGCAATCGAGGATACTTACTACCATATTTCTGCCCTACTGTCCAAAGGACCAGTAAGTTTTGTGCTTACCTTCCCACATAAACCTTCCCACATTCAAGCATATCCCATAACTAAATGCCTGTGATCCACCGTTAGGCCTAGGGCACATTATACAACCCTATGTAACTGCGTATAGTCTAAGGCCCAGGGGTAACCACTCATCCCACCTCACTTGAAAAACCATCTTACTATTCTGATACGTTTATATATATTGCGCTTTATCCCCTATAAAGTTCCTCTGTGTTTTTTTTTCTGCCCCCTCTAACCACCTTGAATGCATATCTAATTATGACGGCCTCTACTGACGGTGCAATCACGAGGGATCACGCGGTACGGTCTCTGTGCTTATTCAAAAGTCTGATGTTCCACACCCCCTAGAGGTTACAGAAAGTCGTCTGGGCACAGCTGTACACAGACACCACCTGGTCCACATGGACTCAGGGCAGCAGTAAGAGAGTATAGTCCACGTGACAGCTGGTGAGGCACAACACATGCTCACAACCCTAACAGGTTGAGGGGCCCTTTCACTAACAACAGTGAACAGAGCCCCGACTACCACCATCTTCTCAGTTAAGATAGCCCTGGTCCGTATATGGGGGTTATATTGGGCCAGAAGCAAGCCCCGGTTGCATGGAGTGGGATATTGGGAGCACGGATGAGTGGGTTTGTGGATTGAGATAAAAGAACAGCCTTAAAGGCGCATTAGACAAACAATATACATATAATGGAAAAATGTATATATATACATATATATATATATATATATATATATATATATAAATAATGGTCAGACAAACAGGTACTGTCCGATGTTAGGCAGTGATGTAGAACAACCACAACCACATGTGCGAGAGGCCCATCTTGTTCCAGGTGCTTGGCTCCTTCCCCCACGATATCTAGCATGACCTCCACCAGCATTAGACTGCTGTGCTCGGCCATGCTTGAACATTTAAAATTCTGGTTGTTCACATACCCCCCTCCCACTCCTGGGATGGACCTAGATCTCCTCCCCTTAAGTGGACCAATCACCAGGATTTTAACTATCCTGGTGATTGGTCCCGGCCCCTGAGGCATCCCGATGTAGGATGCCCCCCTGTTTGAAATCCCCCAGATTGGCCACTTTCACTGACCTTTCCGCCGTTCCCTCAGTCTATGTGCGGATGCTCGTGCAATCAGCGATTTATGTGGTGCATACTAATGCACAACTTATTGGTGATTGGTCCACTTTAGAGCTGCTAGCTAAGAAACCCCATATTATTGGTCATAACATTTCAATGGAAGGCTATGGGGGGTGTCCAGTAGCCAGTGCTATGAAAGCAGCATACTAAAGCATAATAAAGCTGAATAGATTGCTGAATGCCAATTGGAGAAGAGCACACACATTTGCTGTGGAATCATTAGTGAGGTGAGTAAATTAGGCGATTTGAGGGACAAAACAGGAGGCCCCTCTGGAAAGGAACAAAGCCAAGGATTGTGAAAATCTGGAGTGTTGTTCTTTAAAGCATAGACAATGGGATTATTCCAAGCATACAGCACGTCCTGTTCCAGAATATTCCTTACACATGGGTACATCCACAAGATGGCACTGGACAGCAGAAAAAACTTGTGGCCACTCCCGGCCCCTTAAATAGCCAGGAACCTCCCACAAATTCCCAGTTCTTATCTGCAGTCTGGACTGCAAAGATAGAAGATGGCTCTCCATTCTGCGCGGGTGAGCGGGGCTTATCAGCCTGCGGCCCTGCAGGACTATTCCCACCCGTTTCCGGACCCACTGCCTCCCAGCCTTGGTTGACTGGTTCGGGTGAAGGTAGGACAGCACCAGGGTCAGGTGCTGAGGTGCTGCTCCTACCGCAATCCCTGCACTGACATGGGTAGACAGTTTAGGCTTATGGTGAGCCTTGTGGGATGCCCCTTCCTGCACTCTGGGTCCCCCGGTCCCCTTCCCCCCCTCCTGCTTCACTTTATTTGTGTAGTGGTGTTTTTACTTAATAGGCTCGCCGCCGTGCCGCTTGTACAGCGCTCGGCGGATGGCGGCGACGACATTGCCTCAGCTGCTGCTGCGCCGTCATTGGATGGCGAGATCACGTGGGCCGCATTTCGAGCTCTTCGGGGGGCACGGGCTCTGCGGGTGACACTTTTGGCGTCACATCTCCGCGGCCCGCCCCTCGAGGTCTGTGTGGGAGCCATTTTACTTCTCTTCCTCCTTCACTCGTGCTGCGTGCTCTGCTGCTCCGTTTCCAATGCAGTCCGTGAGTGTCCCTGCGGGGTGTTTTTTCTTCTGATTCTCACTTGTAAATGCTTATGGGGATGTCTTTTTATGTCTTTCAGGTGGGATAAACGTCACTGTGGTTTCTCCCGGCCCTCTTCCCTTTGGTAATCTCCCACCGCCCTAGCGGGTTTTTGGGGCATCCCGGGTGGCTATTACTAGCCTTAACCCTATACTGGCCTGTTGTGCCACTCAAATCACCATATGGAGGCTTCTGGGGATAATGTGTCTGGGGTTCCTTCGGGACAGACCCGGCTGTGTGTTGCGTGTGGGGTTTCCCCTGTGAGTGACAATGTCAGGGTATGTGTAAACTGCGCCCAGCAGGCACTTGCGCTGCAGTCCAGGCTGTCTGTTGCGGGCCCCGGTGCTGCGCCTACCCCCCCCACGCTTGCATCTGACCCCCAGTGAGGGGCACACTAGCGGGGGCTCTCAATCTGATTTGGCTGCAGCAGTGGCCAGCATTGAAAGACATATTGCTGGGTCAGCCCAGCGTAAGTCTTCTGCTAAGAAACGGCATTTATCTCCCACTGCTTCCCTCTTTCCTGTAGAGGATGAGGGACCTTACTCACTTTCTGGCCCTTACCCCCTCGAGAAGGGGGAATTGTTTTCTGATTCAGAATCCTCTGAGGAACAACCTAAGATCTATGGTGGTACCGGGTCTCCCTTTGGGGAAGACCCATGGTCTTCAGATGATACTGACAGGTTGTTGAGTCACATATTCGAAGTGCTTTGTATTTCTCCTCCTGCAGTGGCTCCGCAGCGGCAGGGTGAGCTTTTTGATATGGTTAAGCCACGCTTGGAGTTCCCTGAGCAGACTCACTTTAATAATCTAGCGCTCAAGAAATGGGAATGGCCTAGTAGGCTACCTGGGGTGCCCAAGAGTTGGGACAAGAGGTATCCCTTTCCTGCTGATGTGATTAAACGTTGGTCTTGCCCCTTCCGAGGTGGATGCGCCCGTTCTAGGGTTGTCAAATACATCTGTCATGCATTCTCCTGACACTACTACCCTACGGGATGGTGAGGACCGGCGCATGGACCAGCTGTCCTGTAATGCTTCTGCCTGTGTGGGGTCTGCGCTGCTCCCGGCTTGTGCCTCTGCCATAATGGCTATTGCTATTAAAAGGCTGCTTAAGTGTCTCATAGATGGGGCATCTGATGACGCGGGAGGTGAAGACTATAGATCTCTCCTGCTTTGCTATGAATTTGTTGCATACTGTATATCCTCTCTGCCATGGATGATGTCATTAGAATGTGTGGAAGGACATCTGCCCTTTTGGTGGCTATACGCCGTTCTGTCTGGCTGAGTCAGTGGGTAGCTGATAATGCTGCTAAGAAGGCCCCTTTAAGGGGTTGCGCCTCTTTGGTGAACGCTTGGATTTGTTTGCTAGGGGCGGTAGGTTATCTCAACGCAGGACTCCTTCTCGGCCCTTTCGGGGGTCTGGTGCCTCTTTCCCCTCCTTTCGGGCTTCCAGGGCTGGTCGAGGAGTTTCCTTTGCAGGAGCACCGGAGACTATTTGGGCAGGGGACGTGGCCGCTCCGGCCTCTCCTGGGGTCCCAAGCCCAAATCTTCCCCCAAGCCCCCTCTGGCATGAAGAGGTGCCCTCACCCATCCGGGTGGGGGGACGGCTTCGGCTCTTTGCTCACATCTGGAGGCGACGTGTAGAAGACAGGTGGATCCAGGAGGAGGTTTCCTCCGGTTACAAGATAGAGTTTGCAGCCTGCCCCCCCCCAAGATTCATCAGATCCCAGATGGCTCAAAACCCTCTGTCAGCTCAGGGTTTGTGCCTTGCTGTCCAAAACCTTCTGGAGTTGGGGGTCCTCTGCCCGGTGCCCTTCTGGGAAAGGGGCAGGGGCTTCTACTCCAATCTCTTCACAGTCCCCAAAAAGGACGTGTCCCTCAGGCCCATCCTGGATTTAAAGTGCCTCAACAAGTTTGTCAGATTCAAGCATTTTCGCATGGAAACCCTGCGCTCAGCAGTCAATTCACTGCGCCCCGGCGATTTCATTACTCCTGTAGACATCAAGGATACTGTTTTACAACATCTCTAGGATTTCAGGTGAACAGAGCAATCATCCTTTCCCCCACCAGCGGCCGAGGTGAACAAAGGTCGGGTGAGAACCGCTCTTGTATAGCTTGCCTTTATACCTTCATTTTTATTGTAAGTGTGCATTTGGCACCTTTTAAAATAAGTTTTTAAATTAAAAAGACCTTATTACGCTAGATCTTCTCCTTCTTCTTCTTTCTTGCTTATATGATTGAACATGGGATTGAATTGAGTTCTGGGCATAAGCTCCATATGCCATTTTAAGATTGGAAGGAGAACTAAATTATAACCTACGAGAAGACCTCTGGAGATATATATAAGGTGTCTAATTGATTGGTTTCTGATAAGCGTTTAATTTATAAGGTGACGGGCACGTGGCGATACCAGTTGGATTGACTATAGTCACAGTGGATGGATCCTAGTCACTAAGGAATTGTGCATGCGCTTCTGGGATAATGCTGGATTTTCTCTAAATATTTGGACTTTTTAATATCAGGACATTATTGTCTGAAATAGTCTTTATAACTGCTCTGTGCTATACAAATATACAATCTATGTAGACCTGTTGGATATCCAGGCTAGAGCACGTAGAGCAGTTGCACTGTGTAATGCGTAGTTTTGAAATATTAACCTCAAGATAAATTTTAGCGCGGTAATTCACCTATTTTTCACAATCTGTGGCCTTGCCTTTCGGTTTCACCTCAGCTCCCAGGGTATTCACCAAGGTGCTGGTGGGCATGATGGCTCTGCTGTGGTCTCAGGGCATTCGCATCCTTCCTTATCTGGACGACATTCTCATCACGTCTCAGTCCTTCCATCAGGCTGAGCTGGATACTCAAATGGTGGGGTCCACACTAGAGTCATTCGGCTGGGTGATCAACCATCCCAAGTCTTCCCTGTCCCTGTCACTGGTGAGGTCCTTTCTGGGCATGACTCTAGATACATCTCAGGTCAATGTTTTTCTCCCTCAGCAGAAGGTGGAGAGTCTTCAAGCTCAGGCCCAGTTTCTGCTGTCTTGTCCTCATCCCTCCATCCGGCAGGGGATGCAGCTGGTGGGATTGATGGTGTCTTGCTTCGAGGCGGTACCCTATGCTCAGTTTCACATGAGACCTCTTCAGCTACACTTTTTGTCAGTATGGGATCGGGACCCTGTGTCCCTGGATCAGGTGTTTGTTCTGTCCCCTCTGGCCAGGCGGTCTCTCTCGTGGTGGCTGGACTCAAGGAACCTCTTGGTGGGCAGGACCTTTCTGTCCCCTTGCTGGGAGACTGTCACCACGGATGCCAGTCTGACAGGCTGGGGGGGCTTCTGGAAGTCCTTGAAATTCCAGGGTCAGTGGGGCCCTCAGTAGGCTCATACCCCTATCAACATCCTGGAACTGAGGGCGATAAGGTTGGTTCTCGCCCAATTGACCCCACACCTTCGGGGTCGGGCTGTTCAGATCCGCTCGAACAACCAGATGGCGGTTGCCTACATCAATCATCAGGGAGGGACCCGGAGCAAGAGGGCCCTCAAGGAAGTGTCCCTGATACTGTCTTGGGCAGAGGAGAGTGTTCCCTGCATCTCAGCTGTGTAGAATCTGGAGGCAGACTCTCTGAGCAGGGGGACTTCTCGTCTGGGAGAATGGTCCCTCAGCAGCCGGGTGTTTCGCTCCCTGTGCCACCGCTGGGGTCAGCCGGACGT
This sequence comes from Gastrophryne carolinensis, assembly GCA_027917425.1. Lineage (NCBI taxonomy): Eukaryota > Metazoa > Chordata > Amphibia > Anura > Microhylidae > Gastrophryne > Gastrophryne carolinensis. The sequence continues at coordinate 132,960,384 of CM051241.1, read as the reverse complement.
GGATCTGTTTGCGTCCCGTCACAATCACAAGCTTCCAGTCTTTGTCTCTCGGTCACAGGACCCTCTGGCCTTGGCATTAGCAATGTCTTGGAAGAGTTTTCAGTTCCTCTATGTATTCCCTCCTTTTCCTCTGCTGGGCAGGGTGCTGCGCAAGATAGCCCAGGAAGGGGTGTCAACCATTCTGGTGGCCCCCTGTTGGCCAAGAAGGGTGTGGTTCTCAGACGTTGTGCAGTTGGCAGTAGATCAGTTTGCCCTGCCCAAGGATCCAGATCTGCTCACTCAGGGGCAGCTACGCCATCCCAATTTACAAACGCTGGCTTTAACGGCCTGGCTGCTGAAACCTCCATCTTGATGGAGAAGGGGCTGCCTGCTTCTGTAGTTGATACCATGATTAGGACTAGGAAGAAGTCCTCATCCTTTATCTACTATAGGGTATGGCATGCTTTCATTGCCTGGTGTGAGTCTAAGTCTCTTCCCTGTAGGATGTTTTCTGTTCCCAGGATCCTGGAATTCCTGCAACATGGTTTGGACTTGGGTCTTCAACTTAAACCTAAGTATAACCAGCCCGGGCACCAGCTATGGGGGTTAGTAGACCAGGGTGCAGAGGCCGCCCGGCCAGTCCCTGGCTCTGAAGGCCTCATGGGCTGCAGGCTCTTCTGCATTCTGCACACCCCTGGGCTTTGGGGATGCAGGTAATGGGGTGGATGGTGGACTTGCCAGCCTCTTCAGCTCTGTGAACTGGTAAAGGGGTCTCAAAGACTCCTTACCAGTTCACAAAAAGATAAAGGTAAAAAAACACACACCTCTTTGCATCGCAATCCCGATGTCCCACCACCAATGACCACCACTGCTTCTGACAGCTGTAAGTGATCGGCAGAAGCCGGGTGTGAGGGCAGGGGATCGGGGTCCCATATCCCCACACCTGACTCTTGCCGATCCCTCCTGGCTTCTAAAAGCCTGCATCCAGCTGGGGAGGGAAATGTGTGTTCTCTGCCCCACTGCAGACCCCGGAGGGGGGAGGATTCTGATGCTCTCCTCAGTGAAGAGGAGACCCTTGGCTTTGAATTCTGGACAGAGGTGGGTGTTTTTTTTTTTTGCTTAAAAACCTCAAATATATTAATTAAATTTAATTAAATTTTAGATGCTGGACAATAGTTTCTTTAAGGGTTTGGGCTTTTTATTAAATGATGCTGAAGGTCCATTTTAAATGCCAGTCACATAGACTCTACAAGCATTTTTTTTACGATTAAGGGCATTTTTGTTATAATTTTCTTTTTTTTTTTTGCCTTTGCTAAAACTGTTCGTATTGCTTTACTAACTGGGCCTTTAGCAGTCAGCTGTCCCTTTAAACAGCTGAGCTTGTAAACTTGTATAATCTTACAGTATTATGATTAAAAGACACCCCCCCCCAACTTCCTGTATATTTTACCAAGTCGAAGATGAGAGTGTTTCATATCCGTGGTTACACAAATGACACATAACCTCTATCCACAGTTTGCTCTCAATCAGTTGAAAGGCTCTAAATCATAACGGAATGTCCTCTTTCATCTTCTGAAAGGAGTTGCCTAATGCCACCTGTATGGGGATCACAGCTGAACATTTAAAAAGAGGATAAATAAAAGAGGGGAGATGTAGAAAGGGCATCGCAAATTAATTCCAGCCATCATCTTAGGTTGGATAGCAAAAGAAAGGCAAATCCATTTAGTGGGAAGTAATCTTGCTGATCATTTTTGGATCAGACACTTTTTTTTGTATATTTTGAGATGTTTCTGCTTAGGAGCGAGCTTTTACTTTACAGCTCCTCATGCCGACAGGAGCACATGCAATAACTATAGATGTAGCATTCATCTCAAGCAATGTATTAGAAAACATATGACATGTTTTACTGTAGTTGAACTGTGTTGCAATGGGAGACACAGGGAGCACAGCGAGGCACACTATTCTGTACTGTGCTTCGCCTGCACTGTTTAACTCCCCCACAACCTTGAGTGGGGGGGTTAAACACAAAGAGTGCAGGGGAGGGTTCTTCTTGGCCCTGAAGTGTCCTTCACTGTCTGAGCTTCTAAACTTGACTCTCTCACTCTGCTGAACAGTCTCACTTTGTAGGCTGGCTTTTACAGCTCCTCTACATGGCACTAACTCCTGTAAAGGAACCACCTTAGGCCATCTCTGGTCCGGCCCCAGCTCTACCCATGATACCTCCCTTGGCTCACATGCCCAATGACATGCTTAACCTAGGCCAGGGCTCCTTTCTTAACCTGTCAAAACCAGCTCTTAATGACTCTTATTTTGCTACTTTGATCTCTCTCTCTAATTATCTAGGGTGTTCACATTTATGAAAATTATTTAAGTTGTGTTATTTTTCCCGCTTCTAAAGGATTATGGTTAGTTAAAGGATTTTTAGGGGGCATTGGTGGCCCTTGTATGCTTGTGCACACATAGATAATTATCCGTGAAGTGAGTATACCTATGCCCAGAGCAGTGGGCTGCCCTAATTATGGCGCCCAGGGAGCAGTTGGGGGTTAGGTGCCTTGCTCAAAAGTACTTTAGTCATGTTCCATGGCTGCAATTTCAACCTGCTGCCATCAGGTTGCTTTCTTACCTCTAGGCCACGACTGCCCCTTAAAGTGGAAAGTGTTTGGAAATGATTATTCGTGATCCTATTTTTGTACATGACAAAACCCAGCTATTTTAACGGGGGGTGTGTAGATTTTTTCTATACACTGTTTTTTTTCTCATTATTTAGCAGTAAAGCTAGAAAATAAACAAAATGAAACACAAACAAATACAGCAGAATAGCAACACAACAGAGTTTACCGCAGGGCCATGGCAACGCTAAGTTTAAAGCACTCAGCGTGGTCTAGACCCACCCCAGGTAAGTCAGGGGAGCTAGCGCTGCTGCAAAAGGAGCTGTTTTCTGCTGACCAGGGGGTCGGGAGGAGGGGTACTTAGCTGACCGGGGGGGTAAGGTAAGTATAGGCTGTAATTTTAGCCGCGTGATCTAAATCATTTTCTTTTATGACAAAAAGGGTGACTGGGGCAGACATTGAGAGTCGCACCACCAACTCATTTTCTCACATTAATAAATCACACGGAGTAATTGAAACTTCAGGGTTTTATGATCCATTCACAAATATTTGAAGTGAGTGTCTCTTCTGTTCGCGCCATCCTTATGGAAATGAAGACATCAATCCTGGCCGCGTTAATTGTTGTTTGAGGGTGACACATTGGGGTTTGCAGTAAAACATGAAAGTGCGTTCTTTTCCTCCATTTTGTGAGCATCTATTAATAAATAATCTCTGCTTCCCAGGCTCTGTCAGGATGAAGCCAGCGTACCATTTAGAATTTGATTCACTTATTAATAATTCTCAGTCATATAAGAAAAATGAGCATTCAATTATTTAGGAGACATTTGGAAGGTTAAATAAAGGCCTATAAAAAGTAAAGGAAATTGTTAAGCACCTAGTCTATTTTATCGCATGTAAAACGAAGCCAGTAACTTTTAACTAGAATGTAAAATTATAATTGCTTGCATTTTTTTAATAACCTGTTTCCATAGAGAGGTGGCTATTTTGTTTTTCGCTTTTTAATTGTTCAGTTCTCTCACTTTTCAAAATTCCATCAAATCAACCTTCCTTCTGCAGTGAGCCCTTGAACTCCCCCTCCCCTGTCATCCCAATCTATCAATGTCCTCATTCCCTGCACTCTTGACCAATCGGGTTTGACAGCAGGGTGGCAACATAATGGTTGGTCATGTGGCCAGGCCTTGCAACACAGGAGAGCAGAAGGGGGAGTACATTTATCCTGATGGTAGGTTGTTTAGAGACTGACATCCAGATCTGTGATTAACAGGGGGTGGGAGAAACAGCGGACACAAGGCTGCTGCTGGCTATTACATTGTATAGGGTCACTTTGGTTGGTCAAGGTGCCTGTTTTGAGGGCCCTAAGCTGAGAGAAGTATATTTAGTCTAAAGAATATATTCTTTAAAGCGTACCCCTAGTTTGAGAGCATATAGAGTCCCATTTCTCCATCCCAACCCAGCAACCTAAAAGTTAAAAACAACCCAAAATACTTATTAATCTTTGACGGCAGCAACATCTGGTCCAAGTGTTCATGTTCCCAGCTCCTTCAGCATCCAATAGCTCGTACGCACCTTCATTCATTGGAGAAGAAACGGAAGTTGCAAATTGGATAGAGCTACTAAATAGTTTCATGTCCTACCACTCCATGTGAATGCCGTGAGCACACTTGTGTACAGATGGGGGCCTAAATTAAGGTAACCTAGGGCTTGGGCCTTGAGTGGTCCTTCAATCATCTAATTATGAGATTTGGGACATGAAATTGAGATGTATTCCCTATCCAATAGTCAGTAGACCACACTTTATCACATGCACCCCATGCAGCAACACTAAACCCATCCCACCTCATTTGCAAGTCTAAAACATACAAATCAGTGTTCCCCAATCCTGGCCCACCAAGACATCAGGTTTTACAGATCACCACATAGCTGCCTCTATAGAGTAGCTCTGTCAGAGCACTTTCTATTTCACCTGTGCGTGTGTGTAGAACTGTACAACATGACCTGTTGGTAGGCCTTGAGCCTTATTTAAAGCAGACAAATGGTAAAAAATTACTTAAACCAGATAAACACAACAAACAGTGCTCACATGCATCCCTTTCCAGGGCAATTTAGATTCCTGAACATAAAAATTAATTTACCTTTTTCTAACTCCTGCTGTAGCAAATTTTAGAGACAAAATGGTGGCAGGCCATCTGCAAACAGGAAGTGCTGCTGGGCTTCCTGTTACTATGCATTGTCAGTTATTTCAGTTGAATCCAGGCAGCAGCATGGCTGAGATGCTGGGAGAGTAAGTTCCAAAATGGCCACTACCATTCTTTTCCAAATGTGCCAGGCTGTTGGTCCAGTTTATATAGCAGAGCAAATTAAGCATGCGGTTGACACCCACACGTGTCTGCAGTATAGTGATTATATAGTAAATTTTCTTTTAAGCTACCAAAGCTCCACTTATAACCCCACCCATGGAACATCTTGATTTGGGGTGTCCTTCAATGCATAAAGTAAAAGGAAACCAGTAGACTGACATAATTACTTACCATTCACTCTTGTACCTCATTTGACCTCTGGCTGACCATAGGGTTTTTCTGGCCATGCCAACTTAACTGTTTGATGATGGTAATGGCAGTTTGCCAATGGCATGGCGGGAAGAGCTCATAAAGTTATTGAAGGTAGGAAGGACTCAATCCCTGGATAGTTCAGTTGATTTCCAGTTGGCTGAAGGATCGGTATCACAGTATTGTTTTTAATGGCGTGCAATCTGAACAAAGGTGAGTTACAAGTGGTGTGCCGCAGGGCTCTGTCCTGGGCCCCATTCTTTTTAATATGTTTGTAAGTGACATAGGAGAAGGCTTGGTAGGAAAAGTTTGTCTGTTTGCTGATGATACAAAGGTTAGTAATAAAGTGGATATTCCTGGAGGTGGCTGCAACGTGGAAAATCATTTAGGTTTACTGGATAGATGGTCAAAACTGTGGAAACTAGAGTTTAATGTCTCTAAATGTAAAATCATGCACTTGGGTAGAAGGAATCCCTGCTCTGAGTACCGTATGGGCAGCACTGTGTTAGCCAGGACCTCGGAGGAGAGAGATTTAGGGGTACTGATTACTGATAGCTGCAAGATGAGTGGACAGTGTAGCCAGGCAGTGGGAAAAGCAAGCAGGATGCTCGGCTGCATAGCTCGAGGCATCACCAGTAGGAAGAGGGAGGCTGTGATGCCTCTGTATAGAGCCCTGGTGAGGCCACAGCTAGAATACTGTGTGCAGTTCTGAAGACCTTACCTGCAAAAATACATTATTTAAATAGAACGTGTCCAAAGACGGGCAACAAAAATGGTCAAAGGACTTAAACTTAAAACTTATCGGGAGAGACTTAAAGAACTTAATTTGTACAGTCTGGAGGAAAAAGGAAGAGAGGGGACATGACTGAGCCCTGCAGATATGTGAAAGGATTGAATAAGGTTCAGGAGGGTATCTTTAATAAGAAACTTATATATGATAGATATATATGATAGAACAAGGGGGGCACAACCTGAAGCTAGTCGGGGGGAAGATCAGGAGCAATGTTAGAAAATATTATCTTACAGAAAGAGTAGTAGATGCTTGGAACAAACTTCCAGCATAGGTAGTTGAAAAATCGACAGTCACTGAATTTAAACATGCCTGGGATAAGCACACATCTATCCTGAGATAAAGAGAACATACAGTATATACATAAGGGCAGACTAGATGGACCGTATGGTCTCCTTCTGCTGTCATCTTTCTATGTTTCTATGAACATAGGAGCGTGAGTATTTTGCCCATTTGCAGGCCTCCTTTTTACTCCTTGTGCTTATGATTAATTTGGGAGCAGGGTGAGGCCATGTAATTACTCACACGAAATATGACCTGAAGGTGCCAAAACTTCAGTCCCAATACTCATCTCTTCTGGGTTCTCTTTTGCTGGCCACTGGAATCATGTTCCCACAAACAGCACTGTCTGACAGCGCTCATGTTGGACTGTGATATAGCATGGGGTCCTGAAAGAGGAGAATAACAACTGGTTAACCTGCTTCTGATTAAACTCATTTGTTTAGTGTTGTTCCAGTTTAAAGGGGAACAAAACCTGGATTTCTACTCTCCTGAGATTACTCATTATTTTGGAGACATACTATTGCCCTGTTGGCCCAGGGGACATACTAATTTGGGATGCCCACTTTGTGAAGCCCCCGAGGACCTGTATGTCTTATCTCTCTGGTGCACACGTGCACCTCCAATCAGATTTCTGATTTGCATATTGCTGAGCGTCATAGAAAGACGAATGAGAGACAAGCATTCCCTTCAGCTTTGTGTACCCATGCCGGCCATTCAGGCAGGCCTGTAGAAGTGCCTGCTGGCCTGGCTACTGGTGGTCACTTGAATGGACTATCCAGTCTGTATACATCACTGCAGGGGGTGCACAGCAGGGCATCCAAATTGCATGGTTTCTGTGCTGCAAACGTAAGATGGGTCCAGTTACTTTCTTCTGGACTCACACGTTATTGGGCCCTACTTGCCACTCTGACGTCAGGGCGGTATAGTAATACTGAATGAAGCACAAGCCACTTCTTGTTCCCCTGTGTACCCTCACCAGCCATTCAGAAAGGCCTGTTGTAGGTAAGTGCATGAGCAGAGGATGCATATATTAGGCAATCCTGGAGATTTCACACATTGGGGCATCACAAATCGGGATGTCCCTCCCAGGGACAGGGAAATTGGCCTCAACGGAAGTTCAAACAAGCTGCCAATTAGCTGGGAAGTTCATGCAGAGTTGAGAATTTAAAATGACCGTCTTTTATAATTAAAGAGGAACTATGGTCAAAATGAGCAGAGCCTCTCTTAAATATGTAGCAGCGGGGCATCTCTCCCGTGTATCGCCACCGCTAAAAGAAAAGGGCTGCGGATCATCAAAAAGTATTCCTACACTATCACCTGCAAAAAGTGAGTTCATTGTTCCCTTGCCCAACCCATGGAAAGACAAAGGGGCTTAGCTGCCACAGTATTTCCCCAATGCAATACAATGCATCATGTTTGTGACTATGGCTACAGTTGATTAAAATTTCATGAAGGAGATTCATGTGCTTTTGGGGGCCATGTTATATTTGCCTGTACACTACGGGTCATGTTTACTGTTGTATAGGAACTATTGAAATACCTTGGCAATGGACTGTATGATCTCCCCCGACTGTCATTGATAATTGAATAATTGCAATAATAGTCTAATAATAAACATCTATATAAGCATGCTATATACGTATGCTAGATGGCAAGGACAGGGGTTAATTATATGGCATGAAAACAATTCAGCCGAACTTGATTCTGGTATTTTGCTCAATGGAAGACATGTACGTATCATTCTACTTTTATAGGGAAGACCTACTGAACTTTTAACTGCCTGTGTCATAAGCCATCCTGAGGAAGACAGTAACATTAACAATTCTTATATCTAAATTAAAGTAGACCCAAACCCATTACAGGTGGTTACTATAAGATTCCAGGGCCACCTGATCCCCTCTCCCTGGGTCATTCAAATTCGCAATGCCCCGCTATGTAAAACAACCCCCCAGGCCCCTGTAAAACCTACCTGCTCCCCGATCCAGCGTGCTTGGCTGCTTTTGGCTAGACTTGGCCCTTAGTCCCCCGGAGGGCAATGAACAAAACCCGGGATAGTCAAAATCCAGGATTTTGCACTTTAAGAAGTATGTCAAAGAATTTCTCTGACTTTTTCTCTGTCCCATGCAATGTTTTGGGATAGATCAAATTTAAAGTGGACTTCCAGCTGCAGTATCCCTGAAGATGGTGCCCCATCATTTGAATCTCTGTGATAAATCCAAGAAAATGGACATAACATTCACCCTGTCCTTGCTCCAGTGACAATTGTTGACTACCTGCCCAGTGAACCCCGTTTGTCCCTAATGGTGACAGGAATGTGCTGCTGCGTCTACTGACGAGACAAAAACCAGGAAAGACATGTATCTTTGAGTGATTCTTGGCATCTCCAAAAGGGGAATTCAGTGGGTCAGTGATTTTGAATTCAAAGCGATCCAACACCTATTTGTAACAAAATAGATGTTGATAATCACTGTACGGGGAGGCCGATTCATTAATAGCGCCAGGTAGCGACAGATGAGCGCCAGTAGCGTTATTTTCACAGCGCACGCTAGTATTCGCTGTGCTTGCCCGTTGTTCGGCTGTTGACAGCGACTCAGTCGGTGTGCGGTAATGTTGACTACGGGGTTAGGAGTCGCTGTTTGACAGGTTCCGCGCTGTATGGGAGCGCATGACAGCGAATGGCCATAGCGAAACGGCTCCCAGCATATTCATTAACAAATCACGCTCAAAAAATTATCGCGCTGTGAAATGCTTATTTAAACCCCAGAGCGCTGGCGGCGATGGGTTAAAAGTAGTTTTTTAACCCCCAAACAACCATATTTTTGGAATAAAAAAACATGTTTTTACAAACATTTTGTAATATGAATACATTAATATCAGACCTGTAATATCAATTCTGCACACATTTTTTTTTTTTTTACCTTAAAAAAAATATCTAACATTGCAGAAGTGGTCACAGAATTTTTGCCATTAAAAAAAAAAAAAAATTAATAGCAATTAATTAAGAATATTTAAAGATTGCTCCATTGAAATGCATTGGAGAGCGCCAGGTAGCGAGAGGTCATACCTGTCGCTGTTCAAGGTCGCTCGCTGGCGCTGTGGGATGAGGCTGGAATAATGATGAATGATTCGCTATCTGGCGCTCTGTCAGTCGCTAAGCAGGATCGGCTTGATAAATGTGTGATTGCGGAGGGGAGCCGGCGTTCTCGTGGCGGTGACCGTCATTACCGTTCGCTCACCATTCGCTACCTGGCGCTATCCCTTGTTAAATAAGGGCAGTCATGTAGTCCGCTTTCCTTTGGTGGCTGGAATCAAGGAAAAGGGAGTTCAGAGCACCGATGGCCGATTAAGAGGCTGCATTTTACCAAAGGAGCACTGTGCAGGTAAGCAACACAGGACTTGCGGGTGCAATTTGGATGTCCCCCCCCCCCATGTTGACTGCAGCAGCGGTCAACAATATTCTGCTTAAGCCTTCACCCTAAATAAGATACTATCTTATATGTTTCCCACACCCTGTACATTTAGATTGCCCACATTAAAAATAATCCTACCTGCATCTACAGCATTTTCTGAGCATTTAAACATCCACCCCACCCCCTGCACTTTTAGCTCCCCTCTCCTCTCCTCACTATGTGATGCTTTTGAGGCAAGATGGCGGCACCCATATCTTAGAGTCCTGGACAGAGTTGTTGCCCTGTGGGGGGAAAGAATAATGAGTAAGTGACTAAAAATATAAAATATATTAATTTTAGATGCTGGGGAATAGTTTTTAATAGTTTGGGCTTTTCATTAAATAATGCTGAAGGTCCGGTTTAAGGACAATTTGAAAACAGACTTTACCATGCTCCACATCACTAGCTCATTAAATTGTGTGATGCTTATATATTCCTTTGCACATAATATCTCAGAGATAGAACTTATATAGGCCGTTGTGTTTAATTAGTAGTTAATAGTAATAGTAATTTTATACAGACATTAGGTGGAAATTGAGATATTCTTTTTTGCAAATGCTTTTTAAATTAAAAATGTTCCTTTCTGTTTCTATTCTGTGGCTTCCGTAGTTTGAGTTACTTTATTGTTTGATTGGATGTTTATTCTGGCCATATTCTAATGCTGGTTTCATTCTTTTCTAGAGCCAGCATTGTGCAGAAGAAGATTATCTATTTCCAGGATGAAGGATCGCTCACCAAAAGAATGTGTGAGCAAGGTGAGATAAATTTCATGGCTTTTCTACAATTCAACCAATCAAATCCAAAATTAAGAACTGTTGTGATATACTCAACATTCACCAGATGCTTTTCTTTGACTCACCATGATTGCCAGAAGACTTATTTAAAGAGGAACATCGGACCTAAAATAAAAAGGGGCAGATTTCCCCCCATCAGCCCCTACTTACCTTTTGGATGTAGCTGCTTCCTGCTGTGGAGACATCCGGCTGCTTCAGGGCCTGATCCTAACCCCGCCGCATGCTTAGCTGGCGGAAATTGACAAGCACGGACTTAGCTGTGCTCTTCAATGTCCCACTGCGATCTCGCAGCTCCGCACAGTCTCTATTGCATCCCATTCATGGGCACTGCACAGGCACGAGGTCAGGACCACGTGCAGTGCCTGATGGGATGCAAGATGGCGCCGTCCATCCGGAGGCTGCCCAGAATCCAAGGGATCCAGAAGATGGATCTACCGGCGTGGTAAGTAAATAGTGCCCAATTGCCAAACCGGAGGGGGGGGGGGGGGGGAACAATCCAGTGAAATTTGGGGGAGCTTTTAACCTCCCCAGATGTTTCTCTTTAAATGATGGTCAGCAAAAATTATGAGTACAGTGCAATGACCATTCTCAGAAACATAAAAGCATAAATTGAACTTAAAATTACAGAAAGAACTAGATACAAACAAAATCAAACAAAAGGGCCAAAAATATTAAAGGTGGTCATTTCATTATTGAGGTAAATGACCCAATATTCCATATCTATGAGTGGCAAAAGTATGTGAACCTTTACTTTGAGTATCTGGTATGCACACTATGTGCTGCAATAACTGTGTCTATTGTTTCTAGTAATTGTTGTAGTTATAAGGATCATAAAAGATCTACAGAATAATAAATTTACCCATTACCCCATGCAGTGGGCGGAGCCATGCAAATAATCTCTTTATATCTCAGAGCCGACCAAGGAACTCAGATAGCTGCTGAGTGTGCAATGCCAAGGTTTAGCTTTAAATTTACACAGCCAAACACATTCCACTAGTGGGCACGTGTTTTGAGCTTTTGGCTCATGTCAGAACTAGGCCAGAAGTATTTCTGTTAGATTAAGTACAGAATTTGGTTTGTCCATTCCAAAACATTACCTTTATTCGACTTTTATCATCCTTGGCAGAACGACTTGTGTTCCCAGGCTTGTTGACTTGCTGCATGGCCCTCATTATCTTGATATTTAGTTCTCGGCCCTGGCCTTTTCATTTAGAATTTGCTGGCACAATTTAGATGTTTGTTGTTCTATCATTAATTATGGCAAGTCATCCTGGCCTTGGTGCACCAAAACAGGCCCAAACCATGATACTATTAACACCAGCAAGTTTCACAGTTGGGGGTTTTATGCTGTAATGCAGTGTTTCTTTTTTTAAACATCAGGCTTACAAAGCTCTATTTTGGTCTCATCCAGAAACAAAACATTGTTCCGCAGTGGCTTTCTCTTTGCAATCCTGACATGCACACCACTGTCATTCAGTGTGCTCCTGTTGGTGGACCCATGAACATTACCATTAGGTAATGTGAAAAATGTCTTGGAGGTTACCTTGGGTTCCTTTGTGACCTGTTGAACTATTATACACATTGCTTTGGGCTTGATCGTTGTTGTTTAAAAATAATAATCTCTGAATTTATGCACAACTGCCGTCTGTGCTAACACTAACAAATCTTTTATCTTTGAGGTCCTCCAGAATCTCCTTTGTTCTTCCACCCTTACAAACATGATGTGAAGATCATACTTTGATAGATCCCTGTTAGCCACTCACACCTGGTTGGTTGCTGTGTATCCTAAAGATTCACATACATTTGCCTCTCACAGATATGTGATATTTGATCATTTTCCTCAATAAATAAATTACCATTATTTTAGTTATTAGTTATTTATCTTGTTTTGTTTGATTTTGTGCAGAAATATTGAGAATCCTAGAGGATTCACAAACTTTCAAGCATCACTGTAAATTAGTTTAAATGTAACTAATTCCTGGTACATCGATCTGACATTGTATGTTTGGACTCCCTCTAGATGCTACATCTGAAGCAGCCAATGAAAAGGCAATACCCGATTGCTGCGCTTGCGGCACTGCTAAGTATAGGTTAACTTTCTATGGAAACTGGTCGGAAAAGTCACATGCCAAGGACTATCCAAGTAAGTCTACTTTAACATTATAGTTTATAGTATGTTTATAAATGTTACTTAATATTTGCAGTTCTATACAAATAAATGACTGTACTATAATGACCAAATATGGGTCCTAAACCTCAGAAGTGGCCATTGTGCAAAATCAAAGATAGTCCGCTCATCAGTACTGTAAAGGGCATTTTAATACACCCTATCAGTCCTAAAGTACACATGTTCTAAGATGTAAAATCGCTACAAATAATTATTTAAAGAAAAATGCACCTTTCTGTCCCTGCTGACATTTAATTATATTAAAATGTTGCAGTTGTTTGCCTTGCCTCTTGTCAATCTCCCTTTTCTCCCTGCAATCAGCTATCACAACAATCACTATGAATGAGTCTTTTATATAATCACTTTTTGGGTCTCCAGCACGCCCCGATTGTTCAGTTTGGGATGCTCCACTGTGTGAAATCCCCTGAATCGCCATCTATACTCACCTTGCTGGAGAGTGAAGCTGAATAGAGCATGAGCCGCTGACTGATGGCATAGTATAGCAGGAGCCCTCCTGTCATGCCATATAAGCAAATAATAATAATAAGTAACCCACCACCCCTCCATGGCACACATAAATAAATAACAATAATAAGGGGCATCCATCATCCGGGGGCCCCTCAGCCTTGTGGTCCTTGAGGCTGAGCAGCAGCACCTCCTTCATGAGGATGAGCCTGGCCTCCTTATCCCCAGCCCCCTGCTCGTCTCTCTCTTGTTCCGACTCTTCAGGGTCCTAGTTGGGTTCGCTGCCGCACTGCACCTGGCCAGAGTTGCTTAGGGTGTTTATGACACAGTGGAGGGTTAACTGGCAGCTCCAGTCATCAGGGTGTGCTATGAACGTTCTCTATCTCACAAACAGACAATGCTGGTGGTGAGGTCCCAATGGTGCTTGTCAGATGTCACTATGGGTCAGTGAGGACAGAGCTATGGTGGTAGGGGAGGTCGCTGCAGAGCACCAGCTGCAGTTAAAGTTATAATACAGTGCTTAGTCTCATAAAGTAGTTATACACATGAGGCTCTTGCAGATGTGTATAGTGGTAGTATATGTTTTAAAGTGTATATTATGCTTACTTGTGCGTTTAATTTTTGGTACCATTTCATAGAAGTGTAAATCGTGGTCACATTAGAGTAATTGACCATTTTTTCCCCTGGAGTTGGACTTTGAACATTTTTAAAGGAAGGTCATAGTAAATTCTTTTTAACTCGTGTGAATTAGAAAATGGGAACTTTGATGGTCCATATCTTTTCCATGAAGCCTAAAGAGGACCAAAACCCACAGCCTTTAGCCCTGGAATCTATAAAATACCAGGGTAACATAATTCCTACCCCCCCTCACTGTGAGATCCCCCCAGGTCGCCCAGTATAATCACCTCTTGTCCCGGTCCAACGCAAGCAGCACTGCATCCCTGCTTCTCCTTTAGCAGGGTGCGTGCCCACATCAGGCATTTGTTATTGGCTGGAGCGGGCACACTTCCTGTTAGAAGGTAGTGGGGGATGCGGCACTTGGCTGGACTCTGCTTCTTAGACTAGCCTAGCCGAGCCGAGTTCAAATCAGTGCATTCTAACGTGTTGATTGGATGGGAGGCCGCGCATGTGCCACAGGATCAGGGATGGGAGTTCGTTTGGGTGAACTGGGTGTTCCCTGCAGACAAACAGCTTATTACCCTTTAGGGAACAGCAGTACAGCAGTTAGCTCTATATTGTGATTCATTAGGTGATGGAGCAAACACCTATATTGTTTTGTATATGTTTTTATTTGATGTAATCCATAGAACAAGCTTAAGGAATTTGAATTGGAAAGATGGTTGCCATGTGTCCATCATACTATGAAAATAAATGTGTGAGCTGCACAGGCCGTGTTTCAACAAATAAAACTCTTGTGTAATCTTTTCTGTTACCAAAATAATCCCAGTGGGTCATTTGTCAGCCAAGGGCACCGCTTATTGAAATATTTCTCTGCGTAATTACAACTCTTTTCCCCCTCTCTAAAATATGATGCATTGTTCACTATAAAAATATGTGACCTTCCATGCAGAGGAAGGCAGAGGAAACTTTAATGAAACGTCTTATCTTATCTGCTGGCTTCAATATTCAATGATCATTTTCTGCCATGTATTTTTATTGGCCTCTTCTATTAAATCACCAATTATACCCAAACCTCATATAGAACAGAATCTAACACATTGGACACATTGACTTTTTTTAAAAAGAAAGTAGTCTATAAGGGCTGTGACAATAAGGATGCATTAAACTGTCAAGCCAATACCGTGGGAAAAATAACACAGTTTAATAACCTAGAGTTCATGGGCAATGGGGGATGTCAGGAGATGAAGGTTTTAAAATGTACTAACGTTTTATTGCAACTTTGATTTATTTTATTTGTTTTCTCATTCTGTGTTACTGACGGCACTCACAAGTTGAATTGTCTACCTTATGCCCACTTCACCCCACAGATTTACAATTGGATTCAGGTCTAGGCTTTGGTTGGTCCATTCCAAAAACATTGATTTTTTTTGGCAAAGCCGTTCTTTTATTGATGTTGAGATATGGCTTTGGGTCGATGTCATGCTGAAAGGTGAAACTCCTCTTCTACTTCAGAAGCCTGAAGGTTTTGTGCCAACATTGACTGATATTTGGAACTGTTCATAACTAAATCCACTGCGGCTAAAGACCCAGTTCCAGCTGCAGAAAAAACAACAAGGCCTAATTCTGCCGCCATCATGCCTTATTGTAGGTATGGGGTTCTTTTGATGATGTGCAGTTTTGGCGCCAAACATTTTTTTTTTTTGACTATGGCCAAAAAGTTTAACCTTGGTCACATTAGACCATGACATTTTCCCACATGGTTTTTGGCAGACTTAATGTAGGTTTTCTCTCTTGCCTCTCTACCTTACAGCCTAGACAGATAAAGAATTCGGGAAATTGCTTTCACTTGCAGCACACAGCTATAAATATCCAGCAGCTCCTTTTATTTTACTGTAGACCATTTGACATTCTCATGGACCAAACTGTCTTTTCATCAACTTTTGAGGGATGTCCAGTTCTTCGTAATGCCTCTTGTGTGCCAAATTGTATCAACTTCACTGAATTTCAAACTATTTTCTATCCCTGGCTAACATTTTCTTCATTCTGGCTAATACCTTTAACCCTATTAAGAGACCATGGCTTTTGCTGTAAAATGTCAGGAAAATCCTACTAGAACAGCTGGGGTTTGGGGTACACCTGTTCTTCCCCCTGTTTCCCGACTCATGCGCACTGCTGTAATCGGGCTGCCTCGTGTTGCATGGCATCTGTGCCATTCAGAGATCAGATATTCCACTTTTACTTGGTGTATTCTGCTGATTTCTTTTGTTATTGTTGTGGGCTAATTTTATATCAGACGTATAGTTTCGTTTTCACAATGTTATGTCCTGTTTTATGTTTACCTTGCCTTAGATTTGTTGGCTTTGTTGTGGAGTTGGTTTAAACCCCCCGCCATAATGAGCGAACAGTGACCGACTATGTGACGTAGACTCTATTATAGGGTTACACTTGCCCACCTGAAGCGCAGGGATATCCACCCTGCTCCACATCACGCATCTGCTCCTCAGTGATAATGTTGTAATGTAATATTTTGACTTGTGAGGTCTCACGCCGGGTTCCTTGCATATGCACTCGCTACTCATCCTCTTTCAGGGCTTCCCTGAAAGTGAGGAGTTCCGTAGGGAAGTTAGGCTGGAGTTAGGTCTTCCTCTCAGCACATCTATGGATGTCCACTTTTGGCTGACCCATGGTGCCAGTTTTGGTTCTGCTTTTTTTATGTGATGTTTTGGCTCCCGTTGGGTACTGTTTAGAATATTCTCTTGTTCTTTTTCTAAAGAAAACTCCTTTTCCTTCTCTCCTTTTTTGCACTCCTCCTCCCTCTCCCTTCCTTCTGCCACCAGAGTCAGGAGTGTGCACCCCCCCTCCACACTTTTATTTCATGGATCTTAAACCGGACCTTCAGCGTCATTTAATAAAACTCCCAAACCCTTAAACAATTATTCCCCAGCATCTGAAATTAATGTCTTTTATGTTTTTAGTCACTTAGTATTTTTTCCCCCACTGGGCTGCAGCTCTGTTCAGGATTCGGGACTTAGGATATGGGTGCCACAATCTTGCCTCAGAAGCATCACATACTGAAGAGATAGGGGGAGTAGGGGTAAATGCAGGGCGGTGGGTGATAGCTGTGCTTTGCAGAGCTGGGGTCAGGGAAAGGACAGCAATCCCAGAATGCAGAGCAGCACAGTTTTTGCCACATTTTGGATGTTTAAAGGTTTAGAAAATGCAGTTGAGGCAGGTAGAATGATTATTAATGTGGGTAATCTGTATATACAGGGTGGGTAAAACATATAAGATAGGCTCTTATTCAGGCTCAAGGTCCGCTTTAAGCTGATCTCTCTAAACGTGCCTCAATGTTCCTCAGAAGGGGGTCAAGGTTTTCAGGCACATGAGGTTGTTGCACGCAGATATAGTGTGTTTCCAGGAGATGCATTTTTCGCAAACCTCTCTGCCAAAATGCATGAGCGCAGACTACCCTCTGTTTTTCACGGCATGCACCTCGGTTAAACAGCGGGATATCTTAATTGCATTTAAGTGCACTGCAAAGCTTTGCGCAAAACAAATCTTGTTGACCTAGAAAAACACCAACGTGCTGACCAGATTCTTAAGCTAGACCCTTCTTTGGCCAACAAGAATCTCCTCTCCCAAGTAGGCCACAAATAAAACCTTTGCCTTTCTGATGAAGCAGAGTGTCAGATAAGATGGTCTAAATATAGATGGTACCACTCTAATAATAAGTTTAATACTTCGCTTGCTAGGAGGCTTAAAGGCCTCGACCTCAAGTTTAAACCAATCCTTTTGAAGGCTGTCAAGCAATCCTAAAGAGATTGTTGCTATCTTCCATAAGCACCTTGAGGAGCTTTTGAAGAAAAAGGGTTCTCTGAATCCCAACTCTCCCAGGCACAGATACTGAGGCTTTCGGAATGCCAAAACTTTTTTGGATAGGTAGGTGGAGCCTTCCAAGATTAGTGAGGCTATCAAACTTTACAACATAAAGTTTCCACAGGTCCTTATTCCCCTTTTCAGGCAACATTTAATGGGCTCCTTTGTGGCTTTGGTTGGCACTCAAGCTCATTAGTAGCTGCCATCAGTGTGATACCCAAAGCGGGTACTGATGCCACGGTCTGGTCAAACTTCTGGCCAATCTCATTTAGATGGGCTTCATGCCCGCATGGAAAGCTGGTGATAATATTTGCAAAATTATTAATCTCATTCATGTTGCCAGGGATGCTGCTGGCCTTGGACATCCGTAAGACATTCAATACTGTGGTCTGGGACTATTTACTTTATATTTTGAGACTCTGGGGTTTGGGGGCCAATTTCATCACTTGGGTCTCCTCATTTTTGTTAAGTATGCAGGTTGCCACTGAAACCACTTCTCACTGGGGCCGGGAACTTGGCAGGGGTTCCCTCTTCTTTCTGTCCTTGCTGTTGACCCCCTGGCTAGGCTTATTCATGGTGAGTCCAACATCTTGGGCATACGCATAGCAAGGTACGAGCACAAAATATCCTTTTTTGCTGATGACCTGTTGATGGTCATCACAGATCGCTAATCTCTCTCCCTAACTTCTCCTCTTGAGTAAATTTGGGCACCTTTCGGGACTCCAGGTCAACCCTGCCAAATCTTTTGCTTTAAACATTTCCTTGCCAGCCCAGGTTATTTGATTTCCGATGGAGTAAGCACTCCAAATTTAGGGGTTTCCCTAACTAGCACTTATGAATATTTATACTCTGCTAACTATCCCCCAATGATAAAGCATCTACTCTCCCTCATTGCCACCTGGTCTAAATTAAATTTTTCATGGCTTGGTAGAATCGCTGCCGTGAAAATGTCCTGGTTGCCCAAGCTAATGTCCCACAAGTACTTTTATTTCCCCCCAGAGAGTGGTCAGTAACTTTATTTGGCTGGTAACCGTGTCAGGTGTCCATGTAGCACAATGTTTAAGACAAAAAAGCAGGATGACCTGCGTCAGTATTACCGCGCATGTAAAGTAGCTCAGATAGCGACCTTCCATACAAAGACATTGAGGCCACTATGGGTGGATATTGAAGCCCATAGTTATCCCCCTATCCTCATTTCTAATCTTCTTGGGATTCGCCCTAAGTCTAGAAGGGGCCTGACCAACCCTAAACTTCAGAATACTTTGTCAGTTTGGGATTCTGCACTTTGTCTAGTTAGGATTGGCTCCCCTCATACTCCTGTGGTGGGAAACTATTGGATCAACTGAAGGTCTCCTTTCTGGTTTCCTCTGCAGGTCCTCTATCATTGACCCAACTTAGTTAGCTATTATGTAGAATCCTGTTATAAAAAAAGAGTCAGCCCCATATCAGTTATCCCCATTTGAAAGAATTTGTGCCATAGATATCATGGACAGGTGTATTATCTCGTCACTTTTTTGCAGATGAACTGTCCCTCACTCTTATGTTAGCAGCTGGTCTCCAGATCTTTCACTGGACCTGTCCAAGGACAGGAGTTCCCTCACAGGTATATGCAGTACTGCATCTCTAGAATGCAATATAAAAGTACTCATCCTGTGGTATTTAGTTCCCACACATATTCATAGGGCACTTCTCTTACACTCACCAAAATGCTTTCGTGGATGCTCAGATCATGGCACTCAGGCACACATTTAATGAGAGTGCAGAACAGTGCACCACTTTTGGTCCAAGGTTTCTTTATCATCAGCAATACCCTTGGCTTCAGGGTCACACCTTCCCAGTCTATAGCCTTGTTAAACCTTAGGCCGCCTACTTGTTCTAGGATGCTTCTTAGATCCATAACAACCTCTGCAAAGGGAATTATTGCCAAAGCATGGAAACAAGGTAAAATTCTCTTTGGGGAACTGAAGAGAAGCTAGATTCTTTAAACAACAGGCCTCAAAAATGTTTAGCCATTTGGGATCCCTGGATAACACACTTGGTACACCCAGAAAGCTTTAGGTGATCCCTGATGCAGTGGCTTGAACGCCACCAAACGCACTGGAGGTGATTGTTGTGGAGGGGTCTATGTGAACATTAGTGGTGGTCCGTTGCATGGGTGCCTTTTACTTCATTTTGGTCAGTATAAGCTGCTAAAATTTTTGGGGATGCTACAATTTTGTTATTAGGGATTGTTTTGCACATTTTTGGCATTTTGGTATAGGATAAGATAACATTAGGGGATTGATTCACTTATTTCTATGGATTTTGGATGTGCTAGCACTTAGACACTTTTTGCACAATTTCACTTTGTTTATGGTTCTAGAGTTTAGTGTGGAACATTGATTGATTAGGCACCTTTTTTAAGTGTGGATGCTGTGCAATATTTACCAAATAATTGTGGACCTTGGCTCCTTATATTGTTTATATGGAATAATGTTTTGTTACTAGATTGGGATTATCTTTGTAGTGAGCCCTCCTGTTATATATAGTTTTTCGGTGCCCTTTGTCCATTGTATGTTGTGTGTATCCATAAATGATATATATTTTTACTATTTCACTTGTGCAGCCTGTTGAGTGGGGGAGCGCTTGTTGGGGGACAGCACCCAAACTCTCTACCAATACATATGTGGTACCGTTATAACCGGGAGGAATGGAGCTTTAATATGCAATAACATTTTATGAGATTCCATGAACCAGCAATATATTTAACCTGTTTCAAAAGAAAGAAGGAGGTTAATAAGAAGCAGCAAAACTTGACATGCTCAGCACATCATACGATCTGTCTGCATTGCAATGCGAATAGACCGAGAGAATGCCTGAATTTGTCAGTGCGGATGGGGGCTGTCTTGTGCTCAGACTGCCAAGGTAAAACGAGTCTATTTTGACAGAGCGTCTGTTGGTATTATTGATGGATTATACACTGGCCCCAGATTGCAGCACACCACATGCCCAGTTTAATTTTCTGTTGGCTCTGTTCACTCGGCTGAACTCTGAATACTGCTGAGAAGTTCCCACACTCTGCATTTTGGTGTTTCACAATGTAAATTCCTATGTTTTTCTAAATGCCATGAATTTTCTTATGATTAGAATTTTTCCATGTTGCTTCCCTCACACTAGTAGACTGCAACCTGCTTCCTCAACCTTTCAGGTAGAACAAGGGTTGGCCCTCATAAAAGCAGAACAAAACCCGGGATTTTGACTATCCAGGAAGGAGGTGATCTCACATGCCCCTGGGGAAGGCCAATGGCCGTGCCTGGAATATTTCAGACTTAATGTATGCCATCTACATGTCTTCAAAATTTCAATGTTTATTAAAATCGAAACTCATAGAGTTTAGACTTTTGGCAAAGCACACTTTCTTTTGTAGTAAACACCGGGCAAAATACTTCAAAAACATCTCTAGCAGTACAGCTTATACCTCCAATGATGCTTCTGACAGCCACTAGCCTGCCCCTGATGTCCCACTGTGTAAAACCTCTGGTGTTGCTGGTAAACTCACTTTTACCAGTTGCTTTTGAGATTGCCGCATCCCCACCATCCCTGTAGCTGCATGCGCTCCTGCGCCAAGCCATTCAGATAGGCACCCCCGCGCTCAAGAAGGAAGCCGGGTATGTACCCAGCCTGCTCCCGAATCTCTTTGGCAATCGTGAGACAGCCAATTTGCTGTGGGTGTTAAAAACGTTTTTTTTTTTATAAATCTGTGTCGGCAGCAGCGTCCGTGGTACTTGGGCAGATGGTGGGTGGTATGGCATGGGGGGGGGGGTTTATCTGCCTTAAAGGCCCCTTTACACAGGGGTCCAATAGGGGCACACTGCTGTCCAGCTTACCCTCACGCAGTCCCATAGCATCGCTCACACCCCTGGTATTGTAAGGCCAAGTCAGAGGGGAACTGTGGTGTATGAAGGTCAGGCCTTAGTACATTGTATACTCATGTACTGAACAGAAGTCTCAGATTCTGAGGCTACGGGAGATCAATGCTATAAGACCAGGTGAAAATGTGCAGGGGAGACTTATGCTTCTATGGCATCCCTGATCTAGGATCTATATGGAGAGTAAGATTTCCAATGTTCTTTCTGGCCAAACAGGAAGTGAGGCTAGATCACCCTAGTGGTTGCACAGGCAGTAATAAATAATAATAAACAAAGCCTTAATGCTTACCCACTAAATTATAAACTTAAAAAAGAATACTGGTGTTTGGCTTTAAAGCAAACCCAGCCTTACCTGACAATTCTACACCTGGGTGGGTGCTGGTCCATAGGGAGCCTAACCCACACCCTTAAGCCTGGCATTGCTTGCAATGCTCTGTCCAGTGGGGACCTATTTCAGCTGCAGAAAAAAGTTCTGGAAAAAGATACCAGCAGGAGAGTCCATAACATTTACTTTTTATTGAAGTCCTTTAAAATGTAGCCACGTGCAGAGTACAAAAGGCACTAATCAATACAGCATGATCAAGCGTTAACGCGTTTCTGGTCCTGCTGGACCCTTAATCATGTAATCTCTTACTAATCACAATACTGCATAATGCAGTGCCATACTGTAGGATGTACAGCCATTTCTGGGTCCCCTCTCGTCTATACATCTTTATAATAGTCATTTTAAATGAGACAACTCCATTCATGGTAGCTCACCATGGTTCTCTGTAGATCAGAGGAAGCATTATTGCTTTCTAGTTCTAGGTGCTAGTGGTATCAAAATGTAAGATTATTATAATTGCCCTCTCCACTAAGAAATTATTTAAAGGAAACATAGTGCAGTTATTTAGATGGATAGTCCAGGCAATGGCAATAATAGGGCAACAATAGCTCATCTGAATTTTGTCTCAGGTACTTCTCCTCCTTTTCCCACAGAGCGCTGTAGCAGGTCTCTAAATTTTAACTCTATTCTTCTATGACTGCCACCCATCCTCCAACATTCCCAGTGTGAGCAAGCATGACTGCTCACGCACAGAGGGCTGAGGTACAGAGGTGGCCGTGTAAGCACTTTTGGATCATGGTGGTAGAGGAATGGAATTGAAATGAGGAACAAACTTTGGAAACCTTCTACACACATGGGACAGGCTCCAGGTAAGCTCCTTGCTGCCTAATAACTGCCATTGCCTGGTCTGACCAATTTAAGTGGTTAAGCCCAGTTAGGGGTTAACCCTTGCTCTGCCATCCTCCCTGGTGCTGAGGCAGGACGGGAGGGGCTCACAAAGAAAATAACACCGGTCCAGTGCCTTTCTCCTGGTGCTCTGGGTCCTGAGCAATGCCATCTTGGAAGGAAGCACAGAGCGGCATCCCCCTGCTCTGTGTGCACTCATAGTAACATAGAATGTAAGGCTGAATAATATACAATTCTGTGATTACTCCCCTGTAGAATTGTTTTTATGGTAATCCAGCACGGGTTGCTTCATCTGTAATTCTTTAAATTTGGGTAATCCGCCACCAGGTGGCGCAGTCGACTGCAGGAAGACTTGTGGCTCCTCCCGGCCCATAAAAGGGCAGGAATTACCCAGAAGACCCAGTGTTTGAAAAGCAGTAATGCAAGAAGCCGGGAGGCAAAGACCATGTTAATTAAAACACAGCCCACTAAAAAAGAAACTCTCTCAACAAAAATCACCATAACAAGGCAAAAGAGGACAATGATAACAAGGGTGGGATGAAGCAACCCGTGCTGGATTACCATAAAAACAATTCTACAGGTGAGTAATCACAGAATTGTATTTTTCTGGTATCCAGCACGAGTTGCTTCATCTGTAATTCTTTACATTTGGGACATCCATCATCAGTGTCCAAGATGAAGGGTGGGATCCCCAGTGAGCAACAGCAGGTAGTTCAAGCCACTACTGCCCGAAGCACCTTGCGGCCAAGAAACAGCATCAGCTGAGGCCCTAACATCAACCTTGTAAAACTTAGAAAAGGTATGAACTGAAGACCAAGCAGTGGCCTTACAAACCTGTTCAACAGAAGCCTGGTGCTGAAAAGCCCAAGAAGCTCCAATAGCTCTAGTGGAATGAGCAGTAACATGGAAAGGGGGTTCCTTCCCCTTGGTAGAATATGCTTGCACCACCGCCTCTCTGATCCATTTGCTAATAGTGGAATGGGCCGGATGCAAGCCCTTCCTAGGCCCGGCAGGAAGGACAGACAGGGAATCAGACTGCCGAAAAGACTCAGTGGCAACCAAATAATATTTGAGCGCCCTGACCGCATTCAGAGAAGGAAGGGTCCGTTCCTTAGAATTAGAAGGTGCAGGACACAAGGAAGGCAAGACAATAGCCTCGATTCAGAGACACATTTGTCTCGACTTCCGTAGCTGTCTGTGAAAGTTTTGGTGGGTGTTAGTCTTTTTTTTCCATTTTTTCGTCCATTTTCTACTCGCACGAACGTTCGGGAAAATGTGTATATGCGCTTTCGATGAACAGAAGCAAATCGGAACATTTCCAAACAAAATCGGAAATTTTCCGTTCGTTCAGATAACTTCCGTTGTTGGGATGGTCTCTGTCTGATTCAGAGAGCTGATTTCCGACGGATCTCCACCCTATAAATCCGTTTCATTTCCGATCCACTTACGAGACCTTTGAGGGCTCGGATTGCTATTGTTGAACATGTTTTGTGGCCATGTGGAGGAGTCTGCGCGCCTTTAGCACCAAGGCATTGCATGTATCAGCATGGCCGAGGCCATAAATTGTATAGCAATGCATACCTGAATCAATACATTTCATGTATGCCTTATAGATGCATTTTAATGCTGACCTAAATTAGTCCTTAGCATGTAAACATTTATTTTCCCACACATCCATATAATTGCTATATTTTTTTAGACTTAAGTCCTTTGTGAATTATATTAGGATTGTTGAACTTGAATCTTAATTTGTTGTAGGATTTATTGTTTTAGTTGGTTACCTTTGCTTTGTGTAATTATTTTGTATTTGGTTGCAGGAACCGCAAGATGTGCCACTCGCCCTTGCTCCTGATGCCCGTTCTTTGCCTGCAGAATGCGGGCCAGGGGGTTCTCTAATCGGGCACTATGCAAAACCCGGGCCGTGGTGGCAAGGACTCTCTGGCTTTTGAAGTCCAGATTTAGGTGTTTGGACCATACAGGGGGGGGGGGGGGGGGCGGGCACTGCAGTATGACCCCAACAAGGTTATACCAAAATTTTAATTTACGTTTTTTAACAGGGACCACACGTGCCAGAGTGGCACAACTGAGTGTCAGGGTCCTTCATTTGGTGGGCGAGATGCAGGAGCTGCACAACCCGTTGGGGACCACAGATGAAGAATAATGTTCATTGGCCTGCCATTGCTATGTATTTTGTTTTTTATAGTAGTAACAATTTTACATTTTCTACATTTTTTAAAATTTTATATTTTATGATGGTATAAAAAAATAATGTTACATTGTCATTTCATTTACAAAATACATTAACACAAAACTAAATGGGCCCAGAAATATATAAAGATGAATATTCACATGACCGAGAAGTGATTTGGGTAAGTTTTAGGGGGCTAAAATGGAAGAAGAACCTAACCGAGAAGTGGTTTGGGTGAGCTTTAAGGGTCTAAAAGGGAAGATGGAGGATAGTGCTAAGTGGTTTGGGTGAGCTTTAAGGGTCCAAAAGGGAAGATGGAGGAGAGTGCTAAGTGGTTTGGGTGAGCTTTAAGGGTCCAAATGGGAAGATGGAGGAGAGTGCTAAGTGATTTAGCTAAACATTGTAGTAGAAGTGAGGGTGGCAAATATGTAGGCAAGCAATTTAATGAGTTAAGTTTGTAGTGCGCAGGCGCAAGATGGTAAGGATTTCCGTCTGGACGAATATTTATTGAAAAAGGGAAACAGAATCGAACGGGAAACGTAAAGGATTCGTTGGAGGATACGATGGGAAAAGGGCAAAAATGAAAGCCTACGTTGTAACATGTGAAAATGAAACGGAAAATCTGCCGTAATCTGACGTACAAACGGACGGAAACTTTACAGAAGGTTTTCAATGCATGCATTGAATCGCTTGAACGCTCATACGAGAACGGAAACATTTCACAAAAAAAACAGATCGGCACAAAAACTGAAGTTTTTTTGTGTCTCTCCGAATCGAGGCTATTGTCCTCATTGAGATGAAATGCAGATACAACCTTGGGCAGGAATTCCGGTTTAAGACGGAACACCACCTTATCCTGATGCCGCTCAAAATAAGGAGGTTTCATGGAAAACGCCGCCAGCTCAGAGACGCGACACACCGAAGTGATAGCAACCAAAAAGGCCACTTTAAGAGTCAGAATGGAAAGAGAGGCATCGCACAAGGGTTCCAATGGTGGACCCTGGAGAGCAGAAAGCACCAAAATCAAATCCCACACCGGTAGCAGAGGCTTACACGGTGGATGCACACAAGTAACTCCCTGGAAAAAAGTCTAAATAAGCCTATGATTTGTGAAGGATCTTTGGGAAAAAATTGCCAAGGCCAAAACCTGTCCTTTGAGGGTACTCAGTTGTAGACCCGACTCTAGACCATGTTGTAGAAACTCCAAAATCCTGGAAAAGGAGAAAGTGCGACAAGGAAAAGCCTTAGACTCACACCAGGCAATGTAAGCATGCCAGACCCTATAATAAATCATAGAAGAGGATTTCCCCCGAGCCTGAATCATAGTACTGACGACCGAAGCCGGCAAATCCTTATCCATTAGGATAGAGGTTTCAGCAGCCACGCCGTCAAAGCCAGCGTTTGTAAATTGGGATGGCGCAGCTGTCCCTGAGTGAGGAGCTCTGGATCGTCGGGCATGACGTACTGATCCACCTCCATCTGGACGACATCCACGAACCATACCCTCCTCGGCCAGCGGGGGGCCACCAGGATGGTCGGTACCCCCTCCTGGGCTATCTTGCGCAACACACGACCCAACAGAGGAAGCAGAGGAAACGCATAAAGGAGTCGAAACTCTGTCCAAGGAATTGCTAACGCGTCCGTGGCGAAGGTCAGAGGATCTCTTGACAGGGAGACGAATCTTGGAAGCTTGCGAATGTGATGGGACGCAAACAGGTCCATGTCCGGCTGACCCCTGCGGCAACATAGGGCATGAAAGATCTTGTTGTCGAGAGACCATTCCCCCAGGTGAGCAGTCCCTCTCTCAGGGTATCTGCCTCCTGGTTCTGCACCCCGGGGATGTAAACCGCCGAGATGCAGGGAACAGTCTCCTCTGCCCAAGACAATATCAGGGACACTTCATTGAGGGCTCGTTTGCTCCGAGTCCCGCCCTGATGATTGATGTAGGCGACCGCCGTCTGATTGTCCGAGCGGACCTAGACTGCACAACCTCGTAGGTGGGGAGTCAACTGGAAGAGAACCAGCCTGATCGCTCTCAGCTCCAGGAGGTTGATGGGCGCGTGGGCCTCCAGAGGGCCCCACTGGCCCAGGAACTTCAGCGATTGCCAAACCCCTCCCCAACCGGTCAAACTGGCGTCCGTGGTGACCTGCCCACCAGAAGATTTCTTGGGTCCAACCACCACGAGAGGGACTGTCTGGCTAGAGGGGACAGAACGAATTCCTGCTCCAAGGACTCCTGAATCCGATCCCAGACGGTCAAGAGATTCAACTGAAGAGGTCTTATGTGGAACTGAGCAAAGGGACACCATGAGACCCACCAACTGCATCCCCAGACAGATGGAGGAATGAGGGCACGATAACAAGGCCCGCGCATGCATCTGAAGGCCCTCCACCTTCTGCTGAGGAAGAAACACCTTGACCTGAGAAGTATCCAGCGTCATGCCCAGGAAGGACCTCACCAATGACGGAGAGAGTGAAGACTTGGGATAATTGGTCACCCAACCGAAGGACTCGAGGGGGATACTACCATCCGAGTATCCCTCTCGGCCTGAAGAAAAGATGGAGCACCAATCAACAGGTCGTCCAGGTAAGGAAGAATGCGAATGCCCTGGCACCTCAGGAGGGCCATGACACCCGCCAGCACCTTGGTGAACACCCGAGGGGCCGAGGTGATACCGAACGGTAAGTCCACAAACTGGTAGTGTTGAGCCCCCAGAGCGAACCTCGGGAACCTCTGATGTCCCAGGAAGACAGGAACGTGCAGATAGGCATCCTTGATGTCCACCGTGGTCATGAAGTCGCCTGGCTGAAGAGAGCTCACCGCCGACCGTAAGGTCTCCATGCGGAAAAGTTTGAACCTGACAAATCTGTTGAGACCCTTCAGATCCAGAGTGGGTCTCAGAGAGCCGTCCTTCTTGGGAAGGGGGGTAAAACACCACACATCCAAAAAACCTCAGTCAAGGAACAAGTCGTGCCAGCCAGCAATAAAAACACAACCAGTGTGAACACAGTCACCAATAACAATAAAGCATGTGGGAAAGCACAATAAGGGGGGTTTCTCCCTCCCCCATCCAGGCTCACCATTAGCCTATGGCCGGCTACCCTTTATGTATAGGGTCTGCCGCCCAGAGCATAGCTCTGTGAACACCCGACCCCAGGTGTTCCCCTACCTTCACCAGAACCGTCAGCCAGGGCTGGGAGGCAGAAGAAATATAGAGAAGGTCCGCACTCCTTAAAATCTTCAAGCTTTATTTCTTCCAATCAGTAAAAACATCTCCATAGAAATAATGCAGCCTAAAAACAATGTAGGAACCGGGCAGATCAAGCTTTGCCACGCATTTCTAACGCATTACATGCCAGGAAGGCATCATGGCCACTTTTTAAAGTTTTTACTGTATCCATCATTACTACCTCCTCTGGCAGCGAGTCCCATAGTCTCACTGCTTTTACAGAGAAGAATGCCCTCCTATGTCGGTGGAAAAAGCACCTTTCCTCTAACCTTAGTGGATGCCCTCGGGTTATAGTTACACTCCGGGGTATAAAACGATTGTGGGACAGATCTTTGTATTGACCCCGAATATATTTATACATAATTATTAGATCACCCCTCAAGCGTCTTTTTTCTAAACTAAATAAACCTAACTTTGACAATCTTTCAGGGTACTATAGCCCCCGCACTCCATTTATTAACTTTTTTGCCCTTCTTTGAACGCGCTCCAGTTCTGATATGTCCTTTTTAAGCACAGGTACCCAGAACTGTACACAGTACTCCATATGGGGTCTGACCAGTGACTTGTACAGGGGTAAAATGATGCTCTGGTCATGAGCACCTATGCCCTTCCTGATGCACCCCATGATCTTATTTGCTTTGGCAGCAGCTGCCTGGCATTGATTACTACAGTTGAGCTTATTGTTAACTAAAACCCCTAGGTCCTTTTCCATTGTTGTTTTACCAAGTGTTTCTTTATTTAGTGTGTAATTATGACACAGATTTCTCCTTCCCATGTGCATAACCTTACATTTATCTGTGTTAAACTTCATTTGCCATTTAACTGCCCATGCTTCCAATTTATCTAAATCTGTTTGTAGCTGCCTGCTGTCCTCTTTTGTTTTAATTACTTTACACAGCTTAGTATCATCTGCAAAGATTGAGACTTTACTGTTAAATCCGTACCCAATTTCATTTATATATATATTGAAGAAAATTGGTCCCAGAACTGACCCTTGTGGTACTCCACTAATAACAGTGACTCCTGCCTATTCACTTAAATGGGCAGACGGGAGTGCACACAGAGTCAAGAAATGGCTCTTTGTGGCTAGGTTTACCTGGAATTCCACTTTAATCCTCAGGGGTGAAAGCGCCTCTTATTGAAGAAGTACACTGTCATCTCTTTTGCCTTGGTGATATCAGGGGCATAACTTGAGATGGTTCAGGGGTTGCCATCATTGTTATCATATTTGTGCTTACTTGGCATCATTTAGAGAAAATAAAGCACCCTTAGTCTCTGCTGTTTCAATCATTAGTTGGCTAGCTGCATCTAATTGAGTCAATTTTAATGCAAGGGTCCCATTTAATGATCGCGCCAGGCCCCATCACATTTAGTTATGTTGCTGGTTGACATTTAGATATAAATTGTTCACCTGACACAGCTTTCCACCTCCTCTTTTTGTTGTCAGAGATCAGGCCAATCACAATAGGCATCAGCAGATTTAATAAAAATGGTGGAGTCTGAGGTGGTCATACAAAGATATCTTCAGCTAAATCGTATTAGTATTACACCAATGTTTGGCGTGACCGCACCAACAGCCTGGCACAGTTGGAACAGAAAGATAACAGCCATTTTGGAGCTTCCTCTCCCAACTGACATGCACAGTAACAGGAAGCTCAGCATGACTGCAAGCCCATGAGCAGCCATCTTGTTTTTAAAATTTATCCCAACAGGCGTTAAAAAAAAGGTAAATTATTTTTTATGTGCAGCAATCTAAATTGCCCTGGAGAGGGGGGTTCACCTGAGCACTCTTTGCTGTGTTGGTCTGAGTTAATTCGTTTTTGACTGTTGGTTCCAACAGCATCAGCAGAACCATATGCTGTGTCTCACAGTGGATGATTTGTTACCAGAACAATCAAACTGTAAATGCCGCCATAACTGCACCCTTGATATACGTCTACATTATACTTCCCTACTTCTGCTTCTGGCTGGCTAGACATATTGCCGAAGAGAAAGGATAATATTTTTTCCTGTAGTTAATCTTCAATAATTAAAGCATGGATGAGTACTGGCGTTATACATTCTTTATTGCTAGGAGCTTTGGCTGGCGCTAATGCTCGCAAGTTTCATATTGCTTTTGCTCTGTACAGTTGCGAACAACAAAAAACCTTCGGTTGCCGAGGGCTTTTGAATAATAACACAGAGGATGTGGCGAGTGAATTTCTGTTTATCGCCGAAGCTTTTATTGTGCTTCTTTCCACGGTTTCATGCGTACCCACCTTGGCGTGCGCAGCACTGATAATCGCTGACGCCTGGAGTGCTCTTTGTTCTGTGTGTCTAGTGCATTGTGTGCTCAGAACATATGTTCTGTAAATGTTTTTTTACTTGGAGAAAGAAGAACAATGCAAATTCTACTTCCAACTGGCAATAGTGATTATTGCCGTTCATTAGGCGACGTAACGTTATGTAACACATTTGCTTATTAGGTAAAGCTGCTCAACAGGCAGTCTGCAGGAAAGACGCTGTATTAATCTCGGAAAGACCTTGTAACCAAATTTCTCGTTACTCAGTTTGTTTTTTGTTGTGTTTTGTATTTGTTTATTCAATGATATTGAAATACTTTAATGGTGATTTTCTTATGGTCAAGCTGGTTTCATACCAGCGCCCTGCAATCGCTGATGTCATCGTAAAAATGGTGTTAGCATTTGCACTCTCCACTGAAATGTAGTGGAATCTCAGGCGTTGCACCCTCAAGAGACAAACACCCGAAGCATATGTGAAAGCGCCCCTAGATTTCATTGGGTAGCGTTTTACATGCAAATGCTATATAGAGAAAGGGCACCACAAAATCCAAAATAAAAGAAAGGAGATTCCCCTAGACTCCCAAACCACACAGTACACAAAAACAACAAAAATGAGTCTGGAAATGGGGCACTCACACCTCAATAAAGTTTACAAAATGTATTGATCAGGCACAAAAATGTAAAAACCACAACAATCAGACATCACATGACACTAATAAAAACAACACCACCTCAACTGGACATGATGTTGATACATCTATACTCAATAGGAGTGGGCAGATCTACTCCTGGAATACCAGGCTCACCAACGACATCCTGATCCACCTTTCCAGTTATGTCCTAAAACTTAGAACCAGGTGCAAAAATGCACCTTAGTGTACAATGTGCACTCTAAGGCATTGATTCACTTAACGTGTTTTGAAATATCAAATTATAATAAGTACTTCAGGCTTTATCTTAAAATATGGCATGAATTGTGATTCAGTAAAGGGGGGTAATTAGAGCATGATTTGCACCTAACCTAATAAAGTTAATGACCACCCAATCTAAAAATCAAAAGGATTTTTATCTTTTGTCCCCCGCAGCTGATCAGTCCTAGTCCAACGAACAGCAATTCACGTGATTGCCCAGGGCCTGAACAGGAGCTGGAATTGATGGTGTGTCGGGCTTGAGACCCAACATCAGTCACAGTAGTGCTGCCATGCCCTCTCCTTTCATTGTAATTGAGGGGGTGTACCGAGACCTGACACACACCCTCTAATGTATTGATCAGGCACAAAAATGTAAAAACCACAACAATCAGACATCACATGACACTAATAAAAACAACACCACCTCAACTGGACATGATGTTGATACATCTATACTCAATAGGAGTGGGCAGATCTACTCCTGGAATACCAGGCTCACCAACGACATCCTTATCCACCTTTCCAGTTATGTCCTAAAACTTAGAACCAGGTGCAAAAATGCACCTTAGTGTACAATGTGCACTCTAAGGCATTGATTCACTTAACGTGTTTTGAAATATCAAATTATAATAAGTACTTCAGGCTTTATCTTAAAATATGGCATGAATTGTGATTCAGTAAAGGGGGGTAATTAGAGCATGATTTGCACCTAACCTAATAAAGTTAATGACCACCCAATCTAAAAATCAAAAGGATTTTTATCTTTTGTCCCCCGCAGCTGATCAGTCCTAGTCCAACGAACAGCAATTCACGTGATTGCCCAGGGCCTGAACAGGAGCTGGAATTGATGGTGTGTCGGGCTTGAGACCCAACATCAGTCACAGTAGTGCTGCCATGCCCTCTCCTTTCATTGTAATTGAGGGGGTGTACCGAGACCTGACACACACCCTCTAATGTAGTGAATGGAGACGGAGTGGCTGTGCTGCCCTGTTTCCGATGATGGGGGTGTGAGCTGGACTTGGAAGTGTTAGTTCTGACACAGAAGCACAGGCTTGGATCCAGGGATCAGGTGAGTTGCTGATCACTAGACTAGGACCTATCAGCTTCAGGGAACAAAAAGCGAGAAACCTTATTTTTTTTTTTTTTTTTTAATTGGGTGGTCATTCAGCTTTAAGGGTACCAAAACCCACTGAACTTCTGAAATAAATTTGGCCAAAGCCCCATGTCAACACTCCTTCTTAGGGGGATGAAATTGAAATGGATATTTTGGTCTACTGAATTGTCTGGCAGGTCATCGCTCATTGCATAGGTGAGGCAATGACACTGCCACTTTCAATAGTGGTAATGACTCAAAGAGGCAAGACTTTAAATTAAACTGCGAGCAGAGTGAAGCAGGAGCAGCGAAAATTGTCAAAAGGTACTCATCATGGGTTGCTAGTTAAAAATATGGTTATTAATAAAATAATGTTAGTCCACTTTAACCAATGTAACCTATTTAATCTTATTTAATCTTAAATTTTACTGTCAGTAGATCATTTTATCATCACTTTTAAAGCATTTATAAACTTCCTATGTTTATAATGTTCTAGTCTTAACCAATCCTTACTTTTTTTATCTAAAATAAAGCATAAAATGACCTTTTTATGAGATACGTTTAAGGGATTGTCTAGATAAAACCAATAAATACCACATACTCAGCGACATCCTGGGGCTTAAAACTTTCCTCTGGCGAAGATCTAGACCGTGACATCCCTACAATGGACCACGGCCCATAGTTGCATTGCTGCTTCCTCCTGGCATCAGTCAGATGGCTGGCCACACCTGTCTTTCAATAGAAGGAGCGTGGCGAGGACTGGCACAGCTATGTATTTGTATTGAATAGAGCGGGTGGGGCCAATCGTCATGACTGATGTGAGGTGAGGAGAAGAACACAAGGATGGCATGGACAAGATTTTTCTGAACTTAATATTTCAGCTTTAAAAGATGTGTTAAAACTCTTTAAAGTTTAGAGTAGCGTAAGAGTATATGCTAAGCAGGTCCATCGCGCATTTCGTCTATTTTGGCTAGGATACGATACCTGAGTAACACCCGGAGGAAGGTGCAGTTTGAAAGGCTCTAAAATTCATCACAGTCTGGTCCCTATAATAGCAGCGCTCCCAGGCTGCAGATGGTAAGAAAATGTACTAGGTTCTTTGAGCATTCTAAAACTTCCCTAAGCTTGGCAGAGAACTCCAGAAATGTTTTGCATTAGAAATGTAATTTAAGACATCAAGATCGTAAGGTTAGCCTGCTCGTTTTTCCTCCAGAGCCTCCAGTGTGACTGGTGGTGGAGATATCTTACTTCCTATGTAAGTAATGAAGTAGATGATAGAGTGTAATTTGTGTGTGAGATCACTGGCACTGCCAGGCTAGTTTATCACTGGGGGAGATTGGCTCAACCCTACAGAAGGGAGCGGCTGTAAGGACGGCTCTTATTTTGTGCCAGGTTTGCGGAATTAGTATCGCTGCAGATGGGTTAAAGTAATGAGAACAGACAGGATTTTGGTTCTTTCTTTCTTGCTGGCTGCAGGAGGCAAGTGATAGTTATTACCTTGAAGCAGCAGGCGAACAGGTACACTCTGCTCTTTTTATCTATGAAACCTTACAGCAGTGAAAACATCTACAATATATTTTTGGTAAGAGTACTTTTTTGTTATTGGATTGTGCAGGCTAAATGCGTCAGTACATCGGCCTTAACTTTTATGTATTTTGTAACATATACAATACATCTGCTGTATTTCCATCACAACACCCGTAATCCAAATAATAGGGGTTAAAGGGACTCTGTAAGGCAAAGTGCATAAACGGTCAATCAGCAGATCACCTCATCATGGCTGCCCTCTCCCTTCCTGTTAGAACACAGCTGCTTCTGAAAGTAGAAACATGGCTTAGTGGTACTCTCCCTGAATTCCTTTGCAGTAGACCACCAATAATAAGGATAAGCTGGTGGTCTAAACTGCCACATCATCAGACTGTGGACAATGGGAGAGAGTGAGAACAGCCAGGGTGATGAGAATGTCTGTCTTACAGAACCTGTCCATTATGCTGATTATTATGCTCATCACAGAGCCAAGGGCCATGCCCACATGCTTCAGAAGAGAGATCATCATAAGGTGAAATCGTAAACCTCAATATCTCCACTATTTCTTCTTCAATTTAAAAAAAGGAAAACAGTTTAGGACAGTGCCAAATGTAGCCGACACAATGGTCTAACAATTACCTTTGCCTTCTGTATCCCTTTAAACAGCAGACATCACAGTATCAAAGTATCTTAGGCAATATCACAGCACACTAGTATGATATCCCAGGGTAAGGGTAATATGACCACATCATGGGGAGATGGCAAGACGGTATCTCAGCAGACTAACACTCAAAGGAAAACCGTGAAAGCATCGTAGTAACATAGTATGTAAGGCTGAATAAAGACTTTAGTCCATCCAGTTCAGCCTGTTTAACTCCTTCCAGTGGTCTAGTAGCCATAGCTGGAAATGTTATTACATGCCAGGAAAGCATCAAGGCCACTTTTGAACGTTTTTACTGTATCCATCATTACTACCTCCTCTGGCAGCGAGTTCCATAGTCTCACTGCTCTTACAGAGAAGAATCCCCTCCTATGTCGGTGGAGAAAGCACCTTTCCTCTAACCTTAGTGGATGCCCCCGGGTTATGGTTACACTCCGGGGTATAAATAGATTGTGGGACAGATCCTTGTATTGACCCCGAATATATTTATACAAAGTTATTAGATCACCCCTCAATCGTCTTTTTTCTAGACTAAATAAGCCTAACTTGGACAATCTTTCCGGGTACTCTAGCCCCCGCACTCCTTTTATTAACTTTGTTGCCCTTCTTTGTTGCCATCAGCTTGTTTTATTGTTGCAGGGTCATGATAAGAAAGGTTTAATGCTTTAATCCACATCATAGGCAAATACACAGTTAACAGGCCAATAAACTTGCATCACTTGTAGAAAGAAAACACAGGCACACTTGCTTTTGCTAAGGACGTTTCAAGAGAGATAGCATAGGGACTAGGCAGTATTTTATTTCCTAATTAACAGCAGGCCTTTTTCCAGAGGTGGTTTTGGGTGGCCACCACCCCACTTTGAGCTGAGCCCCTCCTCGTAGTGGGGACCGTCTAGGGGGTATCCCAGATTGGGACACGGAATTGCCTGGCATCAGCAGAGGGGCCATCAGGCTGCCAGCAAGAAAAATACGGGACATTTCTTTTTATCAGGCATACGGGCCCTACGTTTCCCCAACACAAGTGCTTCTTCCACACACATGCTTACCCTCTAACCCTGAAGGGGCACACACCCTTCTAAAGGAATAGCAGGGATGCGGCTGCAGCTCACGCATGCGCCCCTGGGCCAGGAAAGGAGATGAAATTAATGGCGACCTGGGGGGTTTTACACAGCAGGGCATCCGATTCTGGATGCCGCAGAGGGAGGAAATCCAGCGGCCCTGGAATCTTATAGATTTCAGGGCCGATGGGGCGTGGGTTTTGGTCCTCTTTAATGGTTAAATATCTTATACCTTGTGTCTTACCTTGAACCCCATAAATTATCTTCCTCATTCCTCATAGACAGAGATAGTATTCATTTTGAAAGAATGTCATAAGCTGATTTTCCTGTGCATCAAGAAGCCGATGGTGCCAATAGTAACTAGTCACTTGAGGATGAATATGTTTGCTGCATTTAGCTGTAGAGGTGAATACAGCTCTTACTCCCTCTCTTTCTTTAAATCCACAGGGAGAGCCAATCATTGGTCTGCAATTATTGGGGGCTCACACTCTAAGGACTATGTTTTATGGGAATATGGCGGATATGCAAGTGAGGGGGTGAAGCAAGTGGCGGAACTGGGATCTCCAGTGAAGATGGAAGAAGAGATCCGGCAAAAGGTAGGATGAAAACTTTATACGATATTAGCTATGTGTTTTCATGAATTTGTAGGTCTTTTTAGGTTCATGGCTGAAGAAGAAACCTAAAGGATTTTGAAAACTTGCTTTGAGTATATTGAGTCAATAAATGGTATTACTTTAGCTTTGGATTTTCTTCTTTAAAAAAAATCATTATTTTAACATTGCTCATTTTGAGCAAGATAATAATACAGGACTCCCGCTGTTTGGACTAGGGTAACATAATTCTCAGAGACCATGGGGCTGGTGGTCTTATAGCTCAAGAGGAGGACGCTATTTTCACATGGTGGGGGTGTGCAACAATGGCTTTTACTAGCAGGGTAGAGATAAAACAATGGGGAATGTTAGATACAGGCTTCACTGTAGGTTTGCTGATAAGCAAACACATAGATCGTTGGTTAAAATGTTAGTTTAAACCGAACCAATATCCTTGCACAACTGCACAAAAAATCTCAAAACCAACTTGCCCTATCTGCATGCATGATAGTGAATTGTTGTCAGCACTTACATTTGGTCCTGCAACTACTCAAAGCTGAAACGCCACCTGACTGATTTATTCCTGGCTGTGGCCTTCCTGCAGGACCTGGCAGGCTCCTTTCCCAGAAGCTGCTACCTGGACTTAAAGTGTCACTTTAGTGATTTTCACTATTCTGGGTGTTGGTCCACTTCTGCGGGGCACCCCGATCGCCCCGCTGTGTGAAACCCCCCAGAAAGACCCCAAAAACTTACCTCACCGCCGCCGGACAAGCGACGGACAAGCTGAGGCCGCCGCCGCTTCTCACGCGTCCCTCTTACAGGGAGCGCGCCCGCGCCGGCCATTCACAAACGGCCGGCGCGGGTGCGCGCCCTGCTAGAGGGACGCGCGAGAGGCAGCGGCGGCGGCCCGCACATGCGCCATTGGAACGGGAGAAGGTAAGGATTGTGGGCGTCCAGGGGGGTTTCACGCAGCGGGGCATCCCGATTTCGGATGCCCCGCGGGGAGGGAGCTGATCGGTCCGGGAATCTTATAGATTCCCGGGCCAATCAGCGGTGGGTGTTGGTCCACTTTAACTGAAATAACCCACAATGCACAGTGGCAGGAAATTGTCAGCACTTACTTTTTGCACTTTTTGGCATCGGCTTGAGAATGAGTCTTTTTTCCCTAAACATGTTGCCGACATCGCCTCTTCCTCCACGTGAACTGTATATTTGGATTTTAATGGACCAACATTAGCTAAGTTTTATTTATTATAGCCCGTGAAGCGTGGGGATTAACTTTGTTTGCATTACTGGTTTGTTTGAATGGCTGGCAACCGTCCTCCTTCTTCTGCTCAATAC
The DNA here is from genome assembly GCA_027917425.1 of Gastrophryne carolinensis. Classification (NCBI taxonomy): domain Eukaryota; kingdom Metazoa; phylum Chordata; class Amphibia; order Anura; family Microhylidae; genus Gastrophryne; species Gastrophryne carolinensis. Next base: position 132,922,786 of record CM051241.1, on the reverse strand, counting down.
TGTGAACTACTTACCTTTCCCTAGTGGCGACTCTAGAATGCCTGCAGGTCCATATGACGCCATTAAGAGAGGGAATCGACCACGACAGGAGTTACAAAAAGTTTAATTTTTATGTGCAGCAATCTGAATTGCCCTGGAGAAAGATGCATATGAGTGCTGTCTATTGTAAGAGTGTTTGTCCAGTTGTGTGTTGGACTTTCCCACACACCTTAGATCAGATAGTAATGGAGTTCCAGAGGGCCCCTGCCACTCAGTCTCGCTTTGATGATCGGCCTCATGTAGTGTGATATGCAAAATCGGGCTGGCAGGTGGGCGTTGCCTGTGTACGGTGGCTAATATTTACAAAAGACAATTCAATTTAGACACCTCCGTACATAGAAGTTGTGGCCAGAGTTGATAACCTCACTTTAGCAGGGTTTCTTCTGTTCTGCCTGGTTTATCTTTACTCTGTATTGCCATTTGTAGGAGAGGCTACATGGCTGATTTTATAGCAAGTGGACCTTCCAGATAAACATGTATTTTTACTACATTCACTTGTAACCCATTAGTTACTGTGATTTCCATTTGATTTATAATGTCATATTACTTTACAAAACAAAGCGGACCTTCACCCTCAATAAGAGTCTATCTTATATGTTTCCCACACCCTGTACATACAGATTGCTCACATTAAAAATCATCCTACCTGCATCTACTGCATGTTATGAGCCTTTAAACATCCAAGATGGCAGCTCATGGGGCATGAGGCAGCCTGCAAACAGGAAGTGTCATCTGACAGTGTCGCTCTGCATTCTGGGATTGCTGTCCTTTCCCTGACCCCAGCTCTGCTCTGTCTGTGCAAAGCACAGCTATAACCCCGCCCCTTTTACTTTATCCCGCTCTCCTCTCCTGAGTATGTGTGATGCTTCTGAGTCAAGATGGCGGCACCCGTATCCTAGAGTCCTGAACAGAGTTGCAGCCCGGTGGGGGAAAAATTATAAATGACCAAAAACTTAAAATATATTAATTTCCGATCCTGGAGAATAGTTTTATAAGGGTTTGGGCTTTTCATTAAATCATGCTGAAGGTCTGGTTTAAGGATAACAAGGAGAATATATTAGATAGAAAGTATTAACTTTAGCTTAAATAAGTGTGCAAAGTTTTTATTTTCACTTCAAAATGAAACTCTCTATTGGTTAATGTAAAAATGGTTCAGTGACAATGGCATAAAACCTAACAATTTCAGGTTGCATAGGTTTATTAGGTGCTGAATAGGACAGTAGGAGCTAAGTCTATTTTTCCCATTAGAAACCCCGTCTTGGTGGTCTTTAAGCTGTCAGGCAATACCCTACTTTATAGTGCTGCTTTAAAGCCAATATTTGATTTACAAGCTCCTTGTAGGTCCAGTTACTGCCCCTCAGGCCTCTTTCCATCTCATTACCTCTTTAAAAATATGTGTTTCCACATAAAGCCAATGATTATCCTAAAAGGAACTCCAGTAATAGACTTAACTCTTCTGCAATGTGCCCAAGGCTGGGAGAGCTATCGTTATTTTCTTCTACCATAATTGGTGCTTTCAGTTTGAAAAGAAACCATTTCTGTTTTAAAAGATACCTGTTGCTTTAATATATATATATATATATATATATATATATATATATATATATATATTTATATTTATATATATTTAATGAATAAAGGGCAGTGTACTATTCAGGCTATTGCTGGGGAGCAATCCATCTCTGCCAGTGAAACTGTCTCATTTATTTTCCATTATTTTTTGTCCGTTGTCAGGCCTGGAGTCGCCCCGTAATGTCACACGCCTTTGGACTGGATAAAATGTACAATTTAAAATACATTAGGAGATGTAATCTCACACTGGGCTGTGCCGCCTGGGCCATGTGCTGGAATTCTAAGTGCAGGCTGTTCAGAGATCCAATAATGGGGGGGGGGGGTTCAGTACAGAACATAGGGTCTTGTCTGCTTGAGGATTGTTTTGTTGTAGAAGAATTTGCATGTATTAAGGCTTAATCCTTGCAGTTCTGTAGGTCGGTACACAGATAAAAAGAAAATCAACAAATACCGCTGTATCCACTGTTTCGTGGATGTGTATTTGTTTCATAAGTGTTTACTTAAAGTGATGTTTCAGGCAAAGCCAATTGTTAGAGCATTGTGTTGGCCTAAGTTGGGCACGGTCCTTGTCAGGCTCTGTGGGACACCCGTCTTCAGTTGAGTTCGCAACCCCCAATCTCAGTTGCTGCTGGGACACTGGATTTGTCACACCAGACACAGTTGCCCCCAGGGCTTAGATAGCACAAGGGATGCAGAGGATGAAGGATGAAGGCAGATGAACCAGGGATGAGGCTGGCCTATTCTGACTCACCAATGGCAGTAATGTGAATCCTGTAGACAGCTCCACCTTCTCTGTGTTTGTCTGTGATGGTTGTTTTCTTTACTCCATACAGCTTGGCAGATAGCTTACTCAACTGCTCGAGGATCACTTGGATATGCTTCAAAAGCTTTATTTCAGTACAGAATCTTGCAGCAAACTTCTTCTTCTGTAACCCATACAAAAGCAGTAGGTAGAGAACTGTAGCTGCAGAAGGGAGCAGCAGGTGTGCACTTCATGGATGCCAAGCTAGAATTGGCACAAGAAGAGGGGAAGAAGGGAGGAGTTACTCACATCAGAGCAAGACTAAAGGGAGCCAGGAAGGGACAAGGGGGATTAAAGGCACACTGCCCAACCTATGCAAATTCATTAATACATTATATTAAACTGTTACCCCAGGTAAATTAAAATGCACGTCGTGGGACATGACATGGCCAGAAGTCGGGCTGGCCAAGGTCATACACTGGAATGGCAGTCCTTCCTATTTGGGGTTCCAAGGGGATAAACAGGAGAATGATCAAGGGTAAAGCCAGGGGTCAAGCTCAAGGTCAGGCAGGCGGCAGTCCAGGCAGTCCAGGCAATGCATGTTGGGAGAGACCTGGTTTTATGTGGCCATCGGCCAATCTGGACTGAAGGCCAGAGTCAGCCCTCCACTTTAACCCCAGCAATACTTGTGGGGAAGCTGACCTGCAAAACTAGCAAAACATGGCCGTAAAAGGAGATAGCATGCCTAAAGGTATGCCGGAGATGAGCAGCCATGCTAACAGCCAGAGCACACAGAGAAGATGATTAACCAGCATGTGGGGAAGCTGAAACCATGAAACAATTAAATTGAAATAGTGTCTAAGATATCAAGATTTACAGTTTTACCCCATGATTTCTCTTCTGAAGCATGTAGGTGTGGCCCTTGGATCTGTTATGCTGCATAATAATTTAAAAATCATCCTACCTGACCCTGTTGCATTTTGTGAGCCTTTAAACAACCAAGATGGCAGCCCGTGGAGTCTCAAGTGTCTTCTGACTATGCCACTCTGCAATATGGGATTTCTATCCTCTTCCTGACCCCAGCTCTGTTTTGTTTGTGCAAAGCACAGCTATAACCTACCCCCTGCACTTGCCCCCTGTCAGGACTGTACCGAACACCCGTCTGTCTTGAGCTGGTATCCCCCAATCTCCACCGCCTCTTCTGCCTATAGACAAGCCCCCGCTTGTAGGAGACACGGGTAATGCCTCTCCCAGTCGGTTGCCCCCAGGACTTATAGGGCGCAAAGGATACCAGCTTAAGATGGAGACTGATGATCGGCAGGGAGTCCCGAATGAGGATGCCGGATGGCAGAAGTCCAAGTACAGGCCGAGGTCAAACCGGGAGGTCACAGGGCGAGGTATCCGAAGGAGGTAACAAAGGGTAGTCAAACGAGCCGAGGTCAAAATCCAGGAGGTCACGGTGCGAGGTATCAGAGGGGTCAGGCAGAATCGTAGTCAGGCAAGCGAAGGGTCAGGGCAGGCAGCAAGCAAGGGAAGTCGAGGTCCAAAAGCCGAATTATAACTGGAGACACTTTAACACACGTTCAGAACCCAGAGGCTATAACGGGCACTGGGAACCCAGAGCCGAAGGGCTTTATAATAAATGCTGGCCATTGGGGAAAAGGGGAATTGGAGGGAACCTGGGTGATTGGTGCAACACCGGATCATGGGATAGGTCCCAGGAGCTGGACGGCCCAGGCCAGACAGGCCGACCAGTCCCTGGGCTCAATCCCAGGATCCGGCCAGAGACTGGATACTTTAAACTTGCCCCCGGCGGGCGCACTGGGGAAAGCGCCGCCGGGAGGCATAAAGGAGACGTGCTCGCGCGCGCGCGCGCGAGCACGTTGAGTGTCGGGCGCGCCCCCGCCAGGAGGGGGAAGCGCCGCATCCCCGGACAGAATGGCGGGCCCACGCAGCCGCGCGGAGCACGCCGCAACACCGGCTCCAGCAGCGTCCCGCGCCGCCAGCCCCCGAACCCCACGACGGCGCTGAGGAGACGGCGGACCCGGGGACAGCCGGACAGTAGCCCGCCGGGAGCCACCTGACAGCGCGCCGCGGGACCAGGAACGGCGATGAGGTAAGTGCCTAACATTACCCCCCCCCCGAGGAGGGGCCACTGGACCCTCCAAGCTGGGTTTCAAAGGATTCTCTCTGTGAAATCTCTTCACCAAATTCTGCGCATGAACTTCTCTGGCCGGGACCCAAGATCTTTCTTCCGGGCCGTACCCCTTCCAGTCAATTAAAAACTGAAGAGAGTTTCTAAACAGGCGGGAGTCAAGAATGCGGGCAATCTCAAATTCCTGATGCCCATCGACTAACACAGGCCCAGGGGAATTATTGGGTTCATGGTTTCTTGCAGGCTTAAGAAGTGAAACGTGAAAAGATTTACAAATTTTCATGGAAGAAGGGAGGGCTAACTGATACGTAACCTGATTGATCCTCCGTGTTATGGGGAAGGGGCCGATAAATTTAGGCCCTAACTTAGCGGAGGGCTGGCGTAAGGCTAAGTTCTTGGTTGAAAGCCAAACCCAATTTCCCACCTCATAACTAGGGTTAGAAGAACGTTTGCGATCTGCAAACTTTTTCTGTTGAAGAACAGCCTTAGTTAGATGTTGCTGGATCTTATTCCATTCCCCTGGCCATTTGGACAGCCATTCATCCACGGAGGGAACTCTAGAGGGTTGGTCTGAAAGGGCAGAAAACTTCAGGTCCTTGCCATAGACGCAATGGAAGGGAGAAACCCCCGTGGAAGAATGAGAAGCGTTGTTTAATGCAAATTCAGCAAACGGTAGGAAGAAGGCCCAGTCCGTTTGAGTATCGGCCGTAAAACAACGCAAGTACTGTTCTAAAGATTGGTTAGTTCTTTCGGTTTGTCCATTCGATTGAGGATGGAAAGCCGAGGATAAAGAGACGGTGAAACCCAACTTAGTACAGAAGGCCCTCCAAAAACGGGAGACAAATTGGACCCCCCTATCCGAAACAATATCTACTGGAATACCATGAATTCTAAAAATGTGAGTGACAAAGAGTTGAGCTAATATTTGAGCTGAGGGAAGTTTCTTTAAAGGGATAAAATGAGCCATCTTGCTAAAGCGGTCCACTACTACCCAAATAACTGTATATCCCTGGGAAGGGGGAAGATCAGTAACAAAGTCCATGGCCAAATGGGTCCATGGGGAGGCAGGAGTGGGCAACGGTAGAAGTGGGCCTTCAGGAGAATGTCTTAAAGACTTACTCCGAGCACAGACTTTACAGGCTAAGACAAAATTCTGAGCGTCCCTTCTCATGGATGGCCACCAAACTTGGCGCGTCAATAGAGCAATAGTTTTCTTGACCCCCGGATGACCCGCTGTTTTAGTATCATGGAAATGAGACAAAAAGGCAGTGCGGTAAAGAGAGGGTACAAACTGGACAGATTCAGGTTTTTCAGGTGGAGCTTCGGCTTGGAACCGAGCTAGATCAGGAAGTTGGGGTTGGATGGCGGCTACCACCAGGGAGTGGGGTAAGATGGGAATATCCACTCTTTCGGGCGAGTTAGGGACAGAGAAACTCCGAGACAGGGCATCCGCTTTAACATTTTTGGACCCAGGTTTATAGGTGATAGAGAAGTTAAACCGGGAAAAGAACAAGGACCAGCGAGCCTGTCTTGGAGTTAGTCTTTTTGCAGATTGAATGTATTCCAGATTTTTATGATCCGTAAAGACCGTAACTGGGTACTGAGCCCCCTCCAGCCAGTGTCTCCATTCCTGGAAGGCTAGCTTGATAGCCAATAATTCTCTGTTGCCAATATCATAATTTCTCTCGGCCCCAGAGAACTTCTTGGAGAAGAAAGCACATGGATGAAGGCGTTCAGGTGACCCATGATATTGTGACAAAACCGCCCCCACTGCAAATTCCGAAGCATCCACCTCCACAAAGAAGGGTGATTGCTCATCCGGGTGAACTAAGACCGGGGCGGAGCTAAAGACTCTTTTCAGATTCTCAAAGGCCTGAACGGCTTGAACTGGCCAAACTGAGGGATACCCACATTTCTTGGTAAGATTAGTCAATGGAGTTACTAGAGAAGAAAAGTTCTTAATGAACCTTCTATAAAAATTAGCGAAGCCCAGGAACCTCTGCAGGCCCTTCAGATCCTTGGGCTGCTCCCATTCTAAGACTGCCTTCACTTTAGACTGATCCATGGACAGGCCAGATTTAGAAATAATATAGCCGAGAAACGGAACCTCAGATACCTCAAATTGACACTTCTTTAACTTGGCATATAAACAATTTTCCCTGAGTTTTTGCAACACAATACGCACATGTTTGCGATGTTCTTCCAGGGATGAAGAAAAAATCAGAATGTCGTCTAAATAAACGACCACAAAACGGCCAAGATAGTCCCTAAAAATTTCGTTTACGAAACTTTGAAAGACCGCGGGGGCATTGCACAAACCAAATGGCATTACCAAATACTCATAGTGCCCCTCAAGGGTATTGAAGGCCGTTTTCCACTCGTCCCCCTGCCTAATTCTGATGAGGTTATAGGCCCCCCGAAGGTCGAGTTTGGAAAACACCTGCGCCCCAACCACCTGTGTAAATAACCCCTCAATAAGTGGCAGGGGATACTTATTTTTAACAGTGACGTTATTTAAACCCCGATAATCAATACAGGGGCGGAGCCCCCCATCTTTCTTTTCTACAAAAAAGAACCCTGCTCCTGCCGGGGAAGATGATGGTCGGATAAACCCCTTCTCTAGGTTTTCCACAATATATTCCCGCATGGCGATGGTTTCAGCTCGGGTTAAATTAAATATTCTTCCCCTCGGAGGCATGGTACCGGGGAGTAGTTCAATAGGGCAATCCCATGGTCTATGGGGAGGAAGTTTGTCCGCCGCCTTTTCAGAAAAGACGTCGGCGAATTCTAAGTACGGAGTGGGAATTCCAGCTGGGGACAGTTGCGCAACCCTGACCGGGAGTTTCAAACAATTCTGAAAGCATTGGTGCCCCCACTTTATGACTTGCCCTGAGACCCAATCAATTTGGGGATTGTGCTCCCGTAACCATGGCAATCCCAGAATTAAAGGGGTGCTAGGCATACTCAAGACCAAAAAACTAATTACTTCAGAGTGATTAGCTCCCACCTTGAAGTGTACGGGAAGGGTTCTGAACTGAACTAAACCTCCAGCCACAGGTGTGCCGTCAATGGCAGAGACCCGGATGGGAGTTGGCAAGGACTGGAGCGTAATTCCTAAACTCTGAGCTAACTCAGAGTCAAGGAAGTTCCCGGCTGCTCCGGAGTCTATGAGAGCCTTTAAATTCAGAAATTTAAAATTAATCTTTATCTGAACTGGAATAAGAACTGGAGACGATACTTGAGGTGATACCTTACAGCCTAGGAGGGCCCCCTCGAAACCCCCTAGGCTCTGGAGTTTCCCGACGGCTTCTTTGGGCACAATCTGACCATATGGCCGGTTCCACCACAGTACAGACATAGCCCCTCGGATAAGCGTCGACGTCTCTCGACTTCGGTGAGCCTTGTGGCACCCAGTTGCATGGGCTCTTCCGAAGATTGTGCTACTGGGGCCTCAGACCTTGAAGCTGTCTCAGCATGCGACCCTTTTTCTTGGCGTCTTTCCCGAAGCCGACGGTCAATGCGAATGGCGAGGTGCATTAACTCGTCTAGGGTCTGAGGTTCCGGATAATTCACCAAGGTGTCCTTGACGGATTCAGCCAATCCAAGCCGGAATTGGCCGCAGAGGGCAGGATTGTTCCAGCGGGAGTCTACTGCCCAGCGACGGAATTCCGAGCAATAATCTTCGGCTGGACGGCGTCCCTGGCGAAGAGTACGCAACTTAGCGTCAGCTGTGGCCCCTTTGTCGGGATCATCATAAAGAACTTCCATCGCGGAAAAAAAACTGTCCACAGAGAGACGAACTGGATCCTGGGATGACAAACTAAAGGCCCAGGACTGAGGGTCTCCTTGAAGGAGGGAGATAATCAACCCGACCCGCTGCTCTTGTGACCCTGAAGAGACAGGACGGAGCTGGAAGTACAATTTGCAAGAGTCCCGGAAGTTGGCAAATTTTGCCCTGTCGCCGTGAAACTTTTCCGGGAGTGGAATCTTTGGTTCCACAAACATTGCGGCCGGAGCCCCCTGAGGACTGGGGACATTAGGAGCAGGACGGTTCTCCTGGGCCGCAACCCGATGAGCCAGGTGCTCTACCGCCGCTGTTAAGGCTTGCACCTGTTCCAGGATTTGGTCCATTCTTCTGGCCCGTTATACTGTCAGGACTGTACCGAACACCCGTCTGTCTTGAGCTGGTATCCCCCAATCTCCACCGCCTCTTCTGCCTATAGACAAGCCCCCGCTTGTAGGAGACACGGGTAATGCCTCTCCCAGTCGGTTGCCCCCAGGACTTATAGGGCGCAAAGGATACCAGCTTAAGATGGAGACTGATGATCGGCAGGGAGTCCCGAATGAGGATGCCGGATGGCAGAAGTCCAAGTACAGGCCGAGGTCAAACCGGTAGGTCACAGGGCGAGGTATCCGAAGGAGGTAACAAAGGGTAGTCAAACGAGCCGAGGTCAAAATCCAGGAGGTCACGGTGCGAGGTATCAGAGGGGTCAGGCAGAATCGTAGTCAGGCAAGCGAAGGGTCAGGGCAGGCAGCAAGCAAGGGAAGTCGAGGTCCAAAAGCCGAATTATAACTGGAGACACTTTAACACACGTTCAGAACCCAGAGGCTATAACGGGCACTGGGAACCCAGAGCCGAAGGGCTTTATAATAAATGCTGGCCATTGGGGAAAAGGGGAATTGGAGGGAACCTGGGTGATTGGTGCAACACCGGATCATGGGATAGGTCCCAGGAGCTGGACGGCCCAGGCCAGACAGGCCGACCAGTCCCTGGGCTCAATCCCAGGATCCGGCCAGAGACTGGATACTTTAAACTTGCCCCCGGCGGGCGCACTGGGGAAAGCGCCGCCGGGAGGCATAAAGGAGACGTGCTCGCGCGCGCGCGAGAGCACGTTGAGTGTCGGGCGCGCCCCCGCCAGGAGGGGGAAGCGCCGCATCCCCGGACAGAATGGCGGGCCCACGCAGCCGCGCGGAGCACGCCGCAACACCGGCTCCAGCAGCGTCCCGCGCCGCCAGCCCCCGAACCCCACGACGGCGCTGAGGAGACGGCGGACCCGGGGACAGCCGGACAGTAGCCCGCCGGGAGCCACCTGACAGCGCGCCGCGGGACCAGGAACGGCGATGAGGTAAGTGCCTAACACCCCCCTTCTCTCCTCAGTATGTGATGCTTCTGAGGCAAGATGGCGGCGCCCATGTCCTGAACAGAGTTGCAGCCCCATGGGGAAAAGGATAATAATAAGCGACCAAAAACTTAAAATATATTAATTTTAAAGGGTTTGGGCTTTTCAATAAATTATGCTGAAGGTCCGGTTAAAGTGATGATACATGCTTTTCCAAATGTAAAATAAAAAAATAAGTGTGGTGTGTGTATATGTCTTCAGCCCCCCTGAAGGACCGAGCTGCAATTACAGCTGCAAGCCTGTTGGGATATGGCTCTACCAGCTTTGCACATCTAGAAGCTCAAATGTTTGACCATTTTTCTTTGCAAAATAGTTCTACCTCTAGTTATAGAGAATGTTTGTTAACATCATGCTACAGATTTAGGTCTGGACTCTGTGGCTGTATGTTATGTGTAGCTGCAGCTGTCCTGCTGGAAGGCGAAACTATTCCTCAGTCTTTTGCAGTCTCTAACAGGTTTTCCTCCAGGATTGTCCTGTATGTCGCTCCATTCATCTTCCCATCAACTCTGAGCAGCTTCTCATGCTCTGCTGAAGAAAAGCCTTCCCATACCATGATGCTGCTACCACCATGTTTTATGGTGGGGGTCAGGGGCGGGCTGGCCATAGGGCATACCGGGCAAAATCCCGGTAGGCCGGCGCCAGGGAAGGCCGCAACCCAGTGGAAAAGAGGGTGAGGGGCAGCATCTTTTCGACAGGGTTGCGGCCCTCCCTTCCTGCTGTGCCTGCTGCTGCCACTACTGTCGTCGCTCTCACACACACACACATACATGCTTACCGGCACTTCCTGGCTGTTGCGCGCTGGTTGGTGGGCGTGTCCCATATGGCCAGCGTCCAATGAAAACAATGGACGCCGGCCATATGGGGCACGCCCACCGACCAGCGCGCGACAGCCAGGAAGTGCTTGTAAGCATGTGTGTTTGTGTGTCTGAGAGCAGCGGCGGGAACAGCGGGTCAGGCAGGCAGGCCCTCTGACTATCAGGAACCAAAGGTAAGCATGTGTGGGCGTGTGAGTGGCGTCACAAGGCGCGGTGGGGGAGGAGAGATGCCGCTCATTGGCTGTACTGAGGGATGCCCCTATGTGGCTGCACTGAGGGATGCCCCTATTTGGCTGCACTGAGGGATGCCCCTATGTGGCTGCACTGAGGGATGCCCCTATGTGGCTGCACTGAGGGATGCCCCGCACTGGCTGCACTGAGGGATGCCTCGCACTGGCTGCACTGAGGGATGCCCTGCACTGCCCGTAGTGGAAGATGCTGCAACGTGCCTCTGTGGGATGCCCCTTACTTGCTTTAATGAGGGATACCAATTACTGCATGTAATAGGGGATTCTGCCTGTAATAGGGGATTCTACCTGTAATGGGGGGATTTAAGTACACCATTTGGTTCAGAATATTTTCTTTCTTATTTTTGTCCTTTAAACCATGGGTGTGTTTTATGGAGCGAAAATAAGGTGTTGTATATATAGTGACATTAAGATACTTTACCGGGCCAGAAACAGGGCAGCAGGGCCGGTGTGCCTCAAAAAGTCCCGGGCCGTTTTCTAGCCCCAGTCCGCCCCTGGTGGGGGTGCTATGTTCAGAGTGTTGTGCAGGGTTGGCTTTCCTCCACACATAGTGTTTGGCATTTAGGCTAAATTTAGTCTTTGTCCCCTACACAGCAAACTGCTAATGGGACTTTTTATGGCTTGCTTTCAAAAATGGCTTCTTCTTGCCACTCTTCCATAAAGGCCAGATTTGGACTGTCCTGTGGACAGATTCTCCCACCTGAGCTGCGGACCTCTGCAGCTCTTCCAGAGTGACCCTGGGCATCTTGGCTTATTTTCTAATTAGCGCTCTCCTTTCCTGGGCTGTCAGTTTAGGTGGACGGCCATGTGTTGGTAGGTTTGCAGTTCTGCCATACATCTTCCATTTTACAGATGATGGTGCACCCTGAGATGTTCAACGCTTGGACTATTTATTTTATAATCTAACCCTGCAATACATTTTGTGACAACCTTATCCCTGGGCTGTTTTTTAAAACTTGGAAAAGCATGGATAATTTTACTTATACTTTAGAAATACTTGTGATGTAAATACTAGTTTCACTACTACTAGTTTCACTATCATATAACATCTCAGTAAAATACATTTAAAGCGCTCCCACGCTCATTCTCTACATACTGGTTGTGGAGCTGCATTATGACAGGTTGAGGGGAGCATCCAGATTGCTGCTGCCTACCCACGTACAGACCTCCGCAAACCGCCCTCCCCGCAATCCTTTCCTGCACCTCGCAATTGGCTGCCGGCGGTCACAAGGGCCAGTTGTTGAACCTGGCCCATGTGACCGCCAACGTGGGGCTGCATTTCGCAGGGGAATAGAGGTGCAGGTAAGTATTGCAGGGTTCAATGTGCAGAGGGCTCCAGGAATCTAAATATACCCCCCCACCCTTTCACAATGCGAGCACACCCTTATTATGTAGAAAATCGGTGTCATTCTGCAAGGGGTATGCACACTTTTTCAAGGCACTCTAGCCTGGACAACCCTTTAAACTTGCGAAACAAAATCTGGGTGTCTCGCTGTGTGAAACCCCGCAAAGCACCCAGAAAAACTCTCTTTTTCTCCATGTGTGGGCCCTGCGCATACTCAGACGCAGGCTCGCTCCTGCCCCCAGCCTATCTAAATGGCTAGGTGCAGAAGTGCGCCTGCATCCAGAGATGCTGTGGATGCGGCTGCTCTCCTTGGGGGAGTTCGCACAGCAGGGCATTACGATTTTCAATGCCCCGCAGACAACCAGCGTCCATGGAATCTGTTTAGTAACAATTCCCCCTGTCTCTATCTCATTTGAATCCGGTCACCTCCAAGTGGTGGGATTGGTTTCCAGGGACAGAAGCTCCAGGTACATGGAAATATACTGCCATCCTGCCATAGAAAATGTGTTTGTATGTATGTAATGTATATACTCAGGGATTATGAGGGGGGCACATGCCCCAGGCCTCTACCACTTGCCCTTCAAAGGAGGCCTCCACCAACCTTTGGGTTATGGTCTGGTCCAGGAGGCTTTTTAGTCTTTGGTCTGGCGGGCCACGGGGTCGGCAACAAAGTTATCGGCGGCAATGGGAGTGCCTTTTTTTGTTTTTGCAAACCTGCAGCCAAAGCCACCACAGGGCAGGACAGAAAGTCTAGAGCAGCAAAGCCACGGTCAGTAACGCTACAGCGATGGGTGCGTGCAGAGCTGTCGGCGACCGCTCACTGCACACAAGCCACCAAGCACAGCCACTGGCAGCTCAATGCAGGGAACTGTTTTCAGCTGGATGACTCAACAACCCCCACCCAGAATGGCAAAGTAGGAGTTCCCGAGCAGCACACACCCGCACAAGGGGGGCACAAGGGACTCGATCTGACATTCCAATATTATTTCAAGGGAAAACAAAAACTGTATCTGGGGCCTCGACAAGATTTTGTGCCCAGGAGCCTCCACCACACTTAATCTGGCCATGTATATACTTGGCAAAATATCATGATTCTTGTAACAGTTACATATACAGCCACACTTAGACTTCCATAAACTTTTTGATATCTTGCTACAATACCTAAATGATTTGTTTTAGTAGAGTTCTGCTTTCTATTAGTCCTCCATGTACTTATTTGAAAGAGAAATGTAAATGTTGCAGCTACTTGCTGCTGTGAAACTATTCAGTAAAATTAACAATTATCATAAGTGAAGTGGATGTGTGAGTCATTGGTAGGCAGACTATTGTTTCCAATCTATAAAACATTGAACGACTTCCTTAAAAATAATCCTGCTTCTATTGAGCTAGGTTCAAGAAAAAAGTCACACGAAGTACGCAGGTTACATGCAAAAGCAATTTAAATGAATCCTTGTTTACTTGATTATTACCTCTCATTTGCATTATAAAGAAAAGAAGAATAAACAAGAATGCAATAGATGAATAAAAAGCAATTATTTAGGTAATACTGAACTTTCATATTTAGGAACTTTGTGGCATGGCTTGAATAAGAATCTTACGCCGCAACTCCAAAGTTATCACAAAAGCCTTTGAAGAGGGAGAGGGACAGGCCAACTGAAAATGAGCTGCAAGCAGCACCAATAGGGTTTGTCTCAGTGGAAATATTGGGCAACATGATATAAAAAATTATATAAATCCACCTTCTACATCTAACATCTGTTGGCATGAAGCTTGACCTCCTCATCCAGCCGAACTAGATTATTGGGGCAAATACAGGCCTGAAAATAAACAGTTTTTAGTATGCCTCAGAGTTTCCTTTCATGCAGCGAAAACGTACAATCCTAAAGTATAAAAAGGCATTGGAATCACTTAGTAGTAACTCTAAGGATCCTTTGGGGATAGAAACATGCTCTTCATTGACTGAGCTTTCTATTTGTTGTTCTTAAGGGAAAGTCCACTTTTGTAGATTTTACCAATAGATCGCAGATCAGGGTTGCCAGAAGGGGAACAAGGCTCTCTTGCTTACTTCACCCAGCCCCAGTAACTGCCACACTTTTGTAGAGGTGGGCCTGTACTGTGTACGAGGCCAAACAAGTCCACCATTTTCTCTATGGACAGAGGAAGAGGCATAGCACCTAAAAGACAGCGTAAATGTAAGCAGGGGAGCCTTTTGCCTCCTAGGGTCTCCCCTGATCTTATGTCTGTCCTCCAAATAATATGTCTATGTATAAACTATCATTCAGCAGCTCATCATGTCATGGCTGCCTTCTCCCTTCCTGTCAGAAAGCAGCTGCTCCTGGAAGTAGAAACAAGGCAAAGTGTAATGGCACATCCCCTGAATTCCTTTTCCATAGGCCACCAATTATAGGGCTCGACTGGTGGTCTATAACTCTACCCCACTTGTCAGCTCATCATGAATGGGCACACTAGTACTACTGGTGAGCCTACTACTAGAAGTCATGAGTAAGGCTGGTTCAAAATGCGTAGAAGATTCATGAACTATTTACATGAGATTTTACCTGCTGATGAAGAATTTTGAAGATTTATGCAATAAAGTTTAAAGATTTTATAGATTTTTTCCTGGCTGGTGAACTTTTTGGCAACCATTGGATCTGGAGTGGAGCACTTACAACCGAGACCAGGTGATATCATTACAGTTTGTCAAGGCTTACAAGACAAAGGTAGAGCTAACTCTTTCTCTTCTATATTTATGCCACACTAGTACTACAACATGAGTCATTACAGCCACCTCCCATTTCACCTCTCCACCCCCACTTGCATGCAGCAATCATGATTAGCATATGAAAAGCTCTCTTGCCTAATTAACATTTCAATCACATTCACATCTAATTAGCATTTCAATCGCCCTGTTTGGCTGTGTGCTTGTGGTTGTGACTAGGGCCCTTTTTTATCAAGGGCTAGCACCAGGTAGTGTCTGATGAGCGCCAGGTACCGCCAGCTATCGGCGGCTACCGAATCAAGTACGCCCGACTGAGTCGCTGTCAACAAGCAAACCCCGGCCAAGCACAGCGAATACTAGCTGGCGCTGTGAAAATCACGCTACTGGCGCTCATCTGTCGCTACCTGGCGCTATTAATGAATCGGCCTCCCCGTGTCACAATAGCAGCTTTGAAACAAGAAAATCAAGCCTGCAAACCCTCCCTTCACCATTGTTTATCAGACTGTGGACACTGGGAAAGAGGGAGGAGAACAGCCATGGTAATGACCAAAAGATAAATTATAGGGTGAAAATGTAAACCTTGATATCGCTGCCATTTTTTCTTCAATTTAATAACGGAAAACAGTTCAAGCCTTTGCATGCTGTATCCCTTTAATTTCCAAACCTGGACAAGATGAAGTTGTTTAAGATGGCCCACTTAGTTAAGAGGGATGGGTGGAGACAATTGGAGCAATAGATGTAATTATTAAACTTGCCTACCTTAAGCTTCTTGAGTACCCCAACTTAAAACACTATGTGTGCTCCTTATCCCACCAGAGAGACACAAACAGGCCATTAACCCCTTTTGAAAAATGATTCATGAAAGGATACTTTCTACAATGTACACACTGTTGGTGGTTTCAATGTATAAAGTATTGTAAAAGGAGATTGGGGAAAAAAAGGGGGGTGTATTTCTATCGTTATGCCCTTTGAATGTCCTGTTTCAGAAGCATGCACACATTTGCAGGTATATTCATTCTTTCTCAAGGGAACCTTTGTTCCCTATAGATACCACAATGACTTTTATTGAATTCATCGCTATCAAACAGTGAAAGGAGCGCTTCCACAATGTGAACAAACAAAGATAAGCCTTGGGCTCTGAATGAGCATCTACCCTCTGTATGCTGATGCTTTCCAAAATAATAACCAAATGGTGTACCAAGTGTTAGCAATAGTGATTTCAACATCTTTCTTTAGACACCTCATAGGTCTCTTGTCACAATTTATCTGGTGCAACAAATCCCATAGCTTAGAAACCTTTTCCTCTGCCTGCCAAGAGGGGGGGGGGGGGGGTATCCTGTCACACTGCCTATAATGGGGGTATTTGGTGGAATTATCCTGCCACACTGCCTATAATGGGGAGGCTTTGGGGGGGGGGGATATTCTGCAACCTTCTTGTTATGGGATAATTCGGGAGGCATTCTATTTTTTGCACACCATTTTGTTCATATTTTTTTTATTATTTTCGCCCTCCAAATCCTAGGCGTGTCTTATGGGCGGGTGCGTCTTATAGAGCGAAAAAATCCCTGTAAATGTCATTACGCACCTTTATGATTCAAGTGCCCACCATGCTGTTGTCAGTGCCAGCTGCAGAACCACTGTGGCTTGCCATGCTAACTTGTGCTGAGAACTCCAATGGACAAAGTAGTTGTTAGACCACCTTTATCCATGATCTTGGAGAAATAGAATTGAAAAGGGGGCACATTTTGCAACCTTGCTATGGCTTCTACCCTGTGCTGCAGGAAATGGAAGAAAGACATCAGGTGAGCTGTTTGCTGCCTTATTATTGTTGTCACCTGGACAGGGCTGTTTTTAGGTGAGGGTGAGCAGGGACCACCCTGGGCGCCAAAGCCAATCGGGGCGCATTTATCCCAGCGATTCTATTTTCTGGAGATAATTCACTGGCCACTAGTGGTGCAGGCCATATGACGAGCCCCCACGTTGGGCTCAGTCGTGGGGAGAAGGCACAGCCTGCTGCTAAGGAGGCGGCACAGCATGGCACACTTTGGCACAAGACAGCAGCAGCATTATAGGTTGTGTGAGGGGGGACAGAATGTTGTCCTTCCCACACTGAGTGCTATTTTGCCTAGAAACTGCCAAGTCCCAGAACAAACCCTTTAAGCAGGGTCTGTATGCTGTGGCTGCTGTAACTGGATGATGAGATTGTCACTCATCAAGCCCAGCAAGCAGCAGCTGGATAAGAGCCCCAGCTACTCTGGACTTCCCCACTGTGGAAGTAGGCAACAAGTTAAGGTCAGGATTTGTTTGCTGTTGGGGGGGTGGGAAGAATTATTTTTTATCCTTTGAACGCCTAAACGAAAAGGAAATTGGTCGTGGGCCACAATGAAAAAGTTCAGAATTTAGGATTTTTAATTTTGAGTAGCAGGAGAATGTCTCCACAAACTCCATTAAATTGTTTTTTTACACTCATATGTCCTTCCACCACACCACCCCATAACCACATTTATATCTAACAATACCCAAATTCTAGTAATACACATGCGGATTGCCTTACCTCTCCGAATATTTTGTTCAATATTTATACCCTATCCCCCCATAAGTCCCCAATACTCATCCCATCTAAACGCTACCAATGCTAAACATACAACTAAATATAGTATGATGGTAGAGATCAATGTCCCCATGTTTCTCCAAGCCACCGCTATTCGTCAATCTGCCTCTCCTTTTATCACGCTCCTTGCAACACCTCATCCTTTCTGAGCCTCTGTTTTACTACCTGTACACTGCAGTTCTTTTTACCCCACCCACTTTCCTCATACCAGTTCATGGGCCGCATCAGATGGCTTCAAGTGCCACATCTGGCCCCCGGGCCACAGGTTGAGCATATGTGCTTTAGGGTAATTGAACACCCCAAAAAAAATAAAAAATAAAACAAAGGGTAATTACTGCTTGTCCCATGCAGCTGATCGATGTTATTCCTGCAATCAGCAACTCATCTAATCGCTGGATCCCAGCTTGTGCTTCTCGTGCCTCTCTGGTCCTGAACTCCATTTACCAGTGCTTCCGTGCTGGTTTCAACTCCCCGCCATCAGTCACAGGGGCACGGCCACATCCTCTCTATTCACTACAATGGAGGAGGCGCTTAAGACCTAGGCACATCCCATCCTTTGCAATGAACTTAGAGTGCATGGCAGTTCTCCCAACACACCATCAGTTATGACCCCTGTTTGGGATGCGGCGCGGGCTTGGTTTTATCAATCAGGTAAATTGCTGATCGCAGGGTAGCACCAATCAGCTGCAGGAGATAAAAGGTAAATACCCTTTTTTTTTTGTTTAGGTGTTCAGTCAGTTGTGCTTGAGGGCTTCAAAGCTTAAATGCTATGCCCCTGATTTCCGATTCTGATTGTGACAGCAAAGTTATTAATGTTAGTAACCCTCTTGCTTCTATCCCTGACGAATCACTTATAACTGCACTTTGTAGAAATTTACTGACTTGTTCATCAGTTTCATACATTTTTATTAGTTAATAATTTGTAGAAAATAAAATACCTGTATGCTCCTCAGGCACAATGAGGTATATCTTGCAAGATACAATATACAAATTATGGCTTTATCCAATACTGAGTCAGTCAAGTTATTCAAATCAGTATTTTTTGTACTTGGCATCTGATTTAAATTCTGCAGCCTGGTTGATATTGCCCTTTTAGCTGCGACTTTGCTGCATTTTTTTAAGGTTTCTTTTAGAAAATGTCAAAACTCATCTGAGCTTGATAAGTGCCATTTTCTTGCCTGCCGGGGCTGTGTGATTTCAGTGGGAAACTGCTAAAGCTCTTAACAGTTCTGAGCGGTGGTGGGTTGAAATATCATAATGAAAATATATATATTTTTAGACAGCACCTGTAGGCAGGGGCGGACTAGCCATAGGGAGACCCTGGACAATGCCCAGTGGGCCGCACTGCTTTGAGGCCAGTTGGGCTGCTGGTTTTAACACTAGCAGATAGTTTATAGCTTATGATAATGGAATGAGATAAGCTGACCTGTGTTCTTTGGGGTCCATACATGAATGGATCCATTCATATACTCAAACACCACCCCAGATACCACTCCCTGATTCCATATACAGCACAGCTTCATTCTAGTCTAAATCAGAAACTTAAAAGGTCACTCCACCCCCAACAGGTTAGCTAACTAATAATTCTTAAATCGGATCAAAACACTGTGCAGCCAGCTTTAAAATCTAAAATATCCCACAGGGCATGCTATAGCAGAAGGGCCCTGCTATGTGAAACCACTGGGATCACCAGCAAACTCACGTTCACCAGTGACTCCCTCAGCCCTAAGATCGTGGCAACCCCGGCTTCTCTGTAGCTGTGTGCGCAGTAGCCAGCTCTTATGAGTAGGAAGCCGGAGATGTGGCCAGCCAACTGCCACACCTCATACGACACTTTTGAGATCAGCCAATCGGCAAAAACATGGAGTGACATTGTTGGAACACTGTGACATTAACACTTTAGTGCCAGACTTGTAATTAAAATTCTTCATAAAAATGTAAAGATATTTTACAAATTTCAAAAATAATTAATTCCAGGGCAGGAGAGGTCAAATTATTATTTGAGAGGAAAAAAAAAATTGGGATCAGTAGAGAGATTAGAAGGAACGTCTATTGAAATGTATGGCAGAGTGAAAGGTAGCAACAGGTAAGACCTTTCACCTGTAATGATGAATCGTACACTACATGTCGCTGTTACTCAACAGAATCGCCTTCATAAATGTGGTTTTGCGTGCAGTGCCCAGCGTTTACCAGACTCTGCCTGCCGCTATGAAGCACTACCTGGTGCTAGAGCTTCATGAATAAACCCCATAAGGAACCACTACTGAGCCATTGCCCCAGGTACAGGGCAGGGGATACCATAATTGTTTTTTTGCTCTGCTTTGACACCCTGCTCTGTCCCCGACATTATCCACGCCTACCAGGGTCCTGATCTGCTCCCTGTCTGCAATGTCCACTTTTATTACATTATGGGAATGCCTGTCATTGTCAAGTTTATAGTGCACATGTAAAATTGTTAAATATGTGTAACCCACTCATGAATGGATCTGGAATATGTTTCGGGATTTTTGCCCCTGCCAGAACTGTGGTGACACCCATTAAAATTCCCAACACAATTGTCATTATCAACAATATAGATTTAATGGCACATACAATATACATTCCATATGCAGTGGCAAACCTATAGTTAAATCAACACCAAATCCGGTAATGGAACAATAATGTAATGTCAAACTTAGAGTTATTACTCTACTAGATTTGTGAATAAATCCGTAGTCTTTACTGTCTTTAAGCTGCACAGCAGAAAAATATATAGAATAGAAAAATTTACAGTGACCAGAAGTGAAGTGAGAGGATGAACAGCAGTAACTAGGCTTTGATATAAGAAATCCCTTTCACAGATATGAAGTACTGTTGCTTTAATTTCCTCTGAAGTGGCTGGACTAATCTTGGTTTAAGGATAGGAACTACAGTCTGCTTGGTGAGCATCAAACAAACTCTTCTTGCAATAATATACACTTTAAGAACAACTTGTAGGAATTTCCAGGCTGTGTAAATCAACTTCAGTTTCTATAGCTGCAGCAAAGGCACAGTGATATTTTTCTAGAAAACATATAACAGTTCTACTTCAACTTCTATAACTGGCTTGAGCTATAGGTACTTCTGTGTGTGTGCACAGTGACATTTCAACTAAAAAGGGTAAAATCAGTAGACACATTCACTGACACCAACAGGCTGATTCATTATTAACGCCAGGTAGCGACAGATGAGCGTCTGTAGCAGGCATTTCAGAGCGCCGGCTAGTAGTCGCTGTGCTCGGCCGTGGTTCGCTAGTTCAGAGTGCATAAGGCGCTGTGCAGCATTGATGAATACATTGTGGGGAGTTGCTATATGAGCAGTACAGCTCTGTATGGGAGCAAATGGTAGTGACTGGTCAGTGCGACTGACTCACACCATATTCATCAAAAAAACAGCCGGAGGCTGTGTGATTAAAGTTTTTGAACATGTATCCACCAGTAACAAAGCGAAAACATATGGAATTACAGTCTTATAACATTGTGACATGAACACATTAATGTCAGACCTGTAATGTCAATTCTGCATAAATATATCAAAAAAGTTTTCAAAAATGGCTTTTTCTAGGCCAGGAGAGGTCACAGCATTATTTGAGAATAAAAAAAAAATAGTAATAAAAACCCCCTGTTTAAAGAGAAGTAAAAGAACGTCCATTGAAATGTATGGGAGAGCGACAGGTATTACCTGGCGTTCTGGAAGCCTGAACGCTGGTGCTCTTTGCTGAGCCGGCAATAATGATGAATCGGACGCTACGTGGTGCTGTCCCAGTCGCTCATCAGAATTCGTTTGATAAATGTGTAATTGCGTGCCATTGCCGGAATTCACCTGGCGCTACCTGGCGCTATTTGCCGCTGTGCAGGCACTACCTGGCGCTATCCGTTGATGAATATGGCCCCAAGTCTCTGAACACAAAAAATCTTCCTCTTAGATCTGGCAGATGCAATAGTTTTCCTGGGTCACTTAGCCAGCAATCTAACTGTACACTGATCCCTAATCTGGGCCTGGTCGTTTTAGGAAAAGTCTAGTATAAAAGGATACTCACAAATACAGGTGAAATGGAAATCTTTCTGTGATGAAGTATACTGAGAGGTCCGGTTATTTACTTTTGCTTCCACTCCAGCTTGCCAGATCTCCAACCGCAGCGTGAGATTCACCAGCTGTCGATCCTCTATCTCCCCAGGCTCTCCTTAGGAACAAGTCTCAGCGCTGTGGAATTATGGGGTTGAAGTCTTTCTACCTTCCCTCAACTCTCTAAGGATCCTGGGAGTTGAAGTTTGTAAGCGTCTTTTCATACAGCAGCCCTGCCCAGAGTTTGTTGTGGTTAAGACATCAAATTGAAACATTACATTGTAGCAACTCAGCCTGCACCTGTTTCTCTCCTCTGCTGACAATATTAAACAAAGTCTGATAAAGCAGAGACTTATTATGGAGGCTTAGCAAGGGGTCTACGTATACAAGATTCTATGAAGGTCTGTTGCACAGGCTACCTATCAAGGCTGTAAAGGTTTAACTCCAACTTGGGGCCCAGTAAGTTTGCTGCTGCAAATGGAGCCCAGTGAACTTCTGTATATAGTGAAGCTTGCATATTTATCAGTAACATATTTTTATTATATGCTAAAAAGCTACAATACCTCATTGGACTTGGTCGGCTATAGCTTCTCTGCTGATGAAAATTTACTAATGGACATGCCCAGAAGCTACTGTACATTTAGAAGGGAGAGGTTTACCGCTTGCCTAGAGATAGATGTGTCCTACTTGTCCATATTTTAAATGGCACCCTAAGCAAAAAATAATGTATTTAATTATTTCTTTTCTTTTTTTTATTTCGTTTGTCCTTCATTCTGTTCTTTTTTGTCTTTCCTTCTTTCCCTTCGTTCATCTTTCTTTTTTTATACTCTTTCTTTCTATCTTTCGTTCATTATTCCATTCTTTCTATATTCTTCTATCTTTCTATCTTGCTTTATTTCTATTTTTCCTGTCTATCTTCGTTTCCTCCATCTTATCTACCTATCTATCTAATCTATCATATGCCTTCCTTCCATCTATCTGTAACAAATAAAACACAGGGCAGGAGGGTGGGGCAGACACTGAGAAGGGCCTACTGAGGGCCTTATTCATGAAGGGATAGCGGCAGGTAGTGCCTGTACATTGGAAGGTAGAGCCAGGTAGCGGCAGGTGAACGCCGGAGACGGCACACAATTACACATTTATGAAGCCAAATCTGGTGAGCGACTAGAACAATGCCATGTAGCGTCCGACTCATCATTATCCCAGCCTCAGCGTACAGAGCCGGCGTTCATCCTTGCACTCCCATACATTTCTATGGACTATCCTTAAATCCCTTTCCTGATCCCAATTTTTTTTTTATTCCCCCCAAAAAACACAAACCTTCTGATATGTATTCTGGGCAAGAAAATTACATTTTTGAAAAAATGTTGTATTATTTTTATGCAGCATTGTCCTTACTGGTCTGGTATTAAAGTGTTCATGTTACAATGTTATAACAATTGTAATTCCATATGTTTTCGCTTTGTCACTTGTGGATACATGTACAAAAATAGCCTTTAATCACACAGCCTCTGGCGCTATGGGCTACAGTTACATGATTTTGAGCGCCGCCGATGTTTGTGGCTGTTTTTTTGATGAATGTGGTGTTAGTCAGTCACACTGAGCTGTCGTTACGTTTCGCTCACATACAGCATTGTATAGCGACTCACATATCTTATTCATCAATGCCGGACAGCAACTGAGGCACTCTGAAACAATGATCCATGGCCGAGCACAGCAACTACTAGCGGGCACTCTGAAATGCGCTCTACAGATGCTCATCTGTCGCTACCTGGCGTTAGTAATGAATCAGCCTGCACGTTTCTTTTGCTGGAGCTGACCTTGATTGCAGCACATTGACCAATATAAGTTATATTTACTGGTGTTTTCAGTAGGAAGAAAGGATAATCGGTAATTTGCTAACCTACAACCAGGTCACGACTAAGGCTGTGTAGCTCTAAAACTCATGTTCTGGCTTTATACCAAAAAAGGGTCATTTATTTTGGTCACTTTTTTAATCGCTTCGCTTGCTTTTTCGATCAAAGCCCCTGAGCAGTCTAGGATTTTACTAGACCAATGCACATTGAGCAAAGGAATGATAGAGCGTTATACTCGTCTAATAAATGCTATGAGTATTATGAGCCCGTTGGATAAAGCAACCTCCTGAAACATATTAAAGAAAATCTAAAGTAGCTGCGGTACAAAAATAATGTACAAATCGTGTTCAGTGTGTAGCACTACATGCAGTAATAGCTGCTCAGAGCATCTGTGTCTTCTGTGCCAGACACTCTGTTCACAACCTCCTGACACTGTTATGACACTTCGCTGCCTCGCAGGCTCGCTGCAGTTTTTAGTCCAGGGCTTAGTGTTGCAAGTAAAAAATGTAATTTCGGAATCTTGACTTATCATCTAACATGGGAGCAATTTGGGATCAGCATTGTTCTTTCTTTGGTAGATTTGGCACAACTTTAATAGTATCAGTTACAGTATACTCTACTCTATTGGGAGCATAGAACCTTAACTGTAACAATTAAACACAAAGTGTAACATTAATAGTGTTGGTCGTTATTTAGGGACTGAGGGGCATCGGAGGACATTTGGCCCTAATATTTTGTTTTATTTTAAGATTACAAATTTTACTCTAAAGAGTAGTACTTACCTTTCCCTTCGTAATCTTTTGGTTACTATGGTAAATTTCCATGTACTCTTCTGTTTATACTTAGAGACAAGTGCTTACCCTGCAGGAGCGCAGGATGCACTTACCCTCCCTATATGTGCACAGGGCAGCCTAGTCTGATTTTTAATTTTCTGAATAATAAGGTAAGCCTGGCTGCCTTGGGGGCAGAGGGCCAGTTCCCCAACCATCACATATAGGTTATAGAGGGGCCCACTCCCTATACAGCCTATATTGTGTCTGGGGCCCCTCATAACATGTTATGGGGTGACTGGACCCCTAGAATTTTTGTTTATATTATATATTTATATTATATGGTATGGATTTTGAGGTCAAGCCTGTTGCCTTGGGGCAAGAGGCCCTTTTTAAGCTAGGAGCCCAGCTGTTACACATTGGTTATGAGTGGGGCCTAGGCATTGCTGCTTTAGTTGTCAGCTCTTCAGTTCGACAATCCCAACGCTGAAGGCTCCCAGTGAGTTCATTTGCAGTTTGCCTAAACACATTGAAAAAAACGACTTATTTAATAAGTTGATGTGAATCAGCCATTGTCACATTGCCTAAGTTTTAGCTCCACAGTTCTAGCTGGCATTCAATTTTAAGCTAAATTCCCTCTAATGAGAACAACAGAAGCCAAATATGACTCCCCAAAAATATGCAAAGTCAAGCATATCCCCTCTGGCCCCAAAAATGAATAGAAAGAGCAAATGGAGCCTCCCATTCAAATATTAGTGGGTTAGTAAGCCCCCAAAAAATCTCAGAGAATGAGCATAAAATCTGCCCCCCCCCCAAATGCAAATATTTATATGCAAAGCACCAGCAGCTACTTCCTCAGTTTAAATAATACAATGGAGAGTGTGAATGACTCATCCTTGACCCCAAAAATAAATATGATTATTGTCCGGCTCAAGTTTTAACTGAAGCAACACTCAGTGAGGCAGTGTTTTAGCTTTGAGTCGGTGCTGAAGTGCTGACAATGATTCAAAATCATGCATGAATATGGAACAAGGGAGTTTTGGGGAGTCTTTTCCAACTGTGCCAGGCTGTTGTTGGTTCAGTTTAGGTGTAGCATGCAGTGTTTAGTTAACAGGCTTCTCTTCTTTTAAAGATAGGTGTAGGGTGTGGGGGAGGCATATTACAGAGAAGAGCGAGGTAAATTGCGGCCTTATTTATCAAGGGCTAGCGCCAGGTAGTGTCTGACGAGCGGCAGGTACCACCAGCTATCGGCGGCTACCGAATCAAGTACGCCCGGCGGCGGTCACAATGACGCATTTATCACGCTAAATGAGGCTAGCGCCGGCGAGAGCGTCAGCTAGCGCGGGATTCATCATGTAGCCGACTGCAACGAACAGCGCCGCTGCTAATCCCATCACAGCGACAGGTATGACCTGGCGCTCCCTGGCGTGGTCCAATGCATTTCAATGGAGCAATCTTTAAATAATCATAATTAATTGCTATTACTGTTTTTTTTTTTTTTTTCAATGTCAAAAATTCTGTGACCACTTCTGCAATGTTAGGATTTTTTTTAAAGTAAAAAAAAAAAAAAAAATGTGCAGAATTGATATTACAGGTCTGATATTCATGTATTCATATTACAAAATGTTTAGAAAAACTTGTATAATTTTTACATATAAAAAAAAAGGTTGTTTGGGGGTTAAAAACTACTTTACACACATCGCCGCCAGCGCTCTGGGGTTTAAACAAGGAATTCACAGCGCGAGAAATTTTTGAGCGTGATTTTTTAATGAATCTGCAGCAAGCCGTTCGCTCTGGCCATTCGCTGTCAGGCGCACCCATACAGCGCGGAACCTGTGAAACAGCGACCCCTAACCCCGTATTCAACATTACCGCACACCGACTGAGTCGCTGACAACAAGCAAACCTCGACCAAGCACAGCAAATACTAGCTGCCGCTGTGAAAATCACGCTACTGGCGCTCATCTGTCGCTACCTGGCGCTATTAATGATTCGGCCTCTAAGTAAAAGAGAGCAGAGGTAGAGGGCATTTTAGAGACTGAGAAATAGCGTAGATGAGAGGGTGGGCATATTAGCGAGAGAGAAAGAAAAGGCTCAGACTGGACCACAGGGTTACTAGGAAATCCCCCCTTGGGTTCCAGGGGCCCCTTTGAGGGCTTTCATCACGAAAACCTGACCTCTGCATAGTATAGTCTGGGCCTCCCAACAGACGGATACAATACAGTTTGGCATGTTTCTTTGCATGGTCCCTGAAAGTAAGCCTGTAATACTTTCATTTAACTGTAGGGTGGGCCCCAGACTTCCCTGTCCGACACAGAGAGTTACAGTTTGAACCCTTTACAATCATCATTAGCTAGGGTTTATGGTTGTGTTTTTGGGCTCTGGTTCATTAGAATGAAGAACAAGCAGTAAATGGGAACTAAATAAATAAGGAGCCGAGAGGAGCACAGGTATAAGAAGACACACAAAGAGCTGAAATTATTAAAGCAAACCTCCAGACTGATTACTGCATAGGGCCACATTCCAAGCATCATGATTTGGAATGCCTTAACTGCCCTAGAAATGCTGTAGATTCAGCTAAATTACTCACCTGTTCACATGACCACCTACAGCCAAGTAAATTGATCCAAGCTTTGTTCCTTTTTCCAGATGACTTTCTTTGTCCTTTTCCCCTTTGCCTTTCTAAACTGGTTTTATCTGTAACATCTTCCCTAGTTTCTTTTTCTAAATCTCTTTACAGTGGGATAATGATTGCGTAGTAGCAGTAATTGCTGTATGCATCAGAAAGTTAAATTGGCGATAATTTTAAAGGAGATGCAAAAAGCGATGAGTTATCCCGTAAAAGGGAGCACTTGGAGCATTTACGTTATTTCAAGACAGGAAGAGGCCGCATTTTATCTCTGACAGAGATCTGCAAAGTGGCCTTACTGCTGCCACCGATGTAACCTTTATATATATATATATATATATGTAATTTTTATATTCCCTGGAGCTCAGAGTGAGGATAATTGCCACATAAACTACAAAAGTGCAGAAATGTATCGGGACCCATGAGAGATTATTACGGCAGACATTGCGGGAGCCCTATATATGCCAAGCTGATCATTCTGGGCTAAGATAAAATAAATTGTGAACTTTGTGATTTATGTGTTTTCAGCAGCGAACAAAAACTCTATGGACCCCTCTGTGCTCTGACCTCTTTCTTTTACTCTGGGCTGATAATGGCCATTTTTACTTCAAAGACAAAATGGAATAGGCAGCAAATGGTAGAGTATCTATTTATTCCTTGCTACATTCATCCATTTACAAGTCTACCTGTCTATTTATTCCCCAACCCAACTATCTATCTATCATTTAAATATCGGGGCTTCCTTTCTATGAACTGGTGCCCAGAACTGAACCGCATATTCCAGGTGAGGCCACACCAGTGCCTTGTAAAGGGTCAGGGAGCCCTATTCAAGCATCAGCACCACGCAGCGGCACTCAGCGCACGATTTAACTAAAAATGGTGACGCAGCCGCCACCTAGCATCTTATTTAACACTAGTGCTGAAGCTTGTTAAAGCTGCACCAGATGAAACCTGGTGCTGTAAGTCAAGATCCCATAGAGCACAACAGGCAGAACTAGATTGAAGTGTTGAACAACGCACATTAATTTGACTTTCTTGTGTGTTTTTCCTCTCTGCAGGGGCACCCCCAATTGGATTGATGCGCTGATTGGCTGAGCAGCTTGCCAAACCAATCAGTGCGCTCACTGTCACTTGGCTCCCTTTGGTGCCGAAGAAAGCCGAGCTGCACCGCCAGCTGCATCCCCTGCCCACCTGCCAGCCATGACGTGACATTCAGGAAGGTCGGGCCCACGCACGGCTAGGGGTGAGCGGGGATGCAGCCGGAATGCACAGATGCAGCGAGAGCTCCGGGAGAGGGAGGGGGGGTTCACACAGCAGGGCATCCCAATTCATGATGCCCCAAGGACTGGAACTCCAGGGCCTCCAAAGTTCCTCTTTAATGCTTACAATTAATAATAAACACATTTATTTGTACAGAACTTGCATTGAGATCTGTCAGTAATTGTCAAAAGTGTTGTTTTGGATGTTTGCTTAACAATGTGTAATTTGGACACCAACAACTAAAAGGCAGCAAAATGCACTGTACAATTTGTCTGGAGAAATGAAGCGCCAAAAATTTCAAGGAGGAAAAAAGTCATATATATATTTAATAGTCTGGGGAGTGCCAGAAAAATGGCAGTACAAAGTGGGGCTCACTGGCAGTGGGATAATTGGCAGCCGTGTCCAACAGGCGCTGATATAGGCCGGCCAATACCTCAGTGCAACAATCACAGCTAATTAGTTAGCGTTTGGAGCAGCAACTGCTAGCGACAATGTAGTATACAGCACAGCACCCAATTAGACGGGAATGCCGAAGCTGGCGCTATAGCCACAAAAATGATGCTAAAATCCGCACATTATAAAAAAGGCCCAATGTTCCATTCCCATCCTGTGATTCCATGCATATTTTAAAGAGGAGAAAGGATACTCCACTGTGTGTATCCCCATGGTTCGCATAGGAAACCCACCTTTCCCCTGGTGCAGACACAGGCCACTCACCGCACTCAGTTTAGTTTGGATTCATCTGGCTCTGCAAACCACTGTGGTGATACAGTGGCTAGTGAGCTGAATCGAGCCTAGTTCCCAGCCAGCAGCATGCCTACTCACCTCTGTCTGTGAGCATTCGGCCTTCCACAGGTACATGCCCCAGTTACAGGTATGATATGAACGGTGCTGAGATGTGGTGTGGGCATGGGAAGAGGTAAGTATATTGGGCAAACCAGAGGGTTTCACACATCGGGACATCCTAATTTGGGATGCCCCAGAGATTGAAACTCAGACAGCCCTGGAGTCCAATATTGCTCTTTAATGTATGATAATATCTTGGTAGCTGCCTGACATTTGATACTGTATTTAGTTTGTAGTCTACCAATACACCCAGATCTTTCTCAACAGTGACAGTCTCAACTTTTTTCCCCCAAGAACATATGTGGCCTGCAGATTATAACACCCCAAATGCATGCCTTTACATTTCTCCACTTTGAACCAAGTGGATGCCCATACACTCAACGTATCCAAGGCAGCATTTTACTATCTATCTTTCTTGCTTGCTTGCTTTCTTTGATTTGAGTTAATTTTATTCTTTCATCCATACCAATCAATCCTTTAATGTATACCCTCTCTATCTTTTATCATCAGTGCCTCTCTAGCCATTGATTTATCCATTCAAACATTATCTATCTATCTAGTATTTCCTTTGTTTATTGATCCATCCCCACTGTATCTATCTATCTATATATCTATCTATTTATGTGTATGTTTATTTCTATCCATTCATTATTTCCCTGTTTTTACATCTATTGTATCTACCTAGTTAATAAGTGATTCCTACCTTAATCCAGATCTATTATATATAAGATAGATAGATAGATAGATAGATAGATAGATAGATAGATAATAAGACTCCAGGATTTTTTAGGCTTGACAGTGTGTTATAAAAGTCCATCTCTATTGCATAGCCTTGGCCTATCAGGCTTACTTCTCTTACAATTTAAGCCCATCACAGAGTATTCTGCCTGTATTTGGCCACTTATCCACAATTCAGATGTTCATGCCCTCCAGTCTATCACTCAAAAGCTTTCATCTTCCCACAGACCCTTGGCTTCTGTGATCCCCTTAATATGGCTGCAGGTTCCAGCTGCACCTCATCAGCTCATACAACAGCCTCTGTCTGAAGCTTATCAGCCTCTTAGCTCTCCTGGCCTGAATCAGAACTGGATTGTACTACCTGGCCCGTATGACCCACCCAGCTTCTGTTACTTTCCAGATTCCCGGGTCTTTAGTGCACCTTATTGGCAGCTTCTTAAAGGCCCAGTAACACAAGACACAACATTCTTACCTGGAGTCTTTTTGTAGCCTTATCCAGCACTTTTCCATCCAGAAATGCCAACAACAGGCACTTTTTTTTTGCCTTTTGGTATTCAACTTACCGTCTGTGTATCAAGTCTTTGGTTTCTGGTATCTTTAGTTACTACCTATCACTTCGATATTTGAAAATGATTATTTCATGTGCATCTGTAATCTTAAAGAGGAACATCAGACCTTTTCTGATGTTCCTCTCAGATAATCCCTCCCACCACTGAGTTTTGGATGTCAGCATCTTAAATGCCTTAATTCTACCTCCCTCCCCACCATTAGCTGTCATTGAATGGTGGCAGGATACTCACCTTTTCGCCAGCCGCTGTTTGAATCTGAATCGCACTGCTCCTCAAATCTCCTGTGCGCTTGCGCCCAGTGTCATTGCAGCCTATGCAATGACAATGCACATGGGCGAGATTTGAAGGGCGACAAGGCGTCTGTCGGGAAGCCTTTGGCTTCCAAGATGGCGCTGCCCTATGGAGGATGGTGAGGGAGTCGGAGGGTTGTGGAGTGCAATGTGACTGGAGAGGTTTTTATTAGGTAAGTGCTAAACCGAAGGGGCAGGGGGGCTGGGCAAGCCAGGTTTGGGAAGTTATTATTAACTCCTCAAGACCTGTAATGTTCCTCTTAAAAACAGATTCTAACACTTAAAGTTCACTAAACATTGTGTGCACCTCTGGAGCCATGCTGATTGCAGCATCCACCAGGCACTTAACGGCGGGGCCGGATTAAGTGTGGCGGGGGCCCCTGAGCACAAAATCTGGTGAAGGCCCCAGATACAGTATTTTTTTTTCTTTAAAAATAATAGCCTAGCCAAATAACTGATTGGTGGTTATCTGGCAACCGCCTACTTACTGGAACGTCGGATCGAATCCCTTGTGCCCCCTTTGTGCAGGTGCGTGCTGCTGGGGACCTCCTGCTTTGCAGGGTAGTGTAGTCACCTATGGTCCAGCAGAAAATGGTGCCCTGCACTGAGCTGCCAGCGACTGTGCTTGGTGTCTTATGTGCAGTGAGTGGCCGCCGATTGACAGCCCTGCACCCACCCATCACTGTAGCGTTGCTGACGGCAGCTTTGCTAGATTCTCCTTCCTGCCCTGTGGTGGCTTTGGCTGCAGGTTTGCAAAAACACAAAAAGGCTTGTCCATGCACGGGGGGGGGGGGGCTACTGCAACCGATAGGTTTGTTGCTGGCCCTGCGGCCCGTCAAACCAAAAACTGATTAGCCTCCTGGACCAGACCATAACCCAAAGGTTAGTGGAGGCCCCCTTTGCAGGGCAAATAGTGGAGGCCTCGGAACACAAGTGTGCATGGAGGATGACCCATAAATCGAACATGATGATTGAGGTGGTCCCACATATTTTCAGTTGGGTCCACATTAGGGGGGCAGGGTAGTACTTATTTGGAAGTCTTGCTCAAGCTCCTCCAACAAACATTTGCCAGCCATGGGTCATGTTGTCTTGCTAGAGGATCACCAAAGAAGACATTCAGCAGGCTGTATGTACTCAAAATGGTTGAGATTGCCTTAGACTTATCGGATGAGTGGGCCCAGACAATGCAACATATTTATTCCACAGACCACGACGCTGCTACCACCAGCTTGTACTCTTCTAGGAATAGTTGGAGGGTGTTTGTTCTTGATGTTTGTCGCCTGACATGCCAGCAGAGCAGAGGTGAAGTGATGATTTGTCTGTTTAGTAGGGTTAACTAATAATTCTAAACACAGTTCTCACGCCCCCTGGTTCATTTTGGTAGTGAGCTGCAACAAGAGATTTGTGTGCAAACATCCTACCACACACCTTATATACCCACTTAGGGGCCTTATTCATGAAGGTATAGCGGCAGGTAGTGCCTGTACAGCGGCAGGCAGCGCCAGGTAGCATCAGGTGAACGCCGGAGACGGCACGCAATTACACATTTATGAAGCCGAATCGGGTGAGCGACTAGAACAACGCCATGTAGCGTCCGATTCATCATTATCCCAGGCTCAGCGTACAGCGCCGACGTTCAGCCTTGCAGAGCGCCACGTCTTACCTGTCATTATCTGGCGCTCTCCAATACATTCCAATGGACGATCCTTAAATCCCTTTCCTGATTCCAATTTTTTTTTCTCTCAAAACTTCTGACATGTATCCTGGGCAAGAAAATGACATTTTTGAAAACTTTTTTGATTAATAATATTTTTATGCAGAATTGTCCTTACATGTCTGGTATTAAAGTGTTCATGTTACAATGTAATAACAATGTCATTCCATGTGTTTTCGCATTGTTACTAGTGGATACATGTTCAAAAACAGCCTCTGGCGCTATGGGCTACAACTTCATGATTTTGCGCGCCCGCGATGTTTGAGGCTGATTTTTTGATGAATGTGGTGTGAGTCAGTCGCTCTGAGCTGGCGCTACCATTCGGTCCCATACAGCGTAGTACTGCGACTCTCACATGATATTCATCAATGCCGGACAGCGACTGAGGCGCTCTAAAACAATGATCCATGGCCGAGCACAGCGACTACTAGCGGTCGCTCTGAAATCCGCTCTACAGACGCTCAACTGACGCTACATGGCGTTAGTAATGAATCAGGCTGCCCGGCAGCACACGACACATGACTTCCATTGCACTGCCGACAATTCAGTCTTTTGATACATACGTGTTTTTCCCAGCTTTACCAAGTAGCTCTATTGATCTGTATGTAATCTCTATTTAATGTGGTTGTCTGACATATAGACAAGTTATCATCATGGCCCTGATGTGAGGGCCTTTTTATAATGTCTTATGTGTTTTAATAAAGTGTTTGAAAATTAAGCTCATTTGACCGGTCCATTTGTAAGCTTATTGGAGTCTTCAAAAGATAAATGTACTTTCTTTCTATTTTCACTGAACTGAATCCGAGGGTAAGGGCCTGAATGGTTGGAGCAGTTTCTCTCTGCACTGGGCTTGATAAGTCTCTCCTGATAGCTCTCCAGCCAAGGCAGAGCCGGGATTAGAAAAGCCAACATGCTTTACCCGCTGAGGAATATCAAAGCAATACACAATAAAAACCTGGGCTTTATTCAAGAAAAACCAGAAAGAAAAAAAAAAAACAGGTCACAAGTTTTAAACTTTAAAAAGTGCTTTAAAAAAGGAAAAACGAATAGTGTAATGACTAGGACGCTTCCCTGTTCTGCCCAAGATTTACAGGTTTTAGTCTGTGTTTCAACTTTCAATATTTGTTTAACTTTGTTTTAAATTGTCTCCATGAATACTCTAGTGGTATTTATCTTTAAAGGGTAAGTCCACTTTCTATGGAATTTTAGAAAGTGTATATTTTTTCGTGCCAAAATGATGTGCTCGTGGTGCTGAGCTGATCTAGTATTTTTTCTTTTTTTTCCTATGTGTGTTTTATGGAAGCAGTTTTCACTATCTGCAATCTGTTGCTATAAATAATATAACAACATAACATATTTATAGCTATTGAATTGGGGCTTCTTCACACGTTGAGCTACATTAGATCAATATTAATTCAGTGTACAGTGCGGTGTTTTACATATCTATTGTTATAGGTTTTGTAATCTTCAATCTGTTGCTATTGGCAACATACACCAAAAAGAGAGGAGTGAGTCCTGTACACACAGAACACTGTTGCGATGGCCACTTCTGAGATGAGGGAACTCGCTCACACTTACACATGCCCAGCAGCAGTGTCCTGTGCAACTATCTGCAATCTGTTGCTACTGACAATGTACACGGGGAGGCTGATTTATTAATAGCGACATGTAGCGACAGTTGACCGACTGTAGCGGTATTTTCACAGCGCCCGCTAGTAGTCGCTGTGCTTGGCCGCTGTTCGGTTGTTGACAGCGACTCAGTCGGTGTGCCGTAATGTTGAATACAAGGTTACGAGTCGCTATTTGACAGGTTCCGCGATGTATGGGAGCGCATGATAGCGACTGGCCAGAGCGACCGGCTTCCACCATATTCATCAAAAAATCACGCTCAAAAAAATTCTCGCGCTGTGAAATGTATGTTTAAACCCCAGAGCGCTGGAGGCGATGTGTTAAAAGCAGTTTTTTAACCCCCAAACCACCATATTTTTGGAAACCAAAAAAAAAAAAATATTTAGTAATATGAATACATTAATATCAGACCTGTAATATCAATTCTGTACCATTTTTTTAAAAAAATTTTTCCCTTAAAAAAATTATCTAAAATGGCAGAAGTGGTCACAGAATTTTTCACATTTAAAAAAAAAAAAAAACATTAATAACAATGAATTATGAATATTTAAAGACTGTTCCATTGAAATGCATTGGAGAGCGCCAGGTAGCGAGAGGTCATACCTGTCGCTGTTCAAGGTCGGACGCTGGCGCTGTGGGCTGAGGCTGGAATAATGATGAATGAGTGGCTATCTGGCGCTATCTCATGCCCTTATTCATCAAGCGATAGCGCCAGGTAGTGTCTGACGAGCGCCAGGTCCCGCCAGCTAACGGCGGCTACCGACTCAAGTGCGCCCGGCGTCGGCCACAATGACGCATTTATCAAGCTAAATGAGGCTAGCGCCGGCGAGAGCGACAGCTACCACGGGATTCATCATGTAGCCGACTGCAACGAACAGCGCCGCTGCTAATCCCATCACAGCGCCAGGTATGACCTGTCGCTCCCTGGCGATGTCCAATGCATTTCAATGGAGCAATCTTTAATTAATCATAATTAATTGCTATTAATGGTTTTTTTTTTTTTTTAATGTCAAAAATTCTGTGACCACTTCTGCAATGTTAGGATTTTTTAGGAAGGTAAAAAAAAAAAAAATGATTTTGTGCAGAATTGATATTACAGGTCTGATATTAATGTATTCATATTACAAAATGTTTGTATAATTTTACAATCAAAAAATATGGTTGTTTGGGGGTTAAAAACTATTTTAAATCCATCGCCGCCAGCGGTCTGGGGTTTAAACAAGGAATTCAGAGCGCGAAAAAATTCGGAGCGTGATTTGTTAATGAATCTGCAGCAAGCCGTTCGCTCTGGCCATTCATTGTCAGGCGCACCCATACAACGCTGAACCTGTGAAACAGCGACCCCTAACCCCGTATTCAACATTACCGCACACCGACTGAGCCGCTGTCAACAAGCAAACCCCGGCCAAGCACAGCGAATACTAGCTGGCGCTGTGAAAATCACGCTACTGGCGCTCATCTGTCGCTACCTGGCGCTATTAATGAATCGGCCTCTCAGTCGCTAAGCAGGATTGCCTTGGTAGCCAGGTAGCGACAGATGAGCGACAGTAGCGTTATTTTCACAGCGCCCGCTAGTATTCGCTGTGCTTGGCCGTTGTTTGGCTGTTGACAGCGACTCAGTCGGTGTGTGGTAATGTTGAATACGGGGCTAGGAGTCGCTGTTTGACAGGTTCCGTGCTGTATGGGAGCGCATGACAGCGAACGGCCATAGCGAACGGCTCCCAGCATATTCATTAACAAATCACGCTCCAAAAATTCTCGCGCTGTGAAATGCTTGTTTAAACCCCAGAGCACTGGCGGCGATGGGTTAAAAGTAGTTTTTTTAACCACCAAACAAGCAATTAATTATGAATATTTAAAGATTGTTCCATTGAAATGCATTGGAGAGCGCCAGGTAGCGAGAGGTCATACCTGTCGCTGTTCAAGGTCGCTCGCTGGCGCTGTGGGGTGAGGCTGGAATAATGATGAATGATTCGCTATCTGGCGCTCTGTCAGCCGCTAAGCAGGATCGGCTTGATAAATGTGTGATTGCGGAGGGGAGCCGGCGTTCTCGTGGCGGTGAGCATCATTACCGTTCGCTCACCATTCGCTACCTGGCGCTATCCCTTGTTAAATAAGGGCCTAGGTTTAGACTGGAGCACCGATTTTTACAAAATGGGTGTTCTGGGTGCAGGGAGGCCTCCTTTTTGCCAATGCCCCCTATGCCCTAACGATGTTAAACGTGAGAAATCTTACCTTTCTTCTTGGTCCTCCAGTGAAATTGAGCGCTGTGATTGGCCGCAGCAGCCACGTGGTTGCCAGCCGCCACTTGCTGGCAACCGTGTGTCGCCGGCAGCCAACCACACCATTGGATTTCTAAAAAATGGGTTTTGTTCTGGTTTAAATTGGATCAGGCAACTAACTTGCTCCCAAGCAACATTTCAATAATATCACCCCTGGGCTCCTGCCCTCATGCTGTGCATTTCTGTAGTAGCCATTCAGCCATGTCCATCCATCCTGCCATCCCTGTGTCCTGGCTGCTGTGCCATTCATGAGTCCAGCCTGCCTGTGATTGGCATCCCTGTGTCCAGTCTATTGTACTCCCTGTCTGTCCCGACAGCCATGCCAAGCATGAGTTCAGCCTGTCATGCCATCTGTGCCATCCATGAATCCAGCCTGCCATCTCTGTGTCTAATCATCGAGCATTTGTGTGTCTCTAAGCTCCTTTTACCAACGAAAGTGCATTGCATACAGTGTGGGCACAGGCATGGGCATTTAGGTAGCCATAACACACAAGGCATTGTTGAATAGAAAAGGACAATCAATTGTGGCATTGATTGCCCTGAACATTTTGACAGGTTTCTAATGGGAAATACAACCTAGAGCGCATGGTAATTTCACTTTACTTTTTGGAAATAAATTGGGACCAGTTCCCCCGCAAAGTATTTACTGAGGCCTTAGCTGTATTTTGTTCAGAATACAGATTTCTTTACCAGGGTCTCAGGATTCTGGGCTAGGCGAGTATTAAATATTAATAGGTGCTGCACATCTTCATCAATATTCTTGGGGAGAGAGTACAAAAGGTTCTGTTTGCCGACTAACAAATTTTAGTGGCTTCAATTAGGAGATGGAGAAATGATCATTGTGCCACTCCGTGTAATTTTAATAAGCACGCACTGCATTTAAGCATCGGTATTCAAGGAAAATCTATAGGCAGAAAGTCAATTGCAAAGTTTGCTAAGAATTCCCATTAAGAAATGCAATGTATTCCTTTTCACTCTTTTAATGTCATGGCAAATCCTGCATGTCCTAGGCTAGCTAAGAAAGAGGATGCGTAGAATGTTAAGATATCTGGACACTTGCTGTATACTATGCCCGTGGTCCATTTTACATTGGTATTAACTACTGTATTTTGTGATCCTATACCCAGAAAGGAAGTTTATGGGGTTTATTTAAGAAACACTAACGCCACGGGGAGGCTGATTCATTACTAGTGCCAGGTATCGGCAGATGAGCGTCTGTATAGCAGCGCTTAGAGCGACCGCTAGTAGATGCTGTGATTGGCTATCAGGCACTGTAACAGAGCACCTCAGTCGCTGTAGTAATCTGGCCGGCATTGATAAATGAGATGTATGTTGGGCGCTCTAACATCAGCATAGCGCAGCAGCGAGTGAAAGGTAGCGCCAGCTGTGTGACCGACTATCAGCGACCATATTCAACAAAAAAAACAGACTCACAGAGCGTCGGCGCTCTGGATCTGGTCGCTATAGAATATATATATATATATATATATATATATATATAACATATATAGAGTGGCAGAGGTTGTGTGATTTTATTCTGTTTTTGAACACATATCCACCAGTAACAACGCGAAAACACATGGAATGACGTTGTAACATTGCGACATTAACACTTTAATGCCAGACCTGTAATGACAATTCTGCATAAAAATATAAAAAATCAAAAAAGTTTTCAAAATTCTTCTAGGCCAGGAGAGGTGACACAATTATTTGAGAGAAAAAAATAAAAAATCCCCCCCCCCCGTTTAAACAGAAGAATGGAACGTTCATTGAAATGTATGGGAGAGCGACAGGCAGCGACAATACCTTGTGCTATACGCTGAGCTGCCTGGCACTGTTAGAGTAGTTCACCAGAATCGCCTTCATAAATTTTGTATTGCGTACAGCGCCCGGCATTCACCAGACGCTGCCTGCCGCTGCCCCTTTGTGTCACGTAGAGCCAGATAAACGTCAGGTGAATGTCAGATCTTAGTGCAAAAGGTGTATTTATCAAGTCAAAAATCCAGAGCACATGTGATAGGTAGTGCCAGGTAGTGTCCCATCTATCATCAGCGGCAGCGATGGAATGAGTGCCCTACAGTGCCAGATAAGACCAGGCGCTCGCCCTGCACTGTGTGGCCTTATCCCATACATTTCAATGGGCTGGGATGGTTGTAATTATTTTTGCCTTTTTTTTCTTTTTTGGGGGGGCTGGTGCATGTGCCACTGGGACTTTTGTATTGTGATTTGGGCCATGAAAAAGCTGTTTCATATCTTTCAAGTGTCCCCATTGCAAAATCTATACCAAAAATAAATTGTATTATTGGAAAATGTATTACCGTGAATAACATGCAGAACTTGAACTTGTAACAATATCCTGTGGAACATTTGGTCCAGCAGTTTGGTATGGCTGCCCACCATTGTTTTTGAGGGCTTTACTGTAATTTTGTTGTTTCAGAGATTTTAACCTAGGGTGGAGGTTATAAAGGTTGTACTTGGCCAGATCGGTTTCTAGGAAAGGGCAAGCGCCCTGGGCCACCAGGCCTTTGGGAGC
Source organism: Gastrophryne carolinensis (assembly GCA_027917425.1). Lineage (NCBI taxonomy): Eukaryota > Metazoa > Chordata > Amphibia > Anura > Microhylidae > Gastrophryne > Gastrophryne carolinensis. The sequence goes on along the minus strand of CM051241.1, from coordinate 132,884,161 downwards.
GCCTTTATCCCATCCACCCGGTTTTCTGCAGATGAGTCAGGGCCACTATTAGTGGTGTAGGCCATAGTACAGGCCCCTCATCCTCAGCAGCACCATGGGATGGATGAGGAGAGGGCAGAATTTTTACTAGAAACTGCCATGCGTATGAGACAAACATTGCAGTAATAGCCTACATACCATTTGATTAGCAAAAGCTATATTAACAAGAAATGCTCATTATGGAGGGTAGAATGTAATTTATTAATCGTTTCTACAAAATAAATTGAATTAGAGGAGATGTTACTAAACAGTTTCTAGCAGAAAAAAACATCAATCTACTGCATGTTTGTAATACTCGGACCATTTGTATGTTATAAAATGTGGCTTTGAAGTTGGATAGCTGCAAGGTGGTGGAGCAGAGGAGCACCTGGCATACTGCAGATAAATTGCTACAAAGCTTTAAGGATATGCTGCGCACACACCTCCTGTCATTTTATGAGTTTTTCTCGCAGCTCTGCTCTAAATTTACAGGGAAATATCATGACAGCTTCTGCCTCTAAATCTCAGGTTGTAGAAACAATCTGTCAGTGAGGTTCTTAAACCAGACCTTCAGCATCATTTAATGAAAAGCCCAAACCTTTAAAAAACTATTCCCCAGCACCTAAAATTAATATATATTACATTTTTAGTTACTTATTATTCTTTCCCCCTCTGGGCTGCAACTCTGTTCAGGACTCTAGGATACGGGGGTCACCATCTTGCCTCAGTAGCATCACAGGGGCATTCCATTCCAGAACGGGATACACTGCTGTGTGAACCCCCCCCACCCCCACCCGGGGTGCTTCAAAATTCACCTTTTTCCTGGTGCCCTCGTTGTCAACAACAAGCAGGCACATCCCCGCATCTTTAGGCTTTGCTCCCGCCCCCAGCCATTCAGATAGATGGAATATACATACCAAAAATAACAGGGTTTACCTTGCTTGAGTATATCTTCTAATATTTACCCACTTATCACTTTCTACTTGTGGACAACTAGTGGCAGCACAAGGCTGAAAGTGATGAGTATGGGTGGTAGGACTTGGGGCCACCGTCCTAGAGGAGCAAGCCACTTTAGGGAAAGCAATGTTAGGCTTAATATATTGGACTTAACTAGACCAAGAAGCCCTCTATTCAAGGGCACATTTACTTTGTAGTCAATAACCCCCTTCATTTCATTTTTCTAATTTCAGCAGTTGAAGAAAAACTTCCAGTAAAAGAATATTATGGGGTTTATTTAAAGTGGACCAACACCCAGGATTTTGACTATCCTGGGTCTTGGTCCACTTCGGTGGGGCACCCCCGATCGGGGTGCCCCGCTGTGTGAAACCCCCCCTAACCCCCCGAAAAACTCACCTCTCCCCGCTCCCAGCGCCGACGTACAAGGGGAGAGCTGGGACGTATAAGCGGCGGCGGCCGCCGCCGCCTCCCTCGCGTCACTTTTGACGCGCGCGCCCCCGCGTCGGCCATTCGCAGACGGCCGGCGCGGAGGCGCGCACGCCTACAGGGGCGCGAGGGAGGCGGCGGCGGCCGGCCGCCGCCGAAGATAAGGTAGGTGAGTTGGGGTGCTTGGGGGGGGTTTCACCCCGCGGGACATCCCGATCTCGGATGTCCCGCGGGGTGGGGGGTGATCGGCCCGGGAATCTTATAGATTCCCGGGCCGATCACCCCAGGGTGTTGGTCCACTTTAAGAAACGCTATTGCCATGTAGTGCCAGATGGTGAATGTCAGGTCCCAGTAAAAAAGGTGTATTTATCAAGTCAAAAATCCAGAGCGCCTGTGATAGTGCCAGGTAGTGTCCCATCTATCAAGAGCACTTGAAATGAGATGAGTGGCGTTGCTGGGTTCCCTACAGAAACAGGCTTACCCTGCACTGTGTGGCCTTATCCCATTCATTTCCATGGGCTGGAATGGTTATAATTAGAGATGAACTTCCTAAAAATTAGATTTGGGTGATTTGCAGAATTTCTCTAAGATATTCAGGTTCATACTGATCAAACCTTTGAGATTCACTCATCTCTAGTGAAATGTGTGATACACACAGCTCCCACCGTGCTACACAGACACTTACCTACATGCCGGCTTCCCTGTCGTTCTGGTCCAGCAGCTGGTTGCGGGCGCAAGTTGGCTTGCACAGCTGACAGTGCAGCTGGTTTCCCCACTCCTCCCCTTCTGGACAATACACACAGCACGGGGAGCCGGTTGCAAGCCAACTTGTGCTCGCAGCCAGTCACTGGACCAGAACGATGGGGAAGCCGGCATGTTGGTAAGTGAATGTGCAATACACACAGCACAGTGGGAGCAGGGGAGGCCGGCTGCAGTGTCAGCTGTACAAGTCAGCTTCCACCACACACACTTGATCCAAGTGTGGCGCTGGAACGAGGATGGTGGTGAGTTTTTCTTTTCTTTACCCACCACCCGAGGTACCAGTGAATTTCAGAGAAAATTCGGTCAGCACAAACTGCCAAAAATGTTCTAGTTATAAGTATTTAGGCCACTTTTATTTTGTAATTTTTTTTCAAATTCTGGCTGGTGCATGTGCCATGGGATACCTGGGCTGTTTGCAATTGTTTTTGGATGTATTTTATGTACTTTTGTGTTGCGCTGTAAACTTGTGATATGGGCCATGCAAAACATGTGTTGTGTCTTTCATGTGTCCCCAGTGCAGTTCCCAGTGTTTTTCAACATTATTAATGTGTCCCCAGCCCCCCAAAGACTAAAACACCTGGAATTCCCTTCTGACAGCGTCCACTTGGGTGCTGTTTTTTTTTTTTTCTTAAAAGTGGCTCCATTTCTGCACTCCCAGTCGGCTTTGATAAGTTGTGTGCTGCGCCAACATGCGGGCTGGGAGGAAGCCCAGGCATAAGATTGACTCCCCCCACGCCGCTGACAAGTGTGGAGGCAGATAGCAGCTCGTGCAAGCTGCTTATCTGACACCCGCTGAATTTTAATATAAATAAAGCTGCATGTGTAGGAGATTTACCTATGAGATTCTGAAAAGCTACATATTTATGGCATTGAATGATCATGGAGACAAAAAAATCAATCCACCTCAGATTATTGTAGTGACTGATTGTAGTGAAACAGTAAAAAAAATGCAGGTCCAGGATGATTTTGGCCTATGACAAAGAGATGTATTTAAAGCACAAAACATTCTCTGCCTAATGTAGAAAACAAAAAAAAAGGTTTGGAGAGTGTATCAAGAAATCTTTTGGGAACAATGTAATGGATTCGCACTTTGAGGTAGAGAAGCTATCCAGGGTTTTAGTGAAAAACGGTAATGATCAGCCACACCTGCCAACATCAAGAGTCCTTGGTTGTAAAAGCAAAACGGCCCGGCCATGAGCGCTCAACTCACATCCATTTGTAGGTCAATAAGCATGCCAGCCTTAATCCGCTATTAAAAGGATATAATATCAACGTTTATTCCATACAAAAATCTTTTAAAAGAATTCCATCCACGAATACAAGTCTAAATAAAGCATAAGGGAGCAACTTGAATGCCAACGCGTTTCGGGCACAGACTCAGCCCTTATTCATGACATAACTTTCTGCTCCCATGATACACATTTAAATACTGACATCATGCATGTGCCCACCATGCTGCACTCCCGGGGTCAATTAGACAATTACCAAATCAAATTTAAGAGCATAAACGCTCAGAATAAGCTTAGTTAAATATTCAAACGCTCCAAGAGATAGAAAGCCAACAGTAGTAAAAAAGTTATTACAATCCCCGCGATCAGGCCGGAAATGGCAAAAAAGGGCAAAAAAACCTGCCCCATAGACAAGCAATGTAAGGGCGGAAATAACACCAGCTATTAAAAGCCGGTGATTTCAATTGGCTTCAAGACCCCGGGTTGCTACAATGGAAGATACATTGTCACGCATGAATAAATATTACATCAAATACCACAGAGTGAGTAAAGAATTTTCTCTATAAAAAACAATGTCATCAAAATTATTACAATCCATATGACTCTATAAACACTTACATTCATTAACTCATTACCTTACAAATGTAAACGAATGTAAATAAATATTATCATTCAAATAGGATTTAAAGAAAGATGAGGTTTAGAAATGACAATAAGGGAAGAAAGAGGGATTGGAGAGGGAAAGAAGAGGGATTAGAACAGACTTACAATATAAATACCCCATGTGAATATGTTATTATGTTTATCTATACAATTAGGAGGGTTGATTTCAGAATGTGTAATTATTCGGGAAGTGACTATAATTTTTATAATCGGACCCATATTCTTCCAGTAATTGCCACCTGTTTTATTTATTATTGTCTATCCTTAGATTTTTCCTAATATGCTTCTTCAGAACCAAAATTTCTAAGTGCCATATTAATTACGGAGATAGAGGTCCACATCCCACCGATGATTAAGGCCCTGTGGGGCCCTAGTGCCTAGCACTTAAAAATCCAAAATACTTCCCTCTGAAGAAGTTTCGCCTGTAAATCCCCTCCCCTAGGTCCCAGTCTAACCCTCTCAGGTCCCAGTCTATCCAGGGTTTTAGGGTAGGTTTAGTTTTTAGGAGGTATTTCAAAAAGAAAAGACATTTACCTCAAATAAGTAAAAAAAAAAAAAACAGGAGATGTTTAAAATTGTGGTGAGCTCTCCACATGACGCAGGCAGCTTTCTACATTTTTATTAAAGACACCTAAGCCTTACCCTTAGGCTGGTTTCACACCAGTCCGATTGCGGAGCGCTCGTGCTTTCAGGCGATCTTCCAGCAATCAAAGTGTGCAGCGCCCACAAGACGCTGCTGCCAAGGCTTTTGCGGTGCGCTCAGAGTGCTCCGCAAACGCCTGATTCAAATGTGAAAGGGCCCATAGATTACTATGGGCAGCTTTTCACAGGCAGATACGGGGCGTTCGCTCAAAAGCTCTGGTGTCAAACCAGCCTAAGTGATGGTTTGGCCCTAATTTTCATGAGTTAACAAAATGAACTTTCCTTGAATCAAGGCCTATGTGGCCTGGAAGTACTAAAGCTTTCCATTCTAAGTTGTTAATATATTTCAAAATGGCTTCTTTCCATCCCTTTTCCCAACCACATTATAGTGGCGTCTGTTGGCAAGGAGAAGGGTACACTAAAGTTCCTTAAAGTGCTCCCTACTGCCCCACAATGTGAAACCTCCTCTTTCGCCATTACCCCAAACCAGCAATCCCACTGTGGACCTTATCTAGCATCCCCTGCACTAGTCAGGCATTTATGAATGGCTGGAGGATGAGGGGCCAGTCGGAGGAGCACCGCAATCATTTATTATCGGCATTGATGCTCATTGGAGGAGGCCCATGCATGTGGTATGGGATTGCTGGTTTGAGGCAAGTAGAGTAAGTAAAGGAAAACTGGGGCTTTCACACACCTTTTTGGGATGTTTTAAATGTCCCTGCAGCTTTGCGCCCTTCCTGACACAGACTTTCCTCTTTTTAAGAGGCTCAAAACTCATAAACATGTTCCTCTCTGGCAGGGCATCCTGATTTCATCCAAATCAGGATGCCCCACTGTGTTTATCCACGTGGATTGTCAAGAAAATGTACCTTTCTAGTGATCCCAATGTGAAGGTGTGGGCAAGCAGCCAATCTGCGAGCTCTACTCCATTAGCAGAGTGCGCCACCGTCCCCATCCCCGCAATTCTCTATCTGTGAGATGTACCTACACCAGCCATTCACAAATACTAATAAACCTATTATAATACAATGAGAGATGCATGTTAGGACAGTGATAATGATGACATCTGAGGAAACTCTGGTGGAGGTCCGCAGCGGTCCTGACGTGCAAATCGGTCATCCGACCTGGGTATAGGGGCGAAAGACTAATCGAACCATCTAGTAGCTGGTTCCCTCCGAAGTTTCCCTCAGGATAGCTGGCGCTCGCTTGCACGCTATTTTATCCGGTAAAGCGAATGATTAGAGGTCTTGGGGCCGAAACGATCTCAACCTATTCTCAAACTTTAAATGTGCAAGATGCCCGGCTCGCTGGCCTGGAGCCGGGCGCCGCAGAATGAGAGTGCCCAGTGGACCACTTTTGGTAAGCAGAACTGGCGCTGCGGGATGAACCGAACGCCGGGTTAAGGCGCCCGATGCCGATGCTCATCAGACCCCAGAAAAGGTGTTGGTTGATATAGACAGCAGGCCGGTGGCCATGGAAGTCGGAACCCGCTAAGGGCCCTGAAAATGGATGGCACTGGAGCGTCGGGCCCATACCCGGCCTTCGCCGGCGATGAGTTTGGTCCGCGGGGGCTAGGCCGCGACGAGTAGGAGTGCCGCCGCGGTGGAGCCGCCACGGGTGCAGATCTTGGTGGTAGTAGCAAATATTCAAACGAGAACTTTGAAGGACGAAGTGGAGAAGGGTTCCATGGGAACAGCAGTTGAACATGGGTCAGTCGGTCCTAAGGAGTGGGGGAGCGCCGTTCAGAAGGGACGGGCGATGGCCTCCGTCTCCCTCGGCCGATCAAAAGGGAGTCGGGTTCAGATCCCCGAACCCGGAGCGGCGGAGACGGGCGCTTCACGGCATGCAGCCGGCGGGAGCCCCGGGGAGAGTTTCCTTTTCTTTGTGAAGGGCAGGGCGCCCTGCAATGGGTTCGCTCCGAGAGAGGGGCCCGAGCCTTGGAAAGCGTCGCGGTTCCGGTGGCGTCCGGTGAACTCTCGCTGGCCCTTGAAAATCCGGGGGAGAGGGTGTAAATCTCGCGCCGGGCCGAACCCATATCCGCAGCAGTTCTCCAAGGTGAACAGCCTCTGACATGTTAGAACAATGTAGGTAAGGGAAGTCGGCAAGTCAGATCCGTAACTTCGGGATAAGGATTGGCTCTAAGGGCTGGGTCGGTCGGGCTGGGGCGCGAAGCGGGGCTGGGCGCGCTGCCCCCGGACCCTGCGTCGCCGCCCGCTGGCTCCTTCCCTTCGCCAGGAAGCATCGGCGGGGACGGCCGGCGCGGGTCCCCCGGGCGACCCTTTCAGGAGGGGTAGGGACCCCCGCGCTCGAATGGCGAATAGCGGGAACTTTGAATAAAAAAGCCGCTCGGCTTCCGGCGGCTCCGAGCCAGCGGGACGAGGCCGGGAGGTCATGCCGGGGCGGAATGCATCGCGGATGCATCAGATGTCAGATGTCTGATGCATCAGATCAGACAGCATCAGATGTCATATCCACAGCTCCCTGCAGATCACCACCACTCTCCTGGGTTTTGGTGATAAATCAGTAGCATTGGACATGCAACTGGTTGATGCTCTGAATTGCATACAGCGCTGGCCTGTTAACCTACATTGGTGCTCCCTCTTGGCAGCAAGTAAGGTTCACAGGGAAGGCCTGCACAGTGCCATGTGTGCACTCCACCCAAACCCCACCGCTTGCCGGCTCCCATGTCACTTTGCCATCCAGTGCCCGATAGGAGTGATCCCAAAGACAGGGGGTATCAGGGCAAGGGTATATGGCTTGTCCGGCTACTTTGTAATGCAGGGCATCCAGCAATCAGATACCCCCCCCCCCCCCCCCACACAATTCCCTTTTGACTGTCATTCTTTTTTCAAATGATTGTGACAGGTACATACAGAAAAGAGACAGCTGGCTATAATAATAGTAGATAACTGAACTTACATTCAGGTTTACAGCCTGCAACAGACACCACACTGCTGTTGAATCCCGGCATGCGTTCATTTTAAACGCTCATGTTTGTTATTAAGCCTAAATACCAGGAAAACAATTCAATTAGTCTTTACTTGGTGGTAAATAGACTCCCATAATTGCCTCTGGCTATCACAAGGAGCTTGCTCCATATCTAGATAAAAGAGCACATCTGTCTGGAAATGTCTGACAATATAAGAGCTCTTATGTGCTTCTATAACCACGCACAATACCTCCGCAGAGGGAGAGTTATCGATCAGAACGCACACAGCCAGATGTGAATGCAAAAGCTTGATTTCTTTGTTCTGTCTTTTGAATGTTAATGGACTTGTATGGCTCATTTTTCTCACCAAAGTTTAGAAAGTATTACGCAAACAGCTTTCTGGGGTTTAATGTTGGTGTTAACTGGCTTCATCTGAATGTATGCGTGATTAAAAAAGTGTCACGTGCCCAAGCAACATTTCAGTGAATAGGGGGTATCCAGTGGCTTCAATTGCAGGTCTTTCTTTACCATCAATATCTACACAAATAAAAAATACATCTTTTATGAACAACGCAAAACAGGGTGAAAAATAACGCAACAATAGAGATATGCAGCAAAGTACACAGGAACAGACTAAACCAGGGGTTTTCAATCTTTTCCATCATGTATCACTTTCAATTTTCTATATACTGTATCTGAAGTAACACCAAGGTGGGGTTGTCAGTCACTTAAAGTGGACCAAAACCCACTGCGATTCCCTCCCCCCAGGGCAACTAAAACCACGCTCCCTGTTAGAGGGTAGCAGGGGATACATCCGTCAGTGCGCTCGGAGTCGCTGGCCTTAGACAAAGGCTTAGACGGCATGACGTCAGCGGCTCTGAGTGCGCTATTTGAATGAGCGGCCGCACATGCACAGTAGAACCGGGAAGAGGTGAGTTGACTTCAACGATCTGGGGGCACCCCTGACCGGGGGAAAGGACCAAAACCCAGGGCAGTCAAAATCCTGGCAACAGATTAGATTGGGGTATACATCATTCTGCAGCCTCATTGCGTACCGACTGATAGAATCTCAGGTACCCCCAGTGATAACCATACCACTTATTGGAAACCCCTGGCATACCCAATTCTGACAAAAAACCTAATAGGGACAAGTATATACATTTAAACAAGCTCAACAACTAACCAACAGGAGGGGCCAGACTTGCACCACCAGGCCAAAGACACCTGCCTGGAGGGCACAGTGACTACATTGAGTCCATAGTAAAATACTTGGGCTGCAGTCAGTTGGACAGACCAGCTAATAAATGCTGCCCCTCAGTAGGCCTGGGTGCTGACTGGCTGTAAAGCTACACATACTGGTGGAACATCCAACCGCTTTGAGAATATAGTAAGACAGAGCTACCATTAGATAAAACGGTTTTCTTTCCAGGTTTCTATGATGCTATGAGATTTGAATATATTTCCAAAAGAAATTGTAAAAATCTTATGCAATCAAAAAATTGCACTGTATATAGGATGACCCATTCTTTGTTTAGCCAGCATGCTTGGTTCCTTAATTAATATGCAGCATTAATTCCTTTCCTTTGTTTTGAAGACTGGGCTTGGTAGCTTTCAGCCTGAGTTTAGTTTCATGTGTGCATTCACATGCAAACATTCATGAAGGAATAGCACCAGGTAGTGCCTCGTATCAGCAGGCAGAGCCTGGTGAACGCCGGGTGCTGTAGGCAAAACCCCATTTATGAAAGCGAACCTGGTGAGTGACTATTTAAACAGCGTGTTTGACATTTTTTTTTTGTTTTTTTTGCTCAAATTATTGTGTGACCTCTACTGGCTACAAACAAACACTTTAGAAACTTTTTTGACTTTTTATATTTTTATGCAGAAGTTAAAACAATGTCATTATATGTTTTTTAGCTTTGTTACTGGTGTATATGTGTTCAAATACAGACTTTAATCACACAGCGTCGGCGCTCTATGCTATAGCAACCAGACTTAGAGCACCGACGCTGTGTGTCCTTTTTGATAAGTATGGTGTGGAGCACTGAGAGTCGGTCGCACTGAGCTGGCGCTACCTTTCGCTCCCTGCAGTGCTGTACTGGTGTTAGAGCGCCCAACATACATCACATTCATAAATGTCGGCCAGGTTACTAGATCGACAGAGGCACTCTATTACAGCGCCCGATACCCGCTCTAAGCTCCTCTATACAGACGCTCATCTGCCAATACCTGGCGTTAGTAATGAATCAGCCTCAACGCCAGCAGAAAATGAGCTGTGATATTTTTATCTGAGCCAATCAGAGTATCACCTGGGTCAGTTTGTCTGGGATCACCTGCGCTATAAAAGCAAAGGAGTCAGCCTGGTAAAAAAACAGCTGGCTGCTGAGAGACAGCTGAAGGACACACACAGTCGTGTTTTGAATGGAGACGGATGATGATGAGATGTCCTATAGGATAGAGAGACCTGCTTTGTGAACTTGAATGCAGCAGCCATCTTGTTTGAAGATTGGATAAGGCTGATTTCGGCCTGGGCTAGATTAAACAGATGAATAATCCATTGTAAATATTTGCTTTTGCCCTGTTAGGATTTATGTGTTGTAACAGTGTTTGTAGGGTTAAAGTGCATCATCTAGTTTTTCCTTAGAGTTAGTGACAAATGAATTTATAAGAGTAATTTTAGAGATAAGTTTTATGTAGCTACCTGTGGATTACTTACAAAAATAAAGGATCCAAGTCTGAGTGGCTGCATTTAGGCCCTTATTTATGAAGGAATAGCGACAGGTAGCGACTGGTGAGCGACCGGTAATGACGGGCACCGCCACGAGAACGCCGGCTCCCCACCACAATCACACATTTATCAAGCCGATCCTGCTTAGCGACTGAGATAGCGCCAGATAGCCACTCATTCATCATTATTCCAGCCTCAGCCCACAGCGCCAGCGTCCGACCTTGAACAGCGACAAGTATGACCTCTCGCTACCTGGCGCTCTCCAATGCATTTCAATGGAACAATCTTTAAATATCCATAATTAATTGTTATTAATGTTTTTGTTTTGTTTTTTTAAATGTGAAAAATTCTGTGACCACTTCTGCCATGTTAGGTTAAAAAAAAAAAAAAAAAAAATTTGTGCAGAATTGATATTACAGGTCTGATATTATTATTGTATTCATATTACTAAATTCTTTCAAATTTTTTTTTTTTTTTTGGTTTCCGAAAATATGGTGGTTTGGGGGTTAAAAAACTACTTTTAACACATCGCCGCCAGCGCTCTGGGGTTTAAACATGCATTTCACAGCGCAAGAATTTTCTGAGCGTGATTTTTTGAATGTGGTGGGAGCTGGTCGCTCTGACCAGTCGCTATCATGCGCACCCATACATCGCGGAACCTGTCAAATAGCGACTCCTCACCCAATATTCAACATTACTGCACACCGACTCAGTCGCTATCAACAACCGAACAATGGCCAAGCACAGCGACTACTAGCGGGCACTGTGAAAATACTGCTACAGTCGCTCAACTGTCGCTACCTGCCGCTATTAATGAATCGGCCTCTAAGTTTTTCAAGCGTGGAGTAGCTTTTTGGTTGTGTTTTTATTTTTGTATTTCAGATTAGACTGTTAATCCAAAGTCTTAAAAACTAAAAACTGACTAAAAACCTCTAACTCCCCACCCCAGAGTACTTTGAGTGATGCTGCTGACTCGGTTTAGTTTAAAAAAAAAAAATAACTTTTTTTGCTGTCGTAGCCATGCCCACCCAGCAAAATTGGCATTGCTGCTGGCTTATCTTAAATGTGCTGGGGAACAATCCTGCTGGCTGCATTCATTTAATCTGAATTGCTCCCCTAGCCTATCTGAATGTCTGGAAGAAGAAGCGAATCTCAGCTAAATGGACACTGGGGATGCAGCTGTGGCCCGTGAAATTGCTGTTGGAGCCCCTGGAAAGGGGTTTCACAGAACGGGGTGCCCTGGAGGTAGGCAAGCAGACAGCCTTGAAGTCTTTTTAGACTCCAGGTCTGGCCCCAGAGGGCTTTCTACCATTCATCCAAAATAAGATCAAGACCCGAACAAGTTTCTTGCTCCGTTTCAAAATAATCAGCATTACACTAATCTCAGAAGATTCGCTCATCTCTGTTCACAGTGCCTGTGTAGTGTTACTGGCAGCAACCAGCAACGCTGACTGCAAAAGCTTATTCTCCCAGTGGAAGCCAAGGTTTTCTTATCTTCTGCTTTACTTGCTAGATCATGTGTTCTGAATGCAAAGGTTAATTTGCTTAAGTGTTTTATGTCTGCCTTATTAAGTCTCCAAATTGTTTTGAAATGTGCATTTGTGGATAATGAACCACATACATCTGTGGAAAACACTGACACTGATAGCTGTAGATTCCGTGTAGATTGATTGATGGAGCTGAAGACAGCTGCCGGTTGCTATTCATTTGAAGGGCTAATTTTGACTTTCAGGATGTCTTTTTCAGGCCAAATTCTTGATGTAGAATTTTATCTCCAAAACAAATCTGAAAATTGAAAGAGCGAATTGTACTCTATTTAATAGAGATTGTATTTTGTAAATCATATTTTCTAAAATGTGTGCTTCATGGACAAGGAGGTAAGTAATGACCATAAACTAAAGTATGCCTCTGCTGTGGTAGACAAGGTAAAAAATATGTTACATTTCAGCTCCAGTGGTTTTGTACAGTCGTTTTGAGTCTGAAATTTTGGCCCACAATCCAAAACCTACAAGCCAAGCAACTAAAATATGCCTTTACTTACCTTTTGTTAAACCGGACCTTCACCATAATTTATTGAAAAGCCCAAACCCTTATAAAATGTTTTTTCCAGCATCTAAATTGAATATATTTTAAGTTTTTAGTCACTTACTTATTATTCTTTCCCCCACTGGGCTGCAACTCTGTTCAGGACTTTAGGATATGGGTGCCTCCATCTTGACTCAGAAGCATCACACTTATTGAGGAGAGGAGAGGAGAGTGGGATAAAGTACAGGGGGCGCGTTATAGCTGTGCTTTGCTCAGACAGAGCAGAGCTGGGGTCAGGGAAAGGTCAGCAATCCCAGAATGCAGAGCAGCACAGTCAGAAGGCACTTCCTGTTTGCCGGCTGCCTGATGTCCCATGAGCCGCCATTTTGGATGTTAGAAGGCTCATAACATGCAGTAGGTGCAGGTAGGATGATTTTTAATGTGGGCAATCTGTATGTACAGGGTGTAGGAAACATAAAAGGTAGACTTTTATTCAGGGTGAAGGTCTGCGTTAAGCATTGGTATCAGCCCCATCTACTGTCATAACTGTAAACTGTAGTCAATCTGGCAAAAGTCCTAAAATCACATTCAGAGACAAGCAGAAGCTGTTTGCAAAGTATTGTATCACCAACAAAAACACTGACCTTCGGGCAAAGGTGACATTTTTTGGTCTAGGGGCCACATTGACGTATTGTTCCACGTCAAGGGGCTGCAAAAAATGTAAGCTGCGAATGCCTTTATGTATATGCAAAGGTGAGCAGAGGTGGCAGGAAGAGGTGGGGTGAAATAAAGTGGAAGAGGTAACGTCACCAGAGGTGGGTAGAGGTGAGGTGAGGTGAGGAGTGGGCAAAGGCAGATCATTTCAGAATAGGTTAAGTGGAAAGAGGTGAGGTGAGGTGGGCAGAGGTAGGCAGAGGTGGGCAGAAGTAGGCAGAGGTGAGCAGAAGTAAGATGGTAACAGAAGCAATGGAAAGAGTTGAGGTGAGTAGAGGGGAGATAGGAAGAGGTGGGTGGGCAGAGGTAAGGTAGAGAGAGGAGAATTGAGCAGAGGTGACTTGGGCAGAGCTGAGGGTTAGAGGTGAGGTGGTAAACGTAGTTGGATAATTATAGATAGAGGTGAGGGGAGCGGAGGTAAGATGGGACAAGACGGAAAGAGGTAAGTGGAGGTAGGCAGAGGTAAGATGAACACAGGTAAGGAGGAAAGAGGTGGGCAAAGGTGAGCTGGGATCAGGCTACTTGGGCATCTCCACACACAGCCAGCACAAACAACACTCCAGTAGCACATGTGTGTCACCCACCTCCACAGAGAATTTTGGTGACCCACTTTCTGCTTCAGAAATTAGAGGCGCTCCTCTTTAGTGGTCAGACGCTTGCAATGCAAGGAAATCTCTGCTTGCTAACTCCTTAGGAGTGCTGGGGGCTGCAACTGATGGCACCCCGGGCCTAAGGTTGTGCATCCATGCTCTAAGGACTTACCACCCCTTGCAGCTCATTGGCTGCAGCAGGATGACGTATGTGACCTGACTGTGGCCCACCCCCTCCAGCTTTGGCGGGCTGTACAGTGCATTCTTCTGGCTGTGTAGGGGAAGCCGCTGACCACAACAGTAGAAGATAAATGGTGCGGGCAGGCCAGGAGGTAAGTTCCTTACATTTTGTATCCATGATCATGAAGGACATTAAAGTAGCTGTTGCTGTGCTGTCTCTTTGGCGTCTTTCCTAAAATTCTGTCTCACACAAATTTGTTATTACTAATTATTGGCCATTTATGAAGGAGTTGGAGCCTGATAATATAAAGTAAGAATATTGGCTTACCGACTCCACAGCCTTGCCTGTAACTCTTAATTACGTGTGGCTGTTCTCGTTATTTAGGTTATGCTATATCTTCAGGGATAAGTCAAAAGCTGCACACACATTTGGCAGTAAGTTTTTGTTCTTGTAGACCTGGAGTTGCTTGGAAGGTTTAGGTCCACTTACTAAAATGTGTTTTTCATTAAAAAGTGGTCATTAGGACCGAGTAAAGTCTGTACTTTTTGGCACCTATTGGAGTCCATCACTATGGGCTGGAGAACGAAAATGTCTAGCTGTGTTACTAAGGTTTCTTGTGATTTGAAAGCCCTGAATTTGTATATTTATAGATAAACAACATTTGCAAATATACATCCTGGAACATCACTAATGAAGACAGATTGATTTTACTCTATCATGTGTTTCTTAAAGCTCTGTTGCCATCATTTGGTGCAATCTGAATTTTACATCCCTCCCTATGCAATGCTTAACATAATGAATACAAATGATGGGCTTACAACATTACTGTCATCACACTGCTACAAGGCTTGAAACCTGCTTGCCATCTGTTAGAGCTGCCAGGTTTGCACCAAAGTTAGAAGGCCTTTATTTTAATGTAAGGCTTAAAAAAAAATCCATAACAAAGCATTCTTTATCTAAAATCCTACAGGCTGCTATTTATGTGGATGATTAAATTGATTTTTCTGCTTTATTTCCATCATGTTCATTGCCTTCGTTACAGACAACTTTACAACTTTTTTGCACCCAAGTGCTAAAAATAATTCAGGCTTCAGTAACATCTTTGCAGTGTAGAGCATCCCAATTAGAGGGCAGGGGAGGAAGAGGCATGTCTCTCTTTTTTTATATGTGTTGTTCTTCACATCTTGCAATTTATTGCCCATATCTGGCCTTACTGTATCTAATCAATATATATTAGGGAAGTCCCTTTCAGTACCCTACTCACTCTTCTAAATGAATTAGCCAACATCCCCCTCATAGTAGGTGGCAATTTGTGTCCTCTCATTCTCTTTCATGTAATCCCAAATGTGGTCCATATGTGTTCTTATTGATTTAGATTCAGGTTTAGGACGCACCCAGGATTTGGAGGAGGAAAATAAGAAAAAAATATTCTGAACCAAATGTTGCACTAAAATATTGTCCCCCCAAGAACCAAATAATAATCAAGGTGCAGAATTCCCCACTTAGAGGCAGGGTGACATCCCCCCCCCCCATTCCCCATCTGCAGTGTGGTATTTCCCCATCCTATTCCCCATAGGCAGTGTGGCATTCCCCCCATACCATTCCCATAGGTAGTGTGGCATTTTTCCCATCCCATTCCCCATGGGCAGTGTGGCATCCCCCCCATTCCCCATAGGCAGTGTGGCATTCCCCCATCCCATTCCCCATGGACAGGGTGGCGTTACTCCCATCCCATTCCCCATAGGCAGTGTGGCATTCCCCGATCCCATCCCCCATAGGCAGTGTGGCATTCCCCGATCCCATTCCCCCTTGACAGTGTGGCATTTCTCCCATCCCATTTCCCATATAGGCAGTGTGGCATTCCCCCATCCCATTCCCCATGGACAGGGTGGCATTACTCCCATCCCATTCCCCATTGACAGTGTGGCATTTCTCCCATCCCATTTCCCATATAGGCAGTGTGGCATTCCCACATCCCATTCCCCTTGGGCAGGGTGGCATTCCCCCATCCCATTCCCCATGGGCAGTGTGGCGTTTCTCCCATCCCATTCCCCATATAGACAGTGTGACATTCGCCCATCCCATTCGCCATAGACAGTGTGGCATTCCCCCATTCCATTCCCATATAGGCAGTGTGGCGTTTCTCCCATCCCATTCCCCATATAGGCAGTGTGACATTCCCCCATTCCATTCGCCATAGGCAGTGTGGCATTCGCCCATCCCATTCCCCATGGGCAGTGTGGCATTCCCCCCATTCTATTCCCATAGGCAGTGTAGCATTCCCCATCCCATTCCCCATACAGGCAGTGTGGTGTTTCTCCCAACCCATTCCCCATGGGCATTGTGGCATCCCCCACTGGAAGCAAGGGTGTGAACAAAAAATGCTGCCAGTGAGCCTATGATGGACAGAGAAAGCAGAAGGTCAGGATTTAGCCTAAAATCAATTTACTCACAGACTTACTTTATGCTAAGGAGAACCTTTAAATCTATAATATAGACACTCACAAGAGATAATAGTGATAGCTGTAGCAGCAATAACATTTAAATTGCTTCCATTTTTGGTTGTCTCAGAACATTGTTTAGAAAAAGCATCCTTATTATACATTTATTAATGAATGCAATTAAAAAGTTACACAGCTTTAATAACACACAACGCACCCCAGAGTTGGATTTGATGGATTCTAATAGATAAGCACTTATTCCAACGTGACAGCATTTTTTACAATTAATAAACAAATTAAAGTGTTAAATGTTGGTTGGATACTGTAGTGCATCATAGATATAGCTGACATCCACCGGTAATTATCTTACTTAATAATATTTTGCTTATGATTCTATTTTCTAAAAAACACAGTCGTTATAATTGATGCAAATGATCTAACAAAAAAAATAAGACTCAGCAACCATGCCAAGCTCCTGCATATTGCAATAATATTTTAGCTTAAGTATTTTGGATTATCTTTTTATTATTGCCATGGGAAACCAGTAAAGTGAGTATACTTTGCCAATTTATTAAGTAACCTTACAAATTCTTAACGAGACAAAGAGTTAGGCGGTAGAATGGCAGCTGCTGGTAGTTTAATTTGCCTTTCACTTATTCCGTCAAAGTCATAGACATACTGATTTAATATAAACTTCTCACTTTTCAGGAAAACAAATGTGCAGGGTCAGCGGCAAATGAAATGTCAGGAACCTCAAAGTCTTTATGTTCAAAACATATTGTCTAAAGCAGCCATAATTAAGCCAACCTCTCTAGACTGGCAGTGGGTTTGCATTGGAAGGTTTATATTCTGCCAATGATTGGTGAACTCTAATGCCAGAGTTGTAAGGCAGTGGAACTTAAAGTGAACCAACACTCAGGATTTTGACTATGCTAGGTATTGGTTGTTGCTCCCTGGGCACCCCGAACAGGGCTGCCCCGCTGTGTGAAACCCCCCATGTCACCCAAACGAACTCACCTCTACCCAGTCCTTCGGAGCATGCATGGCTTTTCGTCCAATCAGTGTGCTCAGATCCACTACCATCCCTTCATCTAAGCCTTCGTCTAAGGCGAGCACACTGGTGGCCGCATCCCCGCTACCCTCTAACAGGGAGCTTCTTATAGAGTCTTATAAACTCCAGGGCTGTCAGACTGTGGGTTTTGGTCCAGTTTAAGCACCGTTTAACCCACCACGAGTCACTGCCAATCCATTCTATGACTGCTGCAGAGATGACACAGTGGCTGGCATCAAAGCGCCCTGAGTGGGTAAGGCCTCTCAACTGTTGCTGCCTCGGCCATGATGGCAGGTGACCAGGGCAGTATGGTTCCTGGCTGGAGGTTGTGCCTAGTACAATGGCAGTATTGCAATAGTACCTTGCACTACATGTATTCAGTCATGGCACTGGGTCAGAAACAGGGCTTGGCACTAGACATCAATAGACATGGCACGGGGCCAGTAACAGGGCTTGGCACTGGATTTAGTCAGATGGGGAACTGGGTTGGCAACAGGGTTTGGCACCGGATGTAGTCATATATAACACTGGGTCAGGCACAGGGCTTTGTACTGGATGTGGTCAGTTGTTTCACTGGGTCATCAACAGGGCTTTTCAGTGGACGTGGTCGTGGTCAGATGTGGTACTGTTTCAGCCACAATGTTTGCCACTAAACATAGTCAGATGGGGCACTGGCTCGGCAACGGGGCTTGACACTGGACATGGTCAGAGGGGGAACTGGGTTGGCAATAGGGCCTGGCTCCCACTGTAGTCAGACAAGGCAGAGGTTGGAAACAAGGCTTGGCACTGGACATGATTAAAACAGGTCGGCACTGTGAAATGGACCTCAGATGTAACACTGGGCTAGTAACAAGGCTTGACACTGGATGAAGTCAGAGGTGGTACTGGGTTAGCAACAGGGTTTGGTACTGGAATGATCAGATGTGACACTGAGTCAGCAACAGGGCTTACCACTGGATGTGGTCAGATGTGGTACTGGGCCAGTAACATTGGATGTGGTCAGGCAAGGCATGGGTCAGTAACTCTGCCTCTAAGATATAAAAGTGACCAGTTACCAAAGAGAAAATGTAAAAACCATACAGCATATCTTCTTCATTGAAAAAAATGATGGTATTTGCGGCATTGATTTTTCAGTGAAAAAAGCATGCCAGATTGTGAAGTAGACTTTTTACTCCTGCTCTTGGCACAAAAAACTCGCAGAAAAATAAAACACACACAAACACTGAATCAGCCAACATTTTCTGCATTTTGCAGAAAATAAAATCCACAAAAAATAAAATGGGCTAGGTTGCAAATTTCCACAAAAAAGTGTAAAAAATGCATTTTCTCACGGTGCTAAATCAACCCTATATCGTTTTAGTTTTAAGATCACGCTCAGCCCACTGCTTGCTGTGTAGAGTTTTTGACTTTTCAGCATCTTTGAGAGACAGGTATGAAAATAATACAAAACTGACCCTGTAGTTTTGTGCTTTGTATTCATAAGCATACCCTTCTAACATACTTTGTGTTGTTTCCCAAGCAACAGCATGTTCTTCCATATTAGCTAACAGCACCCTTAGCCCTACATAACATGTTCTCAATTTCCATCCCAAACTCTCATCTACAGCAAATTGTACAAGCGGTGCATAGAAAGTAAAGAAGAATTCTGGCTAAAAAACAATTCTCTTAGAGGTTATGTACATCTAATTTATTATCAGCAGAGAACTCAACACTATTGTCTCAAATCCAATTCTAGAAAATAGGTTCACTGAGATTTAAGATAACTTTGTGGGCAAACCTTACTGGCTTCTTTGCTGCCTCTACACATAAATGGTTTGAGTTCTTTGCTGTGTTGCTGCATCAAAACCAAACTTGTTTCCTGAATGCTTCTGTGTTTAAAATGACATGTCTGTGCATACTGTATGTGTGGTACACTTTGAAATGAGGTGCTGCAAATTTTGACCAAAATGCCGTTGATTCTTTTGAAATCACATTCAGGTTTAATTTGGATCGGCTATAATTTTTAGTGGAAATAAAAACTGTAAATTCCAGCAATCCATCTTCAAATAAAAGAAGACACCCCATTTAAAGAGGAGCACCGGACCACAAATAAAGAGGGGATGATTCCCCCCCCCCCCCATCGGGCCCTACTTACCTTTTGGAAGTCACCGCTGCCTGCTGCCATCTGGCGTCTTCAGGGCTCGATCTTCTCCCCGTCAGCTTAGCCATCTGTAAGTGACAGCATGCTTAGCGAAGTCTCACAGGATTTCAGGCGGCTCCATTTTATCCCATTCATGGGCACTGCACAGGCATGAGATCGGGGGCCGTACACAGTGCCTGATGGGATGCAAGATGGCGCCACCCGTCGAAAGGTGTCCCAGAATCCTAGGGACCCAGAAGATGAATCCCCCAATGCCTTCTGTAGAGCGTGGTCCCCGTGCTGTGTATTCTCCTGGTCGCCCAATAAAGTTCACCGTCCGTGAATTGCTCTCATCAGATGGCCAATGCAAGATGATGCCCGGCGCTTTGATCAAGCAATTGTCGGTGCTGGATTGCTGGCCAGGTAAGAGTTTGTTTATGAAACCCCCGCTTCAGCACTAGGGAAGGGTGGCAGGGCTTTTAAAATGGGCAGTCTGGGCAGGACCGCCCCTTAATAGGACTTGGATCAGTTTTATTTGCTTGAACAATAGTGTGGTTTGAGTAGAGCAAGTTAAAAGCAAAGACAGCAAATGATCCATACATCTGCTATTTCATCTTGTGTGCATGGCACCACACCCGGGGCAGTGGATGCTTATCTGGAGAATCCTATTGGCCACCAGTGGTCATATAGGACACTGGAGAGGTGCAAGAGCACTGATGTTTAGACCTTTTCTGGGGGGAGGCTTATCAGTAGATAGGCATCCCTAATATGGATGTTCACTCCTTCAACACTATGGCCTCGATTCAATAAAGGTAGAAAAATTCAATTCATGAGAAAAAAGCCTGAGAATGTCACTGTTACTGAATCACTAGATTAAAAGACAATGGAAGTCAATGGCAGCTTTTACTACAGTGTAGAAGGGAGTAAACAGTTCTCTACTTTTCTTAGGAGTAAAAAAGTGCCATTGACTTTCATTGTTTTCTTAGCTGGTGATTCAGCAACAGTGAAATTCTCAGGATTTTTTCTCATTAATTGAATCTTTTACTACCATGAGAATTGTTTTTATGAATTTATGTGAATTTTATGTGAATTTATTACATTAAAAAAAAATCCCGCCCCCCCCCGAGCCAACCAGGCTCTTGGCCATCGGGCTGGCCAAGAGAGAGAGTGCGGATAATAGGACAGCAGTACCGACATGCAGCCCATTGGTCTCAACAGGTGGTATGCTGGCCCCCTACACTTTGGACTGGAAGAGGGTTCGCCTGGGTTACCAGATCACAAACAGTAGTTAGGAAAAAACTTGACACAAAAAACATTTAATAATCTTCCTCCTTCTGTCCTCACCAAGTGGCGCCCTCTTCCTTGTATGCCAGTTAAGGAACCTTCTCGGGTCCAGATGCCGTTGAGGCGTCTGCTCTACATGCCTCCCTGGCATCAGAGAGATTACCAGGTGGGGGCAGCAGGCGTGGGTGGGGTAAGTATAGTAAATTGGTGTGGTCTTATTTATTTTTTTTACTACTTTTGGAAAAGGACCCCTAAACCAGTTCAAGGATCAGCGGATGCCAAGCTCCCAAAAAAGCAATGTACCTGTACAAAAGGGCATAGTGGCTGGTGAACCAGCAGGACCAGGGGTCAGCCGTTCAGCCTTGGGTTACCAGCCCCTATGCCTAGTGCCCTGGCTGGTTGGTTCAGGGAAACAAAGCATTTTACACTACCGCATGATCTTTTAATTGACAAAAAAATTATCTTACATGCTGTCTTTCATTTTACCCTCCCAGATATGGGAGTAAAGTCAAACATTCTCATGCCAGTCTAAAAATCTTGCCTGTCAGGTTGCATCATCTTTCAAAGGCAAAAAATGTTCAGATGTTTTTCTGCATCGGCTGCCCCCCCCCCCCCCCCAACATTCTCCACGTTAGTAGAGTATTTTGGAACAAAACTCACGCACAGTGCTGAATCGACTCTAATATCAGGATATGCCCTTAAAGGCTTCATTTACATAATGATCACCTTCTGGGCTTACATAGACACATACAGTAGTACAATACGAGATAACAGATTAGACCATGTGACAACGTTAACAAAAACAAAAGCTCACGACACACATTCACAACACAACTAGCCAAGGAAAAAGGTAATGATGGACACATCTGTATATTCAAAAACAAATTCAACCCTGCTTAGCGACCATTTATTTTGATATAGATTTTACAATGCAGAAATGTTGTTTTACAGCTCAGAGATAAAACATCAGTGATGGTTTTATGTGCTGAGCACTGGCATCTTTAAAATAGCCTCCTCGTGTTCCTGCAATGCCTTTAGCCCCTGACTTGGCAGCATCTGGGGAGCAAAATCTTTATAACTTTAAAGTATGTCTGGAAACGTATTCGATGTGTTCAGGAGGGTAAAAAAAAAACTTTATCTAGTCAAGTGAGACCAAAGAGAAAAAGCTGAGAAAATACTTCTGCCGAGAGGTCAGGCAAGTGTGCGCCGTAAAAATGTGAAGAGGAACTGAGCTGCATAACTGGAAATATTGTCCACCTGGTTGGTTTTTCCAGTTCACGAGAAATGAAAATTCAATGGATATATATTTTTTTAAAGGGAAAAGATCTTTTCTAATAGATCAGTACCTGGTGACCCGAAAGTGTTTAAAGAGGAATTCCAAAGTTTTTATGGGAAGGAGTGTTTGGTTGTGAGAGTGTGGTAGCACCCTGCTTTGGGTGGGTGTGGGCATGGGCCAGGGCTGGTTCTAGGTTTATGCGGGTCCTTGGGCAATAAAGTCTCAATGGGCCCCTTGCTGTGCGGTTCCCTTTCTATGGGAATTTATGCTATTCATTTCTATGGCAGTTTGTTTTTGAAGTTTACTATCCTTTTCAAAGTGGACTTAAAGTTGCCAGGGGTAAAACATTGAGGTGGGCTGTGTTTGTGTGCTCAGTCTGTGAGACTGGATGTTTGTTAAACTCTGAAATCATCAACGGAATTTTATGGCTGTTTGAAATCTTTCACCATTCATTTCTATGGGAGTTTTACAAATACATTAGCACTCCACTCAGACGAGAATTTAAAAAACGCAGTATCATTAATGGCAGAAAAAGTGGAGATGAAGAAAGAGTTGGATTTCAATATAATGCTTTCCTTTCCCAAGCACTATAACAAACTGTGTAACATCCTCATTGATGTGTTTTGGGTTTGGTTTGGTCCAATGTTTCTTTTGGAACGTGTCCTTTGGAATTCCAGAAATGTAATAGTAAGCACTTCTATTAGGATGTAAATGGCACATGACCCTAGTACAACATGTTTTTGTGAAATATTTTCTCCCACATGTGCAGCAAGAGAATAAAAAATCAAACAATAGATGGCAATAGGCCTTGTAATGTTCTACTCCAGCCAAGGTCTCCCTTGTAAAAGTGGAAAAGATTTACATAATAAATAGTTTGGTTTGCTGCCTTAATAACCAGTCCATCAGAAATTATTGCTTATTAACCAATAAGGAACATAAAAATTGTCACTTAACATGTCTGGTCTGCAATGGTCCCATGAGTAATTAGTGACTCTTTCAGGATGTTCAACATTTTGGAGATGTTTTTAGCTGAAGCAAGGGGGAGATTTCCATTGTTGTATATATATATATATATATATATATATATATATATGCAGCGGCGATAATTAGAAGGCGGCGGCAGTAGGAGCTACGGCTCCTGCTGGTGGAAGGAGGTCAGGGTGCAGGGACCAGCATCTCCGGTCAGGCACTGCTGAAGCCATCTCTTAGGGGTCTTCCACTAGTTCGTGCTGGAGCAGAAGGCACCCAAGAAGCTGGTTACAGGGGCCGGGTGGCGGGGGACAAGCGGCCACGGATTGGAAGGGGAGGGTGAGTATAGCCCTCTCAGCACAATGCACCGCAGGTAAAGCGCATTACATCTATGAAGGCATATTGCTGTTGCGCTTCACGCAAAACACTACCATGAAGTGCTTTGCAAACCGCAGCAGACTGATGTGAAACTGCCCGGTCTCTGCATTTTCTGGTCGTTTTTGACACATGACACAAATGGCCAAGTGTGAAAGGTGTAAGAAATTTTGACCAACGCCTGTTACATATAGCGTCAATCTTTTAAGCAAGCTAAAAATGAATAAATACTCTGTGCAGCACCTAAAATTTGGTGGTGCAGAGTTGTGCTTACTGGCTGAAGAAGGAAAATTTGATCATTCATATTTGCTGCACATTAATCTGCCATATTACTATCAGAGATTAATATTATAAATATCGCAAACACTAATACTCATATCAGCCCAACGACTATCAATCTGATACAAACCAATGGTCACTGAGGCGATCCTCATATATCTAATGAAATGTCCTAAGAAGAAATATTCCCTCAAATTGTTTGCCCATACAATCTGTTGTGTGAGAAATTATCCACCACACACAGTAAGATGTACAAATGAAAACAGGTTTAATTACCAGCACAGTATATAACCTTCATTAACCCAATATGTTCCAGAAGTTTCCCCAGATCAGGAAGTTATTAAATGAATACAATAATGTGATACATTAGTTATGTTATAATGAAGAGAGAGAGATACATTAGCCATTATGCTTCAGGTAGGGAGGCCTGTCCATTCACTGAATACCCCTGCAACCAGCCTCCAGATCTATTAACACGAGGTGGTGTGGCCAGCATTCCCAGCCTTCTGGGTGTGTCTGCATTGTACTGCCTACAACCCGCCTCTGTGAGATTAGATAAATATTCTATAACGTAATATAACTCCCACAATATGCATCTCATATTGTAACCAAGAAATGCATGGTCCCCATTAATTTCTTAGTTAAATGAGCCCAAACACTAAATACACATCATACAGAGTCTTATACTATGCAGATTATCAGTCTACAATAGCCAATACATAAATGCCATGTTTAATATCAAATAAAAAGTCTTATAATCCTGAATAATACTCTCTCATTAATATAGTCATAACTGTCATATTTCAGGAGTTACATAGCTCTCCACAAATATCATCCAATGCCCGTGGCTAATGTGTATTTGAATGTCTCATCTGCGTCCAACCTAATTAGGAATTCAAGGATTCCTTTTCAAGAGGAAATGAGCTGCATCTCAGAAAAAAACTCGGCTATTGAGGTATGTTGTTGGCAGCTAGGTGTGAATATAGTCTTCTGTTTACTATAGACAAATGGCACAAATGGCAGGGTTTCAGGCAAACATACTATTTGAATGCTACTTAAGAATTCAGGATAATTTAGGAAATATCTGTAATCATATAAAGTATAATATATAATTATTACACTTCCCACAGCCCCAAATCCAAGGTGATTATTTAACATCAGCCGTTGTGACTTGCAGTGCCATTCTGTCCAAAATATAAATAGACGTGGTCGCTCAAAAACAGGTCGGAGGGCGGCAAATTTACTCTAAACGGCGCACTTTGTAAATAAGGCCCCTAGTTCCAGGAATCTTTTTTATCCTTAAACAACTTTTAAAACCTACAACAAGCATGTAAATTGTTTAGTTTTTTTGTAACATTTTGCTTTTTAATTAACAGTAGATAGTTAAAGCTTATGAAATCCCACTATGGTTTCCCTTTAACACATCAGAGATGCCTTCTCTGTATCACACTGCTATTGGATTAGCGAGTTACCACATAAAAAGCAGCCCTTGTCTTCACGCAGGACTTTAATACAAATTAGCACTTTGACATATTGAAGGGTTTTCACATGGTCCGAGGTTTGTTTTATTCCTTGTGCGTCTTGTAATGTTTATTTTATAGTTGCTTAAGGTTGGTTTGGCTCAACAGAAATATACTGTTCTGTTTATTTTGCCATCTGGAAAAATCTGTGATATTAGAACCAGACCTAATCTGCTTAGAAATGCATGATGGGTTGCTGCAGCTTGCCAAAATGGCACACTTTGTCCTAGTTATGCAGATAGATTGCTTGGCTAAGGATATTTTATTTTAATTAAGGAAGAATAAAAAAACCCATAGATATCAACAGAAAGGAAAACCTTGTGAGGAGGTAATAAGCCGGTTACCTCTTTATCTTATGCTAGTGTTATGTCTTTCTTGGTTTGGCTTAATGGTTCTAAAGAATCCCTAGATCCTCTATATTTTTGGACCAGACATGGAGCCTAGGGCTCACCCAATGGCAGGGCCGAATTAAATGAGGTGGAGGCCCCAGATACAGTATTTTCTTTCCTTTAAAATAAAAGCCCAGCCAAGTAACTGATTGTTGGTTGTCTGGCACCCGGCTACTTACTGGAACATCATATCGAGTCCCTTGTGCCCCCCTTGTGCAGGTGCGTGCTTGCTCGGGAACTCCTGCTTTTCCATTCTGGGTGGGGGGGTAGTGTAGTCGCCCATCTGGTCCCCAGCATTGAGCTGCCAGTGGCTGTGCTTGGTGGCTTATGAGCAATGACAGCTCTGCACGCACCCATCATTGTAACATTGCTGACAGAGGCTTTGCTGCCCTAGACTCTCCGTCCTGCCCTGTGGTGTCTTTGGCTGCAGGTTGGCTCACTCTCACTGAGGAATGGTCCTTAGGGTCCTGAAACTGCTGTAAGGTTATTAATGACAGTATATATGCAATTGTGCTGCTATGCAAATAACTTTATGATGAGGTCATTCTTTTGTAAGGACTATGTGCTCTTATCCTTAAACACATACTGCAGACCAAAGGGCTTGATCCCTAAAACTTTCACTTTCACTTTCCCATGTGTTGTTCCTCTGTATGGCGGCATTGGGATGCCCCACTGTGTGTATGCACCCCGGTCACCCCATACCTTCCTTTTGCTCTCACAGCGCAGACTCGGGTGAGAGCCAGTGCACTGATTGGCTGAACAGCGTGCCCAGCCAATGAGCACACACGCTTTCACTCGGCTCCACTGGCGACTACGCAACTGAGCGGCGCCGCCAGCCGCATCCACCAATCATAAATGCATTATCAAGGATAATTCACTTAGGATTACTAAATGGGAGAATGAGTTTGAAGAGCTCCAAAGGAGTAGTGCCTATAAATAGATGCTGCTCATCTATGTTTTCCTTTCATACTTACATTGTCAGTAGATTGCCGAGTGGGGGTGCTTCTCCCTGCCTGGGGCCTCCACACCTGCAAGGGGAGGAGCCCCGGCTTGCATTTGCTCTCAGCAGGAAGTACACATGCATCTCGTGGAGCGAAATCCCCCCACTCGGCGCTTCCAGCTTACGGCTTGGTGCCTGGCAGCTCCCTGACGCACTGCCATCTGGGGTGCTTGCGCAGCCAGCTGTTGATGAGGACCAGAAGCAGCACAGCATGGGGGAGCGAGGGCAGGTGAGTTTAAAAGGCGGTAGTGCTAACATACGAATAACCACCCTGAGGAAGTAACTGGATCTGCAGTTACGGAACGCGTAGGGCACTGAGAGGGGGTGCACGGTGGACCACAGAGATTGGTGATGTTACTATTTTATTGCTAACCTTTACTTTGATCCCTCCCCTTTGGTCCTCTTACACTGTTCAATATATTACAGGTCTTTATTAGGTTGTATCAGCACTAGCACTATAAGTTTTATATTTGCTTATTTAGATGTGGCACTAGCACTTTTGATGGTATTTACACTTATTTATTCTGAGGCCTATATTGGGTCGTTATTAGAGAGGAGTCAGGAGAGGCTTAAAAGGGTTTACTACTGATTGAAATAATACAGTGTCTCCTAACATTTCCCAGGGTGGGTGCCACTGCCCCTGCACTTTGGGAGGGCCCACCTCATATGGTGATCATTTAATACACCTCCTCCCAGTAGGGAGCAGGGTTATTTCCTCTAACCAGGACAGCTGCTATGCAGGACATATGCTCGTACAGTAACCAGGATTGGACAGTGTCATCCAGGGGCAGATATGCCATTGTGAGATTGTTTCTTTTCAGTTTTTTTTCTGACTGTTTGTCATTCCTTCTACTCTTTCTTTCTTTCTCTCTTTTGTTATGGTGTTACTTCTAGTCTTCATTTCTTTCATGCTGTATATTATTTCTTTTTGACTTTCTTTTTGTCATTCATGCCATTCTTTCCAATCCTTTTATTCTTAGTATACAGTACGTCCTGCTCCAGAAGATTCATTACACTTGGGTATTACTCCACCAGATGGCGCTGGACTGCAGAGACCGCGAAATTGGCTCCTCCCACAAATCCCCAGAATTTCTCTGCAGTCTGGACTGCGAAAGACAAGAAGATGGCTCTCTCTTCTCGCAGGTGAGCGGGGCAATTAGCCTGCGGCCCTGTAGGACAATTCCTACCCGTTCCATTTTTAATGTGCCTCCCAGCCTTGGCTGCGCTGGTCCGGGTGATGGTAGGCAGCACCGCTGTCAGGTGCTTAGGAGCGCTGCTCCACCGCAGGCCCCCACCAAAGGGTAGGCGGTATAGGCATATGGTGAGCCTCTATGGGATGCCCTTTGCCCC
Organism: Gastrophryne carolinensis; assembly: GCA_027917425.1. Classification (NCBI taxonomy): domain Eukaryota; kingdom Metazoa; phylum Chordata; class Amphibia; order Anura; family Microhylidae; genus Gastrophryne; species Gastrophryne carolinensis. The sequence continues at coordinate 132,856,247 of CM051241.1, read as the reverse complement.
TGTCTATCGGTGGGCCCTATGTTAAGAGGCCGCTGCCCTCCCTCGCTCTCCCTTGGAGCTCTCAGGGGGGGGGGTATATGCCTTGGTGCTTCACTGGATTATGTGCTTCTGGTTGGTGTCAGCCTCCACGCGGACTTGGTTGCACTGGTTGCGTTTTTTGAATATGCCGCCGCCGCCGCGCGCACTTCCGCTATACTCCGCGGTTGGCGGCGGCATTACCTCAGGCGCTGGTGCGCTGTTATTGGCTGCTTGTCACGTGTGCTGCTTCGCGCTCTTCGGGGGGCGCAGGGCCCACGGATGGCTCGTTCCACGTCACTGTCTCCGCGGCCCGCCCCTCGAGGTATACCCGGCGCCATTTTTCTATGGATTCGGCTGCTGCGTGGCTGGCATCTACCTACCGCGGTCCATGAGTGCCCTCGTGGGCGGCTTTATTTACCCATCATTATACATGTCACTTATGGGGTTCTCTTCGCTTATGTCTTTCAAACGGGTCGAACTCTATTGGTTTCTCCCGGCCCTACTCCCTCTATTTAGTTATTAAACTTGTGAGGCCTAGTGTGTAAATTACTCCCACTTCCCTAGCGGGCTATTGGGGCATCCCGGATTGCTTTTATAGTGTGAATCCCTATCGGCCTATTGTGCCGCTATAATCACCATATGGAGGCGTCTCAGGATAATGTGCTCGGGGTTCCTTCGGGACAAGCCCGGCTGTGTGTAGCTTGTGGGGTGTCCCCTACTAGTGCTGACAATGTGCGGGTCTGTATACCTTGTGCCCAGCAGGTGCTTGCGCTGCAGCCTGGTTTACCAGTTGCTGGGCCTGTGCCTCGTATGGCTTCACCTACTCCCCCAAGCTTAAATTTGACTCTCATTGAGTTGCATACCAGTGGGGATTCTCAGCCTGATGTGTCTTCCAGACTGGCTAGTGTTGAGAAGTTGCTTGCTAATATCTTGGCGCGTAAGGCCTCTGCTAAGAAGCGGCACTTGACGCCTGATGTCACTCTTTTCCCTATGGAGGCTGATAAGTTCTTGGAACTGTCTGGTTATACCCCTTTGGAAGAAGGGGAGTTATTCTCTGACTCGGAGTCATCTGATGAGAGGCCCAGGGGTCATGATGATTCTGGCTCTGACCCCTGGGCCCCAGATGATACTGATAGGCTGTTGGCTCAGATTTTTGAGGTACTGTCTATCTATCCCCCGGTTGCGCAGCAGGGGGAATTGTTTCATACTGCTTAGCCACGTTTAGAGTTTCCTGAGCAAGCCCATTTTAATAATCTTGTGCTCAAGGAATGGGAGTGTCCCAGCAGGCTTCCCGGAGTCCCTAAGAGTTGGGATAAGAGGTATCCCTTTCCTGCTGATGTGGTGAAGCATTGGTCCTCCCCTCCAGAGGTGGATGCCCCGGTCCTAGGGTTATCTAACACCTCTGTCATGCATTCCCCTGACTCTACTACGCTGCGGGATGGTGAGGACCGGCGTATTGATCAGCTGGCGTCCCATGCCTTTGCCTGTGTGGGGACGGCACTGCGCCCGGTCTGTGCCTCTGCCATTACAGCTGTGGCTATTAGAACCCTGCTTAGAAGTGTCCTAGATGGTGCTCCTGATAATGTGTCTAGTGAGGAGTTTAATGCACTCTCTCGTTGTGAGGTTTTTTGTGACTTATGTCCTCTCTGCCTTGGATGATACCATTAGGATGTGTGGCAGAACCTCTGCCCTTGTGGTGGCCATACGCCGCTCGGTTTGGCTGCGCCAGTGGGCTGCTAACAACGCTGCCAAGAAAGCTCTCACTGGGTTTCCCTTCAAAGGACTACGCCTGTTTGGGGACCGCCTGGACCTGTTTGCTAAGGGAGGCAGGTTACCCCAGCACAGGCGGCAGTCTCAGCGCTTTCGGGGACAGGGCTCCTTTTCTTCCCCCTACCGTGGAGCCAGACAGGGGAGGGGGGTCTCCCTTACCGGAGCCCGAGGAGATTTCTGGGGTAGGGGCAGAGGACGTGTACGCCCTGGTGCATCCTGGGGCTCCAAGCCTAAGTCTTCTTCCAATCCCCCTCAGGCATGAAGGGGCGCCCTCACCCATCCGGGTGGGGGGACGGCTTCAGCATTTTGCTCACGTCTGGAGGCTTCATGTCTCAGACCGGTGGATTGAGGAGGTAGTGTCCTCCGGTTACAAGATAGAGTTTGCTGCCTGGCCGCCCCCAAGATTCATCAGATCCCGGATCTCTCAGGACTCTATGTCAGCTCAGGCTCTAGTTCTGGCGGTGAAAAGCCTTCTGGAGCTGGGGGTCATCTGTCAGGTCCCCTTACGAGAAAGGGGCAAGGGTTTCTATTCCAACCTTTTCACCATGCCCAAAAGAGATGGGTCAGTCAGGCCCATCCTGGACTTGAAGATCCTCAACAAATTTGTCAGGTGCAGGCGCTTTCACATGGAAACTTTGCACTCTGCCATGAGTTCCCTGCGTCCAGGGGACTTCATGACCTCCGTGGACATCAAGGATGCTTCCCTTCATATTCCTGTTTTTCCAGGTCATCAAAGATTCCTCAGGTTCGCTCTGGAGGATCAGCACTACCAATTTGTGGCATTGCCCTTCGGTCTCACTTCAGCTCCCAGAGTGATCACCAAGGTGCTGGCAGGAGTGATGTCTCTGCTCAGGTCTCAGGGCATCCGCGTGCTGCCCTATTTGGACGACATTCTCATCACTTCTCAGTCCCTCCAACAGGCAGAGCTGGATACTCAGCTAGTAGTGTCCACTCTGGAGTCATTTGGCTGGGCGATCAACCGTCCCAAATCTTCCCTGTCTCCCTCCTTGGTGACACCCTTCCTGGGAATGAATCTGGATACAGTTCAGGCAAGGATTTTTCTTCCTCAGCAGAAGGTGGACAGTTCAGTTCCTGCTATCTTGCCCTCATCCCTCCATCAGGCAGGGAATGCAGCTGGTGGGCCTGATGGTGGCGTGCTTCGAGGCGGTTCCTTATGCCCAGTTTCACATGAGGCCTCTGCAACTCCACCTCTTGTCAGTATGGGACAAGGATCCTGCGTCCCTGGACCAGGTCCTTGTGCTGTCCCCCCTAGTCAGGCGGTCCCTCTCGTGGTGGCTGGACTCCAGGAACCTGTTGGTGGGCAGATCCTTTCTGGCCCCCTGCTGGGAGACGGTCACCACGGATGCCAGTCTGACAGGTTGGGGGGGTTTCTAGAAGTCCCTGCAGTTCCAAGGGCGGTGGGGCCCTCAGGAGGCCCACACACCTATCAACATTCTGGAACTGAGGGCGATCAGGTTGGTTCTGGCTCACTTGACCCAAAAACTTCGGGGACGACCTGTTCAGGTACGCTCGGACAACCAGACGGCCGTTGCCTACATCAATCATCAGGAAGAGACCCGGAGCAAGGGGGCCCTCCAGGAAGTGTCACTGATCCTGGCCTGGGCGGAGGACAATGTTCCCTGCATATCAGCTGTGTACATTCCGGGGGTGGAGAATCTGCAGGCAGACTCTCTGAGCAGGGGGACCTCTCGCCTGGGAGAATAGTCCCTCTGCGACAGGGTGTTTCAATCTCTGTGTCACCGTTGGGGCCAACCAGATGTGGAGACAAGCTCCCGGCCTTTGTCTCCCTGTCCCAGGATCCTCTGGCCTTGGACACGGATGCCCTAGCAATGTCATGACAGGACTTTCAGCGCCTGTGTGTCTTTCCTCCATTCCCCCTGTTGGGCAGGGTTCTGCGCAAGATAGCTCAGGAGGGGGTGCCAGCAAGCCTGGTGGCCCCCAGGTGGCCAAGAAGAGTGTGGTTCGCAGATGTGGTGCAGCTGGCAGTAGATCAGTACGCTCTGCCCAGGGTGCCAGACCTGCTCACTCAGGGTCACTTACGCCATCCCAATTTACAAACTCTGTCTTTGATGGCCTGGCTGCTGAAACCTCCATTTTGATGGAGAAGGGGCTGTCTGCCTCTGTTGTTGATACCATGATAAAGGCTAGGAAGAAATCTTCTTCCATTTACTATAGGGTTTGTCGTGCCTACATTGACTGGTGTGAGTCTAGGTCTCTTCCCTGTCGTGTGTTCTCTGTTCCCAGGAACCTGGAGTTCCTGCAGCATGGGTTGGAGCTGGGGCTCCAACTCAGTACTCTGAAGGGTCATGTCTCTGCCCTGGCTGCTGTTTTCTTCCAGAGGTCCTTTGCCCAGCATTCTCTGATCAGGGCTTTTTTCCAGGGGGCTACTCATGTGCGTCCCCCACGTAAGCCTATGTTGCCTGTTTGGGATTTGAACTTGGTCTTGTCTGCCTTGCAGGGTGCTCCCTTTGAACCTGTGCAGGAGGCTGCCCTGGCCATTCTTACTCTCAAGGTTGTCTTTTTGGTTGCTATCACCTCTGTTAGGCGTGTGTCTGAGTTGGCGGCACTTTCCATCCAGCCCCCCTACTTTGAGAGACACCAGGACAAGGTGGTGTTTCGCTTTAAGTCAGATTTTCTGCCTATGGTCGTGTCTGCCTTTCATCTGAATCAGGACATTTTTCTTCCTTCCTTGTGCCCTAATTCTAGTAACGCTAAGGAGGGGGTCTTGCATTCCTTGGATGTGGTTAGGTGTCTGAAGTACTATCTGGTGGCTACTGCACCATTCAGAAAAACCGATGCCCTTTTTGTGGTCCCTTCTGGTCCCAGGAAGTGTTTGGCTCCTGCTAAATCTACTATCAGCAAATGGATCCGTCAGGCCATGATTCAGGCCTACTCTGCTAAAGGGAAGAATCCTCCCTTCCGCCTTACTACTCATTCCACTCGTGCTATTGGTGCCTCTTGGGCTTTTCAGCACCAGGCTTCTGTTGACCAAGTTTGCAAGGCCGCTTCTTGGTCTTCTGTTCATACTTTTTCAAAGTTTTACAAGCTTGATGTTAGGGCCTCAGCTGATGCCGCTTTTGGCCGCAAGGTTCTGCAGGCGGCAGTGGTATGACCTGTCTGCTGTTACCTTTGGGGATCCCACCCTACTTTATGGACACTGCTATTGGATGTCCCAAGTGTAATGATTCTTATCTGGAGCAGGCCGTACTGTATACTAAGAATAATACAATTCTGTGATTACTCACCTGTAGAATTGTTATTATGAGTATACAGTACGTCCTGCTCCACCCCACTCTTGGTTTTGCATTACCCGGGATCCCCTGTATGGTGATTGTTATCATTGTTATAGTTACTAGTTGGTTCTGTTTTCTTTCTCCCGGCTTCTCGTTAACTGCTTTTCAATGCTGGGGATTTGTGGGAGGTCCCGGGTATTTTAGGGGCCGGGAGGAGCCAATTTCGCGATCTCTGCAGTCCAGCGCCATCTGGCGGAGTAATACCTAAGTGTAATGATTCTTATCTGGAGCAGGACGTACTCTATCTATTTCATTTATTACATTTGCTTTTTCTTTTTTCCACTCTTTCTTTCCTTGCCCTGCAGGGCAGCAATGCCTGAATGGGAGGATGAAACTTTGAGCTGCTTAGGGGACAAGTATTTGCATTTTGTAAAAAATATCCTTAAGGATAAGCCGCAATAAATGTGGCTTTACCACCATGTGTGCCATGACATACTGCAAGCAGCCCACTGACACTCTGTTGCCCAAGGGCCCACATAAACCTGAAACCAGGCCTGTGTTGGAGATAACATTTTCTGTTATACTCCCAATCAGGCATCACCTCCTCTAAGAAACAGCTCCAGGTTAGGGGAGTGATAATGTGACTGAAGTTCTGCTTTAACAGTTAAAGCTAGCAGACACTTCATCTAATTTCTTTTTTTATTTATCAATTTTTTATTGCAGGTAAGACAGCTTTTACTATTAAGATGAAAAAATTGCCAGTGTACGTGCTAAAGCTTTGAAATATCTAATTAGTGACTGATTTCTGCACATCTTTATGTGTGTTCATTATTACTTCCTGCTAATGTAGCTGTCAGGCTTTGATAAGTGAACGGTAAGTGATAAGTTTGTTTTTTAAAGTTTTTTTTGAAAGTAAATCGTAAATGGCAAGAAGTTGTAAGATAAAGGAGAAATTACTTTGATATAGCTGAGGTGTTGATTGGGAGCCCGCATCTATAATTTTGACAGCAGATGCACTTTGCTGAGCAGACGCCCCCGAGAAATGTGTATTTTTTCTCTTAGCAAAAGGAAAATATTGCTCAACGGGAATGATGGTTCACTGGCTTTTAGAAAAAAATGAGCAGCACTCTAGAAAGCCTCTTCAGACCTTCACCTATAGATCTAAAAGAGACATACAACAATATGCATGTTTTTTGCCTTCTATTTTTTGTTTATGCATGATTTATAAATAAATTAGAAGGGGAAAAGGTAGAATACATAAGCAGAAGGTGAAATTTGCATAGGCTTACCAATACGGAAAACCTGACACTTTTCCTGTTGGTGTCAGTTGAGCTTGCTATTTTCAGATTGATGAGCAGATAGTGAAAAAAATTGGCAAATTGTATTAACTGAAATAATCAGAAAGTTCAGTCTTGCACAGGAAGGATCTTCTCTAACTCTGACTGGGGTCACTCATTCTCCATTCCAAAAACGATGGCAGACACTTCAGCAGGCGGGCATTCCATGGCAATCCCCCTCCCATTCCCATAGGCAGGGTGGCAATCCACCTCTCATTCCCCATAGGCAGTGTGGCATTCACCCCTCCTATTCCCATATGGAGCCTGGCAATCCCCCTTTCATTCCCCATACCCAGTGTGGCATTCCCATTCCCCTAGGTAGTGTGTCATTCCCCCCTCCCATTCCCATAGGCAGTGTGGCACCCCCCTCCCATTCCCATCGGCAGTGTGGCATTCCCCCTCCCAGTCACATAGGCAGTGTGGTATCCCCCCTCCCATTCCCATAGGCAGTGTGGCATCCCCCCCTCCCATTACCCATATGCAGTGTGGCATTCCCCCCTCCCATTCCTCATAGGTAATAGAAGAAATGGGACCGGCACTCCAATCAATGCTACAGTTGTTTGTATTTAATCACAAACAAGCATTCCATAGATAGCACAAAATAAATGGATATAGTCCATATGATGGCACTAAACAGTCTCAAATCAGTCTTGATTTGAGACTGTTTAGTGCCGTCATATGGACTATATCAATTTATTTTGTGCTATTTATGGAACGCTTGTTTGTGATTAAATACAAACAACTGCAGTATTGATTGGAGTGCGGTCCCATTTCTTCTATTGGATTTACAGCGGCGCCACCGCGGTCCTGGCACCCGCCGAATATGATTTTGTAAGTGTGCACCAGCCACAGAGAAACACATTCCTCATAGGCAGTTTGGCATTCCCCCCTCCTATTCCCCATAGGCAGTCTGGCATTCCCCACATCCCATTTGTTGTCTGTCCCCATTCTGACTTCCGGCGCCACCACTACCTCTCAGGTGTTTGTGTCAGAGCGCGCTGACACCCGAAAGGCAGTGACGCTGTGTCCCCGCGAGATTCATGTAAGTATACTCTTTTTTTTTCTTACATTTGCCCAATAAGACGCACTGAAATTCCCCCCAGCACCATCCCAATCCCCCCCCCCTCCTACACACACATTTACTTTTGGGGGTGGTGTGTCTTATAGGGTGAAAAATACAGTATGTTAGGCAAAGTATACAAAACCACAGCCTGAAACCTTCAAGAACACCTCGTATCGCCATTAATGACCTCAGTTTTGGAAAACGTGTTAGTAAATGATGAGCATTAACATTTTATGAGAGGCAGAATGTTTGCAATTTTCTCTTTTGACAAAATAAACTGCTAGATCTCTTATAATAAGAAAGCAAGTCATTAGAACTTTCTCAGGCACCAATTATTAACTAAGAGTTATTAATTTGCATGAGTAGCTCTAAAAGGTTTTATATTTCCCAGAGTGAATGAATGAACCTAGCATTGCTTTGTTTTCTTTTTGTTGAAGAAATTATTTAAAAATGTCATAAAATCTGCATCTAAGTAACACAAGATTAGACTAAAGCGGCCAGATTATAGGCAACTATGTGGAGGAAATTAGATTTGGTGTCATTTTCATAAATAATTACTACATTGTTAAGTGAACACAGCATGGGATCGATCATTTAGTAGCATGAAGATTAAATTGCTTGAAATGGAGAAGAACTGACTACATTTTCCAGTTAATGGTTTGGTTGTGCTCAGTAAGATGCAATGTTAAATGTTAAATCGTTCTAGTCCCAATGGATCGTGTAAGAAACATAGAAACATAGAAGGTTGACGGCAGAAGGAGACCATACGGTCCATCTAGTCTGCCCTTATGTGTATACTGTATGTACTCTTTATCTTAGGATAGATGTATGCTTATCCCAGGCCTGTTTAAATTCAGTGACTGTTGATTTTTCAACTACCTCTGCTGGAAGTTTGTTCCAAGCATCTACTACTCTTTCTGTAGAATAATATTTTCTAACATTGCTCCTGATCTTCCCCCCGACTAGCTTCAGGTTGTGCCCCCTTGTTCTATCATTAAGTTTCTTCTTAAAAACACTTCCCTCCTGAACCTTATTCAATCCTTTCACATATTTAAAGGTCTCAATCATGTCCCCCCTCTCCCGTCTTTCCTCCAGACTGTACAAATTAAGTTCTTTAAGTCTCTCCTGATAAGTTTTAAGTTTAAGTCCTTCCACCATTTTTGTTGCCCGCCTTTGGACACGTTCTATTTGAATAATGTCTTTTTGCAGGTAAGGTCTTCAGAACTGCACACAGTATTCTAGCTGTGGCCTTACCAGGGCTCTATACAGCGGCATCACAACCTCCCTCTTCCTACTGGTGATTCCTCGAGCTATGCAGCCGAGCATCCTGCTTGCTTTTCCCACTGCCTGGCTACACTGTCCACTCATCTTGCAGCTATCAGTAATCAGTACCCCTAAATCTCTCTCCTCCGAGGTCCTGGCTAACACAGTGCTGCCCATACGGTACTCAGAGCAGGGATTCCTTCTACCCAAGTGCATGATTTTACATTTAGAGACATTAAACTCTAGTTTCCACAGTTTTGACCATCTATCCAGTAAAGCTAAATCATTTTCCATGTTGCAGACGCCTCCCGGAATATCCACCCTATTAGTAACCTATTGGCTATTGATAGCTTATTGAGACGGCATACTCACCATGGCCGTCAACATGGCCCTGCCCCACTTCTCACCCTTAAGCACCACGCTGAAGGCTGCAGTGAGTGAAGGGACTAACAAGGGTGCTAATTCCCTGTAATATGAGGCCATAAACCCATCAAGGCCAGGTTGCTTATTTAACTTTTATAAGTTTAATTTCCATTGAGACTTCTATGTCTAGCGCTTCTCTGACCAGCACTGACAATCCCTGACAACAGGGAATCTGCCGTGGCTAAGTTTAAGGTGCCTGTTGACTTATATAAATCCACTAGGAGTTTTCTAAGTCTCCACAATTTTAAGTGAGTTGCTCGTGACAGCGCCATCTTAAGTTTTCAGCGTTATAGGTTTGTAGCCTTCTAGCCCAAGTGGGGTTATTATGGAATGTGTCAGAAGCAGACTCCAGTTTAAGTCTCAATTTCTTTTTCTGTGAGGCCAATTGAATAAAATGACCTTGGATCACCACCTTCACCGACTTCCATAGTGTCAAAGGGGAGGAAGGTAGCAAGGAGCTCAATTGAAGCATGTTCCATGTATCTCCTCCATTCCCTTCAGCATATAGTCTAGATTCCGTAGCACATCTACAAAGTTTACCCCCTCCTTTCTATTTTTTCACAACCTCGCTCCAAATATGGTTGCATGGCTTCAGGTGAGCTCTTTGCTGCCTTATTATTGTCATGACCTGGACTGTCTCTTTAAATTGAGATCTTTCTGATCTCAATTTATAATCCATAATATTCATATATATCCTGCTGCAATAGACAGGCTGAAAGCAAACTACAGTGGGTCGCTTTGTTCACATGATAAGCTTGCATACAAGGTTGGAAACAATTTGAAAAAAGAGACAGGAATTCTACTGTTTGCTAGGATACATGGGCCTTTATTCAGTAGGAGTTATAAAAAAATACTCAAGGTAGAAAAAATTCACTTTATGAGAAAAAGGCCTGAAAGCCCCGTTTGTGAATCGCCAGCTAAGAAGACAATGAAAGTCAATGGCACTTTTTTTGTAATGAACATTTTACTCCTTTACACTGTAGTAAAAAGGACCATTGAGTTGCATTGTTTTTCTAGCTGGTGATTCAGCAACAGTGAAATTCTCAGGCTGGTTTCAGACCAGCACAATAGCGGTCTGCAACTGCATGTGGAGGGCATTCAGCCCCAGCGCTCTCCGCTCACATGGAGGGAGATCGCTAGCTCTATGCCCTCAGGACGCTTCTGCCAGGGCTTTTGTGGAGTGGTCCACAAACACCAGATCCACATATGAAAGCGTCCATATATTACTAAGTATAAAAATATATATATACAGCCCTGAAGCTGTATACCAGGCTCAGCGGCAGCAACTGTGAAAATATATTTGATCAAAAACTATTTTAGAAGGAAATTTTGCAAGCTGTTTCACAGATAACTGAGAAGGTATCCCTAATATTGTCTTGTACCCCATTCAGGTTTAGAATTGGACATGAGTGGGTTTAGAGAAAATATATTTTCACATATTTTTATGCATCAGAAATGATTGAGAGAATGAGAAAGAAATGAGTGATAGGAACTAATTTATTGATTTAAAAAGGAAAGGATTATACATTGTTTTATTGAGTTGTTTTACTAAATAATTTGTGATAAAATGAAGAGGAAGGTGTGCATCAGACTCTCCGGGATACGAGCACACTAGCTGTTTGTTTAAAGAAAAGCCGCATTAGCGGTATACAAGAAAGCATTCAAGGTATTGGCATTTGAAAGAGTTAAATAAAACAGACCACGTGACATGAGAAGGTGAATAAATTAGTGACATCCTTAGTCCCGCGCGAGCCCATGAATAAGTCTTGATGACGAAACGCATTGGGCGGAGCTAAGGATAGTGACGTGTGTTTGGACGAGCAGCGCCGCTGACTACGGCCGGAGGAGGCGGTGAGCTGGGACTCGTTTTCTTTGTATGCTGGTGTGCGCGTACTATGCAGGAAAGTCTTAGATGACGCCCTTCCTTTTACAGCTTTATGCTTAATGCATGTTTGTTTTAAACATCTGGTGAGCGGCTTTTTAAGGGGCCAGCAGCCATTTATTTGAATCCCCTTGTGTGGAACATACTTATGCTATTGGAGCGCTTTTGTGCTTTCTGTCATTTACATGTGTTTTACTAAACCCGGAGAAAGTTGTTATATTACCTTTGTGGAAACTGGATTTTATTGGTTAATAAGAGCATATTATAAGAAGGTGACCATCCAAGTACCCGAATAGATAAGCATTAAATGCAGCTAAAGGAGAAAAAGCGGAGCCATTAAGTGGAATCAGATGTGCTAAAAACCAGGATTGAATCTGGTACGTTATATATAAGAAGGTGGTGGTGATGTCACTGAATTGACACGAAGAGCACCTGTGGTGATAAAGTTGCTGTCGCTGAGCCTGGTATACAGCTTCAGGGCTGTATATATATATATTTTTTATACTGAATATCGGGACTGAGGTGACAACAGTCTGGAGGCTTGGAGCGAGAGGCTATAAAAATATATATGTTTAGTGTATATATAAGCGCATTTTTTTAGAACTTTTTAGTTCCATTTGCTGTTATATATTACTAAGGGCAGCTTTTCACAGGCGCTTGCCTGAAAAGGTGAATGCTCCGCAGGCACGCCGGTGTGAAACCAGCCTCAGACTTTTTTCCCGTAGAGTTAAATTTTTACTACTGTGATAATTTTTTTCAATCCTTTTTGAATCAAGGCCATTGAATGAGTGTCCTAAAACCTTAATCAATGCAATGTAATACATGATGTACTTATTTATTGTGGTATGCTGAGAGCCGTGGCAATTTTAGATGTTGCTATTCCAAGGGTTCTACAAGTTTTCACCTTTTTGGGAACTCTAAACTGCCTTATTACCATGCACAAGTAATCACATTCCTGGTTGGCTTTGAATGTCAGGTCAACGTGGACCAAAAGTGCATACAAATACTGCACTTCTAACATTTTCTGGCCAGAGCAGCCAGCATTAGACCTTAATTGCTTTAGTTGTGTATGAAATAAAGCAGCAATTAGCTTGTCAAAGGGACTATCAGTTTAAACAAGGTCATGCAGAACCGAACAAGGACACCAGTTGCACTTGTAAATGGGTTTATAATGCCATGCAACATCTATTAAATTCCAAGGCTGTCCTAGGTAGAAAGGCCAATTACTCATAATAATTTATCATTTTAGTTCTTGAGATAATTAGAGAACAGAACATGCAGACAAGAGGTACATACTAAAGTAAAAGACAGAATCCTAGGTGTTCTGAAGACTATGTAGATTGATTCTTGAAGTACAGGGACACTAGGGGCATATCTATACACCATTAAATACAGAAATGAATTCAAGGTCATTTTGTATCCTATGTGACAATTGTTAAAGTATTGGAATATTGGGTTATTTGGGTCATTGGTCTAAGGGGAATGTAACGGGCAGGCTGATTCATTACTAGCGCCAGGTACCGACAGTTGAGCGTCTGTAGCGAGGCATTGAGAGCGACCGCTAGTAGTCGCTGTGCTCGGCCATAGTTTGCTGTTTCAGAGCGTCTCAGTCGCTGGCCGGCATTGATGAATATATTGTGTGAGTCGCTCTAACACCAGTACAGTGCTGTATGGGAGCGAACGGTAGCGCCAGCTCAGTGCGACCGACTCACACCATATTCATCTAAAAAACAGCCTCACACAGTGCCGGCGCACAAAATCGCGTCGTTGTAGCCCAGATAGCCAGAGGCTGTGTGGTTAAAGTCTGTTTTTGAACATGTATCCACTAGTAACAAAGCGAAAACACATGGAATTACATTGTTATTACATTGTAACATGAACACTTTAATACCAGACATGTAAGGACAATTCTGCATAAAAATATTATAAATCAAAAAAGTTTAAAAAAAGACCTTTTCTAGTCCATGAGAGCTGACACAATTATTTGATAATTAAAAAAAAACCCTGTTTAAAGAGAATAAAAGGAATGTCCATTGAAATGTATGGGAGAGCGACAGGTAATACCAGGTGCTCTGGAAGCCAGAGCGCCGGCGGTATATGGTGAGCTGTCTGCGATGATGAATCGGTCGCTAAGTGTCGCTGTAAGAGTCTCTCACCAGATTTGCTTTGATAAATGTGGTATTGCGTACAGCGCCCGGTGGTCACCGTTCGCTACCTGTTGTTACCTGTCGCTGCCAGTCGTTACCTAGCGCTATGGCTTGATAAATAAAGCCCATAGTATGTAAGGCTGAAAAAGTCCATCCAGTTCAGCCTGTTTATTACTGGTTTAGTAGTCATAGCTATGGAATGTTATTGCAAGCAAGGAAGGCATCCAGGCCCCTTTTGAATTCTTAGGCCCTTATTTAACAAGGGATAGCGACAGGTAGCGCCTGGTGAGCGACCGGTAATGACGCTCACCGCCACGAGAACGCCGGCTCCCCACCACAATCACACATTTATCAAGCCGATCCTGCTTAGCGACTGACAGAGCGCCAGATAGCCACTCATTCATCATTATTCCAGCCTCAACCCACAGCGCCAGCGTCCGACCTTGAACAGCGACAGGTATGACCTCTCGCTACCTGGCGCTCTCCAATGCATTTCAATGGAACAATCTTTAAATATTCATAATTAATTCATATTAATGTTTTTTTTTTTTTTTTTTTTAAATGTGAAAAATTCTGTGACCACTTCTGCCATGTTATATTTTTTTTTTAAGCTAAAAAAAAAAAAAAAAAAACTTTGTGCAGAATTGATATTACAGGTCTGATATTAATGTATTAATATTAATATGCAAGAAGCGGCTTTCCTCTAACCTTTGTAGATGCCACGCGGTATATTTACAGTCCTGGGTATAGATAGATCATGAGATAGATATTTGTATTGACCCCGGATATATTTATAAATAGTTATTAGATCTTCCCTCTGGCATCTCTTTATACCAAACTAAATAAACCGAATTTGGACAATATTTTAGGGTGCTCCATGTTGGAGATATAATACTTTGCAACAGCTTACAGCTTGTCTTTAAATGTGATTTGTGACTTTTGCTGCTGTTTACAGCTATGACAATTTATGGCACTGTGACCAATGCTCAACTGCAGAGTCTATGCATTTTACTGCTGTGTTGTATTTCCTGTGTTCAGTTGCTCTATCATTGGTACTTTCTTCTTTTTCCTGTCTGTGTTTAGCCACCATGTAAGGTGACATTATCTTACTGCATTCATGTTCCAGTAAAGCCAGTTCCTGTTAGACCACTAATGTCTACTTGGATTATGACTCGGTGCAACCAGCATTTACACTCTATTCCCTGTATTCTGGTTGTTAATTTAGTTGCCCTCCATTGAATGTGCTCCAGTTCTGGTACGTCCTTCTTATCCACTGGTGCCCAGAACTGTACACAATATTCCATAAGGGGTATGGCCAGTGAATTATACAAGGGTAAATTGATGCTCTGATCATGGGCACCTATGCCCCTCTTGATGCACCCCATGAACCTATTCGCCTAGGCAGCTGCTGCCTGGCATTGGACACTAAGTTTATGGTTTACTGAAACCCCTTTGTCCTTTTCATGGAATGAGAGAGTTTTCATTTGGTTGGGGAGGTCTCTTATGGTTTATGAAGTTATTTCGGGCTGAGGGGTTTTGAGAAGGATTTGAGAAGGAAGGGAACTTAAACCAGGATAACACCCATTTTTCAGTAAATGGGTTTTGTTCCCTGGGCATTACGGAATCGCTGATGCCTCCTTGTGCGTTAAGCTGACAGAAGATTGGAAGTGTGTAAACCCTTTTCCAAACTTCTGTCAATGTTACATAGAAGCAGTACATACAATTGCTTGTAAAGTGACACTAGATAGTAAATATTCGCCCTGTGTAACAAATTAATTACATATGGGAACAATAATTTCTGTTTCCTATTTTATGGAATTGTAACCTCCCTGTTCAGGTGCCCTACTTACACAAAATATATTGGGCCCAGAAATTAGCCCGGGAATTCACAGGCCCTCACCTGCCCACCACTAGACCATAAGCTCCTTGACCATGTCCCTAAGGAACTTCTAAGATGATCAGCTGATGCTATGGCATTGCAGGGACAGATCATGGGGAGGTATGCCACTTGATGGTTTTGAAGTTTTAGTTTTGTAGGGGAAGATACTGTGACAGAGGTGAAATTGGCCCCCACATCCCATAGCAGGGACAGAACTTGGGCTGGAGTGTCTGGCCCTAAAGCAGTGCGGCTGACCAGGAGGACCGGGGAGGAATGTAAGATTTCTCCATTTACCATTTATCAGGGGTGCCCCCTCTGCAGCGCCCGTTTTATAAAAAATCGCTGGTGGATTGTGCAGTAGTCAGCTGGGCCCCATTAGTATCTGGTTAATATGTATGAAAAATTAATCATTTTTATTTTGTCTAGGGCCCATCTGTAGAAATGCCTTTGGGGGGCATCCCACACATATAGATGCTAGTATAACAGGCTTATACCTGGATTGAGGGTTCATTTCACACAGACAGTGTACCAAACAATATTATCTGTGTACAGCTTGGGAGATTTACAGATTAAAGTGCTGTTGTATACATAAAATAATACAAAAACTGTATCTATCAGCAGTTTTCCACAATTCCCCCTATCACTATTAAGAACAGTAGTCCAGTTACTACCATTTAAGAGTGGCGTTGTGCTCTCCTGCTGCAGAAAAGAGACAGCCTGCATTACCTGCTGCTCCTATAAGAGAGAAAAGGATAGCATGATCATTATAATCATATTGTGAGCCATCTGTGAGTATCGCTTGAGCACCAAGGCTGTACAAAAGGATGAAAGTGAGAAATGGTGGTTTCCAGACATGCAATAAGCAACACTCTGTTAGCACTGTAAAAATCAGGCCACCCAGGGCAAGGGGCCCCTTGGTTGATTCTTAGGTACCCCTGTCGGGGCCAGTCTAGGCCAAAATGTCTCTATAGGGCCCTGTAATTGCTCGTTATGTCCTGTTTTTTTACATTTTTGGATTAAAAAAAAGAAATTGTCAGTTGTTATATAGCTGGGGGGGGGGGGGGAGGCATAAACCGTACCTTCACCCAGAACAAGAGCCTTTCTCTATGTTTCCCCCACCCGGTACATACAGATTGCCCGCATTAAAAATAATTCTACCTGCATCTACTGCAATTTCTGAGCCTTTAAACATCCAAGATGGCAGCACACAGAGTCTCAGGTTGCCTGCAAACAGGAAGTGTTTTCTGACTGTGCCGCTCTACTTTCCTTAGCAAAACCCTCTAAACCTTGAGTTTCATGCTGGAAAATTTGTTGGTAAATGGGTGTTGGACTGCCTTAAGGGGAAAGACAAATTTTAAAGGAACACAATAAACAGCACATGCCCACATATGGTCCTGCACAGCTGATTATTAAATGGTGGGGGTTTGAAACTCACCTCCACTGGAGATCCCGACCGTGTCTTCCCTGCACAATCCACAGCCCCTGGTTCTGTTGCTGACTCCTGGCATCCTTCCAGGCATCGTCATAATGACCGGCCACACTCGCTCTATTCATTTCAATAGAGGGGTGTGCCGCTGGATGGCACGCCCTCCCCATTGTAGTAAATGGAACAGGCATGTCGCAAGATTCAAACTACCAGTATTGTGCGATTCACCTGTGTGGGGCCATAGGTGAGTATGCGCTGTTTATTGTCCCGTACAGGGACTTAAAATTATAAACTCACCGATTCTCACCCACAGCGACTTCCTTCTAGTCCAGTCATCTAAAACTTACCAGACTCAGAGATCTCAAATCCACACACAGACACACACACACACACACACACATAATTCTATAGGTGCGTGTACCCCCCCCCCCCACTGCCGTTACTGTGTTACAGTGGGAAGCGAGCATTTCAGACACTGTCCCTCTTTACAAGGCCTGATGGAAGTATACTATAAAGCGGACCTTAAATCTCTCAGTCATAGTGGGGCATAGTAATGCTGGCAGAATGGTCCTCCACAAAATTGGAAGTATGCAATTATAAAAATGATTTTAAAGTCTGCACCCACTGTATGCAGCATTTTGGAGGGCAGTCGGCGCTAGCGCTTTCCACTGCTGCCCCCTCAGGACGACGCTGGCAGAGCTTTTGTGGAGCACTCCGAGTGCTCCGCAAATGTCGGATTTACTTGTGAAAATGCCCATAGATTACTATAAGCAGCTTTTCACAGCACTCCACATCCGTGCTGGTGTGAAACCAGCCTTAACGGAACTAAGAAGCCTAAGCCAACCCTGGAAAAATGACCCTATACCATTATTCCTTCTCCAATAAACTTTTCAGTACAGGCATATTGCAGTCAGATAGGTAATGTTGCTGACTCCTCATATCCTTCCTGGCATAAGCCATTATGAACGGCCACACTCGCTCCATTCATTTCAGTAGAGGGACGCACACCCGCTAGATGGCATCTTCCCAGATTGCTAGTGCTGCCCCCTCAGGACGACGCTTGCAGGGCTTTTGTGGAACTTTCCGAGTGTTCTGCAAACACCCAATTTACTTGTGAAAATGCCCATAGATTACTATAGGCAGCTTTTCACGGTGCTCTGCATCCGCACTGGTGTGAAACCATCCTTAACGGAACTAAGGCCCTAATTTAAGAAGGGATAGCGTCAGGTAGTTGCTGGTTAATGAGAGGTAGCGACAGATAGCGACTGGTGAACGCCGGACATGGCACGCAATTACACATTTATCATGCAGAATCTGTTTAGCGACTGGGATAGCGCCATATAGCGTCTGATTCATCATTTTCACAGCCTCAGCGAACAGCGCCAGCGTTCAGCCTTGCACAGCGCCAGGTATGACCTCTCGCTACCTGACGCTCTCCCATACATTTCAATGGACGATCCTTTTCTTCTTTTTAAACGTGTTTTTTTTTTTTTTTTCAAAAAAATCACAAATAATTCTGTGACCTCTTCTGGCCTTGAAAAAGCAGTTTTTTCATAATTTTTAAATTTTTTTATATATTTCCTCAGAAATGACATTACAGGTCTGGCATTAAAGTGTTCATGTTACAATGTTGTTACAATGTAATTCCATATGTTTTCGCTTTGTTACTAGTTGATAGATGCTTGAAAACACACTTTAAACACACCGCCTCCTGCGCTCTGGGCTTCAAACAAATATTTTTCAGCGCCAGAGATTTGTGAGGCTGTTTTTTTGTTGAATATGGTGTGAGTCGGTCGCTATGAGCAGTCGCTAACATGCGCTCCCATACAGCGCTGTACTGGTCAAATAGCGACTCCTCACAATGTATTCAACATTACTGAACAGCGACTGAGTCGCTATAAAGTAGCGACTCACGGCCGAGCACTGCGACTACTAGCGGGTGCTCTGAAAATGCCTGCTACAGACGCTCATCTGCCGCTACCTGCCGCTATTGATGAATCAGCCTCCTCGAAGCCTAAGCCAACCCTGGAAAAATGACCTTATGCCATCATTCCTCCTCCAACAAACTTTTCAGTACAGGCATGTAGCAGTCAGATGGGTAATGTTCTTCTGACACTCACCCAGATTCACCCATCAGACTGCCAGATAAAGAAGTGCGATTTTCAACGCTCCAAAGTCTAGTGGCAGCATTGTGCTTTATATTACTTCATCGGAATATTGGCCTTGTACTTGTTGATGTAAGACTTGCAATATTTTGTGCTGATATGAATGTCTGGGAAGGTTTGGAGGTGGCAGAGCATTTATGCATCATGTGGTTCAGGGTTAAGGGCCTGGGGCTTTAACTTCAAATGGTCTGGCACTTGGCTTGTGCTTCTTAAATGCTTCCACATATTTTAGTAATACCACTAACAGTTGTTTGACAAGTTAAGAAACATAAACTGATTGCTTTAGTGGTAGAAATACACAGCTCATTTTTTTCTTCTTGCTTTGCAGGGGGACGAAGTGTTAACAGTCGTCAAAGCCAAAGCACAGTGGCCAGCCTGGCAACCTCTAAATGTGTAAGTGTTGAAAGACATATGTTCCCTTTTAAAGTTTCCCAATTTATGTCTTGGCAAATGTGCCAACAGCATCCCAACGGTAAAGCAGTAAACTCTACAGCTAGGATCCATGTTTTATTGTTTTGGAAATGTTGACAATGACTTTATCTTTTGTAGTCTGTCCAAAAAGGAGTCCTTGGTGTGTAGAAGCTGTTAACAAATGTGTTCTATTGGCTTAAGAAGATTCCCACTCACTGAGGCATCCTCAATTGGGATGCTCTACTGTGTGAAACCCCCTGGATCGCCTGATCCACTCTCCTGTTCACCTTTACGAATGGCAGGCGCAGGCATGATCACAGCTAGAGGTAAACAGGAATGTGGCCAATGGCCCGTCACATGAGGAACAACACCAGGAGGGTGAACTTCCCAGGTGTTGTTCCTCTTTAAAATGAATGACAATCAATGCCAGTTGGAGAATAGTCTGCACATGTGCCATGGGAATGGGGATCAAAGTGAGATTTCACACAGTGCAATCCCAAATCTGAATGCCCTTGTAAAGTGGACCAAAACCTAGGAAGGTGAAAATTTGTACAAAAGTCACAGCGGCCAGCCCTGAATCTAAAAGAATTCAGGGCTAGCCGGTAGCTTGACTTTGCGGCATCCTAAATTGGGATACCATGCCTTGTGAAAAACCTTTGGTCACTGGTAAACTTACCTTTACTGACTGCTTCAACGATCTCCAGCTTCTCTGTAGCTGTGGCGCACTCCCACATCCAGCCATTTAGATAGCCTGGGGGTGGGAGCGCTCCCAATTATACAGAGAAGCCGGGGATACGGCCAGCCAACTAGTCATGTCAGCAGGAACTCCTGAGATCAGCCAATCAGCTATCTAGAGAAAGCAGTGTGGACATGGCTGATGGCATCACTTGGGCTGGAAGGGCGGGTGGGGGGTTTGTGCTGCTTCAAAGAGAAACGTACATAGTTGCATAGGGTTTACTAATGGGTGTTTGAAAGCTCTTGCTGTAAGGCATTTGTACCAAAGCTTAGGTAACTGG
Source organism: Gastrophryne carolinensis (assembly GCA_027917425.1). Taxonomy (NCBI): domain Eukaryota; kingdom Metazoa; phylum Chordata; class Amphibia; order Anura; family Microhylidae; genus Gastrophryne; species Gastrophryne carolinensis. The sequence continues at coordinate 132,836,193 of CM051241.1, read as the reverse complement.
GCAGATTTTCCAATATAAAATGCTGATGCTCCCTCACTGTTTATGGGAATAATAGTGTTAAGGTTCAGGCATGTTTAACCAGGCAGGCTGATTCATCATTAGCGGCAGGTAGCGACAGATGAGCTCCTGTAGCAGGCATTTCAGAGCGCCCACTAGTAGTAGCTGTGCTCGACCGTGGGTCGCTAGTTCATAGCGACTCAGTCGCTGTGCAGCAATGATGAATACATTGTGGGGAGTCACTATATGAGCGGTACAGAGCTGTATGGGAGCGAATGTTAGCGACTGGTCAGTGCGACCGACTCACATCTTATTCATCAAAAAAACAGCCTCACACACCTCCGGCGCTTAAAAATGCTTCGCTGTAGCCCAGAACGCCAGAGGCTATGTGATTAAAGGTTGTTTGTTAACATGTATCCACCAGTAACAAAGCGAAAACATATGGAATTACATTGTAATAACATTGTAACATGAACACATTAATGCCAGACCTGTACTGTCAAGTCTGCATAGATATATAAAACATGAAAAATATTTACAAAAATGGCTTCTATGCAAGGAGAGGTCACAACATTACTTGAGATTAATATATATATATATATATATATATATATATATATATATATATATATAAAACCCCTGTTTAAAGAGAAATAAAAAAATGTCCATTTAAATGTATGGGGGAGCGACAGGTAGCGAGAGGTAATACGTGGCGCTCTGCAAGGCTGACTGCCAGCGCTGTACGCTGAGGCTGGGATAATGATGAATCGGACGCAGCATGGCGTTATCCCAGTTGCTCAAAAGATTCTGCTTGATAAATGTGTAATTACGTGCCGTCTCCGGCGTTCCCCTGCCGCTACCTGTCATTTACAAGGCACTACCTGACGCTGTCCCTTCATGAATAAGGCCCTAAATATTGGCTATTTTCTCATAATACCCTGCAAGCAGTATTGTGTTCTACCCTGTTAACCATTGAGAATAGTAGAAGTGAAGAAATAAGATGAAACCTTCTGTAGGCTAACTGTGAATATATGTTAAGGTGAGCATTTAAGAACACCTAGTTCTCTTTGTCAGACATGATCTTATACAAATAAATCATAAGCGGACTTTTATATACAAAACACTAGCACACATCAAAAGATGTGAAAAAAACTTTTTTTAAAGTATTATAGGGTCATTTAGAGCAAGTTATTTACAATAATCCAGGTCATACATTTTAGATTAGTTAGGCCCAAAAGAGAGAGCTCACCTTGGGGTATGCTTGGTGGGCCTACAGAGTGTGTTGCCTTTTTTCTTCACTTTCCTATTATTCTCATTGGTACAAGACAATACTGCTTGCCACTATATCTGAGGAATTAGAAACAGACACCATCATGGTTCAATGTGGACTCTTCGTGTCGGACTAGTCCAAAATGTATGTCCTGGATGATTGTAAATAACTTTCTTTAAATGACCCTCTTATCTCCTGATGCTTTTTAAATGTTTTTTTTTAACATCTTTTGATGTGTGCTAGTGTTCTGTATATAAATGGCTGCTTGTGATTCCATTGTATGAGATCATATCTGACTGGCAGGCTGATTCATCACTAACGCAAGGTAGCGACAGATGAGCATCTGTAGCAGGCATTTTCAGAGCGCCCGCTAGTAGTCACTGTGCTCGGCCGTGGATCGCTAGTTCTTAGCGACTCAGTCGCTGTGCAGCAATGATGAATACATGTGAATACATGTGATGCGTCGCTATTTGACCAGTACAGCGCTGTATGGGAGCGCATGTTAGCGACTGGTATGTGCGACCGACTCACAACATATTCATTATAAAAACATCCTCACAAAACTCCGGCGCTCAAAAATGCTTCTCTGAAGCCCAGAGCGCAGGAGGCTGTTTGAATAAAGTCTGTTTTTTAGCATCTATCCACCAGTAACAAAGCTAAAACATATGGAATTACATTGTTATTACATTGTAACACGAACACATTAATGCCAGACCTGTAATATCAATTTTGCATAAATATATAAATATTTTTTAAAATGGCTTTTTCCCATCCAGAAGAGGTCACAACATTATTTGAGCTTTTAAAAAAAAAAAATAAAAACAAACACCCTGTTTAAAAAGAAATAAAAGAACGTCCATTGAAATGTATGGGAGAGCGTCAAGTAGTGAGAGGTAATACGTGGCGCTGTGCAAGGCTGAACACCGGCGCTGTTCGCTGAGGCTGGGATAATGATGAATCGGACGCTACATGGCGTTATCCCAGTCGCTCAACAGATTCTGCTTGATAAATGTGTAATTGCGTGCCGTGTCCGGCGTTCACCTGTCGCTATCTGTCGCTACCTCTCATTTACAAGGCACTACCTGACGTTATCCCTTCATGAATAAGGGCCTAGGTGTTATTGAAGGCTCACCTTAAAATATACTGAGCCTACCAAAGGAATAGTCTTATTTGTTCACCATAATACCCTGTGCAACCATTTAGGCCCTTATTTAACAAGGGATAGCGCCAGGTAGCGAATGGTGAGCGAACGGTAATGACGGTCACCGCCACAAGTACGCCGGCTCCCCTCCGCAATCACACATTTATCAAGCCGATCCTGCTTAGCGACTGACAGAGCGCCAGATAGCGAATCATTCATCATTATTCCAGCCTCACCCCACAGCGCCTGCGAGCGACCTTGAACAGCGACAGGTATGACCTCCCGCTACCTGGCGCTCTCCAATGCATTTCAATGGAGCAATCTTTAAATATTCTTAATTAATTGCTATTTTTTTTTTTTTTTTTTTTTTTTTTAAATGTCAAAAATTCTGTGACCACTTCTGCAATGTTAGTTTTTTTTTTTAAGGTTAAAAAAAAAAAAATTGTGCAGAATTGATATTACAGGTCTGATATTAATGTATTCATATTACAATATGTTTTGAAAAACTTGTTTTTTTTTTTCCTAAAAATATGGTTGTTTGGGGGTTAAAAAACTACTTTTAACCCATCGCCGCCAGCGCTCTGGGGTTTAAACAAGCATTTCAGCGCGAGAATTTTTTGACCGTGATTTGTTAATGAATATGCTGGGAGCCGTTCGCTATGGCCATTCGCTGTCATGCGCACCCATACAGCGCGGAACCTGTCAAACAGCGACTCCTAACCCCGTATTCAGCATTACCGCACACCGACTGAGTCGCTGTCAACAACCGAACAACGGCCAAGCACAGCGAATACTAGCGTGCGCTGTGAAAATACCGCTACTGTCGCTCATCTGTCGCTACCTATACCACTATGAGGGGGATTCTGGAAGCCCCACACGGGTCCCCAAATGGTCTGCACTCTACCCACAGAATTGTATATAACAAACCACTTTGCGCCCTGGTGAAGCGGGGAGTCCACTGAACACGTCGGCGGGCCGTTGCATGGGGGGATCTGAGGCGGGAGACAGTTTCAATTTGGTAATGTAATTCTTTTTCTTTACATTCTTTCCTGACTGTATATCGTTATTGTATGACCAGTGTTTTGCAGTCTGCCGGGGCAGACACTCTCTAGGAGCCTTGATATATTGGTCAAATATTTTGTGCACATTTATTTTTTACTGAATGTAGTACTCTGTAGAGATCACATGTGTGATAGGGCACTGGCCTTTAGATAATTGTATTACTGGTCGGTGTGGTATTTCTATTGTCAGGAATAACATTTACTGTGCTGATATATATTAAGCCTAACATTTTCCCCCCCTTTGCTTGTATTATCGTGTGCATGTTTTTTAAAATTTTTTTAATATGTCATTTGTTGTGCTCCCACAGAAGTCCTTTTTAATTATCAATAAAATTTGTAATTTCTTCTAGTACCAGACACTGTGGTTTGTTATATACAATTCTGTGGGTAGAGTGCAGACCATTTGGGGACCCGTGTGGGGCTTCCAGAATCCCCCTCATAGTGGTATTGGTAGTAGTTTAGATGGGCACAGTTTGGTCTGGCACCCCCACTTTGTGATAGTATTGGGCTGTGCGCGTCTAGTTCACTCTAGTTACAAGTAAAGCATCTGTCGCTACCTGGCGCTATTAATGAATCGGCCTCCCCGTCTCCGGGAACAATAGGGAAGTCTGTTATATTATGGAGTGGACAGGTGTATAATTTAATGCCTGCATCATGTGGTATTTTGCCCCACCAAGGGTATAAAGAATGATCTGCACTAGGCTTGGTCTCATCCTTCTGTCTCTGTGCTAAGTACACAAAGCATGGTCTGCTGCAGAGGAGAAATACTTTGTTAAAGGGGGGACAATGAGTAGTTGTGGTAGGCATGGGGATTGAAGGTATAGTACAAGACATTGGCTGCTCAAACAGCTCCAACACTAAGGCCCTTATTTATCAAGGGCTAGCGCCAGGTAGTGTCTGACGAGCGCCAGGTACCGCCAGCTAACGGCGGCTACCGACTCAAGTACGCCCGGCGGCGGTCACAATGACGCATTTATCACGCTAAATGAGGCTAGCGCCGGCGAGAGCGACAGCTAGCGCGGGATTCATCATGTAGCCGACTGCAACGAACAGCGCCGCTGCTAATCCCATCACAGCGGCAGGTATGACCTGTCGCTCCCTGGCGATGTCCAATGCATTTCAATGGAGCAATCTTTAATTAATCATAATTAATTCCTATTAATGTTTATTTTTTTTTTTTTAAAAGTCAAAAATTCTGTGACCACTTCTGCAATGTTAGGATTTTTTTTAAAGGTAAAAAAAATAAATAAATAAATTTGTGCAGAATTGATATTACAGGTCTGATATTAATGTATTCATATTACAAAATGTTTATAAAAACTTGTATAATTTTACAATCAAAAAATATGGTTGTTTGGGGGTTAAAAACTATTTTACACCCATCGCCGCCAGCGTTCTGGGGTTTAAACAAGGAATTCACAGCGCGAATAAATTCGGAGTGTGTTTTGTTAATGAATCTGCAGCAAGCCGTTCGCTCTGGCCATTCGTTGTCAGGCGCACCCATACAACGCTGAACCTGTGAAACAGCGACCCCTAACCCCGTATTCAACATTACCGCACACCGACTGAGTCGCTGTCAACAAGCAAACCCCGGCCAAGCACAGCGAATACTAGCTGGCGCTGAGAAAATCACGCTACTGGCGCTCATCTGTCGCTACCTGGCGCTATTAATGGATCGGCCTCTAAGCTTTAATAAGGTTTCAGAACTTTATAAACATGACATTGGTCGTACAGCACAACTGCTGGACATAGAAGATATTGTGAGATGGATGATCCTACATGAATTAACTTACACTGCTACTTCCTTCTCACAGGCACAGGCCAACTAGCTTGTGGAAATCTGAACTAGGCAACCCTGAATCTTGCCATGCTAAACCCTACAGATGCATCGGAGCATCTATAGATCAGTCTAAAGAATTGTGTTTAGCAGCGGCTGTTTAAAGGGACTCAAAAACCAGAGGAGGAGGATGCTCTGTTTCTTTAATTTGCTAGCAAAAGTTTAAATATGAATATCTAATAAAAGGCAATTTTTTCTTTGGTAGTTTTATTTCTAAATAAAACGTATTAATAATCGCAAAGGTTGTTAACTTAGGTTAATACTGTTTAAATCTCGCAATTCATTAAGATGACAAAGTGACCTAGTTTGGAAGGGCGCTGCTTTGGTTTTCAATAAACATTTCTTCCATCTGCAGAACCAATTGATAGAAGTGTTAATCAAGAAAGAACAAATTAGATTGAAAAGTGTTGTTTTGCTAAACAAAATAAGCCTTTTACTATTCACCTGAGGAGCTTTATCAGACTGAAAAGGCCTTTAGATGAACCCAATCAAAATGATTATAGAGAAGACAAAACTTCTGAATACAAAACAAATGGTTACATCTGCTGACAAAATTGTATACTTACTTTTCTGTACTTCCCTTTTCTGGTGACTTCATCATGGCAGCATACTATGGCTTAATATCTGCCCTGATAGGACCCTAAACTTTTAAATCTACTTGGTAATGCATTAGAAATGTATATGATGGGGACTATGTGGCTGCTTTACATCATTTTTCTAAGGAGACAATGGGCCTTATTCATGAAGTGATAGCGTCAGGTAGTGCCTTGTAAATGAGAGGTAGCGACAGTGAGCGGCAGATGAACGCCAGACACGGTACACAATTACACATTAATCAAGCAGAATCTGTTGAGCTACAGGGATAACGCCATGTAGCATCCGATTCATCATATTCCCAGCCTCAGCGAACAGTGCCGGCGTTCAGCCTTGCAGAGCGCCAGGTATTACCTCTCGCTACCTGTTGCTTTCCCATACATTTCAATGGACGTTCTTTTATTTCATTTTAAATAGGGTTTTTATTTTTTTTTTTTTTTTTAATCTCAAATAATGTTGTGACCTCTTCTGGCCTAGAAAAAGCCATTATTGCAAATATTTTTCATGTTTTATATATTTATGCAGAATTGACATTACAGGTCTGGCATTAATGTGTTCATGTTACAATGTTAGTACAATGTAATCCCATATATTTTCGCTTTGTTACTGGTGGATACATGCTAAAGAACAGACTTTAATCTCTCAGCCTCTGGCGCTCTGGCCATCAGAGAAGCATTTCTGAGCGCCGGAGATGTGTGAGGCTGTTTTTTTAATGAATATGCTGTGAGTCGGTCGCACTGACCAGTCGCTAACATGCGCTCCCATACAGCGCTGTACTGGTCATTTAGCGACTCCTCACAATGTATTCATCATTGCTGCACAGCGACTGAGTCGCTATGAAATAGCAACCCACAGATGAGCACAGCGACTACTAGCGGGCTGAAATGCCTGCTACAGACGCTCATCTGTCGGTACCTAGTGATGAATCAGCCTGCCCGTAAACAAGCCCAAGTGGCAAACATGGCCCTTACTAAATGAGCTGCAATGGAGAATGGTGCTTCTAGTCCTTCAGCTTTACAGGCATTTTTCTTCTACCTACCCAAGCAATCAACCTTCTTGTCACTGGAGCAAAGCCCTTGCTCTTTCCTAGCAACATTTTGAAGGGATTTTTTAGCTTTCCTGAATGGTTTTGATATTTCCAAATATCTTTTTCAAACACCTATGTCCAGTAGAAGAAGTGCTTGTGGATTTATCTTGTCATAGACATTGGTAGATGCAATTCTAATCTACTTTCACATTGGTTTAATTTTTTGGTTTAATCTCATGGCCCCAGCTGACGTCACTATTAAGACCTTGAACAGCTGCAGGGGCCCCTTCCTTACCGCTAGTAAACAGAGCCCTGCCAGCCCATAGTAGTTCCACCAGCTCTGTTTGATACATGCTGATCTATTAGCAGGATTATATTGAGCAAAAGCCAGCCCGATAGTGTGTAAATTAATCGACAAACATGAAGAGTTTATGTATCAAGATAATAGAGCAGACCAAGAGTATGTTGTATATTTAATTGCTTTAAAAGCACACTCAACAAACTATATACATACAATGAATAGATGCAATACAGGTAAGAAGGGCAATAACAAGTGGTTAAATAAAATTTAGACAGAGCAGACAAAATATATGTCAGTTACCGCTAGCTGATCTAGGAAGCCACAAAGAGTTGCGGGGGGTGGGGTTCATGGTCCTTGTTTTTGACCTCTTTTCGGGAAAGACAGTTCACCTATGCCTTCTGTCTACATTTAAACTCCTGGATAGTCACTCCCCTCTGGCATGGGCCTCTTACCTCCCACTGGCAGTTTCCTGGTACAAGCTTTAAAAACTAAAATGGCTCCTAACAGTCCAAACATCACTGTTATATATGGCCCCTAGCCTGAGTTTTGTGGATCTCTGGCCCTTAATGTCCGTTACAATGGGAGACCACATTGCCCTTGCTATACTAATGGCCAAAACATACCCAAATACCAAATATTTTACTAATAAATGCCCAAGACAGGGCTATTAATATAAATGCAGGTTCGGTATATTGTTTTAAAGTGATCAGAGCATAACCAATAAAGAATGGTCTTTCATTCTAAAGATATGACGAGAATATTTAATATACTTATATACAGGAAAGAAAGCATAGCAAAGGTATCTGTAAAATTACAAGAAACATCAACTAATATAGCACCGCCACTCAGTTAACATCACCTATCCTATGGGAACTTGAAATGAAATGGTACCTCCTTCTGGCACACACAAGGTGGGTCCTTAGCACACACACTATACCAAGACTATTCTCTTTTAAAGGGACAGAACATCAGTTTTTCAAAGAAGCTTAAAAATCAGCCCCTAGTTGAGCGGGTCCCCCTCCCAAGTGTCGCCAGATTCCTGAAAGAGCACACTCTAAATTGCATCAGAGATTTTTGGTACAGATTATAGTCGGCAGTTTAAATTTGATTTAAATATACTGACAATTGGTAAACCTTCAGTGTCGAGGTTAACAAACATAAATAAGATATAGACAGCAGGGTTAAACAGTGTTGGCAATAGATGTTTACACATGATAATAATAAATGCAGACCTCAAGGTTTCATTAAGATACAAACAGCAAAGGTAGGCCTAATTCAACATGGCCGAAACAATAGGTCGTAAACAGAGAACACACGATTTAAAAAACACATCTTGAGGAATAGTTAGATAGACACGGTGGCAGGTCTCTGTTTCTCAATCACAAAGAAGTCAAGTCAGCAAAAAAGAGAATACACTTCTAATAAAACCCAAGTCAGCAAATTATTATTATACCATGTAATTTCTTCAATAAAATATATACATATATATCTCAAAATTAAATTTTAATACAGAGCTAGGACCTCCAGATTTAAAGCATGTGTTTAGCTATGTTTAATGTTTACAGCAACCTCATAGTTCTTTATGAAGTACTGGCGCCATTGTGTCTGGATTTATGCTTTGATCCTGCCTGCCAGCACAGTCTCACAGCAGGGGTTTCCTGCCAGCTAAGGATTGTGGCCGAACAGACTGTAGAGGTGTGACTGGTACTAGCAAGGCCTTTTGAAGTGGAAGCCCCCTTTGGATCACTATGTTTACCGACCTGCTGTTGAGCAGGTCATCTGCGCGAGGTGAATTTCCTTACAGCTAGTTTATCAGATTTTAGGGGAGGTTTTTGTTTACGATGAGCAGGTCAAAGAGGTGATATCAAATTTTATGACATATTCCTCTCTAAACTATTTCAGAAAAAAATATATATTGCTCCTAAAGCTCTTAAAGTCCAGTCTAGCAATCAACCCCCACCCCTTTTCACTCCCCTGGCACTGAGGCAGGGTAGGGGGCTTACAAGAAAGAAACAGCTTTCCTCACCTAGGATCTTGCACTGTTCTTCCGGCAGTGAGTTCTGGGGCCCGGCATCATGAACAGGATGCACAGAGCGGTATTTCAGAGCAGCCCCGCCCTCCCATTCATGGGTAGGAGCCCTTGGAGAGCAGGGGGTGTGGATGCCACTCTGTGCACTGTCCATGCACCTGCTGCAGGAGCGCAGGTAACATAGCTGAATATGGGCAAGGTAAGCAGTTTTATTTTTCTTGTAACCCCCCGCCCTGCCTTAGCACCAGGGGAGAAAGGCAGGGTGGCGGCGGCAGGGGGTGATTGCTAGACTGGACTTCCACTTTAAAGGGTCAGTCCAGGCAATGGCAATAATAAGTTAGTAACAAGCTCACCTTTAAGGGACTATCCAGGAAAAATGATACATGTTGTGAATCACATGTGCTCTCTCTCCCCACCTCTTATCATGCAGGGCGCCTAAAACAGAAACCCTGCAGTGCTCTCTGTCTCACCAGCTTTTGTACCTAGCAATTGACCATGAATGATAAGACTTGACTGGTGGCCAAAACCTCATTAATCAATCCAAAAATTGGAGGTTTTTAGCAGCTCACCTTTCCCATAATCAAATTTCTACACGAAGGGGAGTGGGAGACAGAGAAGAGTATGTAGAATAGATCCAAGAATCTCCAGCTTAGTAATTAAAATATGGCTTTAATAGTTAATATTTAATCACATGTAGCCATCCAGCAACATGTCCCGGCATTATGTATCCAGAGTGATACATTTCAGGTGAGAGATTAAGGCTTTTTAAGTGAAACACATCACGCTGAGTACCTAATGCTGGGATCACCATAGGGGCACTGTTCCTGGAAGGGTACATGTTTTAAATTATTAACTATTAAAAGCTAAATTGTAAAGACCAAGCTGGAGATTCCATTAATCAATCACCTTGCTGTGTAAGCACGATGCCCTGCATGTTAGGGGACTATACTGCGCTAAATAGAGGTTTTTTTGCCAGTCTCTGGGCCTGGCAAAAGTGCCCCTGGCAAGTCACAAATCTACTCTGAAGCATGTAAATGGCTGAGTAAATGGCTTTTCTTTGGGAATTTAGGCAACCTAATATGGGATTCAGAGATGGGGCACCCCTGGCTCATCCACATTAATCCTTCAAGTTTATTCTCGGCATGGGGAAGAAGGGTCTTTGTTTTGAACTAGTGCAAATATCTCCAATTTGACGTAACTGATGTGAAGCCTTATCGTAAATGCGGAACAAATGAAGAGGGGCTAATGGCTTGTCTATTTTCACTTATTTTGCTTCCAAAAAAATGATGGTGTATGCGTTTTTTTTCTTTATCGTCATGGCAACTGATCTGTGTTGCAAGCTTGCTGTTGCTGGCATTATCAGGTAACAGACAGCCAGGATTTATCCGAAACAGAAACTACCTTTTGATGTTCTCTTGGAAATTGAACATTTTTACCCCCTGGATCAGCAAGAAAGAAATACACTTCTGAGACAAATGCTAGTATTTTAAGGCAATTGCGCACTAAAATGTGGCAAGCTTGCCATCTCATGTGGAGAGCTCCTAAAGCTGAAATCTAGTCTATAGGGATGGGCTCAGATTTATATAAATCAAGCAAGCTCAGAGCCACCTGCACTTGATTTATGCTACTCTTTTGCCCTGGAAGCTTCCCGCACACCTAGCTGTAGCTACTCTGCTTATCATGCTTGTCCCTGCAGCTGCAGTCCAGCTACCGCATCTGCGTAAGCTCGGTTGCACCCCCCCCCCCCGCGATATTCCAATGGGAGTGAGTATGGCAGAACCCCCCCTTCCCAATATGCCCATAACAGGCAGTGTGGTAGAATCACCCCCCCCCCCAATCTACCCATCATTGGTGGTATAGTGAGAACATTTACTTATCTTTCAAACAGGCCAGCTATTGCTTATTGTAAAACATATTGAATTCCCAGAAGCCCTTAGCCAATCAGGGCTTGTTTGCACTAGCTAGGAATGCATATAGTTACTTCCTCACTCACTGCTCCAAGTGGTGAATGACTGAATCTACAGTATCACACACCATGGGGAGCCTGTCTACCAGGCTGTAGGGGGCAAATTCAACAATCAACACGTTTTTTAAAAACCTTTAATAGCGAAAACAGTGGGATGGCTGGGGCTTACTTTAATCCCCCGATCTCACCTGGAGGCTGGACTTCCTTTTTAATAACACATAGGGAATCACTATTTCCATTCTGTACCTCAATGACAACAATCTGCACCTCACCTGGTGAACCCCTATTACCTTAAAACACAATAAGATGCGCAGGATTATAAAGACAGTCATTTTTTGTGTGTATGTTGAATTGAGAACTTGCCAAACTTGATGGTTGGCCAGCTGAGTTGACAATCTCAGGACGAGAAAGTAAGCTTGCCACAGGGGCAGCAAATTCCCAAAATGAGGAAAGCTCATACAACTACCCCCTGGTTTGCAGGACAAAATCGTCCAGGACAAACCAGACTCTGTGCCATCCAATGGACCCCCCACTTCTAAAAAAATAAATCTGGCATAGGTGGTGTCATTCTCCTCTTTGGACAAAACTACCACTCAGACCCTGAGCTGGGCAGGTTGCACCCCTTCTTGACCGAAGAAGCTAGTCAATTTAAAAAAAAAAGAAAAAAGTCTGGCACCCCTTTGGAGCCCCTAGTGCCTCTATGTCCATAGGCTTAATAGTGTGCTTATGGGTTTCCTTTATACCATACACAAAAAGCATCACAGCGGAGTGGAAGGCTGAGTTTGTTAAGAGAGCTTTGGGACCTGCACTTACAGTACAATGCTATTAAAAATAAAAACCTTAAACAAATTTGGCCCGGTTTTTAGGATTCCTCAGAGGCATCCTCATTTGATACGCACAGATTCAGCACCAGAAGTGCACACAGTGGCATCCCGTTGTGCGTGTTCTCCATGCCCGTCAGACTGTGTGAATGCACACAGCAGGGGAGCAACGGTTTATGATGTGCATACTTCTGATGCCGAGTGTGCGGCTTGTGTGTGTTTCAGTTGTAGGATTATACAACTGTATGACTGTAAGATTCCTACAAACTAGACCAAAAGTAAATTTGGCCTTTATTCCAGTTTAAGCTTGATAACAAAAGCCAATTGACAAACTAGTAAAGCTCATTATCACCTAAAAAAGTCAAAATATTGCTTTAATCTTTAATGCTTGAATCTGGGTCATTATCTCATATCAGGCGGTCTATAATTACTGTGCATACTGATGAAATAATAAAGAATCAGTATTTAATTTGACGTTCCAAGTCAGTGGACTTTAGTCCAGTTTAGCCACAGCTCAGCCCATTGGTCCCATGCTCATCATACCTGTGACTTCTTTTTACTGAAATGAGAGTAGCAGAATTTAGCATATTGGTGGAAATGATTTCATATAACTGCCATTGAGATGCACATATCCATATAGCTTTCCCATTTCAGTAGGAAGGCTGCCCTTAGTGCATTGCATTAATTACCATTCTGCCAGTCCATAGAAAATAATGATAATGAACAGCTATTATAGATTATTAAAATCTTAATGAGACCTGGACGTTTTACCGCTGTTAATATTTTACCCAAGATTTGCGCTTTTTATTGGCTGCTTTATTGAAAGTCTCTAGTGCCTGCACTCTGATTGTAAACTCTTCTAAAGCTCCCTCCCTCTCTTTCCAGGCACTGGGTGTCTGACAGATGGAGCAGCACTTATAACCAATATGAAATCATTTTAATTAATTCTGTGAAGTGCAAGAAACGTCTTGATTGTCATATGAAGAGCGTATGCAAATCGGAGCATAACATCAGCCAAACTGTAAAATACACCATTGATGGGTGGCTTACATCCGAAGAATCCCCATAAAAAAATAGAAAAAGAATTTAAAGAAAAAAAATCCCCCCAGGGCTACAAACCTGCGCCAGAGACTGTCAAACCAGGGCCCAGCAGCTGATTGGCCCCTCTCCAGTCCTGTGGGTAGTTGGGTATTAGCAAGTTACCTGTTGCTTGCCAGCAAGTCGCATGCTTGTCTCCCTACCTATAAATCTGATGTAGAATCCCTGTGAGAACGAAAATACATGCACACGTAAATTAAGTATTCATGCAATGTGCATCACTGTGTCCTCATTTAAAGAATAGGAGGACCGGCAAGTCATGGTAGGGGACACTTAAAAAATTAGTGGAAAAAAAAATGGCTGTTGTCCCTAGCGCAGTTGTTCCCATTGCTGATGCCTCCCTAAGCATTAATCCTGTTACACTAGAGATATCCTAAACCTGACCTTCACCATGAAAAGCCCAAACTCTTAAAAAACGATTCCCCAGCATCTAAAATTAATACATTTTAAGTTTTTAGTCACTTACTTATTATTCTTTCCCCCACTGGGCTGCAACTCTGTTCAAGACTTTAGGATACAGGCGCCACCATCTTGACTCAGAAGCATCACACTTACTGAGGAAAGGAGAATGGGATAAAGTACAGGGGGGACAGGTTATAGCTGTGCTTTGCTCAGACAGAGCAGAGCTGGGGTCAGGAAAAGGTCAGCAATTCCAGAATGTAGAGAAGCACAGTCAGAAGGCACTTCCTGTTTGCAGGCTGCCTGATGTTCCATGAGCCGCCATTTTGGATGTTTAAAGGCTCATAACATGCAGTAGATGCAGGTAGGATGATTTTTAATGTGAGCAATCTGTATGTACAGGATGTGGGAAACATATAAAATAGACTCTTATTTACAGTGAACGACCGCTTTAACTTCCTCCTTGTTCCCCTGGTAAAATCAAGCGCTGTGATTGTCTGCCGCAGTCATATGGTTGCTGGTGGCCAAATACCCAGAAAAAAAGCCTGCAGACCAAGTTACTGCTGCGGCCTATTGAAGCACTTAAATTCACCGGGGACCGAGGAGAAAGGTAAGCCCCAGGGGGGCAATCAGGATGCCCCCTGCACTAGGAACAACACCCATTTTGTAACAAAATGGGTGTTGTTCAGGTATAATGTGTTTAGTTTAGGGGTTAATAAAATAAATCCCCAAACTGACACATTCAACAACAGTCCCCAAACTGAACAGAGGAACTGTTCTGCTAATAACTAATCAGTACCATGCAAGTGTGCATACTTTAGCTTATAGATTACACTCATTTGAAGAAAAAGGGGATCACAAATCACAGTCCTATTAATTTATTAGCCTCATACCGTTAACTGTCCAAATTTCATTGTTTTACAGGTTTACTTTAAATGTATTTATTTTTCTTTCCCAAATACTAACTGCAGACTACAGAAAATGTATACCCCAATTTCTAGCTTCTTTGCACAAATACTCCACTATCCTTCAAACCAGTAAATCTTGCGCCTGCCAATGTTGGAGATACGACGGCTTCTAGCTTAGTCTATTGCTGGAGTGACTTTTCCTAAATTTATTGCAGTTCACAGTTAGGACACTGGATGTCGCTGTTACCAATGCTTAACTGTAGTCTCTCTATGCACTTTTCTGGTGTGTTGTATTCCCTGTACATTCAGTTCTGCTCTATGACTTCTTTTTCCTGTCTTTGTTAGCCACCATATTAAGGTGATATTCTTATACTGCATGCATGTTCCAGTAAAGCCAGTTCTTGTTACACGACAAATGTTTATCTGGATTTGACTCCGCTGCACCCAGCACCAACAATCCCACAATCCCAGTGACCAAGCGTGGCCCAGGCAGAGCAATAAAGAATGTTTCCAGAGACATCTCCTACAAGTAACACTGTTCTTATATATAAAGTAGGGATAATGGCCAGCAGCTCATAGCTTATACTCTCAATGTCCAAGCTGAACATTGACAATTATCAGCTATGGAAGTTTAAGGTGGAAATGTTACTATACAGGGATGACTAGTGGAAGGTTATCATTACAGATAGTCCACAGGACAACAATCAGGACTGGGACAGGAGAAACAGACAGACATGGGCCATCATAAGCTTACTAGTAGAAGATGATCAGCTTATTCACATATGCAGTGAGAATACAGCAAAGGGCATGTGCGTTTAAATAGTAAGTTGTTCTGCTGAGGAAACTTCACAAAATGAGAATTATCAGAGAGCAGTACATGCTGGAGCATATAAATGTCATGCTGAAAGTGATCACACAATTGAGATCAGTTGGTGAGAAAATAACAGATAGTCACTGCACTTATTATTGTACTGAAGACATGGCCTGAGACAGATCTAGACATGGCCTGAGCAGTACTGAAGAGCAGGCACATGCAAGCTCAGACACAGAACCACGATGCTCAATGAGAGAAAACAGAGGTAAACCACCTGTACATCTTTCATACAAGGCAAGCACTGCCATTTCCAATGAACCTGCAACTTGGGAAAACATATCTCAGCTTTCAGAAGGGAAAGCCAGTAAATGGATAAAGACTGCGAAGGAAGAGATAAAATCCATGGATGGCACCAAAACATGGACACTTACAGAACAGAACTACCACCTCAGAGGAAAGCCAGAGGTTGTAAATAGACATTTAAAGTGAAGTGCAATGTAGATGGTACAGTGGAGGGTTACAAAGCAAGAGTCGTACTCGTAGCCAATGGATCTTCTCAAAAATATGGAGAGGCCTATGATGTGACTTTTGCTCCAGTAGTCAAACATGCTACAATAATGACTTTGCTGACAGTAGCTGCCACAAGGAAAAAGCAAGTGAAACACTTTGATGTGAAAACAGTGTTTCTACATTGCAAGTTAAAGACATCTATATAGAACAACCATCAAGATTCAAAGATGAACAAAGGCCAAAAATAGTATAAATTTATATATATATGGTCTAAAGCAAAACAATGGAATTAAAAAAAAATAAATTAAGTGCTTATACATGAGGATTTTCAGAGGAGGAAAGTAGACCCCTGCTTACCAAGCATTTATTTAGTGTATAATCATGGCACAAATGTATCCTTCCCATGTGCATAACCTTACATGTATCTGTGTTAAACTTCATATGCAGTTTAACTGCCCATGTTTCCAATGTATCTAAAGCTGTTTGTAGCTGCCTGTTTGCCTTCTGTGTTAATTACTTTACACAGCTTAGTATCATCTGCAAAGATTGAGAGACTTTATTGTTTAACCAGTACCCTATGTCATTAATATATATATTGAAGAGAATTGGGCCCAAAACTGACCCTTGCTGTACTCCGCTAGTAATGGTGACCCAATCTGAGTGTGTACCATTGGTAACCACCCTTTGCTTCCGATCATTAAGCCAATTTCTCAACCATGTGCACACATTTTCCCCCAGTCCAAGCATTCTCATCTTTTTTACCAGTTATGTATGTGCCACAGTATCAAATTCTTTAGGAAAATCAAGATATATAATATGCAATGACTCCCCCTGATCCAATCTTGAACTTACCTTCTCATAAATCTATGCTAATATGTCATAATAAGGTCATTTTCACTGAGATACTTCAGGATAATATCACTTAAATAACCTTCAAACAGCTTGCCCACCACAGATGTTAAACTTACCAGTCTGTAGTTCCCAGGTCCCCCCTTTAGACTCCTTGTTATATATTGTCACCACATTTTATAAGCTCCAATCCCTCTGAACAGCCCCCATAATTATTGAATATACAAATATTAGAAATAATGGGTTGTCTATTACTGTATATAAATCACTTAAAACACAGGGATGTGTGCCATCTAGTCCTGGGGATTTTTATCTGCTTGAGACGGTGATGCACTTATTCCTTGGTTAGGCAAGTGACATTTAATGGAGCATTTGGGTTATTGCATTCTTTCGTGAATATAGAAGCAAAGAAGATGTTTAGTAAAAGTGCTTTCTCCTTGCTTTTCAGGGGGTCCACACCCTCAGGTTTGTATCTTTTACTGTTTACGTAGCTAAAGAACATTTAGGGGTTAGTTTTACTCTCTTTGACGATCCATCTTTCTGTCCCCAGCTTTGCTGCTATTATCTGTTGTTTACATAGTTTATTTTCTTCTTTATTGTTTTGCAATGCTTCCACAGGCCTATACCGCTTTAAACATGTAAATTCCCCCTAACCTTTTTGTTTTGCCACATTGGTTTACTCTTGTTTCTAACCCTTTTATTCATGTAAGGTATATATCACAATGAATATTGAGGATTTCTTTAAAAGTATCCCATTTTCTATACATGCTTTTGTTTTTAGGGGATTTTCCCAGTCAATGCAGTTTAGGGCATCTCTAAGCTGGTCAAACTTTGCCTTTCTGAAGTTCTGCATTTTTGTGGCTTCACGATGAGGCACCCTAGTGACTGCTAAATGAAAATGAATAATATTATGATCACTGTACATTGGTTAGTATTAAGAGGCCGATTCATTAATAGCGCCAGGTAGCGACAGATGAGCGCCAGTAGCGTTATTTTCACAGCGCACGCTAGTATTCGCTGTGCTTGGCCGTTGTTCGGCTGTTGACAGCGACTCAGTCGGTTTGCCGTAATGTTGAATATTGGGTGAGGAGTCGCTATTTGACAGGTTCCGCGCTGTATGGGAGCGCATGACAGCGAATGGCCATAGCGAACGGCTCCCAGCATATTCATTAACAAATCACGCTCCAAAAATGTTCGCGCTGTAAAATGCTTGTTTAAACCCCAGAGCGCTGGCGGCGATGGGTTAAAAGTAGTTTTTTAACCCCCAAACAACCATATTTTTGGGAAAAAAAAAACATGTTTTTACAAACATTTTGTAATATGAATACCTTAATATCAGACCTGTAATATCAATTCTGCACAAATATTTTTTTTTTTTTCTTACCTTAAAAAAAAAAAATAACATTGCAGAAGTGGTCACAGAATTTTTGACATTTAAAAAAAAAATAAAAAAATGAATAGCAATTAATTATGAATATTTAAAGATTGCTCCATTAAAATGCATTGGAGAGCGCCAGGTAGCGAGAGGTCATACCTGTCGCTGTTCAAGGTCGCTCGCTGGCGCTGTGGGGTGAGGCTGGAATAATGATGAATAATTCGCTATCTGGCGCTCTGTCAGTCGCTAAGCAGGATCGGCTTGATAAATGTGTGATTGCGGAGGGAAGCCGGCGTTCTCGTGGCGGTGAGCGTCATTACCATTCGCTCAACATTCGCTACCTGGCGCTATCCCTTGTTAAATAAAGTCTAATATGGCTCTCCCCTTGTTGGAGCTTGTACTTGTTGTTCATCTTTTTATTAGACAAAAAAATGTTACCTTTATGAGATTCACAGGTTTCAGCATCCCAATCCATATCTGGTTAGGTAAAGTCCCCCCATAATAACTACCAACCAGTGACAGAAAATCAGCCAGTGGCTACTTGTTTCTTCTGTCAGGAGATGCTCTCAGTTGGACTATTAGCTTGCATCTACTGAAGCAGAAGTTTCAGCAGTGCAGGCAAGCCAAGAAGTTATACAGCTAAGACAACTATCAACAGACATGGGTCGACCACAGTTGGAACCAATAAAAATCTTTAAGGACAATCAAGCATGCCCTGCTTTTGCGCAGATGGAAAGAGTTAGCTCGAGAACCAAGCATATTGATGTAAAGTTCCACTTTCTGAGGGATCTTTAAGAGCTCAAGAGCAGAGACTTCTTGAGTTACTTTTTTGCCCTACTGAGGATATCTTTACCAGATATCCTTACCAAGCCCCTGACTTCTGAAAGACACTCGAGGCTTACAAAACAGATGGGTTTAACAGACTTAGCCTCAGCTTTTGAAACATGTCCTAGGAAGCACCATTCTATAGTTGGACTCAGCGGCAGTGGCGAGGCTAGGGTCAACCCAGCATGAAACAATGGAAGTCCAGCCAGGATGCCTTCTTTAAAGCTGACTTCCACCCAAATAAATGCATTGTTTTCCCTCACTACAAAGAGGAAGTCCAAACATTTTGAAATGCTCCAAACAACCCTCTGTCCCCTTGTGCTAAGCCAAATATGGCCAATAGCATAAAAAAACAACTGGGGGAGGGGGCAGCAATCTGCACGGAAGCTGGTGTTGGCACCTTGAGCGACAGTTCAGTCATCAAACCAGTGCAGTAGTGTGACTGTACTGCTCTGTCACTCAAGTCAAACTGTCTCTCCACGGCTGCCTTGCAGAGCCCCACCCCCAGCTCCATCCTACAAAGTACTTGCTTTGACATTAAGCCAATTAAAAAATGGCTCAAGGCCAACAGACTTGCTGTATTTTTCTTGACGACATTTCATTACTCATCCATATTGCCCTTCTAGTTCAGTGTAAATAATGATATAAACCATTTTGATAAGAGGAAAAAAACAGAAGCCCGTTGCTTTGACTTGATACTACACATATAAGAATTAAAAGATAAGACTTATCCTTTTTTGCTGCCACCGAAAATGTTATTCTGTTTCCTGAGGGAAAGCAAAGGAGTTGAAACAAACTTATTACAATGAGAAGCAGTTTAGGAATAAACAATTTACAACCAACAGCACTGTCCGAGCTCTCCAGACCACAGCATGCATTTTTAATTTGTCACCTCAAGGCGATTTTGCGGTCTCGGTGGTCAACGAGTCAGCGCAAAGATTAGATTACGAATTAATTTCCCAGGCACAAGAGAGAGTTTTGTATGTTTCGAAAAAGTAATTGTTTGGTATAAGTGAACACTCTTTATTGGCTATCAGCGCTTCAGCAGCAGTGGGGAAGAACATAGTGGTATTGATCGGCGGCAAAGGATGCAGAGGAATCTTTTGTGCTTCTGGTAATTGGTACATGAATTCACCTCGTGTTTTTGAAATACTGTTTTTTTCATAATTAGTTTGATCCCTGATGCAAAACTAGGAGCACAAATGTGAGAGAAATTGCGTGACTTAAGGAGAAATGTTTTTGCTGAAACTGCACTGATCTCTGGGTTGGAAAGGTGTCAGATAAAAGAAAAGGGCTGAGGCTCACACCATGTAATTTTATGTACAATTGGGACATCTCAGGGGAAGTGTTGAAATGAAAATATGCCATGATGTCCACTATTGCCATGTAGCTGGGGCTGGGAGAACCACTATCGATCTATCCATGATGTGGCCATAAATTGCTGCCTAGGCACAGGCTCGGGAAGGGACATTTCTCTTATTCCCTTCTTTAGTGTGTCCATTGATGCCCTTCAAGGTTTATCCTCCTGATTACAATCCTGTTTGTTCTGCTGTTTTTTATCCTATCCTACAGTCTACCCAAGTGTAGCCTTCTACCAAAAATATTTGCTTGTGTGTAGGTATTTTGTATATTTGGCGAATAAAAAAGCATTAAATTAAATATACACCTTTTACAACCAGATTTTTCTGGGAGCATTCTCGATGGGCAACACTGCTTTAGGGCCAACTGCGTTGATGTCAAAGGTTCTTTTAAAGCCGAAAAGAAAACCAGGGTGGCTGTGTGGTGGGCGATTTGCTATCTCCCCACGTGTGAAGTTTATGCACTTTGGGACTTGGATTTGATTCTGCTGCCTCAACAAAAAACTATAATTACTTCCTCCTGCTGCTCTGTGTTTTTGATGCACCCGATGATTCTAACGTTCATTCACTCTAGCCAATATGTAAATAAAACCATTAGCATGTAATACACCAATAGTGAAAGTTCTTTGTACAAAGGCCACATAGAAAGTATTTCAACTTTATCAATAATTAGAGTTTAATAACCTCTATATACAGACAAGTGATGAAACATGTGACTGTTACCTTTGCCTAGCTTCTCGAGGCACAAACTGTTCCACAATAACCTACATTAGACTTGTCTACAAAGATAAGCATGTGTTGGATTTATTGCACTCCAGTGAGCTTGTTTTTAATTTATTTCTTGGCCTTCATAAATATTTGTTCCCTGCTGTGTAATTGAAGCTTTGCCACATGCTTTGACATTTTTTTATGATTATTTTTCTCTTTAACAAAGTTTTCCCTCTGGGAAATTGACATCCAGTGGCGAAGTCTTAACATCCTAACATTCCAATTATCAGTTTACCAGTGTAATGATATACAGTAACTTTCTTAAGAGTCAGTGCCCCCGAAACAAATTCAGAAGACCCTTTCTATACCCCTTGGTGAGTTCTATGATCATGGCTGGACTCTAGAGTGTGCAGCCTATGCAATCGCACAGGGTGCCATTCAAAACCCTTTGTGAGCTGTGTGTGTTGGAGGCAGACACAACTTTATAGAGAAAGATCAGCTCAGAATCCCCCTCCTTTATCATTGCATTGTGTCTCTGCCCTACCACACCCTCTTTTCACAATTATTTCACTCCCATCTCTTTTCCTCAGGCCCTCCTTTTCCTCTTTTCCACATTTCCTCTCTCTTCCTTACATTTTACAATCCCTCTGTCTTTTTCCTTTTTTCTAAAGTCTAAATTATTTTGACCCTTTTCCACATTTCCTTTTTTTCAGCTATCCATATTTTTTCTCTTTTACATATTCCCCTTGTCTATCTTTTCCAATTTCCTTCCATCTTTCTCCCTATTCCACATCCCCTCTGCCCCCCTTTTTCCCACATTCCACATCTTCCTTCCCACATCCCCCACTTTTTTCACATTTCCTTCACCCAGGGCCAGCTCCAGGTTTATTAAACTACAAATTGAAGCACACCTACTACTATAGTTATGATGCAACAAGTAACATAGAATTTATTTGGGCATAGTACATATATTATACATGAATTCAGGTCCACATGAAGGTTTATATACAAGGGATCTATGAGACACAGCTACTTTTAACAAGTAACGAATATATACACTATATACATAATGAACCGAATACTATATAAAGGTTGCTGATTTCAGTAGTTCACCAAGGGGAAAATCAGCATTCGGTATAGCCAAGCAGGTAATTCATAGGAGTTCAATGTGCAAAAAGTTTGGTATCCTTTGGGTATAGGAAAAGTAAGTTTGCAATACCTGGCTAATATACTTGGAGGCACTGGTGTTGCTGCTGCGGTTTAGAAAGCCCACAATGGGTTAAGTCCTTTACTGCAAGTATGGAGGCTCGATGTCCTGCCTGTTTCTGCTGTTTCAGCTTTCTGCTTCTGCTAACAATTGTTTCGGAGTAGTCCTTCCTCAGAGCATTGCGGTAGGTAGGTATATTGTAGCGTGGACGAGCGGTGCTCCAGGTTTACACAGGGCCGTTGGTGAGGGAGTCTCAGTGGGCCCCTTTGCAGTGCCACCAATGATCACCCCTGATCCTCACTGCCACTATTGTCCTCTTGTCCTTGAGGAAAAGTTGAATGTCAGTGCTCATCCAATTGGATGAGCACTGACATACAACTTTTCCTCATTGGCTTTTCTTTCTTGACCCCTGGCATGCGTTGACTTCAGCAGCTCTCCACGTGCAGCCAGATACATTTTTTTTCTATTGTTGAGTGCTCTAGTCTTTGTTGTCTTTTCCATCGTCACTGATCACACTTTAGTTGTTTCTGTCTTCTCCACTGTCACTGATCATCCTCTGGTCCTCGTCACATCCTCCTCTAATCTTTGCTTTCTCATCCGCTGCTTCTGATCCTCATCTAGTCCTTGCAGGCTTCTTCACAGCCACTGATCATCCTCAGGTTTTTGCTGTCTTCTCCATTGTCACGGATCGTCCTTTAGACCTTGCCTCATTCTCCACTGCCGCTGAATTCCTTCCAGTCTTTACTGCTTCCCATCAGCCTTTTTGCTGCCCATGAAGTGCCTTAGTAGGCCCCTGAAGCCACCAGGGTTTTTAGAACTTGCCATATTCTGCACCATCCCTGCCTCTTTCTGCCTTGCTCTTTCACATTTTCCCATTCCTCGTTTTTTCATGCACCCCCTTCTCTCCTTTCTCTGTTTCTCACTTTTTTCAGCCTTCTCTCAATCTCTCTTTTCTTTGGGCCTTATTCATGAAGGTATAGCGCCAGGTAGTGCCTGTACAGTGGTAGGCAGCGCCAGGTAGCGTCAGGTGAACACCGGAGACGACGCGCAATTACACATTTATGAAGCCGAATCTGGCGAGCGACTGGAACAACGCCATGTAGTGTACGATTCATCATTATCCCAGCCTCAGTGTACAGCGCCGGCGTTCAGCCTTAGAGAGCGCCATGTCTTACCTGTTGCTACCTGGCGCTCTCCAATACATTTCTATGGACGATCCTTAAATCCCTTTCCTGATCCCAATTTAATTTTTTTTCCTTAAAACAAATTTGAAAACTTCTGACATGTATCCTGGGCAAGAAAATGACATTTTTGCAAACTTTTTGGATTAATAATATTTTTATGCAGAATTGTCCTTACATGTCTGGTATTAAAGTGTTCACGTTACAATGTTATAACAATGTAATTCCATATGTATTTGATTTGTTACTAGTGGATACATGTTCAAAAACAGACTTTAATCACACAGCCTCTGGTGCTATGGGCTACAACTACATGATTTTGAGCGCCGCCGATGTTTGAGGTTGTTTTTTTTTTATGAATGTGGTGTGAGGCTGGCGCTACCATTCGGTCCCATACAGCGTAGTACTGCGACTCACACATTATATTCATCAATGCCGGACAGCGACTGAGGCGCTCTGAAACAATGATCCATGGCCGAGCACAGCAACTACTAGCGGTCGCTCTGAAATCCGCTCTACAGACGCTCATCTGTCGCTACATGGCGTTAGTAATGACTCAACCTGTTTCTCTTTTTTCAATTATTTTCTCTCTCTCTCTCTCTCATTATCTTTCCATATTTTCTTAATGTCTCTATCCATCTTTTTTGTAGTTGTGGCAAGTACACAGAAAAGATTTTAGCTAGAGAATATCCTGAAAAGCACACAATGTATTGTTAGTTAAAGCAGACTTCAGTTAAACTATGACCCCCCGATTTGGCTCGGGCCTGTTATCTTGGATCTCGGCTATATATTCTAGTCCGGCGGCTACAGTGAGATACGCTGGATACAGCTCCCAGGATTTCCGGATAAAAAGGGGGACCAGACAGAGATGCCCACTATCTCCCCTCCTGTTCGTACTTGCGCTTGAGCCACTGGCAGAGAGGCTGAGGCAGTGTCATTCTGTACAGGGGATACCCTATGTGGGAAGAGATCATAAGATATCCCTATTCGCGGATGACATGCTCCTTATGCTTTCCTCCCCCCACGTCTCGGTTCCCAATGCTTTTGCAATTATTGAGAACTTTGGTAAGATTTCAGGCCTTAAACTCAACTCGGCAAAATCCATGGCTCTGGATATCACTTTGTCTGATAGAACGAGACGGCTTCTTTCCCAGAATTTTAACTGGATTTGGGTTCAGAAGCTGCCCTACTTAGGGATAAAACTGACTAGGAATATAGATGCACTCTATAAGGCAAACTACCCCGAACTGTTTAGATCCCTGGACTCTTTGTTGCAATCCTGGCGGTTCCTGAGGCTGTCATGGCTAGGCAGGATTGCCGCCCTAAAAATGACGTATTTACCTGTACACCTGCGCTCAAATTCTGTCCTTCTGAAGGGGGGGGGGGGGAGAGTTCTGCGAGGAGCTGGGAGTGGAGAAAGACCAAAAGGCCTGGCAAATGGTTCTGAGGAACACAAGTAAGATTTCTTATAACGCCCTCATTCAGGAGAACGCCTATAAAATTTTGTTTAGGTGGTACTATACCCCTGACCGCATCCACAGGTTTTCCCCCTCCTCCTCCCCCCTCTGCTTTAGGGGCTGTCAGGTTGGGGGCTCAATGCTTCATATCTGGTGGGAGTGCCCAACAGCTCAGATGATATGGCACAAATGCTATACACTAATCGCTGATATTCTGCAAATTGTGGTACATGGGAACCCTTGGGAAGCCCTTCTTTCGCTTAAGGTAGGTTCCTATACTAAGTCGCAGTGGTGTTTGACGCTTCATATTATCTCGGCTGTCAGAGCTACGATTGCAAGGAATTGGAAACTCCCCACCATACCATGGGTGGAGATACAGGGCAGAATATCTGACATCATGTGCAATGAGAAACTAACAGCCATATCCAGGGATCAATACGACTAATTTTACGACACCTGGCAACCATGGATAGAGCATACTGGCCTTGTCAGGGGAAGCGCTGATCCAACATTCACGATCTAGCCAAGACCCCCACACAAGGATTCCGCTAGGCGGGTCTTCATCCTACTAAGAGGTATCAATCCTCATTCTAAGCATGGAACCACTCCCCCATACCCCATCTACCCCTACCCAGACCCTTCCCCCTCCTGTTACCCTCTTGTGTCTGTTATGTTTTTTTTTTGTCCTCTCTCTCTTGTTTTTTCATTTATCTCTTCAAAAACTTTATACTACGGTTTAAAGAGTGTATTTTATGCTGTATTGGAGCTGACCCGTAACATCCATTCAACCAAACCAACCATAACAAAACAAAGCAAGAAAAGGAGAGAAAGATATAGAGGAAAGAGATAGAAGAAGAGGGAGAAAGAGAGAAAAAAAAAGAGAAGGGAGAAGAAGGAACCTAGTGCGAACCCCAGCAGGACTTTATAACTAATTTCATTTTCACAGATATAAATCCGAGGAAAAGTTCGGAACCATTAAACTCCCTCAATCAGGGCCCCTTGAGCTCCAGATCGCATTGTGCTTGTCCACCCTGCCATCTAAGATACTCCAAAATCATCATCAATTTTATTTTGCCCAGGACCTTTGCAAGACATAAGTGTGGATTTCCAGCTAGCTGCTATCACCCATCATACCACAGCTGCCACATGCATGATCAACCTTTTCACTGACTTAGACACTCCTGTAGGGAGGAGACTCAAAAGTGCAGTCCGGGGGATAACGTATGAGTGAACCCCATTTTATCCAATTTTTCCACATCCGTTTGGGCATGTCCACCAAATATGTTTCATGCTTCCTATAGCATCGCACGACCCAAAACAATCCGGAGGAAAGTTAGGGAATAATTTATGCAGTTTTTCTGGGCTATAATACCACCGCATATAGACCTTCCTCCTTTGGTTTTCCTTACAGTGTAGCTCAAATAAGGTGAGCCCCAAGGGCTTCCCTCAGCATGGCTTGGATAAAGTGGCACATCTGTAGATATCAAAATTGTTTAGTTTCCGGGATATTTCTTGTAAATTGGAGTAATGGGAAAGAATGGGACCCTTTCCCCTGTCATCATGCTCCCCGCTGTTAGGAGACCCTCCTCCTTCCACCACTGAAATGTCCCAGATGCCAACCCAGATGCAAATCTGAGTTTCCCAAAAGAGGCACTATGGCGACACTCTCCAAGAACAAGCCCAAACTCCTCCTCCAGCATACCCACTGTCACGCTGCAATATTTACAATTGTGTTTTGTAGTTTAGATAGGTGTTGTGTCGGGTCCCCTGACCATAATAAGTATTTCAATAAGATTGGTTGGGCAGAGCATTGTTCAAACAGGACCCATGGAATTGTCTCCGGGTTTACCTGCCAGCAAGCTAATTGAGTCAAACGTGAAGCTTTATAGTAAAAGATAGATTTGGCAGGTTTTGACCCCCATCCATATAACTTCTATATGTGGCAGTTATGTTAACCCCGGATTGTTTATTATTCCAAATCAATGTATTTATTTGGGACTGAACATGCCGAATATCTTCTTGTGGGACTCTAATTGGTAATGTTCGAAAAAATAAAGTATTTTTGGCAAGATTGTTATACGCACCGCTGTGATCCTGCCCAGCCAAGAAATTCTATATCTGGACCAGCTCTCCATCAGCTCCCTCAGATATTCAATCTGTTCGGGAAAATTAACAACATATGTATGCACAAACTGCTTTGAAAGGGTTACCCCTAAGTATGACAAGGTACTTTCTCTCCATGAGAAATCAAAGTTAAGGCACATAGTTCTTTCTAATGGAACATTTATGGGTAGTACCCCTGTCTGGAGATATTAACCTTCAACCCAGATAATTCCCTGAATTTAAATAACAGAGAAAATATTGGGAAAGGATATAAAGGGTTGATAATATATAGTAAGAGATTATCAGCATACAAATTGAGCTTAAACTCGTGGTTTTAAAATAATTCTTCATCTTTTTTGTGACAGAGTTAATACTGCTAATTTTGCAGCCCTATTTTACATTTTGTTGTATTAGTCCCTTGGTTTCATTCAGCATTGTATATGCACTGTGTATTAAAGTTACTGTCCAGGAAATTAAAAACAAAGCTTACCTACCTGTCCGGCCACTACCTGTATCCCAGGTATCGGCTTTAATGGTGCACTCTAGACCAGCCTTTTAATATCTATCATACGGCATCAGCCGTGGATACTTGTAATAGGTCAAATGACTGGCAATAGGGACATGCACCTAGGCCAACAAGATAGTGTAGATACTAAACACTAGTTACTAGAACTATAAAACACCGCGCTTAAAAATACAGTGAATAAACTAAATAAACAAAACTGTGTGATTAAATAAGCTTCAACGTGTAAAAAAGATTCCCAATCTTCCTGAAGTGATTAAATACAATTAAAAAACACAGAGCGTAATAATATTATTCCAAACATATATGAATAATGTCCACTCTTTAAGATATTCCTCAGCTCATGAAAGCATGAAAAATCTGTATCTCAATTCAAAATGCTATATTTTGACCACGTCCCAAAGTGCATGTGCAGACTTGTATTTTTCGTGCTTCTGTCACCCGTTTGTGCATATCCTTACCAGATCAATGTCTTGAACAATCCATAATCATAAAAGGCCAACGCAATATTCCACCACTCCTTCCAGCGTGAGAGTGTTATCAGACACGTAATTTGATTAGATCATCAACATCCACAAAAGGCCGATATGCCCTTAATTCTCACAGGCAGGTTTATAAAATCACTCAGAACGTCATTACAACAATGAATGATAGAACCGCATATGGAGGGAGAAAAATATAAAGCAGGACTAGTGCAATAATGTTTAAAACACCATTTAATAGAAGTAAAAAATCACACTCACAAAATTAGAATATAAGCCAGCATATCAGCCCAAGGAGGGCAATATAGTGGAGTAGATCTCACCGCCTATCTTCAATGCTCCTCATGCCAATAACGGCATATGGCCAGCGATGTGTTCCACAATGAAAAGTCCAGAGAAGAGTCCAACTGCCAAGTTCCAACGCGTTTTGTCGCTGATGCGACTTTAACAAGGATACTCGGCATAGGGAAATAGCTCTTTAAATAGCGGAAGCAGGAAGGCGAGAGACGTTGCTCCCGCTCTCCACCTGTGACGTAGATCGTCACATTCAGCACTTGGGTTGCCAGAGCAACCAAAGCGTGCGTCCTCCTCCTACGGGGACAGCCCTATCAGATGAGAGGCATAGTTACCGCCCTCCTCCCTTAATGCTCAGCAGAGCGAGGGGCGTGATCACCGCCCTCCTCTCGACGCGTGCACTATGACGCGCAGGCTACCATGGTAACCCGTTCCAGCTCACTGAGACTACGGGAAACAGAGCCCTGCTATGCAAAGGGCGTACTTAAAACCCTCCTCCCAGTGGATCCACTGTGGCAAATAGGTTGCCATAGTTAACCTGTTCAAACTGTAAACAACCACTCACGCGTGACAAGATAGTCACGTGAGCGCTGCCAGAATTTAGAGACCTCGATACTTGTATTCCAAGCTTGATTCAGCAAGGGGTCGCACATAAATCACCCGAATATTGTAAACAAGGGTAAGGCCCTCTAGTGTATCTGCAGCAAAACAGCTTACTTGAAAAATATGCAAAAAAATAGCGATTTCATAATAGAAAAAATCAGAGCATCGTAGACCAGCAGTGAAATGACTCCACTACATTCTACAAATATAGAAAACAGGACATATATATACAATTACAGTACAATTCATAACCAATGTAAAGAACAATTCAAAGCAAATTACTATCACAGTAATCCCAATGACTAGATATATAAATATCTATATATATATGTATATCTCTATATATATATATACATATCATATATGTTGATGATCTAATCAAATTACGTGTCTGATAACACTCTCATGCTGGGAGGAGTGGTGGAATATTGCGTTGGCCTTTTATAATTATGGATTGTTCAAGACATCTGGTAAGGATATGCACAAACGGGTGACAGAAACACGAAAAATACAAGTCTGCACATGCACTTTGGGACGTGGTCAAAATATAGCATTTTGAATTGAGATACAGATTTTTCATGCTTTCATGAGGTGAGGAATACCTTAAAGAGTGGACATTATTCATATATGTTTGGAATAATATTATTAAGCTCTGTGTTTTTTATTTGTATTTAAAGATAGTGTAGATGCTTTTTGTCTTTGGACCTCATGGGTTTATATCACCTTTGAAAAGCTTTTTGAGGAAAGAGCCTCAAGCTTGTTTGATAAAAGCTAAAAACAGCTTTATATGCCTCAATTCACATAGATAGTCTTCTAAATCATGAAGCGCTTACCTGACTCGTAGAAGAGATGTATCTTAGTGAGTTAGGAGCACAGATATGTAGGATATATCTCCTTTAAGTTATTTAAAAAACTGGAGCTTAGATGAAAAGAAACAGTAGTATGTATCTTATTTCCTGGGCAACTTATCCATTGCTAAACAGTAGGCAGACATCCTAGAACGAGATGAGCATACGCCAAATCAGGATGGTGTTCGCACTGAGGGGCATTCCAAATCAGGGTGCTACTAGAGAAAGCTTTCAATCTTTCTAGGACTGGGTTTTGGTCCATTTTAATCTCTAGGGAGCACAAAAGCATGATTGAATACCCTTCTAGCAATCCTCAGATGCGGCAAACATGCATCCAATAAGGTTCACAGGGCATGGGGCAACACAACATGCACAAGCCAAATGCAAACCACTTTACTTGCCAAGAGTTAGTTGTGGAGTGCAGACAGAATGGAGCCTTTTTTATTGCTTACAGCTTCACTTTAAGATTATTGCTAAAGCTTCACTTTAAAGTGGACCAACACCCAGGATTTTGACTATCCTGGGTCTTGGTCCACTTTGGTGGGGCACCCCCGATCGGGGTGCCCCGCTGTGTGAAACCCCCCCCGAACCCCCCGAACAACTCACCTCTCCCCGCTCCCAGCGCTGACGTACAAGGGAAGATCTTGAACGTCTAAGCGGCGGCGGCCGCCGCCGCCTCCCTCGCGTCACTTTGAACGCGCGCGCCCCCGCGCCGGCCATTCGCAGACGGCCGGCGCGGAGGCGCGCACGCCTACAGGGGCGCGAGGGAGGCGGCGGCGGCCGGCCGCCGCCGAAGATAAGGTAGGTGAGTTGGGGTGTTTGGGGGGGGTTTCACCCCGCGGGACATCCCGATCTCGGATGTCCCGCGGGGTGGGGGGTGATCGGCCCGGGAATCTTATAGATTCCCGGGCCGATCACCCGTGGGTGTTGGTCCACTTTAAGATTACAAATTGTGATTAATTTTATCTGGATTTTGTTTTGAACAGGAGAGCGGCACCATCAGCAGAATTCTCTGTGGACAGATCTCGTCATCTGATGTCTTTCTTGGCCATGTTGGGTCCAAGCCCAGACTGGAATGTTGGGCTGTCTGCTGAAGACCTCTGCACCAAAGAATGTGGTTGGGTCCAGAGAGTTGTCCAGGATCTGATCCCCTGGGATGCAGGCACTGACAGTGGTGTCACTTATGAGGTATATACATGTCAAAAGATTCAACTTTTGTTTTTTGTATTTAATTATATGACAAGTACATGTTGTGCATTATTGGTTTTAGAAAAACTCATCATGGTTAGTCAGTTAGGCAAAACAGCTGTATGTTTATATGAAAATGCTCGTGCCTGAGCCACACACTAACCTAGCTGTGATCCACAGCTGTACACAAATTTGGCACCGGTGGTACATGGACCCTGGTTTGCATGCTTTTCACACCCAGTAGACCTGACATCTCCCAGGTGTAAAGAAGCAGTGGATACTGTTCAGTGGCAGATTTGTGTCCTGTGGTGGATTAGGCAGTAATACCTACTGTTCCCTTCACTCAGCAGCCTTGGTTACCCTTTATTGGGTCCATCTAGCAAAGTACAAGCTGACTCACACAAGCTGACACTTGAGCCATCAGTGCCTTCCACAGGTCTCCAGTGGCTGGCATCTAGGTTAATATTTGCCTTATGATCCCCACTGTTCCTGACTGCTCCCTCTTGCACAGGTTTCCTGAAGGTTTCACACCCAGGTTAATATTCTTCTGCTCTTTTGGAGCTCAATTGGTTCTAGCTAGTTTCAGACCAATTGTATAATACCTTTGATTCAAACACATGCAGAACCGTCCAGGGCTCTTATGGAGTCTGGACAAATAGTTTATCCAGCTTAACAATTTAGAATGGCTAGATTGAGTAATTACCATAGGCTACTGCAACCATGACCAACAGGCCTTTTTGGAGGTACACTGCCCCTTATGGCACTGCTACCCCCAAGTCATGCCCATCACATAAGCCATTTTTGTATTCTGGTCACTGATGCACTGAAAGATGACACAAAATCAAGAGGGGGTGGCAAAAGATAAGGCTATGCAGTATAATGGGTTACCCTGGGAAACCACATCTAGAGGTTCTGGAAGGCTAAAGTTGGTGATCCACTAGGCATCCTGATTGGCTGATCACTGAGCAATCTCGGAAAATCTACAGATGTAGTAGGCATTCCCCAATTTTATTTTCTCAACATAACCCCCCCGCCCCCTAAGCAAAGAAAATTGTTTAAAGTTTTCATTTATTTTTAAAATTCACAGCCTGTGGGCATGGCCGCTCTCTTGGAAAATGGTTGTGTTTATCTTAGCATACTTACATGACACCTAATCACAATGCTGCAATATACAGGCAACCATGGGGGCCGAGTTTCGATCCCTTTGATTGGTGGTCTACTGCTAAGGAATGGAAGTCTGCACATCTGGCCTACTGGAGATAATTCTGTGGCCCAGTCTGAGCGTGAGCGGCTCCTTAGAAAGGCCAGGGGCCCTGGCACATGACCCGGTATGCCCAGTGCTGGCGCCGGTCTGGGGTCCTGCCTCTGGGGTAAAAAAAACTCTTTTGCCATCATTACATTTGAATGAACCCCAGTACAAACAACAGGGGCTATGTACCTGAGCATAGAAAACGGAGGGTGTGGACCCCAGTACTGACAATGGAGGACATGGGCCCCTGTACAGATTGTGAAGGGCATATACCCCAGGGTACAGTGGGCTGGAGCGCATGACTACAAAAAAATAAGAGCTAGACACATACATTTATAGAGAAGTCAGAGGAGTGTGAACGCACAGGAAGCACAAAACAAGAGACACATGGAAAAGCCACACGAAACACAACATAAACACACAAACAGAATAACAGGTAGCTCAACATTGAGAGCAGCAGACTACAGACTGGCGCGTTCTATGTCTTCAAAGTTCATAAATATAATTTTTGCACTATGTTTTTTACATCTTGTGAACCCGTGTGTGGGTTTTCTAGGGATTTCTGTACTAGTTCAAAGGTTAAGGAGGCAACAGGCCACCTGCCAGACATGCAGGTGGGTACAGCTTTGCCGCAATAGTGAATAGAGCTTTGCAGAAAACACAGAAGCTGGAGAGATCAAATTGTTATGGAGAAACAGTAAAGGAAAAGGGGGAAACAGGGAGGACCATTGGGAGCAGTTAAGAGCTTAGCCGGCCAAATGCACATGGAGCAGGGCCTTGCATAAGGCACAAATTGGCACAAGAAGAGGCAATTTGCGCTTCTCCCATATGCTTGACATTTGGTGCCCTGACGTGCGCATGCAGCTATGAATTACACACCTAGGTGCATGAAGAATTGTTTGAGCTCCGCCTGAGCGTTTTTACACAATGACCATGAATCAACCCTATAGAGTTTTACTGTAAGGAACGGAATGCTGGACAACAGGGACTATCTGGCCAGAGGGTTTTCACATTAGAAAGGCCACTCTTTAGAAACTTCTACCACTCTAGGGACAAAATAACAATATTGCCATACAATACAGCACAATAGGGACAATACTTTATGAGACTGGCGCGTTAATGCAACCACATAATGTGACATTTCCAAGGTTTATGACTGTATTTTGTATAAGTTTATCCCTCACTGCACATGAATTAGTTACTGGGTTCTGCTCTGCCACTGGCCATCGAATCACCACCTTTTGTTCAGCCACCTTGCTAAAGTCTAACAGTTCCACTGGAATTTTAACCCGTTCCATTATTTGGATTAATGTAATTTCTTTATTCACTCAAATATCACAGCAACAAATCTAGACTTGCTCCTGAAAATGTGGTTGTACTGTATTAGCTACAAATCATTCTTCTGTTAAACTCAAGTGGCCCCAGATGGAAGGCCAGCATAGCGTTTCGATATATCATGTTATCAGATATCGCGCAATGTAAGGGCTAATCCTGTAATACTTAGCTCATAAATACAGTAGCATTAGCATTAAGACTTTTAAGGGTGTCCAGCAGTGAATTTCCTGCTATGTTATGTCAAGTATGTGTTTCCAAAGAACACTTTATTAGAAGTCAGTAAGGAGCTGCAGTATATTTCAAACATTTATGTAAAAGATGAATGCACAATCGTTATTTGTTAGCAATTCTCAGTATGTATTTTTGGTAAATCATCAGGTAATGGGGTTAACAAGTCCCACTTAAAGGGCCATTCTGATAAAAATATATATAGACATATATAATCTCACATTTAAAGGTAAAAAAGAATGGGAAGCATGCTGCTCACATGCGGCATCCCATTCGAGGTGGGCTGTTCACGCCCCAACTCCAACTCAAATACTCTAGACCTCAGATGCCAGGGGGCTTGAGGCTCTCTGCCTAGTTTCCGCTTATTCCCTCACTGCTCACCCCCTTCCAGTGTACAGAGACTCCCATTAAACTCAGTGCGAACCTCCTTACACCAGCCGCGCTCACCCTCCAGAGGACATGCAGCTTCCTTCTTTTCGTAGTGGGGCTGCAGGAGAGTGATAAGCAGTGCTGGAGCAGGTGGAAGGTAAGTGAAGAACCGTGTGCCCTCTGGCAACCTCTGTTTTGAGGTCTTTAAAGTGGAACAAAACCCACATGCAGCCACCCCAAAATCTATAAGATTGGGATGCCTCGCTGTGTGACCTCCTTAGGGCGTTGGTAATCACTTACGTTTCTCTGGTCCACAGCGCATTTGTGGGCTCTTGTCCAATGAGAGCCGTTTGTCGTGACATGTCATTCAGCAAATGGTTCTCATTATTTTCATTCAGATTGGGGGCAGAAGGGGGAAGGCCGTGGAGGGAAGCGGAAGTGCGCACTGCCCATTGAAGTCAATCAGAGAAATTTGCTGAATGACATAGCATACGGCCCACATTGGACGAGAACCCGCACATGCGCCATTGGACCTTTCATGGGGTGCAGAGTGTGGGGTCCGGACACACAGGGTGAGGGTTCAGAAAGGGTCAGCAGCATGCTCAACCAAACCAGGCCAACCAGAAGGATTACCCCAAATATATCTGATTTACCATTGTGTGCCTCCCATGGAAGTCACAAGAAATGGATTTTGAAGGGGGGTACACTAAACACTCCAATTGTCTGTACTAGCAAGGGATATCCATAGATACAGTATCTCCTCTTACTTTAGAACGGAGGGTGGAGAAAGGGTTAAGCTACTGAATCTCAGGACAAATAATGTGTACATCTCTAAATTTCGTGTTGAGAAGTGCTTTGAACTTCAAAGAACTATTGATCTATTCACAGCCTGTCCTTTTAGTATGAGTAGAATGTAGACTTAATACTGAAAGCAGTCAGCGTGTAGACGTCCCTGAACAGGAGAAGCAGCATCCCTGGCAACAGGGCCGGCCTTAGGTTGAAAGGAGCTCTGTATAAGACTGCAGGATGCTACGGATCAGGTCGGGGTAGAGATCAGTGTGCTCTGGATCAGGTCGAGGTAGAGATCAGTGTGCTCTGGATCAGGTCGGGATAGAGAGCAGTTGGGAGCAGTTTGGGCTTGATGTACAGATTAGTGGCAGATCAGAGAGCAGTACCAGTCAGGCAAAGCAGTGAATGAATAAAAATACTTTATTAATCAGGGTTCTTTTACACCATAGATGGGGTCAGGATTAGCTGAACATTTACAGTTATGAAGGGGGATGTGCAAAGAGCATAAGAGCATTAGGAGTGCTGGTGCATCTTTATGCCGGCAAGGGAAAGGGTTGCAGGGAGTGCTGGCTCTCAGGCACAGCAGAAGCCCCCCTCCAGTGTTTATACACACTGACATGGGGTATAAAGAGAGCAGATAGAGAGACACTCTCTGTTACACCCATAAGCATTTACTGTGTTTTAACTTATCAACTGAGAAACGGGAGCTCCTGAATCAGTCCTGTCTGCTGCCTGCCTGGTAACAAGTCTGTAAAGCCCTGAGGATTAAAGTTATACTAAATCTGATTGTTGTCTCATTGTCTAGCGCTACTTGTTGCACTGCCCCAAACTTCAATCCAACATAAAGCCCCTGTAGTTCTTAAGTTATTTGTAAATGTATTAGAACATTGGGGAGGCAGAGTAAAAAAGAGGAGAAACAGTGGGTCTGGCAACAGCGATGTGATGTAAGCACACTGTGTGCTTTGCATATATCATAGTAAAAAAAGTGAAGAAAAGTGCATTGTTGTGCCTCTAGTTATTACTTTTGACTTGCAAATCACTTTAAAGTGGACCAACACCCAGGATTTTGACTATCCTGGGTTTTGGTCCACTTCGGCGGGGCACCCCGATCGGCGGTGCCCCGCTGTGTGAAACCCCCCAGAAACCCCAAAAAACTCACCTCTCAACGCTCCCACGTGAACGCCGCAGCCAATCCCCGCCAACGTCCAGGCGGGGATCAGGAACGTCCAAGCTGCTTCCGCCGCCGCCGCCGCCGCCTACCGCGCGTCACTCTCGGCGCGCGCGCGCCCCCGCCGGCCATTCACAGAGGGCCGGCGCCGGCGCGCGCACGTCTGGAGGGGCGCGCGGGAGGCGGCGGAAGCGGCGGCGGATCAGGTAAGATGTTTTTGGGGTTTCTGGGGGGTTTCACCCCGCGGGACATCCCGATCTCGGATGTCCCGCGGGGTGGGAGGTGATCGGCCCGGAAATCTATAAGATTCCCGGGCCGATCACCTCCCACCCCGCGGGACATCCGATCACCCCTGGGTGTTGGTCCACTTTAAGAGAGGGGGGGGGCTCACGAGAGAGGAGCCCACATAACGGGAATTTTTTTCTTTATGCAGCATTGTTTATGTGAGGAGGGTACGGGGAAACTTTCATGTGCTGCTGACTGCACTGAGACTGTGTGTCTCTCTTTCTGTGGGGAAACCCCTGCAATGCCACCCCCCACCCTGAACTCTGTGCACCCAAAGTTACACACTCCCTCCTTTGAAGTGTAAGTCACAGTCACATGGGGGAGATTCCAGAGAGGCTCCACCTCCCTGTATAGAGACTCCACTGCCCCAGCTGGCCAGCCTTGGAGCCAGGATGAAAGCCTTTTCTTTTTGTTAATTTTTTAAACAATTGAGAGGGAGAAGAACAGCATTCACACCCAAAAAAATATAAGAAAAAAAGCTTAACCCCTAGGTTTAAGGGCCGAACC
Organism: Gastrophryne carolinensis; assembly: GCA_027917425.1. NCBI lineage: Eukaryota > Metazoa > Chordata > Amphibia > Anura > Microhylidae > Gastrophryne > Gastrophryne carolinensis. The sequence continues at coordinate 132,799,489 of CM051241.1, read as the reverse complement.
TGCCCCCCCCCCCCCCCCCGTCTAAGGCATTACCAGCCCTTATGCCCCGTAGCACAGATCCATTAATGAGGACCGGGCCCACATGATATGGACCTCCGGAATCATCCGCACTCCCCTGCCCATTGAGGGTGTGGGTAATGTGGGGGGCAGCAGATGCCAAGATGTTGGACAGGTGGCTTGCAGTCTCCCTACCCTTTGAACTGGTATAGGGGTCTTTTGGACCCTTACCATTTTGAAATTAGTGGCAAAGAAAAAGAAACCACTTAAAAATTCCCAGGAAAACCCCCTCTATGCCCCTACCCTCCTGGGACATATCTGGTCACATGGGGTGAATCCTCAAAGTCTCCACCTATGAGGTATAAATCCTTCCCCCAGGCAGAAAATGGTAGACTCTTAGCTGGCAGCTGGGAGGGAAGGAGGGGGGGGACCTGTGTCCCCCTGTGATTCAGTTGGCAGCGGCAAAATCTTCTGGACGCTGACATTGGCTAAAGAAGACAGTAAAGGGATACTAAAGAGCCCTCAATATGGTGAGGAGACCCGGCGCAGGACAACCTGCCAGACCGGAGGAAGATGGGGTCTGGCTAGTGACAGAGGAAAGAAGACGAGGGAGGGTAACTAGTTAAAGGGTTACAGCAGGCAAAGGCAATTGTTAGACCATTGCATTGGGCTATGTCTGGCACTGTCCTAAACTGTTTTCCGTTTTCAAATTGAAGAAGAAATGGCCAAGATATCAAGGTTTACAGTTTCACCTTATAATGTGCCCACTGAAGAAATTGGGCGTAGCCCATGGTTCTATGTATATACATAATAAGCACATTTTTCTTTTACATAAGGCAAATGATAGACTAAAAATATGCCAATGAGATCTTATGATCTACATTTATAAACTATTATCAACCTATACGTTGGTTGGAATCAGTTGTTACATACCAGCAGTCATTTCTAATACACACTCTGATGATCACTGGTGCAAGCTCTATTGTCTTGTTCCAAAGCACAAATAGCCATGGGTGACTGAAATGCTAATGCAATAGTGATTGAAACACTAATTAGACATTATCACTATAAATATGCTAATCAGCCTTGGCGCTGACTGCTGTGCTGGCTCAGGTTTGTTCAGCTGACAAACACGAGGGGGTGGAGCTATAAACACCAGGAGAGCCCTATTGGTGGTGTATGGCAAAGGAATTCAGGTGGTGTGCCACTACTCTTTATCTTATTTCTACTCCTAGGAGCATCTGGATTCTAACAGGAAGGATAGCCATTAGGAGGTGAGCTGAGAAATTTTTTTGCCTACAGGGTCCCTTTAAATTTAGAATAATACATTTATGTGTGTGTTGTGCCTTTTATTTTTCACTCTTGAGGTGAACTGGTAAGGGGTACAGGGGACCACTATACTATTTCACAAAATAGGGGCCGCCATGTCACATGGCAGAAACCTGCCTGATTACCCACACCCCCAATCTAGGGGTTTCTACTGCACCAATAGAAGAGCCCTGAACCCATACTGAAGGTCATAATGACTGGTATAATCTGGTATACGGACAGGGCCAGGGGGCCTCTGAGCCCCATATTACCAGCCTTTATGCCTGGTGCCCGGGCTAGTTGGCTCTTGTGGGGGGGGGGGGTACACAAATGCTGGCTGTCATTTTCAGCAATTTTTAGCAATTGCGGCATGGCTTTTGTTAATGAAATGCCAGCTAGTGAAGTCAGCATTTTACCAATGCTTTTAGCAGGAGTAAAATGCTGCCACGTAAAAAAAGATTGTGCACAATTGTCCACCTACAAAACACTCCCTGAATCACATACAATTCCAAGATATGCCCGCACACAAAACACAATCTCATTCAAAAGTCTTTGTAAAACACACTCCCTGTATCAAACAAGTTTTCGTGTTCTCGATTTTGGCACCAAACAAACGTTCTCTAAAAAAAAAAATGCTCTAGAAAAAAAAATCTTTTGGAACAAAGAGTGAGGGGAAGAGGTGCGAGAATGTGTTTTTATTGGCAAGAACCAGGCAAGAATGCAGTCTTGCCCATTGCTGAATCAAGCCTTATAAATTTAAATAATCTGTTCGCAGCCCCCACTATTCTCCCTTCCCATATCTGCAACTTATGACCTTCTCCATGTGTCCTAAGTCCCTGAGATGTCCAGACCTTTTACGAGGTTCCCAATATCTGACTCGATATCCTCAAGCAGCTCGGGTTTTTCTCAGCAGTAGAGCAGCAGAGGGAGTGGGAGCGCACAGGAGGGAGAGTGTGAAAAGCAAGACTGCAGAAGGGGGACAGGTACTGGAGGCAGTGCCCATAAAAATAAAGTTTCCCAAAGTCAGTACATACAACAGGCAACTTTTGAATGGGCCAAATTCGGCCAAGATGGTTGTACCCAGGATCTGAAGTGCCAGAGAAGCAACAATGGCCTGTGGGTCAGCTATGGTTTTTTTTCTTTGTAACCCCCCTGTCCTGCCTCCAAGGTAGAGTGGAAGGGTGGGGTGGGTCTGTGACTGGAAATCTGCTTTAATAGAATTTTGTTGCCTGTAACACTCGTCAGACAATATCTTTTCCTTCTAACCTTCTAGCTGGGAGGATATTAAACATGACCTCCTAGTTACTAAGAAACATGCTCTACTTTGAGAATATAGAAAGGGGAATAGGCCGCCAACCATGGGACAAACTGGACTTAAACCAGACCTTCAGCATGATTTAATGAAAAGCCCAAACCCTTAAAAAATGATTCCCCAGCATCTAAAATTAATATATTTTAAGTTTTTAGTCACATACTTATTATTCTTTCCCCCACTGGGCTGCAGCTCTGCCCAGGACTCCAGAATACGGATATCACCATCTTGATTTGGAAGCATCACACTTACTGAGGAGAGGAAGGTGGGGTTATGGCTGTGCTTTGCACAGACAGAGCAGAGCTGGGTTCAGGGAAAGGACAGCAATCCCAGAATGCAGAGCGACAGTCAGAAGACACTTCCTGTTTGCAGGCTGCCTGACGCTCCATGAGCCGCCATCTTGGATGTTTAAAAGCTCCTAACATGCAGTAGATGCAGATAGGATGATTTTTAATGTGAGCAATCTATATGTAAAGGGTGGGGGAAATATTTAAGATATGCTGTTAATCAGGGTGAAGGTCCGCTTTAATTGGCCCTCAGGTCTGCTGTAATCCCCATATCTGCTTAAAGCATAGCAAAAATACCCCAAATAAAGCAATTTTACTCACCTCCCCTATGTTTTGTTATACCACAAACCAATAGGGTTTGACCATTGGTCACCAGCACCAGACCCAGAGCAGGAGCACAGAATGGTGTACAGGTGAGCGAATCTTTGCAGATTTGTTTGGGATGTGGTCATAAGATTAGTTTGGGAAGTTGGGTAAGTTCAATTTAAAAATAAATTGTCCAAAGAGGGGGCCGAATTTTTTCCTTCCTGCGCTGAGCGCTATTCTGCCTAGAAACTGTCCTGGTAAGAATGTGAACTTATGCCATATTATAATTGGTGCAATGGAGCACCTTTTCCATGACCTCACAGTTCGACACAGGGATCCCCTCGCCCTCAACAATTTATCACTCGAGGCACATAACAAATAACCAATGCAAGATTATAGAATGGGGGCCCAGAGGCCTTTCTAACTTGCCCTCTAACATGTACCAAGTGTACCAACACTTGATCTGGTTGGAAGATGAGTATGTGCAGTCTGGGATGACCTATGAAGTTTACAATAAGTTTAAGGTGCTTGTTTTTTGTCTCAGGCTGTGGCGTGAGACATTGTGCGGAGGGGAGCTTAGGGAGCGAGCAGTGAAGAATGTGATGCTATTGAAGGGTCTCTATAAAAGAACTGTACCCTAATCTTGCCATGATAGGAACATTAGAGTTTGAGCCTGAGATGCCCATAGTGAAGAATGGGCACCTCAGCTTCGTACACCAAACAAACCTTTACATGGACACTTGGGCTAGAAATCAGCCTGGGATTTTACCAGCCCATGTCCAGCCTAAAACATACCTGCTGAGCCCCCACAACCATGATATGCTGGGGCCATAGCACTGGGGGCTTGGTTTTCTTTGTGTAGTACATGTATACCTGAGGGGTTTAGCTACTCAGGTGTGTGGGGAGTGGGTTCTTTGTTACGGGCTTGGGGGACCTCCCAATGTGAGTTGCATCCAATAACTCCAGTGAGACCGACTTTATGAAAAGAGCACTTTCTTTATTAGCAGGACTTCAGGTACACTTGAATGTTCACAGCAGGTCATACAGTCATAATCCTACACACTCCATTAGCAGTTTACATAGCACAGAATTACATCCAGGTGGTGGTCACACATTCTGGTCCTATAGCAGGATACTGAGGCCTTAGCTTCCTCCGTCAGCATCTCGTGCTAAATGGTTCACCTTTTCTGTGGTCGCTTGAATGTGGCTCCTCTCCTCTCCCCTTCTCCAGTGACTGCTCCCAGTAGACCCTGCTGATACCTTCCTCACTCCGGGGTTACTACAATAATGAAGATGAAGAGTGTCTCTCCCCTCCCTATATAGATTCCCATATCTTATATAATTAAGGGGGTTCCCTATAGACCTTCTGTTGTTCAACACAAAGTTACTCACCTCAACTAATGGCAGCACATCTGAATGTTGCTAATGACATCCCGAAAAAATTCTCTGTTTATTGAGTTATCCTGTTAACTGTTTGAGAGACCTCCAAAGTTATAATTCATTCCTTATCCAACAGTGCCATCATGTGGTGATGTAGTGCAACTGCTGGACAGATATAAACCACCCTCTCCTCAAAAGTTGTTGATCACTTTCCACCGGCCACATCTGGCTTGTGAGTACAGTGGGGCTGGGTACAGGGGGCTGAGAGGGAGACTAAGGGGACAGGGATTGAATGTGGGTGTCATAAGCAGCATCCCAACTGGCCCTACTGGCATCCCTCTCCCCCCATTAGTATAGGCTGTGGGGCATCCCTCTCCCCCCATTCCCATTGGCTGTGTGGCATCCCTCTCTCCCCATTACCATTGGCTGTGTGGCATCCCTCTCCCTCCATTTCCATAGGCTGTGTGGCATCCCTCTCCCCCCCATTAGTATAGGCTGTGTGGCATCCCCCTCTCCCCCCATAGGCTGTGTGGCATTCCCCCTCCCCCCCATTAGTATAGGCAGTGTGGCATCCCCCTCTCCACTCATAGGCTGTGTGGCATCCCCCTCCCCCATTTGTATAGGTTGTGTGGCATCCCCCTCTCCCCCCATTTGTATAGGCTGTGTGGCATCCCCCTCTCCCCCCCATAGGCTGTGTGGCATCCCCCCCTCTCCCCCCATTTGTATAGGCAGGGCGGCATAATAAAAAAAAGAAAAACTCACCTCTCCGCTGAGCGATCGGCTCCGTGAATGGGGTGGGCGTGGCCTGTGACACGTCAGCGCAGGCCACGCCCACCCCATTCACGGAGCTGGCCGTAAGAAGCAGCGGCGGGCTCTGTCGCGACCCCGCTGCTGCGATCGCTGTCTTTTACCGGAAGCGATGACAGCGGCGGGGCCAGATACAGCGCCCTCGCCGCTCCTCTATCTGCTGCCTCTTCCTGGGCATATGCGAGCACCCAGGTCAGGGCAGCAGGTGGGCGTGGAAGAGGCAGCAGATGGAAGACAGTGATCGCAAAGACAGTGATCGCAGCGGCGGGGCCGGGACAGACCCCCGCCGCTCCTCTGGGCTCCCGCAGTGTGACAGGCAATGCGGGAGCGCCGGAAATGGTTGATTTTTTTTTTTTTTTTTACATTCACCCGATAAGGCGCGCGGACATTTTCCCCCCACTTTTGGGGAAAAATAAGTGCATCTTATAGGGCGAAAAATACGGTATCTCCATGGTCCAATTATAATCTCAAAATCTTTTTTTTCCACTTATCTACCTTCTACTGCAAAGAAAGTTTGTTTAAAAAAAGCCACATACATTGTATATTATTAACTGAGAAAGATTTTTCGGTGGTAAAATGCAAGCAAAGGGCGAGTATTCTTCTGACACCGCTTTGGTTTTATTTGTTTGATTTTGCTGCGGCAGAGCACAGTGTGCCGAGTGAAACATGACATAAATTGAAACGATGCCATTGATTTTCTGCTCCATGTAAAAGCCAAGATTACAAATTAAAATCAATGCATGATATTACCCATACATTGTATTTTTCCATCAAGAAATGTCCTTGCCTCAGCTGAACATTTTAAGCATTTCATGTTAGGTTTAGATTCCAGGTACTTTGAATTTAGGTCCAGAGTAGAATGGGGAAGGTTTTGATTGTGGAAAGTGTCTGTATACAAAAGTCTTAAAGGAGCCAAATGGGGCTCTCAGAGATTAGATTTAGGACTGCGCCTCACAGGGGCACCTTGGCGCTGGTGGTGCAGCTTAAGCATACTTCTGCAGATGTGTGTGACCAAGCTCTCTGTTTTTAACCAAGTTTAGAGACAGATTGTAGGTTGGTCAGCAAGCTAACTGGTTTGAGTGCTGTGGCTCCTTTAAGACTTTTGTATCCTAATTGCCCTGCTAATGTGCACCTCCCAGGTTAGTTATAAAATGGTCTGAGCGGCTGCCACCCCTCCTTTGTTTCTTTTGGAAAGTGTCTGTATACCCATCTGCCAGCCCATTGTTTTTTTTTTTACTTACTATGTTAGGGATCCAGGGCCGGATTATGAGGGGCGCAAGGAGTGCGAGCCCCGGGGCCTCCACCACTTGCCCTACAAAGGGGGCCTCCACCAACCTTTGGCTTATGAGATGGTCCAGGGTTTTTTTAATTCCTTGGTCTGACGGGCCGCAGGGCCAGCAACAAAGCTATCGGTGGCAGTGGGGGCCCCCCGCACCTGGGCAGCCAAAGCCACCACAGGGCAAGACAGAGAGTCTAGAGCAGCAAAACCGCCATCAGCAACGCTAGCAATGGGTGTATGCAGAACTGTCAATCGGAGGCCGCTCACTGCACCACCAACCACAGCCGCTGGCAGCTCAATGCAGAGAGCTGTTTTCTGCTGGGCGACTACACCACCCCCCACCCAGAATGGCAAAGCAGAGTTCCCGAGCAGCATGCACCCGCACAAGGGTGGCACAAGGGACTCAATCTGATTTTACAGTAAGTAGGTGGGTGCTAGACAACCACTAATCAGTTACTTGGCTGGACAAAAAAAAAATACTCTATCTGGGGCCTCCACCAGATTTTGTGCCCAGGGGCCACCACCATGCATAATCTGGCGCTGCAGGGACCACTAGCCCTTAAAGCAATGGGGTCACACCTGCTGATTGAACTCTATTAATAGGACTGTACACCCAGGGACGGAATGGGCCAGCCCATGACCAACCACTGAGCTGCTGAGCCCCGTCCCCAGGGTGCTGTTGAGATGTCATTGAGTTTGTTCATTATCTGAAGCTATAACATAGTAGGGGCAGATCACAGGCATGGTAAAAATGGTCATTCTTATAGAGATGGTACTGAACCTTATTATTGTAGGGGCAGATGCTGTGTCAGGAGCCAAGCTGGGGCTATAAGGGCAGGAGGCTACATTTGGGGCATATGGAGGGAGACATAGGAGGCAGGGACCTGAGCTGGCCCCAAAGCAGTGCAGGATACTCTGAATTGGCCCTGTGCTCCCTATGGCCTGTCTGTGCACACCTAGTGGCAATAATAAAGCAACAAGCAGCTCACAGGGGAGCACTGCTCAACTCTCCTGAACCAGCCTGTGTCAGATCAAAATATTTATCTATTGCTATTCTTTTGATATGTGTAGATGATTTTAGCCATCAGCCATCTTAAAAAAACTGTCACCCCTGGATTTTTTCCCTACCAGTAAAAAAAAACACAAGCTTGGTGGAATTTTTCTTTCAGTCAGGGTAAGAAGTAACTTCCCCTTTCTTGAAAGTTTATATAGATTTTCAAAACTAGACAATTTAGAGCCCATTTAACCACTTTATTTGCAGCAGAGCCCAAGGGATTGTGTGTGCTGAGGCTAAGGTAAGTATGATTACTGTCAGTCCACAGATAGCATTTATGTGTTAATTATTCCTTTTTATACTTTCTATAGGAGATATAAGATTCCAGTGCGGGATCTAACATTTAGGGTTAGAAACCTTCTGAAGTGCTATATTTAGACATTGCAATAGCTCTTTATTTTTGCTGTGTGATAACAGTGCCACCAAATGGTCTTTCTCAGCATTTCAAATCTGCTTAAAATTTACTGCTAGGAAGGGAATGCAAGTAAGAAACCTTATCTATCTGGGTCATGCTAAATATTTGGTGAAGCCGGTGTGACTTCTGGTGTGTATTACGATGTGGATTGCAACCTGCATACCAATGAGTTTGATAACACACAAAAAAGTGCAAAAAAAGCCTTTGTCTTACATTTTCCCGCAAAATCACCTGTACACGTGAGAGCCCATTTTTACAGTTCAATTTTTCAGTGATGTAAAGATATATTTTTAAAAATTTGGAAATAACAGCACCCTATGGGCTATGCTAGAAGATTTCACTTTCAATCTGCATAGCCCATAGGGTTCTGTTGCTTCCAAACATGAAAACAAATTTCCTTACGTCATTGAAGAAATTATGTACCTAACCTGTAAAATGCCCCATCACAGGTACAGGTCATTTTAGGGTGCACTATTTTGTGCCTAAACCCTAAAAAGCTCACTGAGATGTAGGTTGCAAACTTGCAATCCACACTGCAAGTCACACCACAATGGACACTGGCTTCACCAAATATTTAGAATGACCCCCCCCCCCCAGTCTGCAAATTATCCACTGTAACAGAAATATTTGTTGCAAAGGTGGTAAAGTTATTCTTAGTATACAGTACGTCCTGCTCCAGATATAATACTTACTATCGGGTATTACTCCGCCAGATGGCGCTGGACTGCAGAGACATTGAAAATAGGCTCCTCCCGGCCCCTCAAATACCCAGGGACCTCCCACAATCCCCAGATTTTCTCTGCAGTCTGGACTGCGAAGGACAAGAAGATGGCTCTCTCTTCTCGCAGGTGAGCGGAGCTATTAGCCTGTGGCCCTGTAGGACTATTCCCACCCGTTCCATTAGTAATGTGCCTCCCAGCCTTGGCTGCGCTGGTCGGGTGATGGTAGGCAGCACCACTGTTAGGTGCTTAGGAGCGCTGCTCCACCGCAATCCCCCACCAAAGGGTGGGCGGTTCAGGCATATGGTGAGCCTCTATGGGATGCCCCTCCCGCACTATTGCCCCTTGCCCCTGTCTATCGGTGGGCCCTATGTTAAATGGCCGATGGGGTGTGTGTGTGTATGTATGCTTATACGTGTATTGGCTTTATGCTTCATTACATTATGCCTTGTGTCAGTCGCCGCGCTGACTTGTTTTTACTTTATGTGATGGGCTTCTACCTACCGCGGTCCGTAAGTGCCCTCGCGGGCGGCTTTATTACCACTTTTTAATTATTGTCTGTTTACGGCTCATTTGATTGTGTCTTTCAGACGGGCGAACCCATTGGCTTCTCCCGGCCCTCAATTAGTTTGGTTAACTTGTGAGGCCTAGTGTAATTACTCCCACTTCCCTAGCAGGTTATTGGGGCATCCCGGGTTGCTGTATAGCGTTAATCCCTATCTGCCTATAGTGCCGCTATAATCAACATATGGAGGCATCTCAGGATAACGTGACCGGGGTTCCTTCGGGACAAGCCCGGCTGTGTGTAGCTTGTGGGGTGTCCCCTATTAGCGCTGACAATGCGCGGGTCTGTGTACCTTGTGCCGAGCAGGTGCTTGCGATGCAATCTGGCCTTCCAGTGGCTGGGCCTGCACCTCGTTCCACTTCACCTACCCCCCCCCCCCAAGCTTAAATCTCACTCCTACTCATACAAGTGGGGATTCTCAGCCTGATGTGTCTTCTAGACTGGCTAGTGTTGAGAAGTTAATTGCTAATACCTTGGCGCGTAAGGCCCCTGCCAAAAAGCGGCACTTAACGCCTGATGTCACTCTTTTCACTATGGAAACTGATGAGTTTTTTCATCTATGTGGCTATACCCCTTCGGACGAAGGGGAGCAATTCTCCGACTCAGGGTCATCTGATGAGAGGCCCAGGGGGCATGACGATTCTGGCTCTGACCCCTGGCCTTGTGCTCAAGGAATGGGAACGTCCCAGTAGACTTCCCGGTGTACCTAAGAGTTGGGATAGGAAGTATCCCTTTCCTGCTGATGTGGTAAAGTGTTGGTCATCCCCTCCCGAAGTGGATGCCCCAGTCCTAGGGTTAACTAACACCTCTGTCATGCACTCCCCTGACTCTACTACCCTGCGGGATGCTGAGGACCGGCGCATTGACCAGCTGGCGTCCCATACCTTTGCATGTGTGGGGATGGCGCTGCGCCCGGTCTGTGCCTCGGCCATTACTGCTGTGGCCATTAGGACCCTGCTCAGAAGTATACTTGATAGTGCCCCTGATGATTTGCCTTGTGAGGTGTTTAATGCACTCTCTAGTTGTGATGTTTTTGTGAATTTTGTCCTCTCTGCCTTGGATGACACCATTAGAATGTGTGCCAGAACATCTGCCCTTGTGGTGGCTATGCGCCGCTTGGTTTGGCTACGCCAGTGGGTTGCTGACAACGCTGACAAGAAGGCCCTCACTGGTTTTCCCTTCAAAGGACTACGCCTGTTTGGGGACCGCCTGGACCATTTTGCTAAGGGAGGCAGGTTACCCCAGCGCAGGCGGCAGTCTCTTCTCCTTTTCCTCCCCCTGCCGTGGTGCTAGACAAGGGAAGGGGGTTTCCTTTACTGGGGCCCAGGGAGACTTCTGGGGTAGGGGCAGAGGACGTGGACGTCCTGGCTCCTCCTGGGGCCCAAAGCTTAAGTCCTCTCCCAAGCCCCCTCAGGCATGATGTGGCGCCCTCACCCATCCGGGTGGGGGGACGGCTTCAGCACTTTGCTCACGTCTGGAGGCTTCATGTCTCAGACCAGTGGATTCAGGAGGTTGTGTCCTCCGGTTACAAGATAGAGTTTGCTGCCTGGCCACCCCCAAGATTCATCAGCTAGTGCAGGCAGCGCAAAGCCTTCTGGAGCTGGGGGGGTCATCTGCAAGGTCCCTTTAAGAGAAAAAGGCAAGGGCTTCTATTCCAACCTATTCACAGTGCCCCAAAAAGATGGGTCACTCAGGCCCATCCTGGACTTGAAGATCCTCAACAAATTTGTCAGGAGCAGGCGCTTTCGCATGGAAACTCTGCGCTCTGCCATCAGTTCCCTGCGTCCAGGGGATTTCATGACATCTGTGGACATCAAAGATGCTTACCTTCATATTCCTATATTTCCAGGTCATCAAAGGTTCCTCAGGTTCGCTCTGGAGGATCAGCACTACCAGTTTGTGGCATTGCCCTTTGGTCTCACTTCAGCTCCCAGGGTGTTCACCAAGGTGCTGGCTGGCGTGATGTCTCTGCTCAGGTTTCAGGGCATCCACGTGCTGCCTTATCTGGATGACATTCTCATCACCTCCCAGTCTCTACATCAAGTAGAATTGGATACTCAGCTGGTGGTGTCCACCCTGGAGTCATTTGGATGGGTGATCAACCACCCCAAGTCTTCGCTGTCCCCCTCCTTGGTGACTCCATTCCTAGGAATGAATCTGGATACAGTTCAGGCAAGGATTTTTCTTCCTCAACAGAAGGTGGACAGTCTGATTGCGCAGGTCCAGTTCCTGCTATCTTGTCATCATCTCTCCATCAGACAGGGAATGCAGCTGGTGGGCCTGATGGTGGCGTGCTTCGAGGCGGTCCCTTATGCTCAGTTCCACTTGAGGCCTCTGCAACTCCACCTCTTGTCAGTGTGGGACAAGGACCCAGCGTCCCTGGACCGGGTCTGTGTGCTTTCCCCCCTGGTCAGGCGGTCCCTCTCGTGGTGGATGGACTCCAGGAACCTGTTGGGGGGCAGATCCTTTCTGACCCCCTCCTGGGAGACGGTCACCACGGATGCCAGTCTGTCAGGTTGGGGGGGTTTCTGGAAGTCCCTGCTGTTCCAGGGGAGGTGGGGCCCTCAGGAGGGCCCACACACCTATCAACGTCTTGGAGCTGCGGGCAATCAGGTTAGTCCTGGCTCAGTTGACTACTCACCTTCGGGGCCTACCTGTTCAGGTGCGCTCGGACAACCAGACGGCAGTTGCCTACATCAATCATCAGGGAGGGACACGGAGCAAGAGGGCCCTCCAGGAAGTGTCTCTGATCCTGACCTGGGTGGAGACCAGTGTTCTCTGCATATCAGCTGTGTACATCCCGGGGGTGGAAAATCTCCTGGCAGACTCTCTGAGCAGGGGGACCTCTCGCCAGGGAGAATGGTTCCTCTGCAACAGGGTGTTCCAGTCTCTGTGTCACCGTTGGGGCCAACCAGATGTGGATCTGTTTGCGTCCCGTCACAATCACAAGCTCCCGGCCTTTGTCTCCCTCTCCCAGGATCCTCTGGCCTTGACCACGGATGCTCTACCAATGTCATGGCAGGATTTTCAGTTTCTGTATGTCTTCCCTCCATTCCCTCTGCTGGGCAGGGTTCTGCGCAAGATTGCTCTGGAAGGGGTGCCAGCAATTCTGGTGGCCCCCAGGTGGCCAAGAAGAGTGTGGTTTGCTGACGTGGTGCAGCTGGCAGTAGATCAGTACGTTCTACCCATGGTGCCAGATCTGCTCACTCAGGGCTCCTTAAGCCATCCCAATTTACAAACTCTGGCTTTGACGGCCTGGCTGGTGAAACCTCCATCTTGATGGAAAAGGGGCTGTCTACCTCGGTGATTGATACTATGATAAAGGCTAGGAAGAAGTCTTCTTCTTCCATTTATTACAGGGTTTGGCATGCCTACATTGACTGGTGTGAGTCTTAAGTCTCTTCCCTGTCGTGTGTTCTCTATTCCCAGGATTCTGGAGTTCCTGCAGCATGGGTTGCGGATGGGGCTCCAACTCAGTCCTCTGAAGGGTCAGGGGGCTGCTCCGGCTGTTTTCTTCCAGAAGTCCTTTGCTCAGCATTCTCTGATCAGGACTGTTTTCCAGGGGGTTACTCATGTGCATCCCCCACGTAAGTCTATGGTGCCTGTTTGGGATTTGAACTTGGTTTTGTCAGCTTTGCAGGGTGCCCCCTTTGAACCTGTGCAGGATGCTGCCCTGGCCATTCTTACTCTCAAAGTTGTCTTTCTGGTGGCTATCACTTCTGTTAGGCGCGTGTCTGAGTTGACGACGCTTTCCATTCAGCCCCCCTACTATGAGAGACACCAGGACAAGGTGGTGTTCCGCTTTAAGCCAGATTTTCTGCCTAAGGTAGTGTCTGCTTTTCATTTGAATCAGGACATTGTTCTTCCTTCATTGTGCCCTAATCCTAGTAATGCTAAGGAGAGGGTTTTGCATTCTTTGGATGTGGTTAGGTGTCTTAAGTACTATCTGGTGGCTACTGCACCTTTCAGAAAAACTGATGCTCTTTTTGTGGTCCCTTCTGGTCCTAGGAAGGGTTTGGCTCCTGCCAAGTCTACTATCAGCAAATGGCTACGTCAGGCTGTGATTCAGGCCTACTCTGCTAAGGGGAAGAATCCTCCCTTCCGCCTTACTGCTCATTCTACGCGTGCTATTGGTGCCTCTTGGGCTTTTCAGCACCAGGCTTCTGTTGAACAAGTTTGCAAGGCGCTACTTCGTCTTCTGTTCATACCTTTTCAAAGTTTTACAAGGTTGATGTTAGGGCCTCAGCTGATGCTGTTTTTGGCCGCAAGGTTTTGCAGGCGGCAGTGGTTTATACTGTCTGCTGTTACCTTTTGGGGATCCCACCCTGCTTTATGGACACTGGTATTGGATGTCCCGATTGTAAGTTTTCTATCTGGAGCAGGACGTACTGGATACTAAGAATAATACAATTCTGTGAATACTCACTTGTAGAATTGGTATTATGAGTATACAGTACGTCCTGCTCCACCCCACCCTTGGTTTTTGCATTATCTTGGATCCTCTGTATGGTGATTGTTATCATTGTTATAGTTACTAGTTGGGTTGTGTTATTTCTCCCGGCTTCTCGTTAACTGCTTTTCAATTCTGGGGATTGTGGGAGGTCCCTGGCTATTTGAGGGTCCGGGAGGAAGTATTTTATCTGGAGCAAGACGTACTGTATACGCATAAAACCAATTCTACAGGTGAGTATTCAAAGAATTGTATTTTTTCAAATGTTTCATTTGATCAGATAAAAAGTTCAAACATGGCTAAAAAAACTTTTGATAGACTTTATCCCTATTCTATCAAACAGTTCTGGATCCGATCGAAATAAGATTGAATGACATTTACAAGAACCAAGTAGTCTAGACCAGTGGTCCCCAACCCTGTCCTCAAGGCCCACCAACAGGCCAGGTTTTGCAGATCTCCACAAAGATGCACAGGTGGAGTAATTAGTGCAGCTGCAGAGCAATAGAGCTGGCTATTTGGAGATCCAAAAAACATGACATGTTGGTGGGCCTTGAGGACAGGGTTGAGGACCACTGGTCTAGACCAAACCAAATCTCCCACTCACCCATTTATTAGAGTGGCGATGATTCCCATTCCTTCCTCTCCTCTTTTCCTCCTCTCTATCATTCGCTTTCTTCCCTTCTGTTTTTCTCTTCTCACCCATATCTTCCTATTTCTCATCTGTCTCTTTTCATGACCCCCCCATGCAGGTTTTTTCAGGATGACTCGGTTGACAAGTAGGACATGTTGGGATCTTCTTCATTACTAGTAGTGGGCTCAGTACATCAGATATCACCTGTCTCCCTGTTCCCAGAGACTGGATATATCCTGCAAAGCAAGCTCTATTTGTCCCTGGAAGGCAGGCTGGTAGTGGGCTCAGTACATCTGATACCACCTATCTTCTGGTTCCCAGAGACTGGATATATCCTGCAAAGCAAGCTCTACTTGTCCCTGGAAGGCAGACTGGTGGTGGGAGGACATTTATATTCATATTCTGATTCGATTCTGTTATCTGATTTCTTTGTATTTCTATTTTAAAATACTAAATAAATATATTAAAAATCAGCATGTGCAGAAAGATCTTTGCGGCTAGGTTAGGTTTAGTTAATTTAATAGCTAGATTATTCACAAGGCATCCTAGGTAATTACTGGATTATAATAGGTAATTACTGGATTATCTAAAATACAGTACATCCTAAATAGGTACAGGATTATCCATAAGACATCCTAGATATCTACTGGATTATCCACATAACATCCTAGATATCTACTGGATTATCCACATAACATCCTAGGTAGATACTGGATTATCTGCAAGACATTCTAGATAGGTACTGGATTATTCACAAGACATCCTAGGTAAGTAACTGGATTATCCACAATAAATCCTAGGTAAGACATTCTAGGTAAATGGGTTTCAAGGGACCTGTTCACCTAATTTATGACTTCACTTTAAATGTATTGATTTAGAACAACCTGTATATGGCCCAGTTTAGTCATAATACATCACTTGGTAAGGGGTCAGACTATTAGTAAGTAGGCAGACCAAACCCCTCTAAATCACCTCCTCTACCCACCCCCCTGACCTGAGCACCTGAGTACCAGCAGTGATCCTGTTGGCTCTGTAGTGGCTTGGTTTAGAAAAGGCTTTTTTCACCACCGTAGCCACGCCCACACAGAAGATTGGCTGATGTCAAATGTGGAACAAGCGCACTGGCTAAGTCCCTTCAGTCTAAGGTGCATTCCTGAATGGCTTTGAGCTGGTGCACATCTCAGCTAAAGGGAAGCCAAGGTTACGGCATAGCGCCATAAGCTTTTACACAATCTTTCACAATCTTTTGAGCTCCCGGGCCTACACTCGCGGGTTTTAACCTGCTTTATTAACCTGTTTTAAACTAGGCATTAGGGTTTTTTTTTTGTGCAATATATCTTTATTGAGTTTTGAAATTTTGCATAGACAATAAGACAGCAAAGACAGCAAAGAAACAGTGTAGGAAAATTACAGAGGCATTCTACTATATTGTACAGCGGAGACAACCAATGGAGGCATCTAGATACTGTAAAGGTCCAAAAAAAAATAATATATATATCTCCGACAATAGTACCCGAACAGCGTTGTCGAAGGAAATGACGATACCAGGGTCTTGCGAGACCGCAGGGCATCCCATTGATTGTTCTCCATTTACTGGTCACTATATAAGTGGGAGAACCCGGGTCTTATCAAAGGTCCAACTAAAGGAGCGGAGGGACAAAGGGACCGACCCCCCAACCCAGGGACCCCGCCCGGCCCGAGCCTGGAGGGCTTTTCCCGGCCGGCGGCCCGCGGTCCCCCCAACCATCGCCACCCCCCAAACCACCAATCTCCCAGGCTTCCCAGCTTCCAGCTCTGTCCACCCCCAGGAGAAAGCCCAGGGGAGGCGGAAGAAGAAAAGAAAGAATAGCGAGAATAAAAAGAAAAGAAAAAAGGGGAAATACGAAAGAAGTAGGAACAGAAAAAGAGCAAGAATACCCCCTCACCCAATCCTCTCTAAAAGGTCCTGAATCTCCGGAGAATTCTTAGAGATCACCCATATCGTCCAGGTCCTATAATGTTTCTCAGCCCCCCCCCCCCCTTGACACCGCCCAGTGCTAATTTCTCCATCCTCTTAATGTTTTCCAGTTCAACAAACCATTCCATCAAGGAGGGCATGGTATTGGAACGCCAGTGTTGGGGTATCACTGACCTGGCTGCTGTAAGCATATGCCTTAGCAGGCCCCTCCCCCCCGATGCCACTGAGATTGATAGCAGTGCACTCGAAGACCTTCAGCACCCCGCTCCCAAAAAGTCTTAATAGCAGGGCATTCCCACCGAATGTGAGTCAGGGTCCCACGGGCTTTATTGCACCTCCAGCAGTCTCCGGTCTCTGATCCTCCAAACCTCACCAGGGCATCTGTAACACCTTGTTAAGATTTTGTAGTTCCTCTCCTGGGCTCTACATGCCATCGGGAATTTGTGTGTCAGAGCAAAGGATTTCTCCCCCTCTTCCCTTTCAAATGTCTGACCCAAGTCCGCTACCCATCTTCTGCAGAATTGGGGGAGCTCATCTTTTGTACCCCCACTCTGGTAGATCCTACAGGATTGAGATAGCTCGTGCCAGGGGGTTCTGAGCTTTAAGGATTATTTCTAAGGCCGTTAAGGGCTGGGACAGGGTATTCCCTGGGGCAAAGGTCCCAATGAAGGCTCTCAACTGGGCATACAAGAACCAGGACAATTTCCTTTCACCTCCCCTATCCCTCAGATCAGACAATGATGGTAGGCCGGAATCCGAGGTCACATCTCCCAACCTCGTGTCTTGGGTCGCATCCCAGACCAGGAACGTCTTGGCCCTAGGCTAGGGGGGAATGCAAGGTTATCGAAAAGCGGAGTGAGAGGACCAGGTCTGTGCGATATGTCCCTCTGTTTAAGGGACCTATCCCAGAGGGTCAACAGGGGATTCACCAGGTATGGGAGTTCCCGCCTCTTCGGGCGGCACCCTGGGTCCACCCAAGGCAAGGCCGTCAGGCTGATCGAGGAGATATTGTTTTCCAGCATAACCCATTGCTTGCTCCCCCTGTGGTGGAACCAGTCAACAAGCCTCACCAAAACCGCAGCCACATGGTATGACTTCATATCGGAGACCCCCAGTCCAGTCCCAGTTTTTAAATGTATGTAATGTGAGGTTGTTTAATGTTGTATTTGTGTATTTACATGTAGAGGGGCTAGACGTATCCTGTGCCGCTTTACTTTGCTCCACCCCTTGTATCTCTTCTTACTTGTACCCGCATCCTCACCCCATCGCCGGTGCTCCCTGCCCACCTCGCGGCGTCCGTCTCCGTGGAGACAGTCAGCGTGATTCACGCTGCGTCGCCGTATGAGGCGGGCGATCGGGGGCGTGGTTTGTTGGGGGGGGCGACGAGGGGTGTATCCATGCGGGGGAGGGAATGCGCCCGACGCCGACGCACGCTTCTCGGATGTCATGGCGGCTGCCGGACGGTGCCGCCGGGCACGCGGAAGCACGTGCTGTGGAGGGGTGGGGTGATGTAATTTCCCTTGCTTATAAGGTGGTGGGGGGAGGAAGAGGCGACACAGGCACCTTGAGAAAGTGGTTCGCCACGTAA
Organism: Gastrophryne carolinensis; assembly: GCA_027917425.1. NCBI lineage: Eukaryota > Metazoa > Chordata > Amphibia > Anura > Microhylidae > Gastrophryne > Gastrophryne carolinensis. The sequence goes on along the minus strand of CM051241.1, from coordinate 132,781,434 downwards.
CGCGTGGGGGATAAGAGGTCTGGTTGGCGCAGCGGTGCAGTCTCCTGCTTAAGGGTGATATTGTTTTTTATTTATTTGTTTTTCACTGTGTATGCCTATTGGCTTTATTGGTTGTTGTTTGTTTTCTCTTTTTTACTTGATTATATATTATTAATAACTTCATGCACTTTAGCACTTAGTTCACTTTATTTGCACAGAGAGTTTAGTGATAAAAATGTACTGTTGGGAGCTATTTCAAATAGATTGTTTGCAGGGTTTGCACATTTAAAGGGGACAGGCCCGTTGTGCAGAGATTTTTTAACATGTTCTTTTGTATATGTTATGTATTAAATGGTGTATTGTGAATGTATATGTTTTTTAATTTATCAAATAAATTAGGATAATGATTTGATTCATGAAGATTGTTTGACCATATATTTTTTGTGCTGATCCAAGGGAATTTTGTGGGTACTGGAACCACTTCCTTTATTAGTCTTATCTGCAGTTGTTGCATGGTTCTAAGATTCTCCTTGGGTCGGGCACAGTAATTATACTTTGATTCAAAGGTGGTGCGGGATCATATGGTTTCTTTTTAAGTTAGGGGACCCCCAGTCCCCCGGCGCTCTTGGCTCTACACAGCGTCCCTCTACTCACCCTGGGTTTCTTACTGTCCCATATAAAAAAATTGAAAAAGGCCATCTGTAACTGCTTAAAAAAACCCCGCTCCTGTAATAACGGCAGTGTTTGAAAGACATACAGGAATCGGGTTAGTACATCCATTTTTAAGATATTAGTTCTGCCCAACCAAGAGTATTGTTTTTTAGAATACGATCTCAAACTCCCTATTGTGCTATTAAGAAGTGGGAGATAGTTCAATTTATAAAGTTTCCCCAGGTCTGTGGACAATTGCACCCCAAGGTATCTAATTGATTCCCGTTGCCACTTAAAGGGGAAATTCGCCTGCACTAACTTCTGGGTCTGTTCGTGTAGGGAGACGTTCAAGATCTTTAGTTTTTATTTAGTCATGTTGACCTTGAAGTTGCTTAGCTTGCTAAATCTTTCAAACTCCTTAATGATAGAGGGTAGGGAAGTATGCGGGGAGGTTATGTATAAAAGGAGATAGTCGGCGAAAAGAGAGAGCTTGTATTCCCTCCCCCCACATGGCACCCCCCTAATGGAAGGATTGGCTCTCAGGGCGTTTGCCAAGTGCTCCATTAACAGGACATAGAGCAAGGGGGACAGGGGACACCCCTGTCACGTACCATTTCTAATGGTAAATGATCTAGAGAGAGTGCCGTTAATCTTAACTTTGGCAGTGGGACCATGATAAAGGGCCATAATTCTATTTATCTATCTAGCATAACCGGACCAACCCCCACCTGAGACAGCGAGGCTCTTAGGAACCCCCAATGCACCCTATCAAAGGCCTTCTCCGCGTCCACCGCCAGAAGGCAAGATGGTACTCCTCTTGTTTGGGCGAAGTGCATCAGTGAGACAGTTTTAATCACATTGTCCCTGGCCTCCCGAGACAAACCCAACTTGATCATTATGTACCAGCGACGGGAGTAGGGGCTGGATCCTGCTTGTCATAATTTTGGCAAACAGTTTGACATCCACATTGATCAACGAGATTGGTCTGTAATTACCCGGCAAGGTGCCATCCTTCCCAGGTTTCGGAATCACCGTAATATGTGCCTCCAAGGTTTGTCTCGGGAAGGGACAAATGCCCGACACTGAGCTAAATACTTTCGTCTGGAAGGGGGCTATCAAAGGTATCATTGTTTTATAGAACCTGGGGGTGAACCCATTCGGTCCTGGACTCTTCCCAACGGTGGTCCCTCCTATAGCCCTCATCACCTCCTGCCTTACCGGATCCTCCAGAGCCTCACTTTCTTCCGGAGGGATAACTGGCAGGGCTGTCTCTACTATATAGCTATCTAGATCATCCTCCAGCCCCCCATGACCCCCAGCCTCGATGCACCGTCAATATTATATAGGTCCGAATAGAAGATTGAAATTCGTCTGCTATTTGGGGGGTCTTATGGACCTCCTTACCATCAGCTGTTTTCATACTGGGGATGAATGTACAGCCTTGTCTTGGGTGGAGCAACCGAGCCAACATCCTACCGCACTTGTCCGAATGTTCATAGAGGCGCGCCCTACACCTGTCCCTAAATCTAAGGTAGGATTGGTCATACAGCCCCTTTAGCCTCTGCCTGGCCTCGATGAGCTCTCATAATCCCCCAGGAGTCGAGTGGGCCTTATGAGCGTCTTCTAACTCCTGTATAAGCCTCAATGTTTCCACAATCTGTCACGCCCTCTCCTTTTTGAGCCTCGCACCATGTTTGATGAAAACTCCCCGGAGCATACACTTAAGCGTCTCCCACTGTATTGGCAGTGAAGTGTTATCATCGCTATGGTCAAGATGGAAATTATTTACCACGGGCTTAATCTCAGCCATGCATGGATTATCTTTCAGCAAATTGTCATTAAGACGCCAAGTGCATTGATTGGGGGTCGCATCCAGCAACGGGAGGGACAGGAATACAGGTGCGTGATCTGACCAAAGCAGCTGCCCAATCGAGGACTCAGGGTCCATTGCAAGGGCATGGTGGCTCAAGAGGAAATAATCCAGTCTGCTATACACACTGTGGGTATGGGAGAAATACGTGTAGTCCCTCTCCCCCCAATGTAAAACCCTCCAAACATCCACCACCTGTAGGGACTGGAGAGTCTTGCGGATCCTATTAAGCTTAGAATGGGAGATTGCGGATTTCCCCTGAGAGGAGTCGATCCTTGGATCTAAAGTTAAGTTAAGATCTCCACCTATGATTAACAATCCCTCTCCAAAGTCTTCTAGCAAGCGTAATATGTCCACTCCTGCCTCCACCTGTCCCTGGTTAGATATAGTGGGTAGATATAAATTAGCCAGGGTATACCTCGTCCTGCACAGGGTAAACTTTAGGAATAAGTATCTGCCCCCAGAGTCCACTTTAACATGTATGTTCTCTAAAGGAACATTTTTGTGTACGGCGATGGACACTCCCTTAGATTTACTCGCTCTTAGGAGAAAGACGTCCCCCTGGCCAGAAGAAAACGTAGGGTCCAAGACACGTCAAAACCCCAAGCCCCGGAGATCGGGGGCCATTCATCACCCGGAATAGAAGGTGAGTGGGCGACAGAGAAAGAGGCAAAAAGATAAAGAGAGACAGTAGAAAGGATAGTGGAGGAGAAATAGAACTAACAAACAAAGCCCTTCCTTAAAGAGGAGGGCAGTTAATACTAAAAGGGCGAAGCCTCTGGCACCACGCAAATCCCGCTGGCTCACAGTCCCCGGGATGGCGCGGGAAACTATTTGTGAAAAGTGGCCTCGCTACACAGGAGCCCGCTCCCGCCCGCCCCTTCCCGCGTCATGGGCTAGAGCACCCAATCCTCCCCCATCACTTAACATCGTATACAACCCATACCTCATTTGCAATCACTCCAAAACAAGTCTTATAGCAGTAAACCTCAGAGAACAACTTAAGAACTGGTAACTTCTAGGCCCGGTCAGTGGCATATAGTCTAGTCCGCCCTCCACCGATGTCACAACGGAGAGGGGAGCCCGAGACAGAGGGGAAAGGCCCAACTCCAGCCCCAACCCCAAGGGGCACAGCCGTCCCCTGGTTGAGCTATAGGGGAGAAACGAGAGGGACCCGGACCATCCGACCCGGCCACCCTCAAAGGCAACAGAAACCCTATACAGTAATTCAAATGTACTACAAACGATCTCAATATAACCATTTGAAAAGAATCTCACCCGATAAGCTCTTTTCTTCAGCCAGATATGCCAATCTGACTCCCTCCTGCTAACTGACAAAACACTGGGCCCCAAGGGAGGAATGTTACCCCCCCCACCCCTGGGAGGGGCCACACGGGGCCATACCGCAACCCCGTCCCTCCGTGACATGGATGCCGCCTCTGGAGGAATGTCCTAGCATGGCAGCCCGAAGCGCGCCAGGCCCCCCGTGCCCCCACCCGACCAATACCCCACCCAAGTACACATATAGCTATGGACATGTGTTCAAATAACATAAATCAAGGAACATATACATATAACTATAACTGGCCCTCGGCAAGGCAAGGACACGGGGGGGGGGGGGGCAGAAAGCATCAAATAGAATAGCTTAGGTCTCCTTGCCCCCAACCGGATACACCCAGGTGGGGGGAGACCCGGCCCGGCAAGGTCTTACTAGTCCAGGATCAGGGGGGATCCCAAGTGTTGTGGCTCAACATTGCTCACCGGATCCAGGAGGTAAAAAGAAAAAAGGAAAAGATGGGACGTCCAAGAGCATGGGTAGAGACCCGAGGACACTCCTCCTTTTCCGGGTTTCTTCTGGGAGCGCCAATCTGGGATCAGAAAAGGCGCCAGGCCCAAAAAATCAAACATGGTAGACAGGTCCGCCTTGTTATGGAGAGCAAAAACAGAATTGTCCTTACGGATTATGAGGTGGAACGGGTGGCCCCATTTGTACGAGGCCCCCATCTCCCGAAGCCTGTTGAGTAGAGGGGCGGAGCTTTAAGCTCTGCTTTTGTAGGTAGATACTGTAGGATATATATTTTGTGTTGTTGAGAGTGGCGCTGGATATGTTAGTAAAGCTGCAACCTGTTCAGTGGGCTGGACTGAATAATGGTAGATAAAAGGAAAAGAAGGGGTTAATGGTCAGACAGCAAAGGGTTAATGCTTTGCCGTTCTGGCCTTTGTCTCCTACAGGTGCGCTAATTGTTTGGATTGCATAGGGTTTTGGTTTCTAATGGTTATAGAAATCTTTCCTTTGCTTTCCAGTATATTTATTATTCTCAGCTACAATGTTGTTCTTATATTAATATGTAGCTTTCTCACTCTTAATTTTGACATTCTAACAAATACGAGGTAAGGTAAATAAAGTTATAAAAACTTACCCACCCGGCCCGAGGGTACGAAACCTGCCCAGGGCCCTTATGGTGTTGTGCTGTGGCGTATCTGGAAAGATCTCTCAATTGCGCTGTAATGATGATGCTCTGAGCTTCCAGTAAAAATCTCCAAATGCTTTATTTATTAATTAAAAATTCAAACAAATGTAAGTTGTCCTTTCTTGGATCTGGGATGTCTGTCCTTCTGGTGTATCTCTTATAAATCCGTATGTTTAAGTCTCTGTGCGTTTTACGCATAGATAGTTCTGTGCTTCTTGTTGTTGGTGGAGCTGAGCTGCTCCCGTCTGCTTACACTGCGGCTTGCTGAAGGGTTCCGACGCGCGTTTCGTGATTACACTTCCTCAGGTCCCTAAAGCGCCTGCGCAGGGTCGTCTTTATATAGTCATATAATCCGCAGAGGGTTCTGGGTGTTGTAGTCTCTAAGGGTCAGTGGCCGGCTTTCCCCGCTCCCGGCTTCTCCTCCGCACCTGGCATTCGGCCCCAGCCTCCAACTCCGCTCCCAGGGCTGGTCTCGGGGCAGCGCTGGGCGACATCTTAGCCCCGGCTCCTTCCACCTCGGTCGCATTCAAGGTGGGTCCCGGCTTCTCGGGCAGCGCTCCTCCATCATGCGCACCTGCCCTGGCGCGTTCGCTCCTGCTGTCCTCCTTCTCCTCCCCCGCGGGCGCCATCTTGCCCCGCGGATCCTTTGGCCCTGGCTGGGCCCTGGGGTGAAAAAAAGCCCCCATATTGGTTTTAGGGGGCGCTTTAATGATGCCCCCGCCTTCTTCTTCCTACTGCCCCCCATTGGGTTCGTCAGGGGAGATGGATGGGTACAAAAATCAGCTGAAATGCCTTGGGCTAGACGGGAGCTTCTCTCCTTGCTTCCTCACCCCTGCATGCCGAAGCCACGCCCCCAGGGTTTATTTTTTTATTAAACTGTAAAACTAAATCTTGCCTCCTTCTCCCTGGTTCCTTGGTGTGCTGGCAGGGAGAGGAGGTGACTGCTTAACTGGTTTTCGTCAAGAATTTCCTTGTGGTTGAGCCTTAGGTATTTACAATAAGAACATTTTTATTTGAATAATTGTTAAAAAGTGGCTGATTACATAAGCGGTAAATATTTAATTTCCTCTACTTTTATTTTAGTCACCCAACAAGCCTACAATACCCCAAGAGAAAATCCGACCTTTGACTAGCTTGGACCATCCCCAGAGTCCGTTCTATGACCCTGAAGGAGGCCCCATTATTCCAGTTGCCAGAGTGGTAATTGAAAGAATTGCTAGAAAGGTAAGTGAGCTTTTTTTTAAGTTACCACTTCCACAAGCGTGTGAGACTTAACTTATAACTTGTATTAAGTTACAACTCTGTGAAAGCATAATCTGCACCTCTAACAGTGTCACTGTTTTGGACAATTCATTCAAGAGTGTGAAATATGGAGATATGTATGCTTATTTAATACAAGCCTATCCTGTGCTTAGGGTCTACTTAACTATGTGGCTGTGGTAGTTAAAGGGAGGGTGCCTATAGAACTTAGAAAAAGGGGGGCTATGGGGGCATGCAATTCCCTTACTTACCTTTACTTGGTCCTGCAGCCCCCAGTATCTGAAGGCAGGATCAGCTCTTCTGTGTCTCAGCTGGCTGGAGGTGTATGTACATCTGATGCTGCATCCATAAAGAATGATGGTCAGCCTTGATACATACTGATGTATGGGAGTGGTGGAAGGACATACGAGTGGAGTTTGTGGAGACAGTGGGTATCCTGATTGTTGTAGAAAATCTTCATTATGCTATTCCAAATGAAAACATTGTGAACCTTTTCATTGTGGCCCACGACCAGGTTCCAGATCATTTAAGTGGCCTGCACTCATCAAAAGGTTTAGCACCCCTGCTTTAATGCCTACATTTCCCTATTACTTTACTGTGGCTAAATACAGATAACAGGAGCCGGTGCATCCCACACATGATTGACGGCAATTGCATCATGCATGTGGCTACTGGAGGTCACATGGGATGCAAGAGCACCGACCTGGCAAATAATCTTGCTTCCCATGACATTTTAAAATGGAGCAAGCATGGAGAGGACTCTAAGGCTGACCGTCTCCTTACTCACAGGGCATTCCAATTTGGGATGCCCTGCAATAAGAAATACTTCACCCATGGTTCGCTAGGAATCTTAGCTTTCTGATGATCCCACGGTGCATGCTTGGGCCACCAAAAGCATCTGCCACACTCACCCCAACTAGGAATATCTGAATGGCCAGAGGGTAGTGGCTGTAAGTGATGCTTGCTGCTATCACTCATACAGAATTCCTTGCTGCTCATTGATATGCATGGCAAAGAATTCTGATTGAAGGAGAGTACATGCATGCACTGTGGGATCACATGAGCCTTAAGAAAACAGATGAACCATAATTTTTCATTCAAGTCATGTGTCCTTGAGACATGGACCAAAACCCAAGATATTTAAAAGGTAATTCAATTTTCTGTGGCATATTTAAAAGTTTTCATTGTCCTGTGTCAAAATGATGTCCTCAAGTTGCTGAGCTTATCCGAGCTTATCAAGACAAAAGTGCAATTTTATTTATTTATTTTTTTTGCAACTGTGTTATAAAAGAAAACAGTTTTCCCTAGCAACAGTGTGTTTACCTTAGCAACATACACCAAAGTGGTGTGTTCAAAGTACAGATCAGAGAATTCCTGACTCTAGCTTGCTAATCTGATTGGCTGAAGCAGAAACAAAAGTATTAAAGTAAAGTATTAAGTATTAATTAGTATTAAATCAAGTATTAAAACATTCTGCTTTAATTCAGTCTCTTCAGATGGGAAGAAAACAATCTTGTGTTCCAGTAGCTAAAGGGTCACTGGGAGCGTTCTAAACTGACAAGATTGTGTGTGATTTGGACAAAGCTTCCAATGAGTTCACCTGTTACAGTGAAAGAATTCTGAGAGTTGTAGTCTGAAAGGATACCAAGAGGGCAGTAAAGACACTCCTGTTTGTAACACCGCAGAGTCAAAAAATATAGGAAACTTGGAAACAGCATCACAGGTGTGGGGGCACACAATCCTAACACACGTTTATTTTACATCCCAGAGGAGGAAAACAATAAGCCAGAACACCAAGAACCTGACAACAAGGGACTTTTCCTTTAAAATCCTGAATTTTGGTCATTTAGAGGGGCATCACCTGGGGGAGGGTGGATCAAAATTATTTATTTTATTATATATATATATTATTTTAAACTCTGAGACTGAGGGAGGGGTGCTTACAGTGATCATAGAGAAGTTTTGTGCTGCATGCTATAGGTACTGATTGTAAGGCTTTCATTACTCCCTGTATATCCCTCTGTTGTGCAGGGGATAGAGATCAGCTTATTGGGGCTCTTTTAGCAGGTGTATAAATAATAAATGTAACATTTTCATGAATGCAAAACAGAATGAATTATTTAGCTCTGGTATCTAACATACCTTTATGCAGTAATTGGCTGGAGCAAAATGACACAATGGCTTTAAATCAAGCAGCAGGGGCTCCTGGTTTCGCTCTCTGATGAGATATACAATAACGCAGCGTGATTAATTTGTAGAGAATAATGCTCAGCCTCCTCACCGGGGAGCAACCAGCCCTCATTAGGAACCAAAACATCATTAGCTGGACCAGCGGCTCACCTATGGCTGATCATTAATTAGCCGTTTTCTCTTACAGGGAGAGCAGTGCAATATCGTGCCGGACAATGTGGATGATATCGTGGCTGACCTGGTGACTGAAGAAAAAGAAGAAGGTAAACTAATTGGCTTGAAGAAATTCATTTTTTTTAATTAGCGCCCTTAACAAAACTGTCCAGGCTAAATTAAAACAAAATACTTATATTGTTTCTTTCTCACATCTGCTCCATCATGGTCTGGTGCTCAGAAACTCACCTGTTCTGAGATCAAATCAGCATGCACATGCCCCAGGATTTCATCAGCACCCGTCCATTTACTGCAACAGGCACTACCACTGCCTCTGCAGCAGTTGGTAGAAGCTTGGCAGGAGTTTCTCAGCATCAGATACAGAAGAAGCTTTTTCGGGGGATCAAAGGTGAGTATCCTTAGTTTTATCGTCTTATGGAAGATGCATGTCTCTTCTGAATCTTCGACGCTGGGTTATGTCATCAGGATGGGCACTTGATAAGTTGTCTCGTCTGGGCGTAAAACCGACTAACCCACCGGTCTTATTTAGATCAGCCAAGTGTTCTTCAGGGATGGATATAAGTAGTGCACGTCCATTCCTTCAAAAAGATTTTCAGGTTTCAGGCCTGATTGTGATCAGAGCAAACCCATCATTGTTGTATCTCAAATTGGGGGCCAGGAGGTACACTCAGCTGATCAAGACGGTGGTGTAAAGGTGTAAAGGTCCATGTTCAGAAAGGTAGGTCCTCTTTTTAAAGAGGACCAAAACCTGGGATTTTAACTATCCTGGGTTTTAGTCCAAATCCTAATTTGTGTAAAATCCCCAGGCCGCTTTAAAAACTCACCTTTCCCTGGTCCTATGCTGCATGTGCAGGAGCACAGCCATTTAGCGTGCTCTGCTCCAGTGGTCATTTTCAGCTAAGGGACTAATAAACCTGAAAGCAGCCAAATGGAGCCGAGCGCACCGACAGCTGCATCTGCGCTAGTCTCTAGCAGGGGACGTGCCCATGTCAGCCATTCACAAATGCTTAGTGCTGTTGGTTGGGCATGCCTGGCTAAGGGTAGAGCATAGTGTAGCCAAGGCCCGCACATGTGCTGTTGGTTGGGCATGTCGATTCAGGATTCCCCTGGGGAGAGGGAATCAGGCAGCCCTGGAGTCTTACAGATTTCGGGGCAGCCCAAGATGGGTTTGGTCTACTTTAAGAAAATGCTCCGAGTGCCACTCTCTGGCTCTGTGTAAAAGATTCATTTTAGGGGAAAAAAGCATGAAAATATTACTGTTGCTGAATCAACATCTAAGAAGACAATGGCAGGAAATGGTGAAATTCTCAGGCTTTTTTCTCATAAAGTGATTTTTTTATTACAATGAGAATTATTTTCAACTCTTATTTAATCCCGCCATTGTCTTTTTCAGTATTACAGTATTACATCCGATAATGCTTTTCGGAAAAATCCTGGCTGGACACTAAAACGAAACTTCATTGTTGTTTTCCTGTCTGGGTACTACAAAACCTTGTTTTGTTATAGCGTTGTACATTTGATTAAAATGTATTTTACTGTTTAATACACCGTATTAAAGGCGGGCTTCATACCTGGAGAACAGCAAGGTGTTCTCCAGGGTCAGTGTTTCATCACTGTTATGTGTCTCTTGTTCAAAACGGACAATTCATTTGTTAGGGTGGCTCTTCTGGGTCATTCCCTAGTATAGGTGATGCCGCTTACCACCAAGAATTTTTGACAGCTGGCGTACGGGCGCAGTCTGCTGTAACACAACTTGCATCTACATCTGGAGTTTGGTCAGACTAGTGCATCCACACCTTTAACAGGAGGAAAGGCATCTATAAAGAGGAAAGGCATCAAAACGTTCCTTGTCAGAAGAGCCTGATTTTAAGTCAACCAATGGAGGATCTATACCACTAGTTCTGCAGTTGGACATTGTCAGTGAGTGTTCGGACTCTGAGGAGACAATTGATTTGGGTCTTCAACAGGAAGAAAAGAAGACACATTTATAAGAAACATTATTGTATAGCTAAGAGAAAGCCTGAAGTCTCCTAACACTAAGGAGATTTCTAAGGCTTCTGACGGGGAAGGTTTTTTTTATACGAAATGTGTTTTTTCTCTAGTCATTCTGAACTCTATAAGACTGCAAAGCTTGAATGGCTTAGGCCTGATAAGATCATCCATGCACCCAAGGATCGGGACTCATGGTATTCTTTTCTGGTTGAATTTTCTAAGAAATGGTCTGAGTCAGCTAAAATAGATCATTCTATTGCAGTTTTATCTACAAAAAATTATCTTTCCACTGGACATCCTGCAGTACTGAGTGATTCCACAGAAAGATACATAGAAACAGACCTTAAACATCAGTTGACTATTTCTGGAGCTGGAATTAAACCTATTTGTGCATCTGCAGTGACAGCCAGGGCAACAAAAAATCAATTGAAAAAATTAAAGAATAATTTAATTACAAGTGTCTCCAAGTGAGAGTTATTATAATCAGTGGAACAGCTAACTGTGACCTAAAGTTTTTTTCTGCGAACCTTCCTTGATGCTATGAATATGTCCACTAGAACAAGGTGGCTTACAGTGGCAGCAAGAAGAGTTCTGTGGATTAGGTCCTACTCAAAAGACTTATCGTCTAAGAAAGCTTTGGTTGCATTAACATATAAAGGTAAAAAAAAAAGTTTAGAGGACATGGTCAAGGAAATGACAGTTATAGTACACTGCTTCGACAGAGAAAATCATTGCAATTTATTAGAAAAGGAAGGAATCAACAGGTCTTTTTTTCCCTATTTCAAAGTCAGGGCCAAGTAGATGCTCAAATTCCTTATTCTCCAGTTATAAAAACAATTCTTCCATCAAGGCAAGACAGCAATGGTGCGGTAAAGCACCAAAAAACACTTCAGCATTGATGCAGTTGTCATGACTTAGGGAAAGTAAAACCTAGTATGTTCTTTTTCTCCAATTCCACTGTTATACAGACTCAGAAAACTCAGCCAAGAAGAGCTTGGTACACTGAAGTAGTCAATCTGAGGTTTGACAGTCCGTGTCGTCTACCTCTGCCACCAGATATGATGCTACAACGACCACTATATCATCCCAATTTTCAGTCACTGGCTTTGATGTTGTGGCTGTTTTAACCAAAGTATTAAAATAAGGATTTATTCCTGTGGTTATTGGCACTCTATTTAAAACCTAGAAAAGATTTTTCTTCCAATGTCTATCATCTGAAGAATTCCTACTTCAGATAGTGCAAGTGATACAGTGTTTCTCCTCGTAAGTGCTTTATATAAAAAATGTCCCTTCGTTCTTTTACAATCTAGTTTGGAAAAGGGCATTAAAAGGCAAGTCTACGTTCGATTACATTTTTAAAAGTGTCCATTATTGTGTGCCAAAATGATGTGCTCAAGGTGCTGTGCTACTCAGAATAGCAAACCATAAAATAAAAAGGTCTAGCCCAACTGGTCTAATTCGTCTCCTTCCCTGGTTGACTTCCATTGGTTGGACATGGGGGCTACCCTGCTCCTCTTCTGGCATTAAAAATGAGAGGGGTTAAACACATCAGGCTAAAAGAACTTATATGTCTTTTCTGTAATTATGTTTATTGTAAATGTTTGGCTTGCACTGCCCCCTTATCGATTAATTAAATTCAAGTGGGCTTCCCTGTGCTAACCCTGGAATCCGCTTAAACCGGACCAACACCCGTTGTGTTGGTCCCACTGTGTGGTCATTGTAAGAAGTGAGGGGGGGGGGCATTCAGAATGCTGGAGCCCCCCTCGCAGCAAACCGCATAAATAGCTTGTTTTACGCACCTTCATAACGAGCCAGCGGCGAGAACGGGGTCCCGCAATTGGCCGCCCAGGTGACCGCCCCGCAGCCAATCGCGGGATTCCGTTCTCGCCGCTGGCTCGTTATGAGGGTGAGTAAAACAAGCTATTTATGCGGTTTACTGCGAGGGGGGCTCCAGTTTTCTGGCTGCCCCCCCTCACTTCTTACAATGACCACACAGCGGGACCAACATCCGTTAAGTTAAAAAAGGGTGTTGGTCCGGTTTAAACTAGACCTGTTTTGCTGGTTGTCTACCCCTGGGGCATCCTGATTTCAGATACCCCACTTTCTGAAACCCCTTTGATCGCTGTAATAACTCACCTTTCCATCAGGCCCCTGGAGCATTCACAAGCTGCAGCCACATACAGTACCTAGATACATGCTGCCAAGGTGTGCTCTGGCACCCATCCATTCAGGGGGAGCATGCAGCAGACCACAGGATGACTAGGGATGTGTCCCCTTTCTCTATCACATGCTCTGTGGGTAAACAGAGCTGTATGCCATGGCATTAGCATGCAAGGCATGCATTGATGATTAAATGAGAGCTTTCGCAAGATCCCTGAAGGTGAGTTTTGATATGGGGGCTCACACAACGGGGCATCCCAAACTGGGATACCCCATGGACAAGGTAATTGTTCCACTTTAACTCAAGAGAGACTTTTTATGTGTGCCTTGGATGCTTGGCTGTGTGTCTAGCTACTAGTACTAGTACTCGTACTCGTGTAGTCATGTGTGATTGTATAATGGGTTCTGACTGGATTGATCTCATCAATCTCCTCTATTGGGATGCCTGCTTACAGCTTGTGCACCTCTGCACCAGCCATGTATGGGGTCAGACATGTGACGTGGTACAGGAGCATGAAGGGGGTGAGTAGTAATGCCCAAATTTCCAGGGACTTCACGGTGGACAGGCATCCCAAATCTGCATGAAAAAGAGGCAAGTTCTTTGGGTGGTCTTAGGGAGGTCCAGTTTAAAACAAAATGTAAACTATGGCTAGGTAATGTAAATGAATGATTTATTGTAAAACTGTAGGAACATGCGAGGATGACGAGGGACACAGGAACGTGGTTCAAAAGAAGGTCCATTTAAAGCAAACCTAGAGTCATAAATGATTTTAGGTCTGCTAAATACATTTTGCCTGCGGATTCCCAATTTGGGATGCACATAAAAATTAATTTACCTTTTTGTAACTTCTGCCATGGCACCCCCAATAGCCTCCTATGTATCTGCCAGTGCCTGCCGCTGTGTATTGTGGGCTATGTCAGATAAGTACAGGCAGCAGCATGGCTGGAATGCTGGGAAAGGAAAAGCTTTCCAGGTACTCCCAAGATGGCAGCAACCAGGGGAAAATTGGCGAGGCAACATTTCAGCCGGAGCAAATTTAGGTGCTGATAATGATTAATTATCAAACATGCAGATAGGGAGTATGCCTGTTGGTTAGGTTTAATACAGATACTTCCAGGAGTCTCCATGGTGTTGAATGCAGCCTTCCCCTTTCCTTTTCCACTCATATTGGGTTTGCCAAGCAGGAGTGCGCACACATACCTTGCAAATCCAGTGGGAACAAGGGGAAGCGTGAACCTGGTGAGTAAATAAAGCATTATGCATGTGAGGTCATACCCCACCCTCTCCCAGCTCTAAACTCGATTTGGGCATTTAAAAATAAAGTACTCTCCTCAATTGCGGCAATCCCCCACAGGTACCAACAGATTTACAATCTGTACAGGGATTAGGTAATTCAAGGCCTGCAGCTCCACCAGGAAGCAGAGCACATGGTAGATTGTCATGAGAAATAGGGGGTCGTGCTAATTATTTGGTGAAGCCAGTGTGACTTGCAGTGCTCATTATGGCGTGGATTGCAACCTGCATCTCGGTGAGCTTTTTAGCATTTAGACTGATATCGTTTCAGGGCCTGATCCTCACTCCGCCACCCACTTAGCCGTCCGTCTGTTAATGACAAGCACAGCCTTAGCCATACTCGTCAATGGCCCACGGTGATCTCGCAGCTCAGCAAAGTCTCGCGGGAGTTTGGGCAGCCCCATTGCATTCTATTCATGGGCACTGCACACGCGCAACATCGTGCGCAGTGCCTGATGGGATGCAATAAGGGACACAGAGAAAACCGAGGGACCCAGAAGATCGATACCTTTTGCAAGGTGAGTAAACAATGCCCAAAGGTAAAACTGAAGGGATGTTGCAGATCGGTGAGGTTTGTGGGAGGTTTTAGCCTCCCCCGATGTTCCTCTTTATAAAAGCAGCAGGTCAGGTCATTACATATCTGCCTACTACTACTACTACTACTACTGGGTATCCTGAGGTCTGCTTTAGATGCAATAGAGACTGAGTTTGCTTTATTCCCAATAAAATATATTATACATTCGCTCCCTTATTTTCCATGTTTCTGTTTGCCGGGCATTATTCTTTTAGGCAGGGTGCTGAATCTGTCTCCTAAACCTACTCACAAGATATATACCCCCATCCACACGTGGACCCACAGCAGCTGCTCCTTATTTTATAATAGTTAGAATAAAACCATCCGGTGGCAAGTCCTTATTCCAGAATGAGCTGATAACTAGAACTGATTGCGATTATGCAGAAACAGAATGATTTGTGGGTCTCAAAATCATACAGACTCTTTTCATTTTGTTTACTGACCATCACTCATCGCTGCTGCCACCTCCAAATAGAAAATAGAGGATTGAACGCTTACCCTGTCAGGCGCTGCCCTCAAGTGGTTCTCTAAAAGATCTGCAAGATTTATGCGTAGAGCGCTCATTTATCAAACTCAGTGGAGTGTATTAAAGGAGTGAAAATGGCACTTGATGGATCTTTTGCTTCTTAGGGATTTTTTAGTGATTCATCATAAAGTGTTGCGGAGCTCAGCAAAGATATTTGTCTTTTCTGTCTGTTGCTGACTTACCTTTCCTAAAAAACAATGTTCTGTAAATGATCCTGTACTAAAGTGGACCTAAAGTACAAAAATTACTCCAGGTTGTGAACTTTTGGGTTCGGCTAGTATGATTCTTGGTGGGACATCCAGATTTGTGGTACCCCACAGTCGGAATCACTACCTAACAACGAATCCCCTAGGAATCCTACTAACTGGACCAAAAGTCTTGTTAGCTCCAGTTATTTATTTGAAGATAATGACAGATGTTCCTTTTAGCCAACTAAACTGATATATATTGTCCATGACTTGTAATTTATGAATCTCTGTCTGTCTGCTTAACCCTTAGATGACACCCCTGAAACCTGCATCTATTCCAACTGGTCTCCATGGTCGGCCTGTAGCTCCGCCACCTGTGAGAAAGGAAAAAGGATGAGGCAGCGCATGCTGAAGGCCCAGCTTGATCTCAGTGTTCCCTGTCCAGACACTCAAGACTTTGAGCCATGCATGGGGCCCGGGTGCAGTGACGATGGTAAAATATAGCGCTTGTACCATGGCCTATAGTGGTTTTTCAAAAATAGCAGCATTAAATGTAAATCTTCCTTTATCTTACTATTTTAATACTTAAATATTACATCCCAAATTTTTATTTCTTGGTATCAGTTGAAGTGTCTTACGTTTACAGGTGCATGCTCCAGTAATTTGTATTGCTATGTGACCATCATGTGACTTGATGATTTGTCATAGCATATAGGCTTTAAGTGAAGCCAATTAAAAAATAATGTCCTCTAGGCCATTTTCTTCTCCGATTTGGGATATATATATGCAGAAAACCACAGGTGAAGCTTAGTGTTTCTACTTATCAACAGCATTGGCATGTTCACTGCACTGCTGGCAACCAATATGGTGACCTTTTGTTATGGGAGTGGGCAGGCAGCAGCCCAGAGGTCCACTGTGGTATGATTTGACTGGAAGTCAGTTAACTGTCAATTCTGGTGCTAATAAAGCCTTCACCTACTGTAACATTCTAGACATTCATGTATCTGGTTTTGAAGGAGGATTTAGCTTTTGAGGAGCAACTTCAGAGGTCCGGGAGTATAAAAGTCCTCAGGGCCATCTGTGTTCCCCTCTTTGGGGCATCTCGAATTGGTATGCCCCACTGTGTGAACCCCCCGGATTGGCCATTCCACTCTACTCCTCCCAGAGCCCTCCCCACGTCTTAGCACCACGGCTGCATCCTTGCTCACCTCTAGCTGTACAGACACCCACATCAGACCTTTCTGAATGGGTGGCGTGGGCATGCTACAGATAAAAGCTGAGCGGGGAAAGTGACTGGTGGCACACTCAGCTCTGCTCGGCTTTTTACCCATTCAGGTGGCTTCACCACTGACAGAGCTGAAGAAAGCCAAGTGAAATCGAGCACATTGATTGGCTAAGCGGGCCACCGTGGGAACGACAAGAAGGTGAGTTTTGACAGCGACCTGGGGTGGGGTGGGGGGGATACATACAGCAGGGAATTCCTATTCAGAATGTTGTTTCTCTTTAATACTTGAAAAGTCACCCTTTGCTTTGTAGGCTACTGTAATAGTTCTTTTACACTCCAGGGCCTCCAATGTTCCTCTTTAAGGATTACATGTAACAGGGTCCTGGAAAATCAGCTTTAGCAGTTACACAGGCCAGTTTAGTGCCACCAGCCACATGACCACAGTGGCCAATCACTGCACTGGGTTTCTATAGGGGACTGAGGGGAAATGTAAGATGTCACCCATTTGTCACCGTTAATGCACTGGGGGCCTCTGAGTACTAGGCAAGTTTAAAATGTAGGTAGAAAAAGTTTTCAAAATAGTTGAATTTTAGGCACATCATATACATGCACATTTTTTGGGTTCACTTTTTAGGTGCATTGGAAGTGTGAAAAAAACTAAAACAATGTGCACTATTCCTACCATAATAAATTCAGTTTCTGATCCAACGCCTCTATGAGCAGCTATATCCCCACTGTAGTGCCATTTGGCTAGATCTTGCCTATTAATGATGTACAGTACCTGGAAATCCCCCAAATTCCATCAGCATTAATCTTCTCAATTCCAAATGCCAGTGAATCCAAGCATCTACCTGATGGACATCTAAACAAGTGTGGCCAACATGCCTTCCTTGGGGGTTACAATATTACCAGTTACAGTGCCTTGAAAATAGATTCATGCCCCATGAAGTTTTTCCACAGTGTGGCTTACATATTTTCACTGATACCTCTGAATAAAATAAATGATGGACAATGACCTTCAGAAGTCACCTGATTAGTTAAGTAGTCAAGTAGTCAAGTCTACCTGTATGTAATTTATTCTCCATAATACTACAGCCTCAGAAGACATTAGTAAAACAACATCATAAAAACCAAGCATCACACCAGACATCTCTGGGATAAAGTTGTGGTGAAGTGTATTGCGGGTTTAGGTTATAAAAAAACACCTCACAGAGCACTATTGAATCCATCATCTGTAAATGGAAGGAGAATGGCAAAACTTTAAAACTGACAGCCTGGGCAAGGTGAGCTAATTAGAAAAGCAGCCACAAGGCCCAGGGTCATTGTGGAATAGCTGCAGAGACCGACAGGGGGGGGGGGAAATCTGTCCACAGAACAACTATTAGTGATGTACTCCACAAATCTGGTCTTAATACAGGCAAGTCAATTTATTATTATTTTTTTAAAACCTAAAAATTAAACCACAGCATGCTTTTTAATGACCTACTCACCTTACCATGCCGCTGGCTCCCGGACATTTCATTACTGTATCTCAATCTTGCTGCACCCAGGACTATGTATCCCAATATCCCAAAATGCGTGTGGGTGAGTGGCAGCAAGGTGAGCAGGAGGTGAGGGGGTTGGGTGGTGGCATTGCAGCAAGGGGCCTCATAGAAAGAAGCTTCAGACTAATGGCCGGTGAATGGTGTCACTGGCCAGTAGTCCGCAGCTTACTATGGGTTCATGTAGCACAGTTTTCTGCGTATCATGAACCCTACATTTAACCCCAATAATAATAACCTGGAAGAAGATAGGAAAATCAGCCAACTTTAGTAGGCTATGGGCTGGGGAGCATCTGGACCTCTGCCAGCAAGGTGAGTAAGTCTTTTGGGCTTTTATTTTTTACTTTTGGTCTACCTTAATGGAGCATTGACCAGAAGAAAGCCATAAAAATGGCTGCTTTCAGTTTGCCTCAAGCTATGTAAGGGACACAGCAAGCATGTGGAAGAAGGTGCTCTGGTCAGATAAGACCAAAGTTTTTGGCCTTAAAATAATATATACATGTTTGTTTGATATTCAGATGCATCTACATGTATGATGTCAGAGTGGATCATGTGGTCCCCCTGCAGCGCTTCTTGCGGTATGGGAATGCGATCCAGAGAACGCTATGTAAAGCAATTCCCAGAAGATGGGTCAATGTGCAAGGTGCCCACTGAGGAAACTGAGAAGTGTATTGTCAATGATGAGTGTGGTAAGTGGTATATAGATATGGAATTCTACTGAGTGATCTCTCCGTTGCAGCAACACATTGAAGAGCTCACTCACACAGCCAAGAAAGCTGTCAGCTGTTTACTTTGTACCAGCAGGCATGTAGGTAATTTTACAATAGTAGGGCTGTTACACTGTAACAGCAGCCACGTGTCTTACAATTACAATGTAACATAGCAGGGATTACCCATTATCATATTGTAACTGGAGCCACATGCTTCATGGTTACAATGTAACACAGCAGAGAGCTGGCTTGCTTTTTACAATGTAACAGCAGGACTATGCCCTGCCTATTACATAGTCAAGCACGAGATAGAGAGGCAGCATCATGAGCTTTAAAACTTTTCACAGTTTTTTACAGTTTTATTACATTAAGTGCTGCTGCCACTATACAGACACAATGGTAGCAAGTGTATGAAAATCATGATACCCCTAAAGCGATAAAACCCCTTTACAGAACTATGACCTCACCTAATTTTATTACCCCAAACCATTCCAAGAATTGAATAGGAACCATGTTTTTCAATAAGGGAGAGGGGTCATGGAAATTGGGCAGAAACCCATTGTCTTTGTAGGCCTGTTTTTAGGGTCCCTGGTACCCCTTTGTGTTCCCACCATGATTACTGTCTTATAATAAATATAATTTAGCTGATGGCGAGAAAAATAAAAGAAGGCACTCCAGGCATTTATATTTATCCTATTTAAAAAAAAACAGACTGTATGTGTTTATAATGGATCAGCTCCTCCACTGGCCCTTAGTGCTGATCCCAGTTCAATTCAATTCAGTTGGAGAAGAAAAAAAAACCTAAGTGTACTTACACGTTTATGCCACTGGAGGGCAGAATAGCATAATAAATGAATATTTATTCTCAGAATAGGCAAGAAGTTGTTTTGCAACAGCAGGATAGTCAAAGGCCTGTTAGGCTGTTGGTAGCAACAGAGTTGTTTAGTATGAGTCATAGGGCTCTGAAAGGCTGCTGGCAGTAACAATGTTGACTAAGGGAGGAGCTGAAGGGGGATAAAAGGGGGGGTCATATGCTAGACCTTATTGACTGCACCGACAAGAGAAGGCAACACATAACATACTAACATAGTAACATAGTATGTAAGGCTGAATAAAGACTTTAGTCTATCCAGCTCAGCCTGTTTATCTTCTTCCAGTTCTCTAGTAGCCATAGTTGGAAATGTTATTACTTGCAAGGAAGGCATCCAGGCCACTTTTGAATGTTCCATAGTCTCACTGCTCTTACAGAGAAGAATCCCCTCCTATTTCAGTGAAGAAAGCACTTTTCCTCTAACCTTAGTGGATGCCCTCAGGTTATGGTTACACTCAGGGGTTTAAATACATTGTGGGACATAAGAGAGAGAACGTCTGCAGAGGAGTGAAAAGGATCCACGGTTGCACCACCAAAAGGTCCAGGAGAGAGCTAACGGCAAGGTGCCTCTCCTAGAAGCCTTCTTAGAGAATAATGTTCAGGGTAGGCCCCAAGCCTTCTCTTCCTGTACCCCCCTGCTGTCTAGGGCACCTGATCACCTGAGAAGCCTAACAGAGTCTGTCTTACAATGGTGTGGTACCCTAATGTTCCTCTGTGTACAGTCCAATGCAGAATTGACATTGTCCTGTAAGGTGCCCTTGTACTATGATGGAAATGCTGTGTTGATTTTGAAATAAAGAAGTTAGGACCTTCCCCACACTTTGAAAAATGATGTAGCCTTGTGTCAGGATTATTAACCTTCCTGGTGAAGACCCTTGGGGAAATGTCTCCACCCCGGGCAGCCCATGCCTGCACACCTCTGCGGTGGGTTACATGTGATAATACAGTAATTTCATGGAAGTGTATTGATTCCAGACCAAAGTCTGATCATAATAACAATAACATAGCTATCACCTTTTATTTGCAGAACCCAGCAGCTGCATAGTGACAGAGTGGGGTGAGTGGGAAGAATGCAGCGCCACCTGTGGGATGGGCATGAAAAAGCGACATAGAATGATCAAGATGACTCCAGCTGATGGGTCCATGTGCAAGGCAGAAACCTCTGAAGTGGAGAAATGCATGATGCCCGAGTGCCGTATGTATTTGACTGCTGAAATATTTTATGATATCTAAATACAGGGAATAATTCTCATAGTGGCTTAGCAGATCTACTGACTATAGTTTCACTGGCCTTTAAACTAGTGATACATAATGTTGCTTGGAATAGTGCTCTGTTCGATCGAAAATTCAGAAATCAGGTACTTGTTGGTACTCCCAAAAGAGTAACAGACCTGTCCTGGAGGGCATAGGGACTGGCATTTCCAAGGCTGGATGTGCCAGTCCATGTGCCGAGTGCGATTGCCAACTATGACCCGATTTTCTGTCAAAATGTCTTTCTAGTCAGACCAAACTGAAAAATGTGAGCTGAATTGGGTTGTTTCCAAAGAGCAACGTTAGTGATGAAAATGTTAGGTCAGGGCTTTCTTTTCTGCACAAGCAACATGGAGTTAGTATTTCATCTCTTGCCAAATTAGATACAATCCCCTGTGTCCATTCACCTTGGTCGGAATGGAGTGACTGCAGTGTAACCTGTGGCAAGGGATCCCGAATCAGACAGAGAATGTTGAAGTCACCTGCTGAACTTGGAGACTGCAATGAGGAACTGAAACAAGTGGAGAAGTGCATGCTTCCCGAGTGCCGTATGTATGCGTTATCTCAAGTGCCTCTTACACTCACTGTAGCTGAGATTTCTGGTTTCTCTCTAAGGAGATCTCTCCTAAAGTAGATCATGACTGTCCTGGGTTTTAGTGCCTGTCCCTGGAGCATCCACTGTGTAAAGCTCCACAGGTTCGCCAGGCCTGCTTACCTCTTCCCCACTTCCAAACATGCATGGCTATCCTTCAATCAATGTTCTATGCTGTGATGCATATGAATGAACAGCACAGAACGCTGATATTTACACTTTACCTGCCAGTCTACCTAGAGATTATGTCACCCTTTATTGCTAGGCCTTTTTCAACATTTCGCACTATATATGTTTAACTGTTACTTTTGCAGAAACTTTCAGAGAGTTTGAGCTTTAACATGAAATGTCTTGTTTGTAATTTGTTCAGTGCTTTCTCAATATTTTTTGTTGAGTTTTTCAAGAAAACCCTTTTGCGTGTAAAAGCCCCATTCCTACTGACTACAACGATACCACATCTGTTTCGGTAGACACCTGTTCCTGCCCAGAACTGCACCTTGCAGTTAGATATCAAGGGCTATTAAGGGTTAATAAATTAAAATTATTATTTTTTAAATGGTGTGGGGTCCCCCCTTTCAAGTTAAACTAGTTCGGGCACCAGCTAATGGGGCCTGACAGACCAGGGTGCGGAGGCCAATCAGCCACCGATTGCCCTGAAGGATACCAGCCCGCATAGCCCACATGGGCACTGGGTTCTTCTGCACCCTCCTGGCCTTTTGAGATGCAGATAATGAGGCTAGGGGTTTTGGCAAGTCTCCCGCTTTCTGGAAGGTGGCTTTCCAGCCCCTCCTGCCCTGTGAACTGGTATTAGGGGCTTCAGGGAGCCCTTACTATTTCACATACCTATACCCATCTTCCACAGCTCACTCCCGCTTCATCTCTCACTACTGCCGCAGGGATGGGTCTTTTACACCGGCAAAGTGAGCGGACCTTAGCACACTTGCCAGTATAAAAGGTCCCTCCCTGTGGCGGGGAGGGAGATGACATAAGCTGGCTCGCGGGGCAAAACATAGCTGTTTCTGCCCTGGTGGAGACCTTGGACTGGCAATCAATGGAGACCCCAGGAGCTGGAGTAACAGCAGTTATGTAGAATCTACGTAGCTGCCACTTAACGATTCGAGAAGCAGCTAAGTAGATTTTGTGTGCTTGGCAATTAAAGGGTTAAACTGCAGAGTTTCTTCCCACAAGTAGTCAGGGCCCTAAGCCGAGTCAACACCAGCCCCCCCCAATCCCCACTGCTGCTCTAACCTGCAACCTGTACATACACACTGATAACCATTACATTGCACTGCATGAAGATCACTTCAGGTTTTACAAAATTGTCTCTGTAAGGGGCGCAGAGGGAGAAAGATTTAATTTTATGTAATAGACTTCAAAGAATAAAATGTCCTCGTCCTTTGGGAGAAATAAGGGGAAACCTGAGATTGCATAAAAGCGGATAAAGCAACAAGATATTTGGCGTGGCTACTGTCCCTAAGTGACTTCTTACCTGCTCTTACGCGATCATAGAATTCCTTGCCCACTGTCAGTCAGTTTCTGGTTGGTTCCTTGCCCTGAGTGCTGTGTAAAACTTTCCAATGCTAAAAACAGCATCAGTGCTATATTTGTTGCAGCTCGGGATACGATGGGGGCCTAGGGGGAGGTCTGACAGTTTTTGGCCATTTTAGTTTTCTTTTTGGTGTCTGTGTCCTCACTGGGGAGATCAACTTGTTTTTCATTAGAGAAGGGGAGTTTTTAATAGAAAATCCTCCCATCCCAATATTAGTGATACCCGCATTGATATGTCACACAGGGGGATGGGAAACAGCTACACCCACTGTCAGCAGTCACACCTCCTCCAATTAGAGGCTTGGCTGCTGTTTTTTATGTCACATCTTTTTGTCTACCTTGTGATGAAATAGTGGAGGGAACAAAGTATTTCAGCAATGGGGGACTTGGGATCTGACCTGATCCACAAGCCTACAGTGCAAGTCCACAAGCCCGGGCCGCATCCCTAGCATTCCCCTAGCTAGTCAAAATCTTGGGCTTTGTTCTTCTTTTAAGCCCTGCGATTTTTTATGGATGTGATTGAGGAGTGCCTCGCAAGCTGCTTCTGGAAACCCGTGCAGTGATTTTTTTCACAGCGCAAACTTTTTCTTCTGATTTTGAACATCTGCACCTCCAATGGAGCAGTTCCACGCATGGGTTGGGTGCTGTTATTTCCAACAAAAAAGTTGCTTGCACTTTCTTGTGGGTTGAGTAAACAATGTAACCCAAGATTGGTTCAAAGTAGAAGAAAGGGAATAAAGACAAAAAAATTCACCTCATTCCATAAGCTCAGAGCCAGTTTTATGTTTGCAGAGTAACCAGTTGCTTAAATTGATCAGATGTCAGAAGAAGCCCATTTCTAAAAATTTTTTTTTCTTCTCTAGCCATCAATTGTGAATTGACAGAATGGTCCCATTGGTCAGAATGTAACAAGTCTTGTGGCAAAGGGCACATGATTCGAACACGCATGATCACGTTAGAGCCTCAGTTTGGTGGTGGTCTTTGTCCGGAAACTGTACAGCGCAAGAAGTGCAGGCTCAGAAAATGCCAGAAGAACTCAGGCGGGGAGAAGAGACGCTTGAAGGATGCTCGTGAGAAGAGGAGGAGTGAGAGGACTAATGAGGAGGCAGATGATGAACAGCTTCCAGGTGAGGGGAAAGACAGGCTGTGTTGTAAATTGAGGCAGGCCTCCAGTCCATCTCCCCTCAAAATCAGGATGCCCTTCTGGAACTGGTCAATCCAGATCAATGGCAATCCTGATGGGTGCAAGAGCGGTTACAAACAGTAGCATCAGAATTGGTAAATAGTCCTGTCTGACTCTGAGCTTCCTCTGCACAGGAGGTTATCCAAAGTACATAAATAACCGCACACTTACAGCGGCATATACAGTAGGGGGGTGCAACGGCCCTCCAGAGGCACCACAATCACAGCAATCGAAGAGAGACAGCACTCCAAACTCATCACTCACATACATGATACACATCTTTGCTATATTGCTATATGAATTTGGAGTGCTGGCTCTCTTACTTTTTTTTTGCACAGGGAGACATCCCGGGATGACCTGGGGTGTGGGGCATAAGTGGACTTCCAGTTCCCCTTTTACATGACAAGTTTTCACCCCATTGCGGGGGTGCTGCACAGTTCTGCCCCAGTTCTGGGTCTTATTAGGCTGAACTTCCACTTCAGATTATCTGAAACATAGGGATGTCTCATTACAAGATACTGTAGCCAGTGATACCCCTGTGAATTCATTGACATCCATGGTTCTCCTATTAAACCAAAACAACACCTATTTTTAACAAAGTCAACCCATTTTTCTAGCAAAAATCATATAGTCCATGGGTCTTTTCTGGGTATTTAGCCACTGGAACCACGTGACCATGGTGGCCAATTGCAGGGCTCAAATTTTCTTGGGGAGCTATTTTAAAGATACCGTACAATTTTTGTTTTTTAACCACCCGGGAGACTGCTGACAATGTGGATGTGGTTTGGTCACAACAGTGAGGAGGTGGGGAAATATTTGAGTGCTCAAATGAACATTTATGTAGTGAGGAGGCCCTCGGGGCCTGAGGGAGGCAGTGGCCATAGGGGCAGCTGCTGAAGTTTGTCAACCCCATGCCAGGAGAGTAATTGTACATTTATACTTTTTTTCAGTTTGCAAAATGAAGCCATGGACAGCTTGGACAGAGTGCACCAAATATTGTGGAGGCGGCATCCAAGAAAGGTTCATGACAGTCAAGAAGAGGTTCAAAAGCTCTCAGTTTACCAGCTGCAAAGACAAGAAAGAGATCCGAGCTTGCAACGTCCATCCATGTTAGCAAACGTTTCATATGGGATGAAGCCCAAGTACCATGAAGAAATCAACCTTTATTAGATTTTTTTTATCATAGAATATATACAGTGCTTTTCATTTTGCAATGTACTTTGCTTACTATTTTTGCAGTCGCAAGAACTCTATTTTCTAAATATCTACATGTAATAATTATCCGATTAGCAAAACAAGTATTCCATCTTACATCCTGGTTCTTGACTCTTAAGAGATGTGGACTCTGAACAAGCAATGTACTATATCTTCCTATACGCATCACGAATTCTAATCTTCAGTATGACTTGCATGCAAGAGCAGACATGGCCTCTCTATTAGCACATGTGATGTATTTCAAACGCTCATTGAGAAACTCAACAAAAAGTTGACTGAGGCTCAACCGTGAATTCCCAGCTGTACATCTGATCTCCTTTCTTCAGCAGGTGAAGCATGTCTGGTTAAAGGTCTATCATTTCAACTGATCCCCTTGATAAATTATGTTTTCTGCCATTTGATAGTCAAGCCTAAAAAATAAGGTCTAAACACCTTTGGTATCTGCTGGTCTGTAAATGGGGTTTGGAAGAAAATGTGTTACTGTATATTTATTGTTAAATTAGTGTTGCCTATTTGGACCTTGTGGGCACTGGATATTCATTTTTAAAGTAGCAAGTAACAGACACTCAAGAACCATAGCTTAAATCTGGTCCATATTTCTGGGATTGGTTGACTGGAGAAAGATGACATTTACTTGAACATTTCCATCTTGGGGTATGTCTCTGTTTAAACACCCAAAGTATAGACTTTTCATCTGAAGGTTGTATGCCTTACCCAATGTTGAACAATCAACACAATATTTAAAACTATATACATTTGAATTAAATGTACGAAACCAATTAAAATATCCCAAGAATAAATACTGGAGTGTACCAAGCTTGACTGCATAGGGCCAATTATTATTTGCAACCATACCACATTTTAGTATACTATACCATTACCCTAATTCAGCCTAAAATGTATAGAGTATTACATATAAATGTAATATACATTTTCTGAAATACAATGAATATGTATGATTAGTTGATTACCTGAATAATCAATTAATATAGATTAATTGATTATTAATATAATCTATTAATAAAGATTACAAATAGAAAAAAATATAAAAATAGTATATATATATTATTTGTCAGGCGGTGGGAGCCTATGACAGTTTTCTGTCCCTCTGCACACAATACAGAAATGTTTTCTTTTATTTGTGATATATATGTACAAATATATATATATATATATATATATATATATATATATATATATATCGTATATTACCAATATAATAGAATTTTAGGTTTTAGGCGTTTAGAATCGACAAATGTAACATTTTACCGTATCTTTCACCCTTTAAGACGCACTGACATCCCCCAACTTTTGGGGAAATGTAAGTGCATCTTATAGGGGGCGATAAACATGATAATACTTTATATTTACTCCTGAAATCTTTTTATAGGTTAATAACATTTCTTGCATTAAGGCTGTAGATTTTATGTGGCTGATGACCATCCCAGGTTTGGTCTAATTCCCGGGGGCAACAGATTTTGGTGCCCCACTGTGTGAAACCACTATACTGACCTTGGTGGTGATCCCAGCACATGCACGGAGCTCTGATCTAATCGGTGCTCTATACAGTGCATAGAAATGCCTTCCATAGAGCTCTGCTCTGACAAATGATTCAGGCACAGAGGGTGGGGAATGGCCACATCACCCATAATTTCCCTGCCCCCTCTGATGTGCACTCCTGTCCCAGCCTATCTGAATGGCACTAGATGCTGGGGAATGTGGATACAGCCCTGGATGTTCCATGTTATTAATGGAAAGGTATAATTTTACACACACAGGGAATTTCACACAGTGGGGTATTCCATTTCAGTATGCCCCGAGGATAAGAAATCTGCTGGCCCTGGAGTCCTTTGAATTTCAGAGCTGGACAATAAGGGTTTTATTTTTTTTTAAGATATAAAAAAAGAGACTGGTATGGTCTTATTCTAAGGTTATACTCTTGATTTAATACTTTTTGCTGTGGATTGACATTTGGTATTGAACACAACCGGATGAAAAATGGCAACAATTTGGGTTCAATGTTCAAAAGTTGCCTTTTACTTTATTAATGAGTCTCCAGGCTCACTAAGATCCATGTGAAGTGATTAGATCTATTCCGCTCTTAGAATTGCAGGATGTGGTATTGTGCCAACGAGGTTCAGAATTTCATTTCAAGACACCTCATTGCCCAAATTAACAATGTTCTACAGTACATTTTGTAAAGTTCTATCAAATGTATTTATACAAATGAAAACTTTAAAACATGATTTAGATCTGTGCAATGAAAATCAATGCAGAATAATGCATCTGCGTGTGTTAATTGGATCATAATTGCAAAAAAATGCCTATGTGTACAAGAAGCCATAGAGACACATCTGTGAATGGCTCGGTTAAATTATAAGACTTGCAGTAGACTTGTGTCACTGCTACATTGGAAACTTCGCTTGCATTGCTTAGCCCTTTTTTGGCATTTTATGGTGTCTCACTGTATTTAGTACAGTTCTAATGCAATAGTTGTAACTGAGGATAAATCCTACTCTCCCTCTCATTAACCCTTATAAGAATTAATAAATATAATACAATGTGTGGTGTCTTCTTAATTACCTGAAGACCTCCTACAGGGTCCTGGCATGATAAAAACACTGGAGTCTTCTGACTTGATAGGAGACCTTAGTTTTGTCTTCAGACTTGCTTGGAGGTTCATATCTCTTGCATTTGAGCAGGTCTTCCCCTCCCTCCCTTTGTTCATCATGCATTCCAGCCAGGGACTGAGACAACTGCATATTTATACACATCAGGGGGAGCTTTCTCCAGCTACCTCTGATGTCACTATGACATCACAGGAATCCCAGGGAAATGTCCTGTGCATCAGTGCCTAAGCCAGTGTGCCCCCCACCTAGCCACCTGGGCGGAGGGGGGGGGGGGTATTGTCAGCATCATCCATATGCTTTCCCAGGGGTGTCCTTTTTTTTTAGTGAACTGTAAAAAAGGGTTATCTTTGTAGTGATGCGCCAGTCCTATCACAGGGTCAGCACTGTGTTGAGTATTGTAAAATGCTCTAAACTGCTAAAAAATTAATGATTGGTGAGCTAGAAAATACCCGCAAATTCTCCAGAGTACTATAAGTGAAAAGGTATCTCACACTTTTTACGGTCTGGGCATTTTGGCCATTCCCAGGCATGCTCTTCTTGCTATTAGTTTTATGTATTAGACTTATGTGTATTGTTATGTTTTTGTGCAGACAATCAAAATAAGTCACGCATCTGCATTGTTTGCGTTGTTTTTTCAATCAAGGCCATTGTTTTTGTCACCTATAATCATGTATGAATGATAAAAGACAATTCTGTGAGTACTCACCTGTAGAATTGCTTTTACTATGCATGGCACGGCCTGCTTCACGAAGTCATTACATCTGGGTATTCCGCCACAAGGTGGCGCAGTGCCCGGTACCATATAAAAACGGAATCACCATAGACTTATCCAGTAGTTGACAAGCAGTGATACAAGAACCATACAAGAACAAATAAAGATACCAACCCCAACTAAATTGGAACAATCACCATAAAGAGGCAACCAAGAACAAACGTAACAAGGGTGGGGTGAAGCAGGCCGTGCCATGCATAGTAAAAGCAATTCTACAGGTGAGTACTCACAGAATTGTCTTTTCCTAGTGCATGGCACGACCTGCTTCACAAAGTCATAACATCTGGGACATCCAAAAGCAGTGTCCATAAAGTAGGGTGGGATCCCCAAAAAGAAAGTAACAACAGACAGTTTAGACCACCACCACCTGGGGTACCTTGCGGCCAAAAGCAGCATCAGCTGAGGCCTTAACATCAACTTTGTAAAACTTGGAAAAAGTATGAACAAGAGACCAAGTTGCGGCCTTACAAACTTGTTCAACAGAAGCTTGGTGCTGAAAAGCCCAAGGCGCACCGATAGCACAAGTAGAATGAGCAGTAACCCTAAAAGGGGAAATCTTCCCCTTAGCAGAATAGGCCTGCCCCACCGCCTGACGGATCCACTTGCTGATAGTGGATTAGCCGGAGGCAGACCCTTCCTAGGTCCAGCAGGTCAGATTTCCTGAAATACTCAGTACCAACCAAATAAAACTTCAGGGCCCTGACAACATCCAGAGAATGAAGCGTCCGCTCCTTCGAATTAGCAGGATTAGGACACAGAGAAGGCAAAACAATGTCCTGATTGAGATGAAAAACAGACACAACCTTAGGCAAGAAATCCGGCTTAAGCCGAAACACCACCTTATCCTGATGCCACTCAAAATTAGGAGGTTTGATGGAAAGAGCAGCCAGCTCAGAGACTCGCCTAACCGATGTAATGGCCACCAGGAAGGCCACCTTAAGAGTCATAACGGGCTCAATAGGAGGACCCTGCAGAGCAGACAACACCAAATTTAGACCCCAAACCGGTAGCATAGGTTCACGTGGTGGACGCACATGGGCAACTCCCTGAAAGAAAGTCTTGACCAACTGGTGATTGGCAAAAGACCTTTGGAAGAAAATTGCCAGGGCTGACACCTGTCCCTTGAGGGTACTAAGTTGAAGGCCCGAATCCAGGCCATGTTGCAAAAAATCCAGAATCCTGGGAATAGAAAACACCCTACAAGGCAGCGACCTAGACTCACACCAGGCAATGTAAGCATGCCAAATCCTATAGTAGATAAAGGACGAGGACTTCTTTCTAGCCCTAATCATGGTATCAACAACAGAGGCCGGCAAACCCTTATCCATCAAGATGGAGGTTTCAGCAGCCAAGCCGTTAAGGCCAGCGTTTGTAAATTGGGATGGCACAACCATCCCTGAGTGAGCAGATCTGGATCCTTGGGCAGGACATACTGATCCACTGCCAACAGCACGACGTCTGAGAACCACACCCTCCTTGGCCAGCAGGGGGCCACTAGAATGGCTGGTACTCCTTCCTGGGCTATCTTGCGCAGCACCCTGCCCAGCAGAGGAAGGGGAGGGAACACAGAGGAGCCGAAACTCCATCCGAGGCATTGCTAGCGCATCCGTGGCGACGGCCAGAGGGCCCTGTGACAGGGAGACAAACCTGGGAAACGGGGCGGGATGCAAACAGGTCCACATCCGGAAGGCCCACCGGTGATACAGGGAGTGAAATACCTTGTTGCTGAGAGACCATTCCCCCAACCGAGACATCCCCCTGCTCAGGGAGTCTGCCACTAGGTTCTCCACCCCCGGAATGTAAACCGCCGAGATGCAAGGCACATTCTCTTCCGCCCAAGACAGTATCAGGGACACTTCCTTGAGGGCTCGCTTGCTCCGAGTCCCTCCCTGATGATTAATGTAGCAACTGCTGTCTGGTTGTCCGAGCAGGTCTGAACAGCCCGACCCCGAAGGTGTGAGGTCAGCTGAGCAAGAACCAACCTGAGTCCCTCAGTTCCAGAACACTGATGGGAGCATGGGCCTCCTGGGGGCCCCATTGATCCTTAAACCGCAGAGACTTCCAAAAGCCCCCCCAACCTGTCAGACTGGCATCTGTGGTGACAGTCTCCCAACGCTGGGGCAGAAAAGTCCTGCCCACTAGAAGGTTCCTCTAGTCCAGCCACCACAAGAGGGACTGTCTGGCCAGGGGGACAGAGCAAACTCCTGATCCAGGGAAACAGGGTCCCGATTCCAAACAGACAGAAGGTGCAACTGAAGAGGCCTCATGTGAAACTGAGCAAAGGGGACTGCCTCAAAGCAGGACACCATCAGATCCACTAACTGCATCCCCTGCCGGATGGAGGGATGGGGACACAAGAGCAGAGCCCGAGCCTGCTTCTGAAGGCCCTCCACTTTCAGCTGGGGCAGGAAAACCTTGACCTGAGAGGTATCCAGAGTCATGCCCAGAAACCAAACCAAAGACGGAGACAGTGAAGACTTGGGATAGTTGATCACCCAGCCGAAGGACTCGAGAGTGGAGGTCACCACCTGAGTATCCCTCTCGGCCTGCCGAAGAGACTGAGCCGCAATCAGAATGTCGTCCAGGTAAGGGAGGATGCGAATACTCTGATGCTGCAGCAGAGCCACCCGAGGCGCCGCGATGATACCGAAGGGTAAGGCCACAAATTGGTAATTCTGATCCTCTAGAGCAAACCTGAGAAATCTCTGATGACCGAGGAAGACTGGCACATGAAGATAAGCATCCTTGATGTCCACGGAGGTCATGAAGTCGCCCGGGCGAAGGGAACTGACAGGAAGAGTCCAGCAGACGTTGAACTGCAAGACGCAACCCCTGAGCTGACAGAGGGTTGTGAGGCATCCAGGATCTGAGGAATCTGGGGGGTGGCCAGACTGCAAACTCTATCTTGTAACCGGAGGACACCACCTTCTAAATCCCCCGGTCTGAGACGCGGGGCCTCCAGACGTGAGCAAAGAGCCGAAGCCGTCCCCCCACCCGGATGGGTGAGGGCGCCTCCTCATGCCTGAGGGGGCTTGGGAGAAGGTTTGGGCTTGGGGTCCCATGAGAGACCAGGATGACCACGGGATCTGCCACGGCCCCAAGACCCCCTGAGGGCACCTGAAAAAAGGGACTCTCGACCTCCTCTGGGGGCACGAAAGGAGGAGACTGAAGCAGATGGCTCCTGAAAAGGCCGAGGCTGCCTCCTACACTGAGGCAGCCTACCATCCTTGGCTAAAACATCCAGGCGCTCACCAAAGAGCCACAGCCCCACAAAGGGGAGTCCAATGAGAGCCTTCTTAGCAGCAGCGTCAGCTGCCCACTGACGCAACCAAACAGAGCTGCACATAGCCACCAAGAGGGCAGAGGCCCTACCACTCAGCCGTACTACATCATCCATGGCAGTAAGAATAAAGGCAACAAAATCAGAGCACAGCAAAAGGGTCCTATACTCATCCCTTCCAGTTGTAGCGCCAGCAAGTAGACGATTGATCAGTCTCTTAAGAGCAATAGCAGTTATGGCAGCTGCACAGGACTAACACAAACCAGCCCCCACAAAGGCAAAGGCATGGCAGGCCAGCTGATCCATACGCCGGTCCTCGCTGTCCCGCAGTGTAGTAGTGTCAGGGGAAGGCATGGTGTCGGGGAACCCGACCATTGCTTAACCAAATCAGCAGGAAAGGGATACTTCTTATCCAAACCTTTAGGCTCTGCGGGCAATCTACTAGAACATTCCCACTCCTTGAGCACCATATAAGTGAAATGACTCTGCTCAGGGAACTCCAGACGCTGCTTAATGGTACGAAAAAGCTCACCCTGCTTCCTCTTAGCCACCTCAGGGGGGGGGGCAATGTGTAAAACCTCAAAAATGTGAGACAACAGATTAGCGGTGTCCTCAGGAAACCAGGAATCCTCAGACTCAGACCCTGGGTCACTGTCACGGCCCACCTGCTGGTCCCCAGAGGAGTCAGAGCCCAAGAAAAGCTCCCCCTCCTCCAGGGAATAACGTTCATCAAAAAGATCAATTTCCTCCTGCTCCTCAGTAAACAGTGCAGGCGAGGAAGTCAGGTGCCGCTTCTTGCTAGAGGCCTTACGCTGAACAGGCCTGGCAAGCTGTCTTTCAATGCTGGCCACACGAAGTGCCAAATCAGATTGTGACCCCCTGCTAGAGTCCCCCTCACTGGGGGCTAAGTACAGGCGCGGCGGGGTAGGCGATGCCGAAGGGGGCGCAGAGCTTGGTAAAGAAGCAGGCAGCCCAGACTGAATCAAAAGGACAGCCTGGGCACATGGCCCACACACCGTGACGTCATTACTGATAGGGGATACCCCACACATGGAACACAACCGGGATTGTCCCGAAGGACCCCCGAGCACGTTATCCCCAGAAGCCTCCATATAGTGATTAATACAGGCGCAATAGGCCAGCACAGAGTAATGGCTAATAAAAGCCACCCGGGATGCCCCCCCGAGGGATGCCCCCAGAATCAGTAAGGGGAGATGAAGGGGGGGAGTAAAGAGCAGGACCGGGAGAACCACAACCCATGGGTGTCCCCCCTGAAAGACATAAGCAAACATACATAAATATCCCGCAGCCCATGCCCCAAGGATAACCAAAAACCCCAGAGGGGACTCACGGACCAAGCAGGACAAGGATCGCCAGCCGCCAGACCACCGGAGGAAGCGACGCAGGCAGAAATCACCGCCGCAGCCCAGGGATTGACACGCAGCAGAAGCAAGATGGCGCCGACAGAGGAACCTTGAGGGCCGCGGGAGAACGACGCGATGCGCGTCATCCGCCGGCCCCGCCCCCCCGAAGAGCGCAAAACGGAGTGCAGGACAAAGCGGCGGCGGCAAAAGCATACCAAAACGGTCTAAAAACAGTCTAAAAACGCACACACTACCACCCGCCACCCCACCCCCCCGAACACCCGTCGGGGAGAGAAGGGGGGGGGGAGGAGAGCGAGCAGGCAGCGGCAAAGCCCAGGCCAGTGGGAGGGGGGGGGACCCTGAACATAGAAAACATATCCAAAAACACTCACCCCCTCAGAAGCCAGGACAGGAACTCCGCATCCCTAGTAGGCTCACCATAAAGCCTATGGCCGGCTACCCTTTGTGGTACGGGGTCTGCGGCTTGGAGCAGCGCTCCTTGAGCACTTGACCCTAGTGCTCCTCTACCTTCACCCGATCCGACAGCCAAGGCTGGGAGGCACAAAGGGTCCAGAAACCGGTGGAAATAGATATGCATGGCCGCAGGCATGGTTGCCCCGCACACCTGCGCATAGAGAGAGAGCCATCTTCTATCTTCACAGTAAGCACTGCAGAGAACATCTGGATAAGTCTATGGCGATTCCGTTTTTATATGGTACCGGGTGGAGCCACAACTCTTTCTGCAGTGCACTGTGCCACCTTGTGGCGGAATCCCAGATGTTATGACTTTGTGAAGCAGGCCGTGCCATGCACTAGGAAAAACTCACAATCTATTCACAGCACACACTGTACAATGCACTGGTCCCAAACTAATGATGTTTTTAGCTCTTGATTAATCACGTCTGGAATAATTGTAGGACGCCTTAATAAACATATAAGAGGAATGCCAACTAGACATGCAGGAACCCCTCCAAAGGTTTGTTTGCTCTTACCATTTTCTGGGCCACCCTGTTTCAGAGGAATCCAGACCACCCATGGCTAAGTACAAACAGCCCTAACTTTTTGTTTTAGATAATTTAGCTCTTGTGTAGCATTTGTTGAGGTGTTCCTGCAAACATGCTAATATATATCTCATATATTATTTATTAAGGATAGAGTGGCCTATATCTTATCCTAAAATTCTTCCTGAGGTGATTAATCAGGAATAGAAAATATCAATTGATTGGGACTGGCGCAGTGTACAATGTATTGTGTATAAACTATGCATTGTCCTCACACTTTAGGCCCAGGATACAAAATCATGGAAGGATCCTTATGTATTGGACATAAATATTTTCTGTGGTAAAACTGGCCATTCACAAAGCGATAATATTTCTGGTGGTGTCTTTCTAGAATGGCCAATGGAAGTCATCCTACCTGACCAAATTCTCAGCTTTGAACATATTTCATTGGTTGAGTTAGAACTCTGCATCTGCATTTGCTGCCAGCTCTGAGTTCTTTCATGGACCAGCAGTTTCCAACAAACCTACCCCCTCAGGACTGCTCTCCCCCATGCATGCCAAATAGTTCCACCAATCTGCAATGTACCCCCTCAAAGAACGTGAAAGCAGGCCATATAATCACTCCATGCTTTACGTCTCTGGCTGTTGCTGACAATCATGCGGCTAGGGCTCTGAGCATAGCAGCATGAAGGGGTGAGTACATCTAAACAAAGATGGCTACAAAAGGGTATAGCTTTGATGCTTAGGGGTGGGGGATGCAGTGGCCCCCTCGGGTAATGTTAGCGTAGATCTGCTTTAGTGAGGGCCAGCATAAATTTTAAGATAATCTGGAAAGTGAAGGGACAGGAGTAAACCAGTAGCACATGCAATCTTACTGAAGACTCTCCAATGAAGATTCAACTCTCACAACATTGGGTTGCTAGTTCAGGTCAGTCAAGTTCATTGACTTGGCCTCAAATCACATCACTGTTCATGACATGCTTATTCTAATTAAGTGGACTAAACAGTCCTTTTATCATTATTCGTTAGCATCCTGATTTGGAATGCCCCACAGCGGGAATAGCCTCTTAAAAGCTGGGTGCCATGCTGCATTTTTACCTTCTTCGGTGTCTTAACTTCAATCTCCACTCTGCAAGTCACTGCCGGTTGGGCAGAGCATAGAGAACAGTGATGGCACTTCTCTACAGCACCATCTACTGTTGTGGCACATTATCACAGAAGGTGAGTGTACAGCACAGCACCCGGCTTTTCAGTAGTTATCCTAACTTTGGTATGCTGCTTGGGGAAATTTGAAAGCTTACCAAAATTCTATTTAGAATATTGGTTCCTTCTAAATCTAGAAATGGATATTTTCACTTTTTGGAAGTTTTTTTTTTGCTGTCCCTCTCTGTAAGATGGCAGGCAATCAGTCATTACATCGGTGTGGCAATGACATAATTGCCACACACAACAGTGGCAATGAATGTAGGAGGTGGAGCTTTACAGCTAAAACAAGCGCCTGGGATTAGAGTGAAGTAGGGGCAGTGAAAATTGAGAAAAGGCACTCTTCATGGGGGGAGCAATTCAGAGGATACTAGTTGAAAATGTTGGTTTTACTTCAATGTTTAGGTAGGGACATAGTCTTAAAGTGATATCAGCTTATGGTTTGTACAATAACTATCCCATTATAATCCAGCCTTCATCTACAGCATCTACTTTTCACATATACTTCTAGCTAATTCTTATTTGTTTTTAGCATTATTTTTTAGCATATTACAAACACAGAAACATATTTTAAGACTAAACTATAATTGAATAGATATTTTATTTATTATGATGAACAAAATGTACATAAAAAAGATTCATCTTGTAGACGTTATCTAATATTCAGAAGTATTTTCGAGAGATATTCTTGAAATTAAGATTTGCAAAGCAAGACACATTTAAAACAAGCTGCTATTGATTATGTATTGCAATGATTGACATGAAGCTCTAAAGGTATTTTTGCTTTACGTCAAAGGATATCAGTTTGTGGTAAATGCTAAAAGTTGGATTATGTGATTATCATATCTTCTGTACTGGTCAAGCCAGAGAACACAGTCCCACAACGTATTCTTTGTGTATGGCCAAGTCAACTGTTCGGTCTTGGGAAGTCACATTGGCCACTGCTAACAAACTATAGGGGGGTTGCTTTTTATCTAAAAAATATAAAATGATATTCTGAACAATGTGACAACTGCCTTAGACCTCATTATACAATGTTTTTTGCACTATAAGACTCACATAGGGTTTAGAGGAGGATCCAGGATCACCAGGACAGTGTACTGAATCCCCCCTAATTCCCCCATAAGAGGCAGTGTGCAGAACCCCTCCAATCACCCCATTACAGGCAGTGTGCAGATTCCTCCCAATCACCCCATTACAGGCAGTGTGCAGAATCACCCCATTACAGGCAGTGTGCAGAATCACCCCATAACAGGAAGTATGCAGAATCCAGCCCAATAACCTCATAGCACACAGTGCTCAGAATCTCCTGTAATCACCCCATAACAGACAGCATGCAGAATCACCCCATATCAGGCAATGTGCAGAACACCCCACCCACGCCATAACCCTATAATAGTGTTCAAAATCCCCCACAATCACCCTATAACAAGCAGTATGCAGAATCCCTCCATAACAGACAGTGTTCAGAATCATCCCCCCAATCACCCCATAGCAGACAGCGTGCAGAATCCCCCGCTATAACCCCATAAAAGACAGTGTTCAGAATCCCTCCAATCACCCCATAACAAGCAGTGTGCAGAATCATCTCATAGCAGTGTTCAGAATCCTCCCCCAATCAACAGGCAGTGTGCAGAATCACCCCCCTCCCCCAATTACCCCATAATATTCAGTGTGGAAAACACCGCCCAATCATCCCATAACAGGCAATGTGCAAAATCTCCATAACAGACAGTGTTAGGAACCCCCCAAACACCCCATAATAGGCAGTGTGCATTCTGGCAGCCCATTCTTCACTAACAGACTGAAAGCCTCCTGAATTCTTTAAACAGGCTAGGGTTTTATAAATTCAAATGTATGTGCCTCATAGAAAAGCATATTTGTTTTCTTTTCTTTTATCCTTTTTTGTCCTTATTTTGCTGTGGAAATTTTGATAAACCTGCCATAAATATATTTCCTACCAAAGTCTTGTGTAATTGTTTTCTAGTTGAATGTCTAACACATTATAATTTTGAAATAAAAGACATCTTTACAATGAAGTGTCCTGTTATTTACTAACTGTACTAATTTCTAATTTTATAATGATGGAACGTACAGGGGCAAAAGAAACACAAAAGGGTCAATTCAGCACCAGGTGAGAAAACTCTACTACGTTTTAGGAGAGATAACTGCCATTCAATGAAAGGGAATTACAGTTTCCTCTCCTAAAAAGCAGTAATTTTTCACCTTGTGCTGAATTACCCTAAAAGCAACTAATAGGTCTTGGGAAGCCAAATTTACCTTTACTAACACTGTAAAGGGAGAGAATTGCATTTTGAAAACTCACAAAACCTAACTATAAAAGTTGGCATCCCCCACTCTGTGCTCACTCCTCATGTTAATGAACAGACGAGCTTAGGCACAGAGTGGGGAATGCCACTCTGTGCAGCCTTGCCTAGTTGGCTGTGCCCATGGCTGAAAGCGCTGATGGACAGTGCTGGATTACTTGGGGAGCAGGTGTTTTTTTTTCTCCCCCAACCTACCTCAGTGCCAATGATTGGACTAAGTCATACTGCTTTGTTTCTGTAATTTCCACCATAAAATGTAAAATGTTATTACTGGTAAAAACATTCTGATTGAAGACTGTGCAACTGGGGTCCAGCTCCAGTCTCCATTCTCTAAGTCCACCCCTCAGTTATTGTCATTGGGGGGATAGGTATGTGGCAAACACGCTTCATTGTAGTGAACAAAGTGGGCATGCGGTGGAGCGGATCTCTGTCTGTCTTGTTCCCTCTTGCCCAAAACATTGGAGCCAGGCAGAATCTACAGGAGCAGTGGTCTTGATGAAGTTTTACACCGCCAAATAGCTTGTCATTTGCAGAGGGGAAAGTAAGATTTACTATTTTAAGTTGCCTGGACAGTCTCTTTAGAGCTGTGGTGCACAACATTCTAAGCCACATTGAGGTGGGACAGCTAGCACCATAAGGTGTTCAAACCAAAAGTGAAGGTAGATCACAGGCCACACTATTGGTTTTAAGTCCCTTCCCTCCCCTTTGACATCATCTCACTCAATTGGTATAAAAGGCCAGTAGCAAGAGTGAGCATTCTCTACCCGTAATCAGTTTCTGCTGATCACGTCAGGCTGTAAGAAGCAGGGGGTATGATCGGTGGATCGACGATGGATCGGAGGTGGAAAAAAAAGTAAAAAATAAAAAACAAAATAAAAGAATGCTAAAAAAAAAATCTCATAAAGCACTCTGTTCAGTTTGGGGTTCTCCTGGGCAGAAACTGGGGTCTACCGATACATATGTGGTACATTTGTTATTCGAGAGAAATCATGATTTTACATGCAGTAGGGTTCTTTGATATAGAAAAAAATCTACGAAATTGAAAAAATATAATTCAGTATTTTTTTTTTACAATGTGTAGTAGGACATTATAAGGGTTATTGGGGAATCTGCCCAAAATAACTCATCCACACACCAGCTCTATTTGAACAATTCACGGGTTTTGTTCAGTTTTAATAAACAACTTGAGCTCAAATCCAATCTGTATTTATCATCTATAATGCATTTTAAATACCTTTACCATCCTTAATAACCTCAACCCAGCGCCGGCATCTTCTTACTGATTGCAGTGAATCAGTGATTCCGTCCAATGCGATGGCCTTGCATGATGTTGTCCATCAAACTTTTTTTTTCCCCACTAAACTATCCATTTATTGGGGTCCTCAAAGTGGGACAGTTTAAATCAGTTTGTGAGTGATGGGCATGGTAAGGGTATGGTTTAACATGTGGTTTATTTACAGGTCCGCATGCTTTAGGAATTTTGTCCATAAAAGATGCTGGTGATGGAGCCAATGCTCAGGCATCCATTTATTCCACTACCACCATTCAATCAAAGGGTCATAGTAGTAGTAAACCACCCAGGGGTCAGCAATGTGGAACCCTTAGGTATTTCCAGAGTTTTCGGACGGACAGTAGGCCTCAAAGCGGGACTGTCCTACAGAAAGTGGAACATCTGGCCAGTTTAGCTCCCACATGACTAGTCCATTCATTGCAATGGGTTGGCCATGCCCTCTCCATTGCAATAAATGGAGAAAACCTGGGAACCCAAAGCAATTGCATGAAAAACATTTTTAGGTGCACCAGGAATAGATTTCAGGTTCCCCATGGTGCAGATGTCAGCCAGCCTCCAGCCATGCCAGGACATCAACTTTATGTCCTTTGGTACAGTTCCTGTGCCCTTGGAACCCCTTGGAAAAACATGGGGCGCATGTTGTTGGGTACTGGGCTCTTCCACATCCCTGAGGGTAGCAGAAGTCACGCCTCAAGGCATACCTGTCCCTCCCTGTGGTGTTGAGTACTTAGTGACTGGTGGGATGCCAGGCTGTAAGGATGATAGACCTTTGTCAAAAAGAACTTTGGTTTCTTTTGAATAACCCTTTAATAACCCTATAACCCTACATGTGGTTGTTTCTCTGAACGTTAACGTGAATTTCAAGTGGCAGGCGTTTCCCCCTGTCTGCAGCAGAAATAAAAAAACTCACCTCGGACTGGGATTCAGAACTGGGGATCTCCTCTTCCCCTGGGGGCAACCAAACCCCCCCCCCCCCGGGTCTTCAGAGAGGCTGGCCGCCACAGGAAGAGGTCTTTTAAAGGAGGAGCAGAATGACATAATCTCATTCCTACTGGTATAAAAGGCCACTTCCAGCGATCGCTACCGTGTAGTGTGGGTCAGTCACCGGTGTTGGGTCGGAGGTAAGAAAAGATATAAAATGATATTTTAATAAATTATTTTTTCCCTGTGTTTGTGCTTTTTTACATTTAATCCTTTGTGAACTGGTAAGGGGTCCATGAGACCCCTAAAACAGTTCACAAGGCAGGAGGGACTGGTATGTGACCTGTGGCAAGAGGGTGACTTGCTGTTAACCCCTGTCCCCATTACCTGCTTCCCCAAAGCCGAAGAGTGGTGCAGAAGAGCCTGTGGCCTGAGAGGGCTATACGGGCTGGTAGTCTTCAGGGCCGGGGGACAGCCGCTTTGTAAAGGTTAAACTCTGGTCTAGGCAGGGGGGACCCCCTAATAGGATCACAGAGAGCAACAAATAAAAACCTATCTTTACCCATTTAAAACATGGACGTGCAAGATATACAGTAGAAGCAATGACTCTCTACAGTAGGGGTTAAGGGATACAGACAGGTATGGAGTTGTTGACCAAGCCCATTACATGTAGCCAGGTAAGAACTAATTATTTTTAAAGGACAAGTATCATTTGCCAACTGCTCTGGTGACGGGGCTGTGTGTTTATTTTCATTAATGACACTTCTCTTCCTCTCAACTGATCAGTAACTTCTCCTACTGCAGGGAAACCTTGTTACATTTAGATACATATGTAAACAGGAAACTGTACCAAGTTTCTGCTGCACTAGAGAAGTGTCATTAATGGAAATAAACACACATCAGTCACCAGAGCAACGATACTTGTCCTTTAAAACAGACCCATCTTTTTGGATAATATCCCCACATACCTCACCCCACAGGAAGTATCTTTTGCATTGTTATACCATTCTTTCTTCTCTCCTATCCTAGCAATAGATCCAGCAAGTTCTGCCAACCTGGCAGATGGCCATGGAGTGACTGGCGGGATCAGCAATTGCCAAATTGCACCATGAGCTGGCATTATGTTCCATTGATTGAGGCACTGGGTACTCTTTCATGAATAAAATGCCTTCCTTAAAATTTCAGAGGCCCTGGAGTCTAAAAGTTTCCAGGACCGCCTGAGTTCCACTACTTGGAGCATCCCAAAATGGGATGCTTTTCTGTGTAAAACCCCTGGATCCCCAGACCCACTTACCTGATCCTGGAGCCCTTGCGGCATCCCAGCATCTTTCGGAATGGCTGTGCGGGCAAGCCACAGCTAGAAGCTGAGCGGGGGATGTGGCCAACAGGGTGCCCGGCCCTGCTTGGCTGCTTAGCCATCCAGGAGGCTTAGCTATAAGCAGAGCCATAGGGAGCTGAGAGAATTCAAGTGTTTTGATTGGCTGAGTGGGCCACTCAGCCAGTCAGCTCGCTCGGTTTTAACTGAGCCTGCCCGGGGGGGGGGGGGGGGGGGTGACAGAAAGGTGAGTAAATCAGGCAATCTGGAGGGAGGGAAACACACAGCAGGGCATCCTATTTCAGGAACAACACACGGGAAATTAAAATTTATCTGTGTTGTCCCACTTTAATGAAGTAGGACCCTGAGAGCAGGAAGCCAGGAAACATGTCTTAAATAAGTAAGTCTTAGCTACGAGCATTTTGCCTTCCACCATCACTTCTCTTGAGAAACAAAGAGAATGTAAAACACTGTGGACATCGGGTTCCCGGCTTGTTCATGTAGCTTCTGGTCCCTCCAGGAGATAAAAGACCCAGAGTAGTTAAAAATGAAAAAGGGCAGCAGATGCTGCTTTTTAAATTGGGTTTCACTAAAACAGGCAGATATCTTTTAATTGTATTTTAAAATGGAGAACGAATGGAAATCTTTAGAAAAAAAACCCATAAGAAATAAATAAAATACAGTAGTTGCCTATTACAGTTCACTGCATTCTGAAAACGTACCACTAGGTGTCAGTAGAAGCCAAT
The DNA here is from genome assembly GCA_027917425.1 of Gastrophryne carolinensis. NCBI lineage: Eukaryota > Metazoa > Chordata > Amphibia > Anura > Microhylidae > Gastrophryne > Gastrophryne carolinensis. The sequence continues at coordinate 132,739,119 of CM051241.1, read as the reverse complement.
ATATGACTAATTTCATGTAACTGAGGCCAGTGTTGAGTGGATGCTTTTAGCCACCATGGCCTGTATTTATCATGCATGTAGCTACTGTAACCTTCTTTAACTCCTTCAAGTTTGGTTCATTTTTTGCTTTGTGGTACTAAATAAGTTGAAACTTACTTTTTAAGAAATTGTTAATAATAATAATAATATAATAATAATATTATTAATAATAAAACTATTTGGATTGTGTTTTTTTTAAATCCTTATTGGGCTCAATTTAAAGTCTGGTGCCAGAAATCCCAAAAGCAAGTTCCACTGCTTCTGCAGGCGCCTAGGCATCTGATTTATGGCTTCGGGCGCATGTGTGGATCACACCAAATGGAATGCGTGCTGGTTGAGCACAAATTCCTCTTCAGGTGCCTTCTGCATGCAATTCAGCTCTTTTGAAGTGCAAATGGCCCTGTCTCATGTGCATTTGGTTGGCTAAGCCCAATGGCCCCCATGTTTCTCCCCTTTCTTTACTGTTTCGCAATTTCCATTTTGTCGCTCTCCAAATCAGAGTGTATTCCCTGTCACCTGTGTTTTCCTTATTTTTAGGCATCATGTTTTATTGGGGATATCCTGATTCCAGTTATCCTCCAGTGTTGTTTTTTCCCCATGTTTAGTCCCAGATGTTCTCTTTAACCCTCTCTGCCCTGTTTGTTTTGCATATTACAGCTTATTAATTGAGCAACTAATGCTTTTTGTTTTATTTTATAAACTTTTTGTGCCAAATGTCCACCTTTTTGGTGTTTTTACATTTAAACATTTTTATATTAGTCAACTTTGACAACTTTTTACCAAATTTTTTTCTCCCTCTACAAAAAAAATAATTGCAGCTGGCACTTTCATTGCTTAAAGAAATGCCAGATGCTGCCGGCATGTGTTTTAGGAATGAAATAAGCCTGTTAGTCAGTGAAGTCCACAGTTTTTTAGAAACTGCAGAAATTCACTCTGGAAATTGACGCATTTCCGCATTGGCGCGGTAATTTCCGCCTTCAAATTACACTTCAAATTTTGTCGACCATAAATCAGGAGGAAGCCCAAGGAAGCCCTATTGAGGCAAATCTTGAGGGACTCATTTAATCAGACTTTGAAAAATGTTTTGTGGAACGTTAGCGACTTTTGGTTCGAAAATTCATGAAAGCTTCCTGTAAACACACATGTTGGCATGGGAAGGGTCTCAGAATATATGTGTAGTGTCTTGGGAGTGTCTGGGTTGTTAGAAAAGATTCAGAAAAAAGTTGAATTAAAAATATAAAAGTCATGTGAAAACAGTGTCATTATTTTTTTTTTACATACTGGTTACCTACCTGACCCGAAAAATAAGTTAAAGTGGACCAAAACCCACATTTATACTCATGTCCCCTAAATTGCTCCCTCCATGAAGAGTACTGTTTGCCAATTTATATTGCTTCTGCTTTGCTCTAATCCCAGATAATGCTGTCTGTACAATTATGTAATTGCCACTCCAATGTAATGACTGATCGCCTGCCATCTTACAGAGAGGATGAGCAAAAAAATCAGCGTTCCAGGACAATCCAAACAACAAAAATATCCAATTCTAGCTCTACACCCTAAGAAGCAAACAATGGCCAAGTATGAGCCTGAGTGAGCCCCTGAAGATGCAAAGTGCCCTGGTAATTGCCCAGGTTTGCCCTGTGCTGGTGCTGGCCCTGGCCATGAGTAGTGTTGGCGAATCTACCAAGGTTCAGCAAGTTCAGCTAAACTTTGCATAAACATTCAGGTTCAGGTGGGAGGCGCCTGTCAAGGGGCCCCAGAGAATTTGTGATGGTGGATGTGGGGGTGCAGAGTTTACAGCAGGCTGTAACTTACCTGAGCCCTGCAATCTGGGCACTGGTTGGCATTCCAGCTCATATGGGCTACAGCCGGGGCCACAGAAAGATGGTCGCTTCTCCCGTAAGTGAGGACACTCCTAGTGGCAGCACTCATGGGAGTGGTGGCCATATTTATGTGGCCCTGGCTGTAGCTCATTTGACAGCTGATATGCTGACCAGGGACCAGATCGCGGGGCTCAGGTGAGTTACAGCCTCTTCCTGCTACACACTCTGCATAGGTAAGCTGGGCTCAGAGGCCCATCAACCAGCTTTTCCATATTCGGGCCAAACGCCCAACTTGAACACGGTCTTCTGGCTGAAGTCCATGTTTGGATTTGGCAACTAGAACTCGCAAAGTTCAGGACAAACATGAACTTTGCGGATTGGGTTCGCCCATCACTACCCATGAACCCGCGGACAACAAAAATAGTACACTTATACAAAAATCTGCATCTTTTATTAGTAAACACCCAAAAGCTTTAGCAATTACAGTGGTTAGAGAAATGTAAGTGAAGAGACCAGTATCATATGTAGTATATATATATATATATATGTAGGTGGGCCTCTGCTTTTAAAGCTTTCAGGCCAAACTAAGCAAATTATTTTCGAGTGCTATAACGGACATCTGTGCCAGAGGAAATGAATAGAGAAATGAATGAAATGAGTCTGCAAATGTTATTCCCAGGACAGAAATCCAGATTGTGTACCTCCTCCCATGGATTATTAGGCACTCTCTGGTGAGCTGGCTCGCACGGAGGACTGTTAATAGCTGCACAGCAGGTTGTGTGTACAGCACCTGGAGAGCGCGCGCCAAGGCCACATCTGTACACCAATTGTGCTGAATTCGTAAACATGAAGCCTCTTGCTATCCATCACACCATGACTAGGATGGAACAGAGGATCAATCTCCATGTTCATCACTATATCTGAACCCACTGTGTCTTTGGCTTCTCCTCTTACCTCTATTATTTCTGTAGGTTTGGGCCTTATTTACAGTGAGGCTTCTTATGTCATGTCTTATTCGAGATCTAGAAAAGTATGATATCTCAGGTTCCAGGCCGCTGCTTCTCACCTAATACCCAATCTACCGCCATGTACCTGGTCTGAAACCAAGGTCTGATTTTATAAAACTTTATCCTCTCACATAATTGCCTCAAGGGTTATGCAAACTATCGTGAAAAAAAACTGTATCTTAGGATGCTGAGGAATCCTTGAGCACTAAATTGTATTAAAATAAAATATAATTGTAAGATGCAACTTGTGTTTGAGCTGTATATCCCATTAGGTACTTAAAGCGGACCAATAACCTGGCAAAGTTGGAAAAGAAAGGTAGCGGCCATTTTGCAGGTTCCTCTCCCAACTGACATGAAATGCACAGTAACAGGAAGCCCAGCACGACTTCCTGTTTGCAGGTGGCCTGCAAGCCAATGAGTGGCAATCTTGTTTTTAAAATTTATCCCAGCAGGTGTTGGAAAAAAGGTAACATTTTTTTTATGAGCACTGTTTGTTGTGTTGGTCTGGTTTAAGTCATTTTTGACTGTTGGTTCACTTTAAGGGCCTTGTGCCTAGGGCAGCACGGGGCGGGGCATGGCAAGCCGCTGAGTGAAATCTCTACTATTGTTCCTTTTTCCGATGTGGAAAGTTTTATGTCATCACTGTAGGCAAGCAGTTGAGGCATCTTTGTTCTATCCTGTGAAATCTATGGCCCTTACCACTGGCCCTCCATGCAGACCCCACAGCAACACTGTATACAGATGCGGCATGCTTCAGAGTGATGTGTGAGTCACCTCTCCATTGCAGTGCTGTGATGGAGAGATTACTCAGACATGGCGTAAAACTGGAAGCTTTTAAAGTGGACCAAAACCCAGGATGTGTGAAATCTCCCAGGTCGCCCAAACAAATTCACCTCTTCCCGGTCCTACAGCGCATGTGCGGCCACTCGTCCCATCCGCATTCTCAGATAGATCCACTCCCACCCCTTCGTCCAGGAGCTCGTCCAATGCAAGTGGATCCAAGCGCACTGGCGGCCGCATCCCATGCATGGATGCCCCAGGGAGAGGAAATCCAGGGCCAATGGGGTGTGGGTTTTGGTCCTCTTTAACATAACAAAGTCCAGCGCTGCCCAGATTTTTTACAATGTTACAGCAGGGACTCTGCTTGTTGCATTGTACAGCACTGCAGCGGGGCTAGTCTGTAAACTCATTACTCTCAATGATGTTGCCTCTATACTGACAATAAGTTCAGAACATATATCTTGCTCTTATTTGGGGGCCCACTATGAATTGTGCTATGGGACCCTGTGAAACCTATGTACGCCCCTGCCACCTCGAGAGTGCTTACCTGCTCGCCTTACATTACTGAACCTTTTGCAAGGAAATCAGAATTGACGGCAGGTAGGTAGGTAGGTAGGTAGCGGAGATATGGTAAACAGTTGATCCATTTTATACCTTAATCCTCAAAGCAGTTTGCCTTTTCAATAGAAATCTAGAAGCTAGGACTGAAGGTCACTGGTGTCCTATGGTGGAGATTCCAAAGAGAAGCTAAAACGAATCTAACCAAATCTGTTGTTTGTACTCGAACTGTGCCTAGGGCAGCACAGAGCAGGGGCGGCAACCCACTGGGTGAAATCTCTTTTTTTACTTTTGATCTTACTTGTCTTCAGTGGAGCACTGTGGATTTTCTTTCTTGTGGGGGGAGGGGGGGCATCCTGAGATGTGTCCTGAACTCCATGTACATGTGTCTCAGATGGCAGCCATGATGCGATCAAGTGTGCCACAAAAGGCAGCCACAGTGGCACTGTGCGCCACCAGTTTTGGGGGCCCTTAAGGGTGCTCAACTACTTGTGTTACCCTACTGAAACTTTTGTTTAGTCTAGTGTCAGAATTGGAGGTAGAGGGGCATTGGTAAAAGGCTGATCCATATGAAACCATTTGCATTAGTCCCCATCTTCAGTCACCTGAAGCCAATCTAACCAAATCTGTTTGTACTCGACCTGTTATGTTCAGCCATCAGCCACTTGCTATCAACTTGCCCCTCATTTTTCATTGGCTCATAACTTTCTCAGCACAGAAGGTGTGACGATTGTACAGGTTAATCAGACCTCTTGATCGACCATCTGATCAAACCAACCATTCACACCCCACGTGTCACCGCAACGTTAGATGTCGTTCAATTGTCAACACGCGTGGCTATAAAAGGTTGCCACCAGTGGCGTGTATCTAAGCAACACACAACACAATCTGATCAAACTAATCGATCGACACACAACCACTTCCAGGCAGGGGGCGATCGAGCGTCCTAGGCAAGTAATGTAGCCAGGCTCTTCAGAACTAGCGTGAGCTTTTTTAGATCCTTAATTCAGAGCATCAGTGACCCTCTGCTGTAATTTATTTTAAAAAACACAAAAACAATGACAAAAACGGTGCAAGGTGATAAAACAGGATTAACTATAAAACACTGTACAAATAAATAGAAATACAAATAAAAATGGGGAAAATACTAAGGAGTCTGTCTGAGCTGCGGTTCGATCAAATCAATTGTCTGTCAGTCCTCACATGTTTCCCAATGACCAACGGTTCCTGGTTTCCTCCTTATATGTTACAATGGAGCGTGTGTCACTCTTGATGGTAAGAATCAAGTGCCCCTGGTCATTGTTGCCAGCCATGCTGATAGGCCCCAGAAGAGTGGGTCTCCCTACCCCTCCTACCAGGGGGCTGGTGTTGTATCACAGCCTGTCTCAGAATATTCCAATCTCATTTCTGCTATATGATACCAGCTGAACACATTCCAAGGGAGGGGGTGACAAAAGCAGGAAAGGAACCTTGCTGTATCACTTTGGGATCTGTTGCTGTGATTATTTTTTTTTGCTTTCCAACCACTCTGGAGGGTTTTATCACTTAATAACCACTCTGTAGTTGTTACTAGGTGGGGGGCAGGGGCAGGATATGGGCCCTGTCTCTGCTTTCTATGGTTGGGTGATTTGTTCTGACAACCCTTACTCCGTTACTTTGTTTATGCTGGGGAGTCATCCCAGCTGACCCTGTGTGCATGCAGGGGGTTTTATAGTGGGCAGGTAGGAGGGGGAGACATGAGGAGAGTTATACAGAGCAGGGGGGTCAGCCAAGGTATATATATATATATATATATATATATATATATATATATACACACACACAAACACATTCATTAGCGGTTTGGTCATAGAAGGCCTGCTGTCAAAAATGGCTTATGGTTAGATTATCTGCTCACCATGATTTGGGATGCCCTCTGGTTAGAAGGTAGAGGAAAGTCTACAATCAGGCAAAATAACTCATGAAGTCCAGGCTCTAGCTCGACTTGTCCATTCCACATAATTTCTATAAAATGGAAAAGAAAAGAGCTTTATTGGCCAAGTACACAGAGTGCACAAGGAATTATTTTTGGCAGTTTACATCAGTGGTCCCCAACCCTGTCCTCAAGGCCCACCAACAGGCCAGGTTTTGCAGATCTCCACAAAGATGCACAGGTGGAGTAATTAGTGCAGTTGCAGAGCAATAGAGCTGGCTATTTGGAGATCCAAAAAACATGACATGTTGGTGGGCCTTGAGGACAGGGTTGAGGACCACTGGTTTACATCATTACAGTCACAAGCATAGCAGGGAAGCAGGCAAGGGATACAAGGCATCGTACAATGCAGGTAATCAAGGCAGGGGATACGAGCATGTAAACACTTGTTATGTGGCAGTCGCGGAACCGGTGCCATTCAGCAGGCGGATTGCAGAGGCATAGAAACCACTCTTGGATCTGGAGGTTCTGTCTGGTGGTACTCTGTAGCGCCCCCCACCATGCAGAACCATGGCATGGCTCCAAGCACATCAGCCAGCTGACCATGGGAGAAGCCTCCTTCAGTCAGGGGAGAACCCTCTTATTAGAAAGGCAGAGAATGATGCTTTCCATAGACGTGAGGGGAGAAAACCGGGCTGGGGTGGAATCCTGGAGGGCGAGACCGGTGAGGAACAACCATAGATGTTGGGTTGTGTATGGCCTGTGTGCCGGGGGTCCTGGAAAGTCTGCTCAATAATGTCTCAATAAATAGAGAACCTGTTTGCCTGATTTATGGACCTGGATTCATCAGGGAACCTGCAGGTGGACCTAAGTGAGTACCTTCACATCCCCTGCTCCCACACCCAGGAAATACCCCTTACAATGTGACACTGTCTTGGGGCCACTTCTCACACATTACCCTAAAACTCATCCTATTTGTATAGGGCATTACAAAGCCTGCATGTTTTCAGCTACAGATGCCATGGGTCCTTGCACTTTGCCCACTCCTGGCACTCCTGTGAGTCAAACACAAGAATGTTCCAGGTGGTGGTCGGACCAGGTCAGGCAAGCAAAGGGGCAGCAGAAGGTTAACTAAAAATTAGTTCATAAACATACCTTCTGCAACTAGCCGCATGATCACAGGTGGTGTGGAGTGGAGCAAAGCCAGCTTTAAAAGTAGCCAATCAGGTCAGAAGCAGCCCGTTAAGCACCACTAATTGCCATCTGTCAAGCAGCTGCTGAAACTCCCTCAGTGGCACAGCACTCCTGGAGTAGATACAAAACGCAGTGTGGGCATCCATGCATTGGATAGCATTAGGGGGAATGGCAAGCAGGTGAGTATTCCTGCCACACAATAGCACATGAAAATGAATTGCTTGAACTACCTCCTCTTTTAGCCATGCAAATCTGGGCCATCTGCCATGAAACAAGTGAATCACTTGCCATATGTACCGAGTAAAGGCATTTAAACAGCAAACAAATGCAACAAATGTGTCTGGTGTGTGAAGAAATAAGGCTCCATTAGAACAGATTTAGACAGAACACTGGTGAGTCAACTTAAATCAAAGCATAAAATAAGCTTATCTGGGAGGATAAACAGCTCACTAATGTATTGGCTCCCCCAGAAGAGTCAACTAGATGCGTAATAATAGTTCACCATCCACACACAGCATCATTTCTTTTAAAATGCTTCACTTTATTGACTAGTCAGCACAGAACAACTAATAGCACAGTCACAAATCATGGCTATATATTCCACAAAGCAATGTCACAGTCACGGTTTCAGCTTACAGCAGTTCAAAGATATCACAGTGCTACGGGGTGGTCTTCCACCCCACATTGAGTTGAGCACAAACTCTCTAATTCTTATGCAAATAGAGCAAGGTAATGAGTGCTATGAGGGAGATTCTCCACTTTAAGATCAACAGTCATTACACTGGTTCAGTATATCCACTGGTAACACTAAGTAGAACCATTACATCACCTCTTGGGACAGTACTCCTAGCTGGGATCAACACTCCCACGGGGATTAAGGGTCTTTCAACAGGGGCGACCACACCTTACCAGAGTGCAGACCCTCAGCCTCATCCACTCCCACAACAGGAGCTCCTTAACTGTTTCATCCATGCCAAGATCCCCATAGGTTCCTCCTGACAGTGCACTCTCTCAGGCGTAGAACCTTGCACTCCAAAGTAGTATATGCTTCTGGCCACACTTACTGTTCCTGCCAAATCAACTTGAGTTCCTGTCTCACCGGGCTTTTATACTTTGGCTCACCCAGAAGATGTGAACTCTGCCCACCTCTAGTACTTAAGGAGGCTCTTCCCCTCAAGCACAACGGCCCTGTAAAAGTTTGGGAGTTTGGTTCGGGTACTTGAACCTGAACCCAAACCCCATTAATATCGACCACAAAAATGTCCCAAAATGATACATAAGGGGAGATGAGGAGTGGGGGGCCCATCTCTTAAGGAGCCCCCAGAGGTAGAATTGGCCTGGGACCTTTACAAAAAAAACAATTGCACTGGGGCATGGGTGGCAAATGAGTGGTGCACTGTAACCTAATGTAGAGGTGCAGCACATAGGAAGCTACTGTACACTTACGTGAGCCAGCGATCAGGGTCCACGTTTTTTCCTTTTGGCCATGATGGCCAAGGCTACAATAAGATGGCCACCCCCATGAGTGAGGACAATAATTCAGTCCTGCTATTGGGTATGCTACATAAGAAATATAGGGTGCAGTGATTTCCAGACTTTCCAAAACTTTCTTTATCTCATTGATTGAATGATGTATCTAACATGTAAAAATTCCTCATTGCATGTGCAGGTGATTATTTGGGAAAATTTTGATGAAACATTTTTCTTATTACACTTTTTCTGTGTGTAAAAGTAAAAAATGCAGCCTGCCATTCACACTCAAATGTGCACCGAGAGCTAAACTTACTTCATCAAATAATTAGCATGACCCTCAATGATTATTACACTTACACTAGACAACCCTTTCAAATAGTCAAGTCATCACTTCAGCCAATTGTGTTACCACTGGCAATCATTCAGGTTTGGGAACTTACTTGCCCCTGCCAGCCCATAACAAGCTCATGACATACTGAGCCCTGCCCCCATGGTGCTTACCAGCCAGTCATCTAATGCATTCATCAGCTGAAGGGAACAACACCCATATTGTTCCGGTTTAATCCCCAAGGATAGACATTCTAGCCAAATCCCTTAAAACCTATTTAAAAGGAACATCGGATTTTAAATAAAAAGGGGCCGCCCCCATCGGCCCCTACTTCCCTTTTGGATGTTGCTGCTGCCTTCTGCAGCGACATCCGGCTGCTTCAGGGCTTGATCCTCACCCTGCTGTCCTCTTAGCCATCCCTAACTGACAAGCATGGCCTCACCCGTGCTTGTCAATGTCCTATGGCGATCTCGCAGCTCCACAAGGTCTTGCACCATTTTGGGTGACTCCATTCCATCCCATTCGCGTGAGAATGGGAGCCGAGTTCAGTGCCTGATGGGCTGCAAGATGGCACTGCCCGTCAGAAGGTCGCCCGAAATCCAAGGGACCCAGAAGATGGATGCCCTGGCGAGGTGAGAAAAAATTGTGCAAGGGTAAAACCGGGGGGGGGGGGGGGGGGGGGGGAAGCAGCAACTTCAGTGAGGTTTGGGGGAGATTTTAACCTCCCCCGATGTTCCTCTTTGCCATCCTGTTTGCCATCCATTATGCAGACCTGATCCTGGGCTTTCTGGCTTCTTGTATTTAGACCTGTTGCTGTTTAGCTATTTCTAAGAAGTCTTTCTATTTTCTTTTCCTCTTTGTTGTATCCTCTAACTCCCCAGTAATTATAGGTTATCTTCTTGCTCTCTGTGTGTTGAAGGATGCAGTAAATACAGGTTTCTGTTGTGTTTTTGATCTTCAGGCTTCTAGAGGAAGCAGTGTGTCTTCTGATCCCTGCACATCACAAGGCAGATTAGATTAGCGCTGGAGCAAGGATCTGATTCTCTTTCTGCGAAAACTGCAAAATAAATTGTGTTTGGAGAAGACAAACCAAAATCTCATTGACATCAGCATGCATTTATTACTGCTACAATAAGCAGGTCTCTGGCAGCTGTGTGTTTCACTAGAAAGAAAACATGATTAGAAGACTAGGGTTGGGAGCAGCTAATTAGATGCTTATAAGGGGCTATTGTTCAAATTCTATTCACTGAGTAGCGTGTATGGCTGCCACTGGGTATGAAACATGGATGCAATATGGAAATGCATCTGAGATTTTACAGACCGGAGTTTGGCATCCTTTGGGATTATTTCCTAGAAAGCAGAAGGAAGAGTACATTTGGCTTTATGAACCTACATACAGAGCTCCACCACCTGAGATGCCTCCACCACTTGTTTACAGCGATTAATAAAGTTACTTACGTGATGCCTCCACGTTGCTTTCTGCTCAGAGGCCTCCATCACACCCAGTGCAGTAACTAGGCTTTCTGGCACCCAGGGCAAAGATTTGAAATGGATCCCCACCTGTGCTCAGGCCCCCCTTTTGGCGCCCTCTGACCTGCTGCACCCGGGGCACTTGCTCCCCCTGCTCCCCCTAGCTACGCCCCTGATTAGAGATGAGCGAACTTTTGAAAAGTTCGATTCGGCCGATTCGCCGAATCTCACAAAGAAATTCGGGTTCGGCCGAATTGAACTTTTACGAAGTTCCCCATCAAAAATGGCGGCATGGTGGGAGCGGGCCGGCCGGTTCCGTTGTCAGCGGGCCGGCTAAGCCGGCCCGCTGACAGCGGAGCCGGCCGGCGGGCCGGTAAAGCCGGCCGGCCCGCTCCCACCATGCCGGCATTTAAAAAACAAACAAAAAAAAAAAAGCATTTTTGCCGGCATGGTGGGAGCGGGCCGGCCGGCTCCGCTGTCAGCGGAACCGGCCGGCCCGCTCCCACCATGCCGGCATTTGAGAAAAAAGGCAAACACTTACCTGCAGGTCCGGAGCGTGGAGGCCGGCGCCGCTCTCAGCTGTCATCTGAGGGCGCGTCATCAGAGGCGCCCTCTGATGATGCGCCCTCAGATGACAGCTGAGAGCGGCGCCGGCCTCCACGCTCCGGACCTGCAGGTAAGTGTTTGCCTTTTTTTTAAAATGCCGGCATGGTGGGAGCGGGTCGGCCGGCCCGCTCCCACCATGCCGGCAAAAATGCTTTTTTTTTTTTGTTTGTTTTTTAAATGCCGGCATGGTGGGAGCGGGCCGGCCGGCTTTACCGGCCCGCCGGCCGGTTCCGCTGTCAGCGCGGAACCGGCCGGCCCGCTCCCACCATACCGGCATTTTTTCTTTTTTTTTTTTTTCTTTGTTTTTTAAATGCCGGCATGGTGGGAGCGGGCCGGCCGGCTCCCACCATGCCGGCATTTTTTTTTTTTTTATTTCAGGAAAAATTCGATCGGCACGAACCACAAAATATTCGTCCGAACCGGTTCGCTCATCTCTACCCCTGATCACACCTAATAAAGTCCTGCCTACATAGCAGGCTAAAAGCAAATGTAAAGCTTACCTCTTAGGTAGCCAATTCCCCTTGGGCTACTTTCTCATAAACAGGGGTAGACCGGGGCTTTATATAAGTGTGGGAATTTACTGGCCTTTGCCATCATATAAACAACCAACCGTACAAGCTGCAGAGCCCAACCAACAATGTGCCTTCCAGCTGGTCATTGAGTGTGTTCCTTAAAGGGATTGACCAACTAAATAAAGAATCAATAGGGTACACACCTTCTAAACCACATGTGGTTTAAATGCATAGGAAAAAATCCTATGCCCATTTATATACAACCCCCCAAAATAAATCCAACCTTTTGTTCCCTGCTTTTTTTTTGTATACTTTATTTATTTATTTTGAAAATACAGACAAATACAGAAAAAAGAAACGGGTAGCGTCCAGGCGGGCTCCCTTCACACACTTAAAAATCACGCATTAATGCGTACAGACAGGATTCTGGCAGTCTTATCAATACTAGTAACATGTACATGTTCAACATATATAGTCCCGTTCTCTGTTGAGACATCCACCCCTCACGGGTCTAAGCCTCCGGAGGACGGCACTGCAATTGATTAACTTTTAGATTCATCTGCGCCTCATACCTTGTAGACCAACCTTTGAGCGGATGACCCTTTATGCACCTGTGTCACTGTACGTGGATATGCCTTCCTGGACTCTAAAAAAGAGGGGGGAAATAAAGGGGAAATATCTGCGGAATATAAGGGGGGAAGACGGGTCTGGGGATGGGGGAGGGGGTGGGCGTTAGAGGGGAGTGACGTACTAAGTTCTGGGGTATCCTGTTCACCCTGAATGTCCCAGAGCACAGGGCTGTTCTTCATCCTGTCCCGGGGGATCAGGAGCCAAGCAAGTCCCTGAACTCCTCCGATTCCTGGAACAGCAGCCAAGGGAGCCACGTGTCCCTGAACGACCCTCTACCCATGTTACATCTCCAGCAGTGCGGGGCTGTGTTGGTAAATATCCTGCTAAGTCTATGTGGGGTGTAATACCAGCTAGTCAACAGCTTATAATTCGCTTCTTGCACTCTTGTGGAAATTGAGGATTTATATGCTAGGGTTGCTATTTTTTCTCTCTGCTTACCTGTAAGGGGTCTACCAAGATCCGCTTCCCAAAATACATGTGGCATCTCCTGCTCATTCATCAAAATAGAGTAGATGATAGAGATGAGGTGGGAGAGAGGAAGGTCACCATTGCAGATTTTCTCAAATTCAGTGAGCCCCCTGCACCGTTCCCTTATAAATCCCTGTAGAGAAAGAAAGGTCTGCAGCTGCAATAAGACCCAAGGGTCCAGCTTGTCATTGGACCACTTGGCTCTTAACTCTTCCAGTGGAGTCCACCCATTCTTAGTGATTATATCCCTACTTCTTATTGAGCGTATGCTTTCCCACTTTCTGAGGTTGTGCCTGTCCCTGCCCATGGGCAGGAGGGGGTTGTCTATTAGAGCCATCATGGGGGATGGCCAAGGAGAGATCTCGGCTTGGTTTCTAAACCTCCGAAAGGTGGTCAGGGACGCAGATTTTGTTGGATGTGCCCCGGCTTGAGGCACCTGTATGTCCCTGTTCCACGTGACCTCCAGAGGAGTCAGGGATAAGGCATGTTCCAGTTGGACCCAGCGCTTTGAGTCCCAGCACCGTTGCCACTCACATACCCGTTGTAAGTGAACTGCCACCCAATACAACCTAATGTCTGGTCGCCTAGCCGTTTGGGCCGGCATATTAACCGCAGCTTAACCCTGGCCGTTTTTTTTGCCACACAAATCTCAAGAAGGCCTTGTTCAAATCCCTGAAGAACTGCATGGGAATGTGGATCGGCAGGGCCTGGAATAGGAACAGGAGTCTGGGTAGTATTGACAATTTTATGATGTTGACTCTGCCCATCCACGAGAAGGTGGGGCTGTCCAAGCTCTCCAGGTCTGCCCTTACCCTTCGGGACAGGGGTAGAAAGTTCAATGCATATATGTTCAGCAGATGGCTAGGGAGCTGTGTGCCAAGGTATGCTATAGAGTTCTTTGCCCATCGGAACGAGAAGGATTGTTGAAGAACCCTGCCCACGTCTTGAGGGAGAGAAACATTCAGGGCTTCCGATTTTTTCGAAGTTAATTTTAAAGAGGGAGAGTCCGCCGAAGGTCTCAAATTCCTTCATCAAGACTGGAAGCGAAACTTAGGGCTTTGTGATAAAGAAAAGGAGATCATCTGCGTATGGGGCTACTTTATGTGATCCCTCGACGGACTCTACGCCCCCTATCTCTACGCTGTTCCTCACTTTACACAGAAAGAGTTCCACCGAAAGGGCGAACAACATGGGCAAAAGTGGGCAGCCCTGTCGGGTGCCGTTGCGGATGGGTAGGAGATTTGACAGGAGGCCATTGACTTTGACCCTGGCAGACGGTATGGTGTAGAGTGCGCCTATGAATTTAAACATGGTATACCCCAGGCCTGCATGTTGGAGGGTTTTCAGCATAAACAACCAGTTCACCCTATCGAAGGCTTTCTCTGCGTCGGTGGATAGGATCATCAGCAGGATATTTGGCCTTTTAGCTTTATGCATCACGTTGATGGCCCGAACCACATTGTCTCTGGCCTCCCTTCCCATGATGAATCCTTTTTGGTCTAGGTGTACCACCTGTGCCACTATAGGAGCCAGTCTATTGTCAGGACTTTGGTAAATAACTTCAAGTCTGCATTAAGGAGGGAGATGGGTCTGTAACTTTTGCAGGAGAGTGGGTCTTTCCCTGGCTTATGTAGCACCGTGATGTGGGCCTCCAGGTCTCTGAGCGAGGAGGAACCCTGGATCTGAATGGTATAACCGTCTGGGCCCGTGGCTTCCCCTGCAGGGGACTGCTTAACCGCCCTCTCCAGTTCCTCCATACTAATGGGGCTTTCTTGCGTCGCCACAATTTCTTCTGAAATAGTCGGCATTCCTGAGTTACTTATGTAGTCTGCCCTAGTAGCTGATAATGTACGCGCTGAAGATCTCGTAGGCAGATTGTAGAGGTTCGCGTAGTAGGATCTGAAGGTATCTGCTATCCTGTCAGAGGTGTATTGCCGGCGTTGGTGCTCGTCGAGAAGCTCCGCTATGAAATTGTGTGCCTGTTGCTGCTTTAGGGCACGGGCAAGAGTAGAGCTACATTTGTTTCCGAACTCGTAATATGTAAGTTTGCACTTTTTAAGCAGGAATTTCGCTCTGTGCAGGAGCAAGGCGTTAAGTGCTTCCCTCGCTTGAGTCAACTCGCTGAGCACCCTCGCCGCCTCCGATTGTTTATGGGACAGTTCTAAGTGCTTTACCTTTTCCATGAGGTCCGCAACTTGGGTCATCCTACCTTTTTTTAATCTAGTAGCATGGCTGATCAGCAGACCTCTTATCACACTCTTGTGTGCCTCCCAAAGTGTCAACGGAGTGACTTCCCCGTTGTCGTTGCTGTTAAAGTAAGACTTCATGCCCTCCCGTGTCTCCTTCACCACCACTGCATCCTTGAGGAGGGACTTATTCAACCTCCAGTTTAATGGCAGGGGGGCTCTGTCTAGCACAGCTAAATCCTGATCTGGTCTGAAAAGGTGACTGGGTGATTTCCACTGTCCCCGACCAAACCCAATAGGCTGTGCGAGACCCACAAGTAATCTATTCTGGAATAGGCCCCATGCACTTTTGAAAAAAAGGAATAATCTCTAGCTGTGGGGTTGTTAATCCGCCACGCATCCTCCAGCTGCAGATTGTGCAATTTTTTCCTGACCGCTATAATAGCGGCCTGGGGTACGGAAGATCTCCCCGTTGATGAATCTAGAATAGGTTCGACAGGGAAGTTGCAGTCCCCGCCCAATATGATTTCCCCCTCTGCGAAGCTAGCAAGGTGATCTAGGGCTTGCATTAGGAACCTGGGTTGCCCTTGGTTTGGGGATAGATAGAAGCCAGTGTATACATTTTTTGTCCGACAAGGCCTTTAGACATCACCATTCTACCCGACTCATCACTCCACGTGTCCCGTGGGGTAAATGGGACATTTCTTGCGAGCATGATTGCTACCCCTTTTTTTTTGCCTCTGCTGTGCAGCTGGTGAAGACGTGCAGGAAGTTCCTGTTATGGAAGCGGGGGGCGGCATCTTTTTTAAAATGAGTCTCTTGCACAAAGACAATCTTGGCCTTGAGCCTCCTCAGCTCTTGCCAGAGAATCGTCCTCTTCTCTGGGGAGTTGAGCCCTTTCACGTTCAGAGAGACAGTTTTCAATGAAGTCATCCCGAGTTCACTGGGACCACTACTGTGGAACTCAAAATCGGGGGATTCTTACCTCTGCGCCCTCCCCTGTACCGATAGGGATTGTCCGGTACGGAAGAAATGGTAGTATGTGGGTAGGGAGGGTATTGGGTGTGGGCTGGTATACGCCAAGGGGGGACAGCTACTGAATAGCCAGCTGACGCCTAGCTTAACGCTGGCGTCAGTGTCAGTGCACTTTGGCAAGGAGAGTAGATCGGGTGACCAGCCGATCACTCTCTCCTTTTTGGGGGGGCCTAACGGTCCCTCCTGGGCAGGTGCACTAGGTGGGGGGGGCGAGGAGGACCTGTCGTGCCTTCCGCAAGCGGGAGATGCGTCTTATTATGCAATCATTTAGGTGTAGGACCCGAGCATTGGGGCTACCTCATGATGGGTAAACCTAACTTTGTAACCCATAGGCAGGCAGGCATGTGAACAACAACCATAACAACACTTGGCTTGCTGCCTGTCCATCAAGGGAGCTAAACATGCTAACAAAATAACCGTATAAGCAACCAACAATTAAGCAAAGTAAACTATAAGCTATGCCATCTTCCCTGGGGGGGCAGCCAGTCCTTGGACTTCCACCGTCGCCTCTCCACTTCCCTCTTGCGGGAACTCGCATCACTGTGGTTTCTGAGACCATACTTCCAGAGCCCAGCGCCTTCTTACAAGTGGGCGCAGTGGTTCCGTGCGTGGCGGAGCCAATGGAGAAACAATACTGGCCTCGCCCAGGTAGGAGCAAGGTAATGCGTGCAGGCCGGGGGCGAGTCTGCGGGGGTGAGAGGGCTGGTTGGTCTAACTTATCTCCGGCGGCCCCGTCCGCCCCTTCTCTTTTTCGCGGTGGCCGCCCCCCTGCCGCTGTGGGAGCTGCCTTGGGTGATCTGCCAGTTCCGGCTCCGTCCAATCCGGAACGTCGAACACCTCCGTCTCCAGGAAGTTAACCAGGTCTGGTAGTTGGCTTGGTGACCTGAGCGTGAAAGACCGGCCTTCCTTTCGGACCATGAGCTGGAATGGGTGTCCCCATTTGTACGTCGCGCCTCTTCGTTGCACAGCCTCCAGAAGTGGTTTCAGTAATTTGCGCATCTGAAGGGTGCATCGGGAGAGGTCTTGGAGTAAAATCACTCGTGAGTCCTTGTATGGGACAGGACCCTTTTCCCAGGCTCGCCATATCAGTTCCACCTTTATCTTGAAGAAATGGACCCTACAGATAATGTCTCTGGGTCTATCTGTATCCTGGGGGCTCTTCTGCAGTGTACTCTTGGGCCGGTCCCTCCCCGACGAGCCACACTGACCCAGGGCTCAAAAGGGGCGAATGCGCACTGGAGGGTGAACTGTGTACAGGGGAACCGGGTGACAACATCATTCCAGGCAGACAACTCCCCCCAGGCTCCCTGCGCTGGTCGCCTCTGGTTTGATGCAAAATGGGGGAGTCTGGGCTATGGGAGTGAGTCCCACTAACAGCTGGTATGGGTGTCTGAATCGACACACTTTCTATGGCTCCCAGCTCATCGGGAAAAGCATGGCTGCCATCTTGTGCATTTTTGTAAAGTGGAGTAGGGTATGTGGTAGGGGATTGAATTACAACAGAAGTGCTGGCTGAACTGGGTTGTACTCAGTCTAGCAGTCTAAAAAGCAGTGAGACCAACCAGGAATTCTCCCTGTACTCCCTATGGCCAGTCCGCTCCTACTTAGATGGCTTATGATGCCTTTGTCAGGCAAACGGCTCTGACTATTTGCAGTGGGGAGCGAGAGCATCCCCTGCATCTCCGGGCTGTTAATACTTCAGGGGATGCAGCCGCTTGCCCTCCAATTGCAGATAGTCAGAGCCGTTTGTTGAAATACATGGGCACTGCAAATGGCTCTGATTGGCTCTGAACTGGGAAGAGGTAAGCTGTTACTGCCGATCCGAGGGTTTCACACAGCCCCCGGGGCACGGAACAAAACCTGGGATAGTGAAAATCTGGGTTTTGTATTTTTAAAACTATACTTACCGTATTTTGACCCTATAAGATGCACTTAGGATTTTAAGAAGAAATAAGAAAAATAATATTATGGACCAAATGTTGTGAATCAAAAAATAGGTACTGAATCCCTGAATTACAGGCAGAGTGTCATCCCCCCTCCCATTCACTACAGGTAGTGTAGAATTCCCCCCTCCCATTCCCCATAGGCAGTGTGGCATTGCTCCCATTCCATTCCCCATAGGCAGAGTGGCATTCCCCCCATCCCATTCCCCAAAGGCAGAGAGGCATTCCCCTCATCCCATTTCCCATAGGCAGTTTGGCATTCCCCTATCCCATTACCTATAGGCAGTGTTGCATTCCCCCCATCCCATTACCTATAGGCAGTGTGGCATTCCCCCATTCCATTCCCTATAGACAGTGTGGCATTCCCCCATTCTATTCCCTACAGGCATTGTGGCACTCCCCCTTCCCATTCCCCATAGCCAGTGTGGCATTCCCCCATCTCATCCCCTATAGGCATTGGGGCATTCTGCCCTTCCATTTCCACAGGCAGTGTGGCATCCTCCCTTCCCATAGGCAGTGTGGCATTTCCCCCTCCCATTCCCCATAGGCAGTGTGGCATTTCCCCCTCCCATTCCTCGAAGGCAGTGTGGCAATCCCCCCCTCCTATTTATGTGTGTGTGGCCACTTTTGGGGGAGAGTAGGTACCCCATCCATAACTGTTGGATATCTTTTCTGATTAACATCTGCTATAGCTGTCCCCCCTGGCATCTATAATTAAGGGGAACACCGGTCCTCCCCTCCTTATTCCTTGGCATCCCACCAAGGGTAATGCCAGGAGCTGGGGCAGAAAGCTTTTAAACCCAAGAGGCGGAGCCTTTGTGGTATGCTCCCCATGTAAAACTTACATCACTGGAGGAGAGAGGCATACCCTGGGAAATCCTCTCGATGACCCTTCCCTCCAGTGATTTAATTAGTCATATAGGGGACATTTCACAGTGGGCCCACCTCTTTGTTGTAAAAGCTTCCCTCTGCGGTGACCCACCATCACACTTTGCAGGATACCAGATGCCCACTGGGATGCCACTGTAGAAGACACCAGCCCACTGGAGCAGGAGAAACCCCAATCCGGCAGACCTGCAGAAAGGACCCCGTCCAACAGGTGGACAGAAGTAGGAAAATGCGGAGGAGTGAGTACTATTAAATTGTATTAATTAAATGTTTCTTTTTTGTTACCTTGTGAACTGGTAATGGATCCACGGACCCCTAAACCAGTTCAAAGGGAAGGGAAGGGTGGAGATATGGTATTCTGCATTCTGCATGTTGTGTTGATATCGGTTGTGTTGTGTATGCACTGTCACTTTATTATTGTCTTAGGTACTGGTTAGGCAGTTGGTTATCTCTTTTATATTAGGGTCTTTTTTGTGCCGGCACAAAATAGTGTTGTATTGATGGTCCTACCACCAGTATATCTAGGGGGTTTCTCAGTTATATATTGTCTGGCTTATAATTACCAGCACTGGAGGTATATGAGGATATGCAGTGTTTTTAAATTGTTTGTATTGTGTGTTCTTTGTGTCATTCTAATAGAATTATGTATTGATTCTTTATGTTCTTTATTTTGCCGACTTTTGGTGCTCCTGTGGTTGGGGTGGAGTGGGTCTGTAAGCCCTAAGCCCCTGGTTCTGTACTGTATTCTGCATTCAAGATACCATTCAGAGGCTTCCCGAACGGGCTAACCCCCACTCTGGCTCATCACTAGCCACTGTGCACCAATATGCACCAGCATAGTCTGTAGGCCCAAAGTGATTGTATTACTTGGTTTATGTTGTTCCATCGCTCTGGGGTATACATTTTTGATGTGTATGACAGAGGCTGCCAGTAGAAGATTTAACTTTATTTAGGAAACTGATATTCTGATCCGAATTCTTCATCAAAGAGAGGGACTGTTGTCTTTTTACTTTTCCCCAACAGCTCCCATTGTTTTAGCCATTCATCACTTTTCTGGTTGGTGGCCATGAAGATGTGCTCCTCTCATCTTACACTAACAGTGGGATGATGATCTATACTAATGTCCAGCTGAGCCCCTTCCTGCAAAAATAAAGACTATGTAAAATATTAATATACAGAAGGAAACATCACAACAGGCGTCACTGACATTAGCTTTGCATATTATTAATTTGTATCCTTTCAAAGGTTTGATGCACTGCCTTTTGTTTAGCAAAGAAAAAGAAACTGATTATTCCCGGAGCATTAATTATGTTATTGTTATATTTGTGGCCTTGCCATAGTGATGGGGAACAAGGTCTATGACAGTTCTAATTTACCCAGGTCATGGTGTATTTATGAAAATCTAGTAAAAAGTCAGGGCAACTGGACTTGCTGTATTCTTTTATCGGTTGCACATTTTTTTGGTCATTTGACTGGCTTCTCAATTCCAGGTAAGGCCATTTGATTCAGTTTTATTAGAGCCATGAAGCCATTTATAAAAGTGTTTTTTTCTGGGCATGCGATGTTATGGAATGACAGGTAGGTTATGCATACTCCCAAACTGTCCTGATTTTCGCGGGACAATCCCCTGAATGGGTCCTTGTCCCACTGTCTCGCACCGCTATTCTGTGTCCCGGAATGCTCATGCACATCTCCTGGCGATTATGTTGACGGGACATCTGAGAGAAGTTTGGCACAAATGAGATGCTGCTGAGTAGCCAGGGACTCGGGATGTGGAGGGGGTGGTGCAGGGACAGCTGCGGCATGTGGGGAGCGGAGCCAGAGGCAGGGCCTGCTTCCTCTTCCTGACTGTGATAGTGATGCCTGATGCCCCGAGTGTTGTTGCCCCAGTAGTGCAGCGCTTCCACTCTGCAAAGATCAAGCCAGGCTCTTCCTCCTCCCGGCATGGAGATAAGCATGGTGATGGTTTCAGGCCTTCTGATCCCCCGCTGGTCCACCAAAGAGCAGTAAGAAGAGGGGCGAGAGGGCGTGTGTGAGTACCTAAATGTGTGTGTTTGCCTGTGTGTGGGGGGGCTTGCCTGCATGCATGCATAGGGGGTTTCATGCATGTGTGTGGAGAAGGGCTTGCATGCATGCAGTGTGTGTGCCTGCAGGTATATGTGTTTGTCTGTGTTGGGGGGCTTGCCTGCATGCGTGTGTGTGTTTGCCTGCATGTGTATGTTTGCCTGCGTGTGTGTGAGGGGCTTGCATATATGTGTGTGTAGGGCTTGCCAATATTATTATTTGATTCTTAGGGTGCTTTTCCTTTTAAGGGTGTTGCTGGGGGCATGGCTAAGGGCGTGTTTTAATTGAAAATGTTCCGCTTCATGTGTCCCTCTTTCCTATTTTTTTAAGTTGGGAGGTATGCATTCATCTCCTTCTGGACCAGAGTTTATCTCCCCTCCTCAGCTGAGATTAGCCCATCAGTGGGCTATAAATGGGCTGAGTCAGGAGACAGATTCAAGTCTGTCCTTGGAAGACTTTTGCTGCATGCATGCTGTACGTTTTTATGTCTAACTAGGGGACACACAGGGCTTTTGAAATTGGGTTGTCCCAAAGAGATAGAATCGGCCAACTCTAGAATCTTTTGGAAAACAGGGCAGACCAGAAAGGGTTTTCTTCTACTTTAATGCTATAAACCAAGAATGTTTTAACTAGCCCACTGGAGGGGTGTCATACAGCGGGATATCCCAAATGGGGAAGCCCCTGGGGCAAGAACCAAAATCAGGTCCCTTTATTCCTGCAGAATCACCTACATATTTTGTCGCCCCTGTCCCTCAGTCCTCTTAGTGTGAGCGAGCAAGTCTGAGAACTACAGCTCATGTGGCTTACTCATGCTGGGAGCTATGTGGGATAGGGGGGCAGAACACCTTTTTTGTGTGGTCATGAAAAATGTAAAGTAAAGGAGGAGCAACCTTTGGAGACCTGGATGATACTGCAGGGAGTGGAGGAGAGGCACATCAGACAGGTTTCAAGTGACCTCCATCCCGCCTTATCTTTTTCCTTTGCCTGGCACTACAGATAATCAGCTATCTTCCTCATTTATTGCATGGCTGCCAGTCAACCAGTTAAATTTGCTGAGTGGGCTTGCCCATTAAACCTGAATAGTTGCTCTTGGGCACATGATTGGCTGCCATTTGCTGCCAAACATGTCATTGAGGAAGTGAGGACTAGGGTTGGCCGAACCCGAGAATGGATTTCAAATTGAAATACGTGTTTGCATTCAGTGCTTTCTTCCCTCTGCACCATTGGTCCGGTGGGACATGTGACCCCGCTGTATAAAAGGTGGGATCCATGTCACGTCGGTCTGCTGCTTGCTCTGCATTAGTTAGGGAAAGGTGCTGCTGCTGAGGGACAGTTAGGGCTTTATTTTTATTTACTAAAACTGTCCTTGTAAGGACATTTATATAGGGAAGGCTTCTGGAGTCAAGTTAGATAGGTATTTAAGCACACTATTGTCATTTTCAGGAATTTAGTCAGGGGAAGCGGCTGGAGGGAGTGCTAGATAGATTGTGTGTGAGTACTCTGTAAAAGCACTTGAGTGTCAGTACTCTGTAATAGCACTTGAGTGTCAGCACGCTGTAATAGTGCTTGCTCCAACCACTGGAGTGTCAGTACTCTGTAATACCAATTGTTACATTTTTGTGTAGTATTTCTTGGGTGTCAATATATATATACTAATATCACTTGTTTCAACCACTGGGGTGTCAGTACTGTGTAATACCAATTGTTTTTGGCATATGCACTGGGGCAGGGCAGTTAAGGCCCTCTTGAAAAAAAAAAACACAATTTTTGTTTGTGTAGTGTGCACTGATGGCCCAAAGCACTGGTGTGTCACTACTCTGTAATAGCACTTGCTCCAACCACTGCAATGTCAAGTGTTATTGAAGTATGCACTGGGTCAGTGCGGTTATGAGCCTCTTGAAAAAAAACATGTTTGAGTAGTGTGCACTGGTTCAAACCACTGGGGTGCCATTACTCCATAATGCCACTGGTTCAGGCCACTTGGGGTTCTCTGCTCTGTAATATCAATTGTTCAAACCACTTGAGGGTCACTGTTCTATTATATTAATTGTTCAGGCCACTTGGGGGTCCCTGCTCTGTAATACCAATTGTTCAGGCCACTTGGGGGTCACTGCTCTGTAATACTGACTGTTCAGGCTACTTGGGTGGGTCATTGCACTGTAATACTAATTGTTATTAGAGTATCCACTGGTGTGTCAGTACTGTTTAATTTAATTTTAACTATTTAATTGTGCACACACCTGGCATTATACTCTTTAGAGCTTTGATAAACTAGTTAATTGTTGTCACACCTGACATTATTCTTATTTGAGAATTGCTAAACTATTTAATTGTTGACACACCTTGCATTATACCCTCTTGGGCTTTGATAAACTTTTATAATAAGCAGTCACACTACTTTTCCATTTGTAAGCTCTTTTACATTTTTAATTTTAATTTTTAATTTTTAATGCATAGATGGCCATTGTATGCTTGCGCACACATAGGAATTCGTCCTCCGCATTTAACCCATCCGTGCAGTGAGTGTACACGTGCCCGGAGCGGTGGGCTGCCATAATTGCGGCGCCCGGGAAGCAGTTGGGGGGTTAGGTGCCTTGCTCAAGAGCACTTCAGTCATGTCCTGGGACCGGGATTCGAACCTGCAACCCTCCAGTCACAAGCCCTTACCTCTAGGCCACAACTGCCCCACAACACCTGTTTTCATTTTCTATTCAGTTTCTTTCCTTATTTCACTAAGCCACTCAATTGTCAGACATGGTTTATTACTATGTAAGGAAGAATTAATTGATGTAATTCAAAAAATCCTTCTCATATTCTCTTTAATTCATAAAGTGCAAGAGTTTGCTGGAATACAAGATTATAATTTGAAAGTTGGATTTTCTATAAATATTACAATTGGTAGCTCCACAACCTTGGCAATGTTCAAGAGCATCACAGACATAAACATAGAAACTGTCATCAAATGATGAAGTACACTGAAGGTTTGGTTTCTCCTTCTGTATCATCATCTAAAAGCTGATACATGTATAGAACAGGGTCTTTTTTTCATATGTTATAAAAAACCATGTGTTCATGATTGGTGCTCTGGCTAAAACCATCCCTCGCCATTCCTCCTTGAAACCCTCTTCCATTTCAATCATATGTTCCACAGCTTTACCAATCTTTGCATCCTGTATGAAGTAACTATAGGGTCGATTCAAAATCCCAAATGTCATTATGTTCGTATTTGAAATCGAAAGTTTTGTTGGGTGTTTGTCATTTTTTCCTTTTTTTTTGGGCATTTTCGACTCGCACGAACGTTCGAACATAGACGTATATGTTCTTTCGTCCATCGAACTTAAATTTGTGGTTTTACGCTACTTCGGGACTTTTTTCCTTCGAAATCGTAAATGTTTCGATCGGTCAAATTATTTACGTCATTGCAATGGGCTGGCGATTAATTCAGAGAGCTGATTGCCAAGTATTCCGACGCCCATATAGTCATTTCCTTGTCGAGCGTCTTATGGCACCTTTTTGACCTCGGGAATAGGCAGCCAAGCGTGATGGAGAGTGACTTTGAAGAGCATCAAGCTCTTCTTCTGTTTGGCATTGATGTGATCCTGAGGTCAGAGGCCAGATTGCACCGGCGGCGACGCATGAACATCAATGGCATGCATGACGTTGAGCTGTTCGAGCTGACCAGGCTTAATCGCGCTTCCCTCCATAAATTGTATAGTGAGCTGCGGCCATGGTTAGCCCGCACCACAAGGAAGGGGCAAGCAATTTCAGGTATGACCAAGATGCTTGGCTGCCTGCAATTTTTGGCGAACGGCTCGTTCCAGAGGCTGGGTGCCCTCTCCGTGGGGATCTCACAGCCTACGCTGAGCCGCGCACTATCACATTTTTTGGAAGGCATGGCTACCCTAACACCCAAATATATTTTTTTCCCAGATGATATGGTAGCCAGAAACGCCATTAAGCTTGGTTTTTATAATATCGCCGACATGCCCAACGTCATTGGTGCCATTGACTGTACCCACGTCGCCCTGGTGCCTCCGGCGGCCGACGAGTACATATACAGGTAAGTATTTAAATTTTGTATTTTTTTTATTTTTGGGTAACCCTCCTTGTAATGGTCCCTCCTTGTAATGGTCCCTCCTTGTAATGGTCCCTCCTTGTAATGCTCCCTCCTTGTAATGCTCCCTCCTTGTAATGCTCCCTCCTTGTAATGGTCCCTCCTTGTAAAGCTCCCTCCTTGTAATGCTCCCTCCTTGTAATGCTCCCTCCTGATCGAAATGTGTGTGTTATTTTTACAAAATGCCTTCCTAATGTTTTATTGTGTTCCTTTTTTACCAGGAACCGCAAAATGGGCCACTCCTTAAATGTGCAGGCAGTGGTGGCCCCGGACATGCGGTTCCTTAGCGTCCTCGCCGGATACCCAGGCTCAGCCCATGATGCGTACATCCTTAGACGATCAGGATTGTACCGACGGTTTGAGTCTGGGGAATTTTCCGGGGCATGGCTCCTTGGTAAGTTAACATAAACCACATAATGTAGTTGAGGATGTTTGTTTTTAATTAGCATTTTGCAGTAATGTCTGCAAAACTTACACCTTCAACAACCTTCTTGCCATGTTAAACCACACTTGAATGTTAGTTATTAACCAACCAAGCGTTGGCCAAAGTTTGGCCTGCATTAGCCACATTATAAATTATGTTTGTCTAATTTAATAATCCCTCTTACACCACCCTCGTGTGGAATAGTGCACTTAACTTTAGCATAGTTTAGGACCCATCTTTGCTTAGCTGGTTTGCACTTCCACACGAGAGTAGAGCGGGATAAAGTGCATGTGGCGTGTTTCTGCTGTTTTGGTCTCACACAAAGCATATAAGGGGTCAGCCAAACCTACATCCTAAGCACACTTGGAAACCCAGAGCTGGGATCCTTATGTATGATTGTCCATCATCCTCACTCTTTGTATGTTGTCCTTTTGTAAACCTCTAGGACATATGTTTAGTTTGGGACTGGGACAGTGGCAAATGTTGCCTCATGTTGATCACACAATTGACAAATAGCCTCCTATTGATGTTGCTGGTGCCTTTATGGTCTTACATGTTTTTTTTGCTAATCTTATGTATAAGGTGATTCAGGATACCCGCTGCTGCCGTGGCTCTTGACGCCAGTACTCCGGCCCCAGGAGGCCTCCCAGGATGCCTACAACTGTGCGCACCGCAAGAACAGGGCTGTGGTAGAGAGGGCCTTTGGTCTTTTGAAGACTAGGTTTCGTTGTTTGGATCATACCGGGGGCGCCCTGCAATATGATCCGAAAAAGGTCATAGACATAATAATGGCCTGTGCTGTTCTGCACAATTTTGCAATTTCACAACGGGTCCCCCGGTATGTAGATTTGGCTCCCTCTCCACCCAGCGAAGACCAGGAGGACTCATTTCTGGCCACACACAGTAGTGTGTCCGGCCAAAGTGTGCGGACCAATTTGATCGCGACCCATTTTGCTTAATTTAACCTGTATTGGCCTTTGTTTAACATTGTGTTGTTGATTTAGTTTTCTTTCCCTTTGTGTATGTTTCGTTATGTTTGTTGTGTTCAACTAAGTAATGAAGTAATTACTCACCACAGGCCTAATGCTTTACAACTCTCTTTTTTGGATGTGTGAACTGTGTGAATGTCCAAGTATATATTTCTCTGTGACACCAAAAAAAGAGACAATAAAATTTATGAGCCACAGGTGTCTTTAACTGTTTATTTCTTATAAATAACAGCACAAACTTGGAGTTGCTGCTCACTCCAATTTGCAAACAAAATATATGTAACAACAAAGGATAAATGGTTAGATCAACCATGCCAATAATTAAATAAAAAAAAAATCCTGCTTGCCAACATTTGCCACTGCCACAGGTGTAAACCTGGTACAGGTGTAGAAGCTTGAGTGGCACGTTCAGTGAGGATTCAGATATGGCCTTGGCTAGTGGCCTACCTCACCACTCTAAGGAGCTATATGGGCGCAAATCAAAAACACACAACCCAAGGCATACACCAAGGGTATCTTGGTTTGCCTCACCAGACAAGTCAATACAGGGGGGATTAAGAGCAAAGATGTTGTACAGATTCATGGTGTGGAGACATTAATATGGGTGATGGCCATAGTACCCAGGTGGTGGCCCTTGCTGATTGGACCTAACGTGGGCCTGTGTGGCATTCTGAATCTGCAACTGGTCCAAAATGTTTCGCATGATAGTTACCATTTCACCCCTGTAGGCACGGTTGTCATTGTTGGCAGTCTCCATGTGGCTGTTGAGGGTCCGCAATTCTGTCTGCACAGCCTGTAATGTAGTATTTAGTGTCTCGATCCGGCCATGCAGTGCCTCTCGGTTCCTTTGGTTTTGGTGCTGGAAGGTAACCCTCTCGTGGTGCCATGCGTCCAAAATTGCCATGCCCCTCCCCTGGTTGCGCCGTAGCGGATTCCGCCTCCCCAATCCCCTGGTTCGGGGTCGTGCCGATGATGTTGGTCTGGGCCCCTCAACAGACACAGGCATGCTTTCACTATCCTCAACAGCAGAGAGAACACTGGGGACTTGACTGTCAGTCTGTGCATGCTGGCCATCATGTGCAGCCACCATGCAGCCAGCTTCCCTCTGCTGCTGCGGAGTTGGTGTTGAAACATTTTGGACCA
This sequence comes from Gastrophryne carolinensis, assembly GCA_027917425.1. Taxonomy (NCBI): domain Eukaryota; kingdom Metazoa; phylum Chordata; class Amphibia; order Anura; family Microhylidae; genus Gastrophryne; species Gastrophryne carolinensis. Next base: position 132,711,533 of record CM051241.1, on the reverse strand, counting down.
GTTGCCGATTCTGGCCCAGGGGTAGATCTTCTGAAGGGCACATAAAGGATCCATCCTCCTCCAGCTCCTGGATTTCATCCATGAGTGTGTGGGTCTGTATGGACAGAGACAAATTATATGTTAGCTTGCCCACTACATATGTCAATCTGTTAGTAGTAACATGCAAAGTAACATGGATAACCGACATTTGCTCCCTAAACTTACCGAATATATCGGATCCTCCCTCCTAGGCTGCACGGAAGTTGACGGCATGTCCAAACTGGCAGTGGATTCCACAGTAGCTGAGGGATGATGGTGGCCTGCATGAGAAGCAAAGACACTATGTAAACACACACCTATGCATTGTTGACGGGTCAAAAGACATATGCCGAATTAGTTAACGGGTCAAAGCTGTCATGGGCACTACAACAACGGTGACAAATAAGCTTCAATTTCCATGCCATTATCTTTAATATTTTTTTGTCTAGAACTACTTCCACATTGTTCACCTCAACTAAGCCAAACATTCAAGTTCAGCTTGTTCTGTGGCTGACCACATCCCTTATAGGCTATTAAAGCGGACCTTCACTCTGATTAAGAGTCTAGCTTATATGTTTCCCACACCCTGTACATACAGATTGACCACATTACAAATCTTCCTACCTGCATCTACTGCATGTTATGAGCCTTTAAACATCCAAGATGGCGGCTTATGGAAGCCGCCATCTTATCAGGCAGCCTGCAAACAGGAAGTGCCTCCTGACTGTGCTGCTCTGCATTCTTGGACTGGTGACCGTTATCTGACCCCAGCTCTGCTCTGTTTGAGCAAAGAACAGCTATAATCCGCCCCCCTGTACCTTATCCCACTCTTCTCTCCTCAGTAAGTGTGATGCTTCTGAGTCAAGATGGCGGCGCACGTATCCTAAATTCCTGAACAGAGTTGCAGGCCAGTGTGGGAAAGAATAATAGGTTAGTGACTAAAACTGTCAAAAATATTAATTTTACATGCTGGGGAACTGTTTTTTCAGACTTTGGGCTTTTCATTAAATCACACTGAAGGTCCGGTTTAAGTGTACACACTCAGCCTGGACAGAGCAGGGACCTGGTTTTTGGGAGGCCTAGCAATGTCTGTTTTCCTAATTCAAACCAAGCCTGTTTGTTGATTTTTTACCAACCCCAGCTCACACACAAGTAGACAACAGATCAAGATTGAAGTGTGTGATGTCATGGAGTGTAAAGACATAACTGCCAGGTTAATGGGAACCAGCAAACTTTTAAACTCGGGTTCAATGTACATTCACGTCTTGTATGTGGTCAAAAAATCAGAAGTTAAGTGGCCACACACATGCCACACCCTGGCCCAACACAGAAATCCCCTACAAGCCACAGCCTAGGTGCCTGGCTTCCCAGATGTGTTACTGGCTAATTGTGCATGCTCACTAATTGTAAAGGTCACATAAAGCTTACTCACCTGCAGGACGGGTCGGTGAATCTGTGTCCCTTAGGGCCGCGTGGCCCTCGACGGCGACTGGATGCATCAATCCCAAAATCATCTCCTCAGCCGGGGTCAACTTGAGTTTTGAGGGAAAACCTCCTCCAGTTTTCATGCTGCAAAACATAGTGAGGCGAATTTAGAACCAGGTGGCCAATACAACATCAAGTCTAATCCTAAAGCTAACATTTTTACCTGTAAATCCGCCTTTGATTTTCTTTCTTCCGCGCAGCATATTTGAGGTCCGATATCTTGCGCTGAATCTGTACAACATCCTTTAACTCTTCCCCCGCTGCATTCACTTGTCTGGTTAGGTCGGCCAAGATGTTTGCTCTGCGCTGTTTGGTGGTGTTTTTGGATCTGCGCCCATATAGCTCATCATAAACTAAGGTCAGGCCACTAGCCAAGGCCATAATTTGGCCCTCACCAAAACGCCCACTCAACTGCCCTCTTCGCAATGTGCGCCCTGTTGTTTTGGGTTGTGGGTCCTCCATGTTGTCATCCAAATGGGGTGACATCCTTGCCTGGGTTTGTGGGGGATAATGCAGGGAATGGTGGCTGCCTGGGGATTGGCCAGGACTGGGCAAGGGACTGGGTGTTCTGGCCTGGCTGGCCACAGAAGTCCCAGGTGTTGATGTGGCATAGTAACCTTGCCTTTCCACCTGTGCCGGTGCCAAATGTGGGCGAGCAGGAGAGGTTCGTTCTGAGGCTGAAGTAGTGCTGCCCTTGGAGGTAGTAGGGCGGACCAAGGGTGAGGGCGATCTTGCAGGGCCGGCCCTCTTCTGTTTTTTTTTTTGGCCCACTCTTGGGGGGCTGCGGGACCTGGTTCTGGCTCTTGGGGGGCTACGTGGCCTGCTGCGGCGTCTAGGGGGGCTGCCTGGGGACCTGGTTCTGCCTCTAGGGGGGCTGCGTGCCCTGCTTCGGTGTCTAGGGGGGCTGCCTGGGGACCTGGTTCTGCCTCTTTGTGGGCTGCGTGGCCTGCTGCGGCGTCTAGGGGGGCTGCCTGGGGACCTGGTTCTGCCTCTTTGTGGGCTGCGTGGCCTGCTGCGGCGTCTAGGGGGGCTGCCTGGGGACCTGGTTCTGCCTCTTTGTGGGCTGCGTGGCCTGCTGCGGCGTCTAGGGGGGCTGCCTGGGGACCTGGTTCTGCCTCTTTGTGGGCTGCGTGGCCTGCTGCGGCGTCTAGGGGGGCTGCGGGACCTGGTTCTGCCTCTAGGGGGGCTGTGTGGCCTGCTGCAGCGTCTAGGGGGGCTGCGGGACCTGGTTCTGCCTCTAGGGGGGCTGTGTGGCCTGCTGCGGCGTCTAGGGGGGCTGCGGGACCTGGTTCTGCCTCTAGGGGGGCTGCGTGGCCTGCTGCGGCGTCTAGGGGGGCTGCGGGACCTGGTTCTGCCTCTAGGGGGGCTGCGTGGCCTGCTGCGGTGTCTAGGGGGGCTGCGGGACCTGGTTCTGCCTCTAGGGGGGCTGCGGGACCTGGTTCTGCCTCTTGGGAGGCTGCGGGACCTACTGCGGACTATTGTGGGTGTTGTAGTGGGGCAGGGTGGGGTGGGTCTTCGGACCCTCTTACCCGTTTTGGGCCCAGTAGCCATACTAGCCTTTGTGGCCTGTGTCTTTGCTTTGCCTGGCTGCTCCTTTTTTTGCCCATAGCTGGTAGTTGGCTGGGCCGGCGTTTTGGTACTAGGCCGTAATTTTGCTTTGGGCTGCTGCGACCTGGTTTTGGGCCCTTCGGAAGGCTCCTGCCACTTGGCTGCCTTCTTCCCCGTTTGCTCCTTTCCAGTTTTGCCAGGAGTTTTTTTGGGTGCCATTTTGATTTTTGAAAATAATCAGCTGTGTGTGCAGGGACCTTTAAGTAAGCTAGCCAGCGTGTGACGTTTAGGCGCCGGCATGTGACGCGTACGTTCGCACGGCCGTGCGGAACCCGCTGAGGCATTGCGTACGTTCGCACGGCCGTGCGGAACGCGCTGGGGCATTACTTATCTGCTGCCGAGAACAAGAAGCAAGATGGCACCCACTATCTTCACCCGCCAACAAGAAGAGATCATCATGCTCGTAAGTGTATTTTAAGGACTTTGCTTAGATTGGGAAATGCTGCTCTACATGTGAAGGAAGCGCAGGAATAAATGGCTTTGGTTAAAAATGTGATAAACTACATGCACAACCAAAGGCACGCCACACACGTGCCAAACAACATTTAGGCCAGATTGTGAAATTACTGAACCCTAGAAATGTGTGTGTGTTAATGTTATTACACCAAAAAATGTATTGCTGACACATATTGATAGGTATTTAGAAGTAAATTCGATGTTTTCTTTCTGTTTTGTAGACCATGCAGGAGCGCAGGTACGACTACCTGCCCAACACATTTGAAAAACGCAACGTCGCCCTGGAGATAATCTCGACCATACATCAGCAGACCAACACCACCTTTACCCACACGCAGATCATGCAGCATTGGCCGGACCTCAAACGGCTGCACATGCCCCGGGTGCGGAGGTTCTTCGGAATCCATTTTCCAAGTAAGTACATTGCGATTGCATGCAATATGTAACTAAGACAGAAGGTAGGCCTTTACTTAGAATGCCTTTTCTTTTCTAGTGTTGGAAATGGATTACCGAATTCGCCGCACCCGGAGGCGCAGAGGCCGACCAGTGCTGCATGATTCTGCAGCTGGGAGTGAAGGTGGTGGTTCTCCACGGCGACGGTCCGACCCCTCCTCTGTGGCCTCCTCAGACCAGCCCCTGGACCTTACCACAGAGGAGGGGCGGCACAGCGTGGGCAGGGAGTCGTACCCTGCCACGCATGCGGGAGCCTCTGGTATGTCACTCTTCATGTATACGCACACACATATACATGTTTGCTCCTGATAGCAACAAACTGAATCCTTGTTTGTTTTTTTGAAGATGCTTCGGGAGCGGGTGAGGTAGTGGAGGAGGAGGCAGCAGATATGGTCGAAGAAGAACCTGGAGAAGGTGAGTGATGTGACCCAGACTTGAAAAAAATCATTGGAGGACTGCTGAATCAGACCTTAAAACTGAGCATATTTTCTAAATTTCTACAGGCAGTTCTTCACAGCAGAGCCAGGACCAAGGACATCCTGTTGTCCCCAACGAGCCATCTATCGGCCACCAACCAAGTAAGTATTCATGTCATTAGTGACATTTCTGTGTGACTTGACCTGAACACACAAATCCATCAAGCCCTAGGCAATGGCACTCGAAGACTTACCTGTGCCCACTTCATTAGCGTAATGACTTGACAGACTTACCTGTGCCCACTTCATTGGATTAATGACTTGACAGACTTACCTGTGCCCACTTCATTAGCGTAATGACTTGACAGACTTACCTGTGCCCACTTCATTAGCGTAATGACTTGACAGACTTACCTGTGCCCACTTCATTGGATTAATGACTTGACAGACTTACCTGTGCCCACTTCATTAGCGTAATGACTTGACAGACTTACCTGTGCCCACTTCATTAGCGTAATGACTTGACAGACTTACCTGTGCCCACTTCATTGGATTAATGAATTTAAATAATTACATGTCGCTTTTCTTGGTTTGTAAAACTAATAAACATTAAATCCACAGGTGCCAAACATGTATAGTTAGCCTACTAATTTGTGGCCAAAAAATTGTTACAGGGACCACACGTCAAAAGACTGGCGGAGCTGAATCGGAGGGTCCTTGAGTTGGTGGCTGATCTGCACGCGATGCGTGACACGTTGGGGACAACAGAAGATGAAGATTAGTGTCCTTGGTCCTGGCCCAGTTTATTTGTATATAGTTTTTAAATATTTATTTGTTAAATTTTAACATTTCAAACATTTTGTAAATAGTTTTAAATTACATTTTTAAAATATTCGTAAATTAACAATAAGACCAAAAAAAAAACCCACAAGAAAATGGCTGGTTACACTAATAAACCACCGAAAAAAAACCAATATTTCCTGTGTCAATTATTAGCACAAATACATTGACAAGAAACAAAGGGTAAATTACTGTTGAATTAAGCAACAGTGACATGACCGGGAAGTGGTTGGGGTGAGCTTTAAGGTGCGCTAACTGAAGAACAAACTAAGCAGGAAGTGGTTGGGGTAAGTTTTAAGGTGCGCTAACTGAAGAACAAACTAAGCAGGAAGTGATTGGGGTAAGTTTTAAGGTGCGCTAACTGAAGAACAAACTAAGCAGGAAGTGGTTGGGGTAAGTTTTAAGGTGCGCTAAATGAAGAACAAACTAAGCCGAAAGTGGTTGGGGTAAGTTTTAAGGTGCGCTAAATGAAGAACAAACTAAGCAGGAAGTGGTTGGGGTAAGTTTTAAGGTGCGCTAAATGAAGAACAAACTAAGCAGGAAGTGGTTGGGGTAAGTTTTAAGGTGCGCTAAATGAAGAACAAACTAAGCCGAAAGTGGTTGGGGTAAGTTTTAAGGTGCGCTAAATGAAGAACAAACTAAGCAGGAAGTGGTTGGGGTAAGTTTTAAGGTGCGCTAAATGAAGAACAAACTAAGCAGGAAGTGGTTGGGGTAAGTTTTAAGGTGCGCTAAATGAAGAACAAACTAAGCCGAAAGTGGTTGGGGTAAGTTTTAAGGTGCGCTAAATGAAGAACAAACTAAGCCGAAAGTGGTTGGGGTAAGTTTTAAGGTGCGCTAAATGAAGAACAAACTAAGCCGAAAGTGGTTGGGGTAAGTTTTAAGGTGCGCTAAATGAAGAACAAACTAAGCACGAAGTGGTTGGGGTAAGTTTTAAGGTGCGCTAAATGAAGAACAAACTAAGCAGGAAGTGGTTGGGGTAAGTTTTAAGGTGCGCTAAATGAAGAACAAACTAAGCCGAAAGTGGTTGGGGTAAGTTTTAAGGTGCGCTAAATGAAGAACAAACTAAGCAGGAAGTGGTTGGGGTAAGTTTTAAGGTGCGCAAAATGAAGAACAAACTAAGCCGAAAGTGGTTGGGGTAAGTTTTAAGGTGCGCTAAATGAAGAACAAACTAAGCCGAAAGTGGTTGGGGTAAGTTTTAAGGTGCGCTAAATGAAGAACAAACTAAGCAGGAAGTGGTTGGGGTAAGTTTTAAGGTGCGCTAAATGAAGAACAAACTAAGCAGGAAGTGGTTGGGGTAAGTTTTAAGGTGCGCTAAATGAAGAACAAACTAAGCCGAAAGTGGTTGGGGTAAGTTTTAAGGTGCGCTAAATGAAGAACAAACTAAGCAGGAAGTGGTTGGGGTAAGTTTTAAGGTGCGCTAAATGAAGAACAAACTAAGCAGGAAATGGTTGGGGTAAGTTTTAAGGTGCGCTAAATGAAGAACAAACTAAGCCGAAAGTGGTTGGGGTGAGCTTTAAGGTGCGCTAACTGAAGAACAAACTAAGCCGAAAGTGGTTGGGGTAAGTTTTAAGGTGCGCTAAATGAAGAACAAACTAAGCAGGAAGTGGTTGGGGTAAGTTTTAAGGTGCGCTAAATGAAGAACAAACTAAGCAGGAAGTGGTTGGGGTAAGTTTTAAGGTGCGCTAAATGAAGAACAAACTAAGCCGAAAGTGGTTGGGGTAAGTTTTAAGGTGCGCTAAATGAAGAACAAACTAAGCCGAAAGTGGTTGGGGTGAGCTTTAAGGTGCGCTAACTGAAGAACAAACTAAGCCGAAAGTGGTTGGGGTAAGTTTTAAGGTGCGCTAAATGAAGAACAAACTAAGCAGGAAGTGGTTGGTGTGAGCTTTAAGGTGCGCTAAATGAAGAACAAACTAAGCAGGAAGTGGTTGGGGTAAGTTTTAAGGTGCGCTAAATGAAGAACAAACTAAGCCGAAAGTGGTTGGGGTAAGTTTTAAGGTGCGCTAAATGAAGAACAAACTAAGCCGAAAGTGGTTGGGGTAAGTTTTAAGGTGCGCTAAATGAAGAACAAACTAAGCCGAAAGTGGTTGGGGTGAGCTTTAAGGTGCGCTAACTGAAGAACAAACTAAGCCGAAAGTGGTTGGGGTAAGTTTTAAGGTGCGCTAAATGAAGAACAAACTAAGCAGGAAGTGGTTGGTGTGAGCTTTAAGGTGCGCTAAATGAAGAACAAACTAAGCAGGAAGTGGTTGGGGTAAGTTTTAAGGTGCGCTAACTGAAGAACAAACTAAGCAGGAAGTGGTTGGGGTAAGTTTTAAGGTGCGCTAAATGAAGAACAAACTAAGCAGGAAGTGGTTGGGGTAAGTTTTAAGGTGCGCTAACTGAAGAACAAACTAAGCAGGAAGTGGTTGGGGTAAGTTTTAAGGTGCGCTAAATGAAGAACAAACTAAGCCGAAAGTGGTTGGGGTGAGCTTTAAGGTGCGCTAACTGAAGAACAAACTAAGCCGAAAGTGGTTGGGGTGAGCTTTAAGGTGCGCTAACTGAAGAACAAACTAAGCCGAAAGTGGTTGGGGTGAGCTTTAAGGTGCGCTAAATGAAGAACAAACTAAGCAGGAAGTGGTTGGGGTAAGTTTTAAGGTGCGCTAAATGAAGAACAAACTAAGCAGGAAGTGGTTGGGGTGAGCTTTAAGGTGCGCTAAATGAAGAACAAACTAAGCAGGAAGTGGTTGGGGTAAGTTTTAAGGTGCGCTAAATGAAGAACAAACTAAGCAGGAAGTGGTTGGGGTGAGCTTTAAGGTGCGCTAAATGAAGAACAAACTAAGCAGGAAGTGGTTGGGGTGAGCTTGTTAGTGCTAGATATGGAAACACATATATGTGTGCGAACAGTTTAATGATTTAAGTCTGTATTGCGCAGGCGCAGGATTGTAAGTTTGTGGGTCCAGACGAATATTTTATAACAAATCCGATTAAAAATGCTCGGAAAACGCAAGGGATTCGTAGAGGTAGATGATAGGAAAGTGTTAAAAACGAATGCTGCCGTTGCAACCAGAGAAAAGGAATCGGAAAAGTCACGCGGATAAATGACATACTCGATCTTGTACTTTAACATACGAACGGACGGCCACTTTCCCGAAGGAAACGTATAAATGCAAAGAATCACTCGCATATGCATACGAGAGTGCGAACGTTCGAACATAATACAAAAAGCGGCACTGATATGACTGGTTTGTTATGTCTCTCTGAATCAAGCCTTATGTCTGGAAGTACTTCAAGAGCAGACACCCATTTATACTTGTGGAACTCTAGTCCATAAACACAATCAAATCCATCATACCTAATATGGTAGAAGGAAGGGTTGACTCTTACTTGATCTAAAACAGATCTTTCCCTTGTGTTATTGGACCATTGCCTTCTTTCCAACCATGTTGAATTCTGCAGACAACAATGTTTCTCCTAGGCTGAGGAATTGGTTTGCTTGGAGCTGTGTTATTGCAAAGTTTCTTATGAGAGGTCCTTTTCTTCATCATGTTTGCTGAAACACCTCCATGTGCCACCTTGTGCTCGTGATCGCTGAGCATGTGCTCGTGATCGCTGTGTTGCTGCATTTCCAAAAGGATTCTTCATTCATCTGTACAATTAAGGGCAGCAATTAAGGGTGTGTGGTGTTTCACCCAGGCAGAAGAGTTTCAGCACTGCCTGCTGCTGTTTCCCCGGGTGATGTGGACCTTGCAACATATAGCATTGCACACCTAATTCTCTCCACAACCTGTTGGTGCAGGGCAGGTATGATCTGCCAAGAAAAGTTGTGATGGCTGGGAATGATGTATTGTGGTCAGCAGCAGCCATAACATTTTTATCAGCACCAGGCTCTAACTAACTGAGATAACCAGCCCACTCTCCATAAGATTTTGAAAGCTCTCCAGCACCACCAGCCGGAAAAGGAGCATTTCAAAGGTAAGCAAAAGGCAAGACTGACAAATGTTCAATAGCTTATTACCAAACAACTTTATGCTTTATGGGAGGTTGTTAACTGTAACCTGAAGTTGAATCCATGAGCTGCATTCAGCGTTGCAGATCAGGGTTAAAACCCTGGAACCGGTCAAAGTGGTTTCCTGGATTTCTATCACTCTGACAGCCTATCAAAGGGATCAATGCTAAAAAAATCAGTGTCAGTTAATTATTATTAATTGATGCCACAGAGGAGGAGCATCTATGGAATCCCCCTATGTGACTGATTATGTCACTGGAGGGTACTGACATGAAGGGGGATTCCTGGGGAATAGCGGTTCACTGCCAGAAGCAGGCCAGTGCCTCTCCGACCACGAGGGAGCCTCTAACCCATCAGACCTGCAGAGGACACCTCTCGTGGGGGACAGATAAAGGAAGACACAGCAATGGTGAGTTCTTTATTTTATTTTAAAACTGGATTTTCATTTTTAATTGTTAGTATTCTGGTATGGGGTTCAAGGGGCCCCTATACCAGTTCATGGGATAGTGATGGCTGGCATGCCATATGCCAGCATCGGTGGTTGGCACACCGAATAATTTGACTAGGCTATTACCAGTAACTGTGATGAAGTGAACTGGACCCAAAAGGCAAGAGCCATGTCAAATGAAGCTTCAATCCAGATCTGAAATCCCATCACTACTGGTATACACATCTTACATTATCCTCAAAGCTCAGGTATGAAATCCCTGATGTTTACACTTGAAGTGGAACAAAACCCAGGATTTTGACTATCCCGGGTTTTGTTCCTTGCCCCACTGTGTGAAACCCCCCAGATCGTCCATACAAACTAACCTTTCCCCCATCCTACGGCGTATGCACGAGCTCTCATCCAATCACAGACATCTTCTGTGCATATTTAATGCTCGGCAAATGACTCTGCTTATGGCATTTGCCAGCGATCTGAATTGCTTGGGACGGGTGCTTGCTCACAGCCCCAAGATGTGGGGGATACGGTTGCCGATATTTACAGCAGGGAGGAAGCCAGGAAGGAGAGGTGAGTTTTGCTGGGACTCCGGGGAGGGGGGTAGAGGTTCATACAGCGGAGACCAATATTCTTACATCGGGGGGGGGGGGGTTGCACAGCGGGGCATTCCAGTCCTGGACGTCGCTTTTGAGTTTTGTTCTACTTTAAGTAATTCATACAGTTCTATTAACATTAACACAAAGAACACAATACATCAATAAATACCATTACAAACAAAAGGAACAAATCTGCAAGTTTCAGCGTCGAGGGTGAAGGAACCAGAACAAACCCATAAACAAAGAAATATCATGTGCTGTACTATGTTCTACATCAATCAGGTTTCTAGAAGTTCCACCTCCAGTACAGTACATTATTGTCACAAGAAAAACAGATGCAGACAAAGCACTCTCCTTTCAGTGATGATAACCTTGGAAGAAAATAGAAGGCTGCGAGTCTGCTAGTGACTTTGTTCTCCAGGCATCAGGTGCACCATAATCACGATTCCTTGATCTCCTCACCTTTGTTTGGAAATGATGGGCCCTGAGAGCAGTGCTTCTGCTTACACAGAGTGAATCTTTTTAGTTCCCGAGAACCATAAATATATTGTCTGTCCCAAGCCTTTCTATGGGAATTGAAAAGAACATAACACATAAAATAATACACTGGGCACCTTCTTACATTCTCACTTGGACCACTGACAGGATGGGCAGGGCCCTGGGCAAAAAGCCTGGTGGAGGCCCAATACAGTAATTATTTCTCTGTAATAACTTTAGAGAGCTGTAACCTGCCGCAGGGATGTGCAGGCCTTGTTTCCCAAGGTGAAGGTAGATAATACAGCCACAAAGGTATGACAGTTTTTAAAGTGTAGCTCAGGTGGCATCAGTCCCAACTTCTTTATTTTAAAACAAACACAGCACTTCTTTTGCAATTCAGTCCCACAATGAGCAGCATCAATTCCACATTGGACCACATACAGAGGAGCGGGGGGGGTGGGGTGGGAGCCACCCCACTGTAAGCAGGCCTCCTGCTTAGGCCTTTTAGGTAGCCACAGGAAGGTGATGTTTTCTTTTCTCAAGGAGGGCTTCTTAGAATATAGGGTTGATTCAGAGGCCCTTTCTCAATGTTTTTTGGAGGTCTTGCTACCAAATGAAAAATTGAAAACATTTCACACAAAAATTCTTGCAGAAAATACAGCTCTGCTGAATCCAATGAGGGGGAAAAATGAACGAGAAAGGACATTCTCACGCAAAAAAAGGGCAAGGAAGGGGCTCTGAATCAACCTTTATCTCTCTCACCTTCCTTCCTGGACCTCTCAGTGGTGCAGCCCTGGATTTTTTCTTCTGTGTTCCTTCTCTTGTTAATGCAACAACTGCCAACTCTTGATGTCTGATCTCCTTTTTTATTCCTCTAAGCCCCTCCATCAGGGCCAGGACCATCAGGGCCCTCTTACTCATCCCTTAGTATCAAAGTGCTCACGGTCTATTCTGAGAATATATATGGCCTAATTTACAATGGCCTAACTATATAACTACATTTAGTCTTTGCTCTATTCCCTAAATAAAAATAACCCCAAGCTCTACTTTTCTGGGTGGGGGGAGGGATTTATTGTCCCTACACACTCTTTCAGAGGAAACATCACCTAATAGTTTCTATATTTCTTTATGCTTCAATTAAAGCCTAAAGAGCTGGGTTGGGAGGTGTATGACCTTTTTACGTGAGGTAAAGCTTGTTGGAAATTTCATGCAACAGCTTAGTATGTGATATGGATCTATATTGCTAGGTTAATGCAGTTTACATTTATGTCACTGTTGATGGCACTGTTAATTTATGTGTAGGCTCTGTTGTACATTCTCTATTGCCTGTTGTGTTTCCAGTACATTGAGATGGTCTCTATGACTTCGTTTTCCTGTCTATGTTATCTACCATTGAGGTGACCTTCTCTAACTGCACTCATGTTCCATTAATGCCAATTCCTTTTACACCAAAAATGTCTATCTAGATGTGACTCCACTGCACTCAGCACTCACAGTCTGTAACAGGTTATGGGCCCAATGACCGAATGAAGCCCCAGAGACTGGATATGGCACAGTGACCAGATGCGGCCTAGGCAGAGCAAAGCCCTAAATGGGAGACAGCCTAGCCGATGTGGAGATCGACATAAAGAAGCTTCCACAGAGACATCTCCTGTACACAAGTAGACTGTTCTTATATAAAGGAGGGAGAAGGCTCAGACCTAAAACTTTCAGAGGTCAAGCTGAACAATTATCAGCTATGGATGTTTACAGTGAAAATGGTATTATCCAGACATGCCTTGTAGGAGGTTGTCACTACAGGGAGGCCACAGGACCATAATCAGGACTGGGACAGAAAAAACAGACAGGCACAGGCCACCATAAGCTTACTAGTAGGAGATGATCAGCTTATTCACATATGCAGTGAGAATACAGCGAAGGGCGTGTGGGATGTATTGAAAAGCCTGCATGAGAGATCCAGTTTAAACAGCAAGTTGTTTCTTCTGAGGAAATTTTACAAAAATGAGGCTTAGCAGACAGCAGGACATGCAGGAGCATATAAATGGCATGCTGATCACACAACTAAAATCAGTTGTTGAGAATATTATAGACAGTCACGCTGCAGCTATGTTCTTGTGCAGCTTACCTGACACATACACTGCACTGATCAATGCACTGGAGACATGGCCTGAGACAGATCTGACACTAGCATTTGTAAAGGCCAGGCTCATAGATAAGTATCAGTGAAAGAAGGAGTTTGCGCATGACTCCACAAAAACTGACAACAGAACAGCTCCTAAAACTACAAACACAAGGTTATACATGAAGGAAATCAGGATGTGCTTTAGATGCCACAAACAGGGACACTTAAAGTGGACCAACACCCAGGATTTTGACTATCCTGGGTCTTGGTCCACTTCGGTGGGGCACCCCCGATTGGGGTGCCCCGCTGTGTGAAACCCCCCGAACCCCCCGAAAAACTCACCTCTCCCCGCTCCCAGCGCCGACGGACAAGCCGCGGACAAGCGGCTCCTCCGCCGCCGCCTCCCGCGCGTCACTCTTGACGCGCGCGTGCCCACGCCGGCCATTCACAGACGGCCGACGCGCACGCGCGCACGTCTAGATAAGGTAAGGAGTTTGGGGTGTTTGGGGGGGTTTCACCCTGCAGGACATCCCGATCTCGGATGTCCCGCGGGGAGGGAGGTGATCGGCCCGGGAATCTTATAGATTCCCAGGCCGATCACCCGTGGGTGTTGGTCCACTTTAAAGGGAAACTGTAAAATATATATATATATATATATATATATATATATATATATATATATATATATATAGAAAGAAAGTAGAGCAAATAGGACAGTGTCCTTCCTATACTAAACAGTAGGTCAAATCCACCATTTCTGATCCATGTAACTGGAATGCCACATTTAAAGTGACAGGTAAACATACATTTCAAGGCTAGGCGTTAACACAGGAGCAACCAGCCACATGCCAGGTAATAAAAGCTATTCACAGAACTTGATTTGAATAACAAAGAAATTATTTACCTTGCAGATGGAAGTAATTTAACAGTTACTGTTAAACCGGACCAACAGCCTGGCACAGTTGGAAAAGAAACTCCCCCAAAACTCACTTGCCCCATCTGCATGCATGATAATGAAGCAATGTCAGCACTTACATTTGCTCTTGCATCCACTAAAAAACTGAAATGCCTCCTCACCGATTTTCTAGGGGTAGCAGCCATTTTGGAGCTTTCTCTCCCAGCATCTCAGCCATGCTGATGCCTGGATGCAACTGACATAACTGACACAGTAAAAGGAAACTCAGCCCCACTTCCTGTTTGCAGGTGGTCTGAAGTTCCATAAGCCGCCATTATGTTTATAAGCAAGAGTTAGAAAAAGGTAAATTTATTTTTATGTGCAGCAATCTAAATTGCTCTGGGGAGGGATGCATATGAACACAGTTTTTTCTGTTGGTCCGGTTTAAGTCATTTTTGACTGTTGGTCCACTTTAAGTGTGAATGTTGCATCAAATCCAAAGCTACTAGATCAACACTTCCTTAAGCCAATCAGAATAGAGATTCAAGACCCCTTGATTTAGTTCACAATGATGTATGTGGTACCCTAAACATACCTATACCTGGAGGCACCAGGTACATATTGACTTTCATAGATGACTATTTAAAATGCACATGTATTTACCTAAAGCAACACAAGAGTAAAGTTCTGACAAATTACAGGACTATGTAGTAAAGACAAGCAACAAGTTTCAGGGAAACCTTTCGGAGTGACAATGGGGGTGAATTCACAGGACACAAGTACAAGATTACTTAAAGCAGAATGGAATAGAGCATCAAAAGACATACACATGAGAACTTTCAGCAGAGTAAAGCAGACCCCTGCTTATACACGAAGACATTGAAAGGTTTGTGCTTTTTTAAATGGGTGAACTCCTAGTTTGTTTTGAGCAAGAAGGGGATGAGACAGAAATACTACAAAAGTCAACACTTTGTCAGCATTTTGAGACCGAGGATCTTTAGGAGCAGGGACTTCTAGAGTAACTTTATTGCCCTTCTGATGATATGCTAGCAGATATACTTACCAAGCCCCTGCTGAAAAACACTCGAGGCTTATAAAGAAGATGGGTTTACCAGACTGAGCCTCAGCTGTTGAGAGAGGGGTGCTGGAGGTACTTACAGCTTGTCTCTGTATGTGATCTGCATCTATATTGCTAGGTTAATGCAGTTTACATTTATGACAGTAGATGGCGATGTTAAATATATCTGTATGTAGTCTCTGTTTCTTGTACACACATGCTGAGGTGATCTTTTTTTCTTGTCTATATTATCCATCATGTAAAGTGACCTTCTCTTACTGCATTCTGGTTCAAGTAAAGCCAGTTCCTGTGGAACCAAAAATGTCTATCTGGATTTGACTCCGTTGCTCCAGCACTCATACTCTCCAACAAAGACTTCAACTTCACTCCAAAATTTCTTCAGGTACCCTTTGGCCCAGAGATCTGATTTGACATGCCCCTAGACTTACAAATCCTAAGAGTAATAGATCACCAGAGTTGATAACAGTTAGTTGGTAGAATTGTCGAGCAGGAGGTTGGTAGTTCCCAAAGCATACACAAGGCCGCACAATGGCTGTTGTCTGAAACCCTCCAAGTTGCGGTAATGTTGAGGCAGAGAGGCAGGGACGGCGTTTGGCCCAGGCATCCCAGGCAACTGCCTAGGGCCCTGCCCCAAGACACATCTACAACATCTCTCCCCCCATTTTATATTAGTTGCAGCATTACACGATTAATCGAGGGCCTCAAAGCTCACAGAAGGGGCCCCCCGGTGAGAGAGAGTGACTCGAGAGCGGTGCAACATCCCATCCAGCCAAGCCCCTCACGCCGCCATCACTACTGTCACTGTGTGGCAGCGACAAGCAGGCCACTTCTATCTGTTGCCTTTGATTGGGGTGTGTGCTGGAGGCTGGCTGGACTGGAACTGGAGTGCTGTAACTGGAACTGTGCTCCACATGAGTGAAGTGGGCGGGGAATCGTCGTGGAGGGGCTGGAGGAGGACATCATCACCATGTAGCTGAAGATAAAGGCAAGGGGATCTGCACAATACCCTATAATCATTAAAGGTGCCACTCCCAAAGCTACATAAAGCTCACCTCAAAAACACAGAATCATAGAGGGAGGCACTCAAAAAAATTGTCAAAAAAAAACATTTTATTCCATATCACTAAATTAATCACCACACATGACCACTACACAATTAAAATCCCTTAAAAAACACATAATGAGACAATACATATAAGACAAACCAACATGGAAGTGTGTAGGCGATGGGGCTCTCCCTCACTGGCATGCACAAATATCAATCAGCATCTATATATAAAAACACATAAACACAAGTGATCTAATCAGTGCAAATAACATTGTGCAAATCCTACCTATGATCCGGATCCTACATCAAACAACTGTAAAGTGCAAAGTGCAACCAATCAACAGACACAAATACAATATATAATCACAAATAAAACCTACATAATTACCCAATACCTAAATACCCTATAAGAAATATAAAAATGACCAAAAAATACCTCACCAATATAGATGCTAGTATCAATCAACCATTAAATACCAAATACAGCGCAAAAATATATCCAACCAAAATATGCTCAAGGTATCACAGGTATGCCAGTAAAGGGTCTCCCCACCGCCTACAGCACCAGGAGCCACGCGTTCCGTGGGTGTAACCCCCACTTCATCAGGCTACATCACCATGTAGCTGGGCCTGTGCCCATAGCAAGTCCAGAAGAGGCAGCAGCGGAACTCGGGAGCAGAGAGCAGCAGCCAAGAAGTAGTAGCAGAATCACCCGTCTCTGGCCCAAGGTAAGAACCAGGAAGGCAGCATTAAAGTTGTTGCTGTGCTTCAGAAGGCACTTAGCAGCACTGCTGGCTGCATTGGCATTGTATTATAAGCCATAGAAAATTGGAAAGGTGGGTGGGTGACAAGTTGGTGCTTTCTCATTTATGTAAGCAAACTATAAGGGGGTGGAAGGCTGTTTGCAAACAGCCCCGTGACCAACCCTTCACCCACCCTCCTTTCCTAATTCTTATATGGCCTATAATGGGGGGGGGGGGGGTTGTGCTGCTGGCAGTGGCCTAAAGGCTACGGGAGCCTATGATGGCCCATATAAGAAGGATGGGTGGTTGATGGGTTGGCACTGTCAATGTCAGTTTATTTGGGATGCCCCAGGGGAAGGCCAGAGACTGCTCCTTGGGTCTTTTAGACTCCTGGGCCAGCTGGACAGCGGTTCACAAATGATTCTTACCTGACCATCAGTTCCACAGTGCATGGACGGGCTCCCCGCCAATATACATGGGTGCTTGAGGGGCTGGCACTGTCTGTCAATACTTGACCTCTCCCGGGTCCTATGGTGCAGGCTTAGCCAATCAAGGTGCCCATCATTTTTGGCGGGGGCGTACCTGGATAAAGGTTTAGTGTAGTGTGACCGTGGCCTGCACATGTCCCATTGGATTGGGGATCATTTAGCATTTACTGGGGACTTTGGGTATTTCACACAACAGCAGGGCATACTGAATCTGGATGCCTGGGGAGAGGGAATGGGGCGGCCCAGGAGTCTTATAGATTCCAGGGCCGTCCAAGATTGGTTTTGTTCCTTTAAAAGGGTCAGTCCAGCCAGACTGCGCATTTTTCAATTCTCCCCCTCCTTGCCACCCTCCTCCAGTGCTGAAGTAGGGCAGGGGGAATTGTTACATGAAAAACTTACCGTGTCCTCAATCCAGTGCTGATCATCAATTGATTGCAGTGCTGAGCATCAACACCTTTGCTTTGCTTCGGCCACTCCTGCCAATGAGAACTGGTTCCCCGCACTGTGTGCTCTCCTGTCTGCTTATTTAAGTGAACACACGGGGGAGGGGGGGTGCTTATAGCACCAGAAACATGGAATATGCTCTTGGAGTGGCTGAAGCAAAGATGGTGGCACCCAGTGCTGGAATTACCAGATGATCAGTGCTGGATATCGGGTGAGGTAAGAGTTTTTTTATGTAACCCCTCCCCCCTACTTTAGTGCTAGGGAAGGGGGGACTTGAAAAACGGGTGGTCTGGCTGGACTGCACACACCGTACACAGCCGATGGGGGGCTGTGAGAGGCTGCCATTCCATTCAGCTTTTATAGATGCTCATTGATACACTGTTCTAAAACCTGATTGGTGGAGAGCTGTGCATGCTCTGTGGGAGCACCAGTAACCTATGTATACCAAAATTCCTTGGAGGTTTCAGACAGAGGGGCATCCCTAATTTGGATGCCCTCGAGGCACTGACCAGAACCTGGGTTAGCTCGCCTAGAGTTTGTTCCCATGGTGGTCCTGGGCAGCAGTTACAGTGTGGTAGACGTGATGCCAGTTAGGAATGAGCCTCCATGCAATTTTACTTTAGTGTCTAAATGTTAATTGTTAATGTAATTTGGGGCCCCCTCTTCTAATTTTGCCTGGGTCCCCACTTTGTCTAAAATCGGCCTTGCAGAGGGGTCAACCTGGCATAGCTTCTAGTGCAGATGGTAGCTGGTGATTAGGATACAGAAGCAAATATGGTGTGGTGTGGCAGAGTTGGCAACTGACTTGGCACAAAGACGTGGTCAGATGTGGCATGGTCAGCAACAGGCTTGGCACAGATGTATTCAAATGTGGCAGGGTTGGCCACAGGGCCTGGCACAAGACATGAAAACCAGAGCTAACCTTGACAGGGCAGGCTTGGAACCACAACAATTTGCTCAGTGGCTTGTTAGTTCCTAGAGGAGTTTAAATAAACTGCCCTCCAATTAGCTGTTGTGCCTGCAGAACTGTGGGTGGTGATGTGGCCTTTATGGGGGAAATGCTGCTTGCCCATTACCAGGCCGAAGATGGACCCAGGAAGTAGCGTGGAGGCAAGCTGTGTGCCATGGCACAGAGGAAGATAAAATCAGAATATGTTTGGGGACAGGAAGCAGGTGCAAAATGAAGTGAAGCCTCCTATTATAGGAGTATATGCGGCTGCTGTGTGTGCTGCCAATTCCTGCCCTTCAATGGATGCAGTGCTGCAACAAAAATGGTATCTCCATATTTCCATATTTACTTTACAGAAGCACAGAGTACAAAAAATAATTTAACGCGACTTAAGCGATTTACCACATATTGTAAATGTAACACAATAGTCAGTCACAATAACATTCTTAGGCAGAAAGCTAATGATTGCCGATTATTTTCTTTATTGGGTATTGTATATATAATAATTAGTGCTCATTAAAGCTCAAATATTAAAAGAAGGAGAATAGAATGCCGAGAGCAACAATGGAGATATTAAAGAATTAGTGAAAGGGGAAAGAGGTGGAGGGGTTGGGAATAGGGACCAAGCAGAGGAAATCATTCTTGTAGCTCACCAAAGAAAATCATTCTTGGGGCCCACCAGAAATTATAATGGTGGCTCACCAGAGGAAATAATTCTTGGGGCCCACCACAAGAAATTATTCTTGGGGTCCACAAGAGGAAATCATTCTTAGGGCCCACCAGAGGAAATCATTCTTAGGGCCCACCAGAGGAAACCATTTTTTGGGCCCACCAGAGGAAATCATTCTTAGGGCCCACAAGAGGAAATAATTCTTAAGGCTCACCAGAGGAAGAGGTGGAGGGGTTGGGAATAGGGACCAAGCAGAGGAAATCATTCTTGGAGACCATCAGAGGAAACCATTATTGGGGCCACCAGAGGAAATAATTCTTGGGGCCACAAGAGGAAATAATTCTTAGGGGCCACCAGAGGAAATCATTCTTAGGGCCCACCAGAGGAAATCATTCTTGGACTCACTAGGGGAAATCCTTCTTTGGGCCACCAGAGGAAATCAGTCATGGGGCCACCAGAGGAAATCAATCTTGGGGTCACCAGAGGAAATCAATCTTGGGGCTCACCAAAAATGAGTCTTGGGGCTCAGGAATTCAGTTGTCAGACCACACTTTAGCTACTATATGTAAAAAGTAATGTTTATTATTTAAATAAAAGTAACTTATTGACTCAATAATAAACTCATAGAACACAAAGACAAACAAAATGCGATTGATGTACACCACTGCCTATCGGGTGTTTGTATAATTAGACCGCAACTAGTAAAGATAAATGTAAAAAAGATAATTTAGCTAGAAACACTTATGTAGATAAACAATTTTTAATGATAATGTGATTGTGTGTAGAATTGTCTTTTAAGTAAGTAGGAATGGTTGCGGCCGTGCTCTGTCCTTTATCTTACAGCTGAAGCATTTCCACTCAGAAACATGCTGGGAGGACAAGTATGCTTCAAAATACCACCCAGCTGACGGGGGGGGCGGTGGGGGGCCGCGGGCGCTGTCGCGCGTCCCGGCGGGCGGGTGCCTCCTACTGCAGGGGAGTGCGGCGCGCGCGCGGCCCCGCACCGTCAGACTCCCGGCGGGTGCGCTCTGGGTGGAGGTGTGGGGTGGGACGCGCCGCCACGTAGCCCTTACGCTCCCCAAGCGGGGAGGCGGGCGGGGCGCGTGGTGACGTGCTCCGTCCTCGCGTCACTTGGAGCGCACACACCGCAGATATAAGGCGGGCAGGGAGGCAACCACAGCGGGACGGCCTGAGGAAGTGATCCAGCCGGGTCACGCTACGCGTCGCCTATCGCTCGTTTTTGACCCCCAGGAGGACAGCCTTGTATACCGGGTGAAGTACCTTATATCTTCCATTAGTCCCAATCGGGCAGCCATAGCTACATAGTAGTTACGTTCATGTTAGGGTAGTAGGACTGTTCAGTTTATGTCACTCCATCCAGTCTCCTTGAGACAGGTATCACTTGTATATATTTGCACTATATATTTAATTAGTTATTTGTAAGATCAAAGTTTAGTTGGCACTTGGCACTTTAATATAGATTTTTATTGATAGAATTGTTATGGATATATAATTATTAATTGCACATGTATCAAATATTTTTTACGTTATACATATTATGACACTTATAATCACTATATATATGGTTGCATAGTGTTGCTCACAGCTATGATACTGTATCCCTAGGGACTCTTTATATTAATCAAGCACATAAGAAATATTGTCCAATTATTTTCCAGGGGGTCTGATTATTTTAATTGCATGTTTTTTTAAATGTGATAAGTATGTTCTAGCGCTATACCAATACCCACATGCAAATAAAGGGTTCTTATTAATTTATTCAATCTCTGGTTGTTGCGGTCTAATTATACAGGTATAATTTAGGGGTGTTTTGGGTCACCCCCTTTGGGTGGAATTAGGCATATCCCATACCATTCATGGTTGGGACCTGTATATGACCTGCACACCTCTAGATTTATAGTGGTGCGGAGTAATATTGTATTTTATCGGGTGTTTGTGTCAGCATGCGCTGACACTTGAAAGGCACTGGCAGCACCAGAAGGCAAAGCGGCACCGCTGTGTCCCCGCACTGGCTTCCGGCGCTACCACTGCCTCTGCGCTGACACAAACACCCGCTGTCACCCAGCCCGAGAGGGGACAGCGGGTGCGAGACTCATGGAAGTATACTTCTTTCTTCTTTTTTTTTCTTTTTTACATTGGCCCAATAAGACACACTGACACCCAGGCCCGTATTTAACATTAGGCACACCTAGGCACCGGCCTCGGGCGGCCAGAATGTGCAGGGGAGGGGGGGGGGGCGGCAGCAGGGGCATTAAAAAAGTTTGCTTTCAGCATTTGCATTGCACTAGTATTGGTATGGGGCCCCAGCAGCATGACACGGACACTGCTGTTTTGTGTTTTTTTTTTACAATTTTTACAGTTTGTGGTTGTTGATTTTCTTTTCCCTGAGTACCCACCCCCCCTGGCCGCACATGGTATGACCCAGTATCTATTGAGGACGCACAGTGGAGCTGGACTGATGTACTGTATAGACTGATGGAAGCTTCTTTACATGGCCCCTTCCTGACTCAGCCTATGCAGGAACATGGCTGACCTCCCAGGCTGCTTCTCCTCCACACAGCACAAATACAAAGATTAGAACTAAAGGTGACACTGGCCAGCCAGGCTGCAGCACCTCTCTGGGGACACCAGCAGAAGAACCTTCAGTGATTGGAGGCTGCTCTGAACGTGAGTGACAGCAGACTGATCAGAGGAGGTTCTGTGTGTTCTCACCCGTTTCTGCCTAATTTGCATGTGTCTGTGTGACACAGAGTTCATGCCCCAGCCCCCAACGTCATTATCAGCATGACGTCATCATCTGCTGTGTCTCCCGGGCTTTGAAATATCAGGAAGGCAGCGCAGGGGATGGAGCTTCTCATTGCTGCTCAGTAAGTCTGTTCAATAATGTGATGGAGCCAGTATCTGCTTGTGTCATTATTGTAGACATTTTGCTGCCTGCTGTGCTCTCTTCTGGCTGCCCAATACCCTCCTTTCTATCCCTTCATCCTGCCATTTTTATGCAGCCAGCTGTTCCCACATTGCTGCTGCCTGTATCCCCCCTTTTTTCCCTTTTATGCTAATAACGTTCCTTCTACTCTGTGCCTCCCTGATGCGCACTGTGCCCGCTTTCTAATTTCTGCCCCCTCTGCTGTGTCTTTTTATCATTTCTGCCACTATCCCTCCCTGATCTGTGCCCACTGTGTTCTTCTTCTGCCACCTTCTGTTGCTCCCTTTCCCTGGCAACCCCAGACCCAACAGCTCCAATACCTACCACTTGCACTTTTTTACCTATATCATTCACATGTCAATCCTGGGTTTTGGTCCTTGCCCCAATCTGGAATGCCCCACTGTGTGAAACCCCCCAGGTCGCCCTATTGATAGGGTTAAACAGTAAAGCTGTTAACCTGACTGCAATTAACATGAACACTTTTGAATAAACAAGCATCTGGTGATTTTCTGAAGAATGTCTATTATGTGTGAACACCACTTCTTCTCTTCAAGGTTTTAGCCTTCACAGCATTATTAGCCAAAATACAGCTTGTGACGCCATAACTCATATCATCCCAAGAAATGTTTTCATATTTTGTACTTTTCCCAGGTCATGACTTGGGAGAATGTCAGACAAACAATAAAATTACAAGAAAAAGTCTGACACTCCCTATGGGGTGTATACTGAGAAAGGGGCGTGCCAGATGACCAATGAAAATGATTCAATGTATAAGCAATATGTTAGTAACGCCTACTTTGCTTGTAGTATATTAGCAGCTGGAAATAAACAAAAAGGGCACATTTGCTCCAGATGCCCTTTGAGTCTTTACTACACAGCGGTCTCTGTGTCTTATTCACTCTTAGAATGATTTGGACTCTGACAACAGAAGTAGAAGCTGTGCCCAATTGGGGTACGGACCTAACATTCTTGGCGCCCGAAAGAATAGGGACCCCCGCCCGGATTTCGCAAGAGATGCTTTGCTGATAGGACGGGACACAACCTCGGTGCCTCCAGAGAACAGCAGATCAAACCCTGCAGGTGAGAGAACATTTAATTTCTCTTATATTCTGCTCTTCTATGTGAGATACTGAGAGTCCTGTCTTGAGGTAAAGTTGGCTTATCCAGTCTCTGCGAAGGGGGTTATTGAATAGAAACTTTTTAGAACTTCTGTTGTACAGATTGTATTGTGTTGCAACTTTGGACAGTCATTAGAGGCCCCACCCCACTGGCGAGGGGAAACCCGCTATAACCCAGTGACGGTGAACGCAAGTGGTGACTGAAAGAAGTTAAAAGTCAAATCCTTATTCCCTTCTTGTGTGTTTGAATGAGCCACGTCAAGTTGGTATGAGATATTGTCGAGGGTATGCCAAACTGTTTCATGAAAGCGCCTTAACGGGGGTCATGATTCATGCTTAAATCCCGATATATCACATAAACCATTGTCTGGTTGACTGTATGAGCCTGGAATAACTCTATAAGTCCAGGACAAGTTTCGATTGAGTTAGATAGGAGAGAAAGAACTTAAGTCCGATACTGGGAGGGTATAAAGTACGCCTGTACTTAGGACGGGACATTCCCCATATGATAGAAGAAGATGTGTGATTGACGCTCCTGGCCATATTGTTATTTTTTGTTATTTGCAATAGGTCTGGGATTGAAGATAATCCAACATCAGAGGGAAAACCCAGGAGAGGTTTTCTGGATTCTAGCTACCTAGGAGGAAAGCAATGAGGGAATTTAAATCTAAAGATTTAAAGATAAAGATAGATTTAAAGATAAATCTATTTATCCCCAATAAGCTACCTAGGACTCGGACAGCTAAAGATATGGGAAGAAGTTTGTCCAAAATAAAAAGACTTGGAGTAGTGTAAGATTACAGAACAAAGACATGGAAAAGATGCAGCCAGACAATTAACTCATATATGGAGGGAATTTAAACTGACAACCCGTAGGAGTAAAATGTGGGGGAATTATAGATGCTTTTTAGGATCCACATAAGATTGGGTTAATATGAAATTATTTTAGAGACATCCCATGCTGTGTGACAGTGTATGGGTTAAAAAGCACGCAGGCTGGCAGGAATGGAATGTGTGTGTGGGAATAAACAGAACATAGATAACACGCGCTGCGCTGAGAGACATGCAGAGACATGCAGATTTTAACAGCACAAAAAATGGAGATAAATACACCGCCCTTACTAATTTCTGACCAACTTCATGCTAAACAGGGAATCATACATATTTTCACAATGAAACTTAACAAGAAGGTTGTATGCAGACTTAAACCAGATAAGCCCTGGATGTGTGATTTTATTATCAGGATATTTTTTAAAACAGCCACATTAAAACCATGAGATTTTTCTCTGGGACTATCCTTTTAGTGTCTGTCTGCCATCTCTTCTCACTTCGTGACACGGGCTGGAATAGCAACATTGATTTAAGAAATAGTTTTTTTCAGCGTCCCAGTGGACAAGGAGACACAGCCCATCTTTGCTTTTGTTTTAGGTCACATTTGCCCTAGGCTTATGTGTATTGGTAAATAGTAGTTTTTTGTGTAATAATCCTCCTCTTAAAGTCTGGACACCCAGCCATGGTTCCGTCCTACTGCAGACAGTTTTCTCCTCTGCAGTTTTGATTGGGAGGCCACCCTGTGGGATAAGAGGAATCATTTGAATTGTCTTTTTGTAAGTGATTATAAAGTGTCTAAAGAAAAGTTGTAATGGTGTCAGGAAAATGTTGAATACCTGGGTTTTATGCTTTCTCAGGGACAAAGAGAAATAGGCTATAAGAGAATAGCTGCTGTCGTGGGTCTGCCCTGCCCACTTACCAAGAAGGACATGTTACCCTTCCTTGGTATGATTGGTTGCTGCTACCAATGGATTCTAGATTGTTCATGTTATGACAGCATATTGAGAGCTGAAATGTATGTTGATAAACCTGACACCCTAAAATGGTTAAATGAAATGTGTAATGTGCAATGTTTTGTGTATTTGAGATATGATGATAGCCCCAGGGTTAGGTTTTCCCGATTATGGCAAGATGTCACTTAGTTGCCAGGATTTGTACAGCCGTGTGCAGGGCCCAGCATAAGAACATGGAGGTGCCCTGTTGTTTTTTTCCCTCAAAGGTGGTCCCTGGGCAGGTACAGGGCAATGCCTGTGTGTCTCATAGCCCTGGCCTTGTGTGGAGTGATAGAAATGGCAGAAATCTTAACTTTTTGTGACATGATACAACTTTACTACTCATAATTAATTTTTCCTTCTTAAGGACATACACGCAAACGGCAGACATGCGAATGCCCAAGTTAACATCAGACATACTCCTCCCTGACCAGACTTTGACTGACTTACAAACATATGCTATTAACATATCCTGGTACAGAAGTCAGATTCAGAAGGGGGGAGGACACAGGATGAAAATTTTCTTGAATTTGAGGAATCAGATGACTGCCATGATTGTATAGAGTTAATGAATAATGGGCCTGCCCCATGTACATGACAACCCGTCTGTTTTAAGCTCTAGACAAATATCCCAGGAAACCCCTTTTTTTTCAGGTTTTGAGGGTTTACCTAAGGTTGTCAATTTGACTAACCCTCTCAAAGGGAAAATAGGTCCACACATGTTTGTTTCAAAATTTTTAATTCCGGAAACAGCTCCTATGTGTCTGCTGGGAGCGGACATTTTGGGAAATCTAAAAGCAAATATTAAGTATTCAGAGGATGGACTGGTCACCTTGTCTTTGCCGGACCACCCTGCTGAATTGGAAACTTGTATGAGAATACAAGCATATGAGGACTTTCATACAGAAAAACAGAAAAACCCGGTAGAGATACCAGAACTGGAAACTGTACTTACAGTGTCAACTAATCATGACACCCATGGGATATTATCCCAAGTTAACCCTAAACACAACACTTGTCTATGGCCCGCCAACTCAGGTCACAATGTACCCTGCTCTTGTCCCCTAATATAAAATTTAAGAGATGTTCAACTCTGAATCTTGCCACCTTACTTCCTATACAAAGGTTAGATTCAGAAGGGGGGAAAGAGATAGAAGAGGAAGAAAATTTTTTTTTGATGACATTGAAGCCAGAGGATTCCTAACAGCAGCAGGAACTCCCATAAGACATGCAGAACTAGTTAAGGAAATTCTGACCAATCTGAATCAGGTCAAGGTAGCTGCACACACAAAAGGCACAAGCAAAGAGGCTCGGGGAAATGAAAAGGCTGATTTAGCAGCCAAACAAGCAGCTTTGATTCCTTTCAAGGGTGAAGAAGTGAGAACTCTAAGAGAAGAACCGCTAAGTATGGATCGATTAAAGATCTTACAAAAACAGGCTACAAAGGAAAAGAAACAGAAATGGGAAAAGTTGGGAGCAGCTGAGGAAGATGGGATGTGGAGGAAGGAGAACCGATTGTGCTTGCCTAGTTCTCTATTTCCTGAGGTAGCAGCCCTGACTCATCTCCCCACCCATTTGAGTGCTAACTCCATGGTAAGACTAGTCAATAACCATTGGATAGCACCTGGTTTCAGTGTAGCTGCACGAGGATATTGTGCGGCCTGTAGCATCTGTCTGTCCGAAAATCCAGGACAGGTTATTAAGACACCTAGTGAACACCAGCCGAAGTCCCTATATCCATTTCAAAGACTGCAAATTGACTACATACAGCTTCCCAAAAGTGGGCCCTTTGAATATGTGCTTGTGTGTATAGATCTGTTTTCAGGTTGGCCAGAAGCATACCCAGTGAAATTACAAAAGGCAATGAAGGAGTTAAATAAACCATGGCCTGATTGCCTGTCACTAGTCTTGTTCTCAATAAGGTACACCCCTACAGGGAAGACAGGGTTGTCTCCTTATGAGATATTGTTTGGAAATGCACCAGGAATAGGTTTATACTTCCCACAAAGTCTTGTATTAAAAGCAGACAGTTTGACTGATTATGTCATACAGTTACAGAAACATCTCACTAAACTGCACAAAAGTGTTTTGATTCTCTTCCAGATCCTGAACAAATTACAGGAACTCACAGACTAAATCCTGGAGACTATGTCTATGTGAAAAAGCATTCAAGAAAACCACTTGAATCTCGCTTTGAAGGACCCTTCCAAGGACTACACCTACCTCGGTGAAATTAGAAGGGAAGTCTTTCTTGGATACATGCTAGTCATTGTAAACTAGCTCTAACTAAATCAGGAACATGAAGGGTTATGTTTTATGCTTAATAGTAGCTTGGCAATTTATTAATTCTGCCCTCAGGGAAGTGATGAAAGACAATAGTTTTGCTAGAATGCACCTACAAGCAGCAAACCTTACAAACAGAACCAACTGTTGGGTGTGTAGTGCTAAATATAGACAATCAACTGGGGCTCCATGGGTAGCAATCCCACTGCGACCAGATGAATTTAGTGAAATTAACAAGGTAATAACTTCAGAGACTGTGACGGAGGAAAGGAAATCAAAACCCAGTTTCCTCATAGTGATTTCCGTCCCCCTGTCACCAGGTTTGTGTCTTAACATTTCTAGACCAGGTTCAAAAATACTAGGAAGGTCCAACTGTACAGCTGCCCACACCAATCTCACTATAGCAGGGGTATCCTTCTACAATGTAACCATAAATGGCACTGAGATAACAAAGTACAATGACACAAATAATGAAATGTTCAATGCTTCAATGAAAATGACATCATTGCTAACAGCAGTTTTTCAGAATTAATCAGTAATACTAAACAGTGAAATCTATTTCATATGTGGTAGAAGGGCATATGCATGGATTCCCACAAATGGACAAGGTACGTGTTACATAGGGAAAGTAATGCCAGGTATTAAAATATACAATGACACCGTGAAAGCAGAGATGGAGGCCACAGTACATCTTAGATTTAAAAGGAGTTTGTTCACTATTAGTGACATGTGGTGGGCTTTAATTCCGGAATGGACAGGATGGGGTATGGAGATGATGATCAGACTGAATAATTTCTCCACCTTGATAGATACAATGCTCAATGAAACAATGCAAGCGGTAAACCTAGGTAATCTACAACTGAGACAGGTAAGAAAGATGGTATGGGGGTGCGCATGCGCGCGGAAAAGCAGATGGCGGTCCTATAGCTTCCTCCGTGCCCACCGGCATCACAGCGGGCTTTTTAGCGGCGGCTGACGCAAGATACACTAACCGGGAGGTGAAAGACGGAAGCGGAGACTCTGAAGCGAGCGGCAGCGGGAGAAAGCGGGGTCGGCGGCTGTCATCAGAGCGGTGACACAGATCCGGGCTCCCTGACTGCAGGCAAGATGGCGGACGGCCTCTCAGCAGCGGAGCTTCAGGAAGTAAAGAGCAGTGAGGTCTCCTTCCTCGCCAGCGAGCAAGACGATGTTGTGCTGGAGGAGATGAAGTCGCAGGAGGAGGTAGGTGCTGGCTTGCTGCCAAAAATAGACTCTCTGCTTCAAACTGCCTTATCCTCTAATACAAGGCTCATTATGGAGCACCTTACTAAAGAACTAGAAAAAGTGACCTGTAATATGCTTAATATGGATAAGAAGATGGGGGAAATTATTTCTACACAAGAAGCGCAAGATTCTGAGATTTTGATGTTAAAAAGAGATAATCTTATTTTGAACACCAGACTTGAGGACTTTGAGAATAGGGATAGGCGCTCAAATCTGCGATTTAGAGGTCTCCCGGAAAGTATGGAAGATACCAAAGCAGTAATAATGGCGTTATGTCAGGAGCTGTTACCGGAGTTGCCAGTGGAGCGACTCGAGTTAGACCGAGCCCATAGGGCCCTGGGCCCGAGACGCGCACCAGAAGACATGCCTCGGGACATAATTGTTAGGTTCCATTACTTCACCAGTAAAGAGCTAATACAGAAGACAGCTCGGGAGGCAACAAATCTTCAGTTCCAGGGCTTTAAATATCAGGTTTACTCTGACCTCTCAGCTGCTACCATGGCAAGGAGGAGGGAGATGAGGCCACTTTTGATTATTTTAAGGGACCACAACATCAAATATAGATGGGGTTTCCCTTTTCGTGTCTCTTTTGATTACAAAAATAACAATTATTCTGCAACGTCTCTAGAGGAACTTCAACAACATGTGGCGGCTCTGCACTTGTCTAAAACAACAGGCTACAAGTCCTCCAGAAGTGTGGAAGAATCGCCCAAACTTCAACGAGCAGGAAAGAGACAGAAACGGGGGACACTGACAAACACCCGAGGATCTCGTCTAGATTTTGAGGCTACTTGAAGAGGCCTTGAGAATTTCCGCTGGTTGAGGCGGTGCGCTTTGGTGTATTAGTATTCTGATTTAAAACTGAGTTATGATGTTGATATTACCAATTCCTCAGTAGTTTCCCTTCTGATTAGTGAAGTTTCACTTTATTTTCACTACAAGGGGCTTTGTTTCCAAGTTTCATTATGGTTGCATTTTATAGGAATGTAAAATATTGTGCCTTTAGTATACCGTTCTCCTGTATTAAATCTCCTATTTAGTGATATAAGATTTTTAACTATGGCCTCTGCTGCGCCTAGTAATATTACCTCGTATAACCCCGCTGGTCCGGTGGCATATACATGTCGCTCTCCTAATAGACCAGAGGAGTTAGACCCTTTGGTCTACTCTTATGTTCGTTCTCTTGCTCTTAAGAGCATTTCGTATTTGGTTGATTTGTGATCCCCCTAAAGAGTGGATTGTGGGGTGATCTCGCTCCTGAGAGCTTATCAGGATCGAGTCCACATTGTTAAAATTTGAAGTACAGCCTATAGGGAGACGGTATCCTACCATATTCGGTGGAACTGCCTAACTTATAAAGGGGCTGCCTCACAATCTACCACCATAGTTGGAAGTTTATTCAAACTCCCATAATTTTGTATTTTAGTCTTAATTAGGCGCATTTAGTACTGCTTCATTCTACCACTCCCCCCTATATTGTTTTTTTTTTTTTTTTTTTTTTTTTTTATATATTCCTTTCTTCTCTCTCTTTCTCCTCCCGCCTGACTCCATACATTACTTTTAAATACTGTAACAAACTTGCTACAGAATGACAACAATATTCTCCTTAAACGTTCAAGGCTTTAATTCACCTAACAAAAGGAGTACGGCATTTCGTAAGATCAATGCTTTACATCCAGATGTTGTATGCCTCCAGGAAACACACTTCTCGAGCTCCTCTAAACCTAAATTTTTTGATGCTAAATATCCCCAAATTTACATGTCCTGTGCAGATACCAAACAGAAAGGGGTTTTGGTGGGTTTTCGACGGGGCTCCCAATTTACGTGTAAAAAAGAGATTAATGACTCAGAAGGACGGTACTTAATTCTGGTGGGTGAGCTACAAGATCTAGAGGTTACAATAGCTACTTATTATGCACCTAATACGAACCAGCTTAGTTTCTTGACAGACTTTCTGAAAGAAGTGATGACCGAAGCTAGAGGGACTACTATTCTATGTGGAGATTCTAATTTAGTTTTAAATCCTCTCCTCGATAGACTATCAACTACCAAAACTATGGCTAATGCGCATATGATGGCTACTTCTAAAGCTTTCAGGAAACTATTGGATTCATATGGGTTAACTGACGGCTGGAGGGAGGCGCACCCGGGTACTCAAAATTTTACACACTTTTCCCACCCACATGGTGTACATACTAGGATTGACCATGTTTTTTTCCCGTTAGGCACCTTGATGCAGGTGAAGGGAGTCGATATTGTACCGATATCCTGGTCTGACCATGACGCTCTGTTTATTACGTTGACCTCTTTTCTTAGTAGACCATTGAGTTCATTGTGGTCGCTTAATGTATCTCTATTATCAGACCCGGGAATAGTTCAATCTCTCACGGAAGCTTTAAACGAGTTCTTCGAGATTAATGCTACATCTGAGGTTTCTAATACGATTTGCTGGGAGGCCCATAAGCCTACTATTAGGGGTAAAATAATACAATTGGCCTCAAGAAAAAAGAAGGAGAGGAACTCTTATATTGACAGACTAGAGAAGGAATACTTAGTAATAGCAGAGAAAGCAAAAAAATATATGTCCCCAAAGATACGTTCTGAACTTAATAGAGTGTCACACGAACTTAATCTAGCCTTAGCAGGAAAAGCAGAAAATTCCATGAGGTGGCTTAAGCACAGATTTTATTGCAAGGCTAATAAGCCGGACTCCTTATTAGCGAAACGATTGAAAACACCCGACCATAATTTTCGCCCAATTAGATTGAAATGTGATAGGGGTAAGGTTTCTAGTAACCCTAACAAGATAGTTGAACTTTTTGGTTCACAGCTTGCAAAATTATACTCTAATCCTAATCCTTCTGCATTGGAGAAGATTGGGGCCTATCTGGATGAGCTTTCCCTACCAGTTTTCCCGGAGCAGCTACGAGAGATTTTAGAGAAGGACTTTGATTTGACTGAGGTTCAGAAGGTCATAGCGGGCTTAAAACCTAATAAGAGGCCAGGACCGGATGGTTTTCCATCCGCTTATTATAAAACGTTCAGTTCTATCTTAGCTCCAAGGTTGACCGCTGCTTTTAATGCTATTAGAAACGGTGACTCTTTTTCACATGAGTCGTTGATGGCATCTATCTGTATGATCCCTAAACCGGATACGGATCACTCAGTCTGGTCAAATTTTAGACCGATTTCACTCATCAATTTGGATATTAAAATTATGACTAAAGTGTTAGCAGATAGGTTATCAACATATTTACCTCATTTGGTTCATAAAGACCAGACGGGCTTCATCCCAGGGCGACAGGCGGGAGACAATATAAGAAGGGTGCTTCAGGTCTCGCAAGTAGCCAGGGACAGAAAGATACCCATGATGTTATTATCCCTCGATATACGGAAAGCATTTGATTCTGTCTCTTGGGAATTTCTTTTCTGTCTATTGGAAAAATGGAGCTTTGGTCCACAATTTTTAGGGATGCTTAGAGCAATATATAAAGCCCCTGTGGCTTTTGTCAAATATAGTGGCTACAAGTCGGAAAATTTTCCCCTGGCTAGAGGCACGAGACAGGGATGTCCCTTGTCTCCGCTCCTGTTCGCCCTGGTTATGGAGCCACTGGCACAGAAAATTAGGGAGGCATCAGATATATCAGGAATTGAAGTGGGCGATAGACAGCATAAGATTGGACTATTTGCAGACGATGTTTTACTGACTATTTCAAACCCCATTATCTCGTTACCTAATTTGTTACAAATATTGAAGCAATTCGCTGAGATTTCGGGCCTTCATGTCAACACAGCCAAATCAAAAGCATTAAACATTAATATCCCGGTAGATATTTGGACTCAATTGCGGTCCTCTTTTGATTTTAGCTGGGAGGAGAGAACTATTAAATACTTAGGAGTTATTCTGACCAGCAGTTATGAAACATTATTTGCGGCTAATTATCTACCTCTCCGCAAGAAATGTAATTCGCTATTGGCACAGTGGAAAACATACAAATTGTCATGGTTGGGAAGGATGTCGGCGATTAAGATGACCCTATTACCTAAATTTCTCTATTTAATGAGGACATTGCCAGTGCAGATCCCGGTACGCTTCCTGAAGGAACTACAGGGGCAGGTCCTTGCGTATATTTGGGACGATAAAAGACACAGGATAGCAAAAAAGGTTATGTATCGATCTAAATTGGCTGGAGGGTTGGGAGTCCCGAATTTCCAGAAATATTATTATGCGGCTCAAATTGCCCAACTCCTCTCATATCATGCGGAGGTTGATACTCCTAATTGGGTGCAGATCGAGGCGAGTTTGGCATTCCCATTGAAAGTAGAAAACCTTTTGTGGCTTACTCCGGGCTCCAGGAAACAGATTTGTAATCCCATAATGATGCACTCTTTGAAAGTATGGGACAGTGTTAAATTTTCGGGTGGACTTGCCTCTCCCCATCTGCCCTTGATGCCTCTTTGGGGGAACTCTCTGTTTACCCCGGGGGTTTTTGATTCGCACAGGTTTGTTAGATGGAGAGAGGCAGGGATCTTTCGTCTGAGAGATTGTTTCCTGGTAACCGGAGTCACCTCTTTCCAGCAGCTCCGTGATAGATACAACCTTCAGTCGCAGGACTTTTTTGGGTTCTTACAGGTTAACCATTTTATAAAATCAGTGCTCAGGGATCACCAGAAACTAGACGATCTTTCTCCTTTTGAATCACGTTGTCTTCAAGATCCTAGAGGCAGAGGTGCGATATCCATCATCTATCAATCACTCTGTCTAAACATAGATCAAGGCCCCCTCTTGTATAGGAAAAAATGGGAAATAGATTTGGGGATGATGAAAAAACAGGACGAGTGGCAGAGAATGTGGCGAGCTTCCTTTGGGAAGGCGGCATCGGCTCAAGCCATAGAGGCGAACCTGAAAGTCATGCTGCGATGGTATACGGTTCCTGAACAGGATATTTATATGACAAAAGGATCGTTGGGGCACTGTTTTAGAGGATGTGATGAAGTTGGCTCATATTGCCATATCTGGTGGTCTTGTGATATAGCAAAGAACTTTTGGACAAGGGTCTTTGAGCTTCTTAGTAAGATCTTAGGGATAGCTCTAGATTTAAACCCATGGGTCGCACTTTTGAATGATTCACCTGTAAGTTGCTCAGCCGTACAAAGACAACTTGTTTATCATCTCTGCACGAACGCCAAAATAGTTATCGCAAAAGCATGGAAGACGGCAAATTTAAACTTTCAAGAGTTCACAAACAGAGTTAATTCTACCATGACGATGGAAAAACTCTCAGCCATTCATTCAGATAATCTGGAGGAGTTTCAAGAGGTGTGGATGCCCTGGATTAAAGAGGTATTACCTGCCACCTTTGATACTGTGCTGCTCAGTGTTTGAGAACGTAATGTATGGAGTCTCTGAGGCATCTCTCACCTCCTTTCCCCTTATATAATTATTTTTTTTTTTTTTGGTCTTGCGTTCAGTTTTGGTCTTATTTGTTTCTCCCCATCCTATCTATGTGTTATTTTCTTTTTGGTCCAGTAGCCTGGACACAGGTTAACGCTCCATCTTTCACCCGGAAGTACTGGATTTCATGCAAACCTTGTATCTATGATAGAATGATATTGTATATGCCTATTTTTGAGTCTACTATTATACTTTATTTTATAGTGACGATGAGATATTTTCATGTAACACTACCGGTGGCCCAGTAATGTTTCTGTTCATTATCCACAGTCTGATGTAAGAATGTGAATACAGCTTTTATTTATATATAATTTTATTGCAAAATAAATAAATGAAAGTTAAAAAAAAAAAAAAGAAAGATGGTATTGCAGAACCAGATGGCCTTAGATTATCTATTGGCCAGTCAAGGTGGGTATTGTACCTTTATCGGAGATGATTGTTGTACCTGGATAGATGATGATAGCGATGCGGTAGAGGCACATGTAGAAAAAGTAAGAGAATTGCAAAATAGAGCAAGAGATATTGGAAAGGATGGGTGGAACCCTTTCCAAGGTATGAGTGGAATCTTTGGAAGTATTGGAAATTGGCTTTATGGAATACCGAAGTCTATTGGTATGTATTTACTGATGGGTCTTATGCTAATATTCATAGTTTATACTTCTATTAAGCTAGCATTATGCTTGGTAAATAAATTAGTAAAAGGAAAAAGCAGTGAAAGATATTACTAATGCCTAGATATTGGCTTGCTAACTCTAGTTTGTTTGCTTTACAGAAAATCCTGATTGGCACTCCATCTGATGATGAGGGACTCTTCCTGGAAAGGATGTGAATTCGAGTATTTAGGGGATGGAGACAGCTTAGAAGATCTGAAACTCCCCCAGACAACTCGCCGGTTTGGGAAAGTACCTGAGGAAAGAATTCACTATCACCTTTCCTTGAGGACCCAGCCCAATTTTATTCAGATGAAGATGTCAAAGGGGGGAATTGATAGGGTTAAACAGTAAAGCTGTTAACCTGACTGCAATTAACATGAACACTTTTGAATAAACAAGCATCTGGTGATTTTCTGAAGAATGTCTATTATATGTGAACACCACTTCTTCTCTTCAAGGTTTTAGCCTTCACAGCATTATTAGCCAAAATACAGCTTGTGACGCCATAACTCATATCATCCCAAGAAATGTTTTCATATTTTGTACTTTTCCCAGGTCATGACTTGGGAGAATGTCAGACAAACAATAAAATTACAAGAAAAAGTCTGACACTCCCTATGGGGTGTATACTGAGAAAGGGGCGTGCCAGATGACCAATGAAAATGATTCAATGTATAAGCAATATGTTAGTAACGCCTACTTTGCTTGTAGTATATTAGCAGCTGGAAATAAACAAAAAGGGCACATTTGCTCCAGATGCCCTTTGAGTCTTTACTACACAGCGGTCTCTGTGTCTTATTCACTCTTAGAATGATTTGGACTCTGACAACAGAAGTAGAAGCTGTGCCCAATTGGGGTACGGACCTAACACTATCTAACTCACCTTACCCCAGTCCTACTGTATACACGCGGCCTCTCATCCAGTCAGTGTGCTCAGGTCCGCTCCCACCTGGCGGCCACATCCTCCGCTGCCCGCTAACAGGGAGCATGCCCAGCCATTCACAAATGCCTGCCGTGGCCACTTCCCTGCTAAAGGGATAGTGGAGATGCGGCTGCTGCTCATGCATGCCTTGTTGACCCGGGGAAAAAGGCGAGTTTCTGGGTAACCTGTGGGGGTTTCACAAAACAGAGCATCCCAAATCTGAATGTCCCTGGGGGGGGGGGGGGGTTGATCAAGTGGCCCTGGAATCTTATAGATTCCAAGGCTGTGGGCCAGGGTTTTGGTCCTTTTTAACAATGTGGGGGCGTGTTGGCAAAAGGTGCCCAAGGCAGCATGAATCCTAAATACAGCCCTGCTGACACCCCCCACACTTTTGGGGAAAAATAGTGCGTCTTATATGCCAAGAAATATGGTATTTACAGATAATCAGAGATTTTGAGATGCTTTTAAATGGCTCATTTTACATTTTCCCATGAGGTGGGAGGTAGTTAGTGATTGCCCGGACGGGGACTTTAATAATGAAACAGATTGTTTAACACAATTGCATTTGTTTGTAAGCCTTAATTGGTCCCCCAATAAATTTACCAGTTGGAGTTATTCTCAAATCCCAGAATCGCACTACCAGTTGCCATTGTGAAATGGCTGGACAAGCAGGTCCGATGCGCTGACATTTCATCCGTTAGGCCAATAAGATAATTCTGGCATTATAGTAGGTACAGTTTACCATGGTAACATCATAATCATAATTTAACAGAATGGAAAGGCCACTAAAGTTCAGTACAAATTGGCAAAAGTGAACATTACCCTTGAAGCCTAATGAGATTTTATTTAAATGTCATGTCCACATTTTCGTATTGTCATTTCTGTCTCTGTCAGTGTTTCACATTTACTTTCACATGAATTTTTTCACATTTTGATGCTACCTGAAGTTATGAATATAAATCAAAAGTTACATATATTCCACTCCAGTGAATAACTATGTGCCCTCCAAAATACTTGTAAAATATAGGGCCTTATTCATGAAGGGATAGCGTCAGGTAGTGGCTGGTTAATGAGAGGTAGCGACAGGTAGCGACTGGTGAACGCCGGACACTCCAATAATTCTGTGACCTCTCCTGGCATTGAAAAAGCAGTTTTTTTCACATTTTTATTAGTTTTTATATATTTCTTCATAAATGACATTACAGGTCTGCCATTAAAGTGTTCATGTTACAATGTTGCTACAATGTAATTCCATATGTTTTCGCTTTGTTACTAGTGGATAGATGCTGAAGAACAGACTTTAAACACACCGCCTCCTGCGCTCTGGGCTTCAAACAAGCATTTTTCAGCGGCAGGGATTTGTGAGGCTGTTTTTTTGCTGAATATGGTGTGAGTCGGTCGCTATGAGCAGTCGCTAACATGCGCTCCCATACAACGCTGTACTGGTCAAATAGCGACTCCTCACAATGTATTCAACATTACTGGACAGCGACTGAGTCGCTATGAAGTAGCGACCCACGGCTGAGCACTGCGACTACTAGGGGGCGCTCTGAAAATGCCTGCTACAGACGCTCATCTGTTGCTACCTGGCATTAG
This sequence comes from Gastrophryne carolinensis, assembly GCA_027917425.1. Lineage (NCBI taxonomy): Eukaryota > Metazoa > Chordata > Amphibia > Anura > Microhylidae > Gastrophryne > Gastrophryne carolinensis. The sequence continues at coordinate 132,674,260 of CM051241.1, read as the reverse complement.
TGATGAATCAACCTGATAGTTTCAACGGCTTCTGTGCTTCCACTTGAAGTGGGGAACTTTTCTAACTTCTTTACTTCATTACCCAATTAGATTTCACTAATTAGATTTCACCTGTTGAATGTTGAGGTCAAAGGTAATATATATATATATATACAGACCAAGAACAAAAGGCTGTACCTTAGGCGGAGTCATGGTATCTCAAGCTCCCAGAAAGACCCAGCTATGCAAGGCTTGAGTTTATCTTCCAATATACAGCCATCACTTCTGGCTTGTGGACACATGTTTCAGACTAGTGGCACTCGTCAGCAGAAGACTGAAATTGGAGGCTGTATGAGAGGACCTTAACAGAGGAGCTTCTATAAGGAGGGGCCCATGTTAGGCTTAATATAGTGTGCTATAAAAGATAAAAAAGCCAAAGTGTAAAGTGAGTAAAGAACATTTAAGCACAGCTGTCATGCTGCTCTGTTACAGGTTCTGATTAAGCCATGTTGGCTCCTGTAAAGGCTGTTAAGTCAGGATATACAAGTCTTAAAGGGACCACAGCACTCAACCCTGTTAGCTTGCAGCCAAGATTATAATCTGTCTCTAAATCTAGTTGGCAGAAGTATGCTAAAGCTGCACCACCAAAAGCTACGGTGCCTCTGTGAGGTGCAGTCCTAGCTCTAACTAACTAAACTCTGAGAGCCCCCTTAGGGACATACAATGCAAAAGATATATTGGGATCAGCTTACCTGAGGTTGCCCTATAACCTCAAGTACAGCAAATGGGGTGGAAGGGTCATAATCACATGGGGTGGGGGGTCTGAAGCTGTACTGCAAAGCTTTCGACTCTTCCATCCAATTTATCTTTTGCATTGGCTTTTGGTGGTGCAGCTTTAGCATACTTCTGTGCTGCGGCCCCTTTAAGATTTGTGTATCCTAATTGTTCTGCTCACGTGCACCTCCCAGGTTAGTTATAAATTGGTCTGAGCAGCTGCCTCCCCTCCTTTGTTTCTGCTGTTTAGTCATGGCTACTGTATATTGCCTGGAGATAGCAGCAGGTTGCTGCAAGCCATCTCTTCTGGTCAAACCTACTACAGAGTTCATTTGGAGGAGGGGAGGGTGAGAAAATTCCTAGTCCCATGCTGACTGGCCGTTGCTCAGAGCTTAAGGTGGAGCATTCACCTTAAAAGACTCTAGGGACTGTAGTACACCTTCCATGTGTACCCTGAAGGGGCACATGCATGGGCCCAGGCAGCATTCTTTGCATGTTGCACACACACCTTTTCCAGGCCTATCTGTATTGCTCTGCTACAATTAATGTTGATTGAGCTCTCTTGCTGCTAGTCCCAGGCTCCAGCAGGACAGGATTAAAGGAGAATCGAACCAAGGCCCCTATTCTGGGGCTTTCACCACTTGTTACCTGGGGCAACGATTAATCTACAGTTACTTAGCTTAGCTACTTGATATTCTGATTCCACAACAATTAACCTCTGCTGCTGGGAGATTTCTCCCCCTTTCCTCTCCAAGCTCTGAAATAAAGTTAAGAAAGAGAAGCAGCCAATAAGACTGCTGGGGCACGGGAACATGCCTAAGATGCAGGGAGGCCAGGGATATCCCTGCAGCCCACGACATGGAAGCACTGGAAAGGCGCGTGTTTGCAGGGACATTTGACTGGCCAGCCCTGGAGTCTTTTAGAGTTTTTAGAGACAGCAAAATTGGTGATGCTTCGTCTAAGTCCAAGTTTGACTGGACATTCACTTTAAGACCTTGCTCAGTTGGGCAACACAGCTATATATCACTGATTTATAATACACTAAGGTGATTTAAAGTCTACTTCTGATTCAACTGTAATCAAAGGTTAAATACTTCTATATATAATCAAGGATAAGCAAAGATACTCTGCTTACCTTACCACTGGAATGTTATGAGTTCCACTTTAGTAAAATATCCGTATTCATCAGCAGAAGGTTGTAATAGGGGAAACTAAGCCCAGAATAGCAGAAACTCCGGGCTCCAGCTATCCAGTGTCACTGCACGGTGTCACCTCTGTTGGGCAGAAGAACATCCTGAAGAAAGAGCCAAGGTCCAATGAACAGTTTAGGGTCAAAAGGCAGTCTCGTTGGGGAGGTGGTGGTAGTGGCTGAGTCAACTGAAGCAGCAGAGGGAGTGTTCCTGTCACTGCGAGTCATGTTTGGATTTCAGGTGCCTAATCATAGACGTGGTGCTGAGGTTATTAACAATTTTCCCTCGCTTCAGACACTGGTGGCACAGCTTGCAAATAACCTGTGTGTTTGTCATTTGTGCACTGCTTGAAAAAATGCCATACTGGTGAGATCCTTTGAGTCTGCCTTGGTGTGCTCAGTCTCTGGGCATGGTGGGCACTAGTAGCAATAGGGTGACCGCTGAGGGTTGGAACCTTTCTCCCTCTTCTGCTTGCTGCCTGGGTCTATGTGACCACCTCCTCTTCCTCCAAACTCTAATAGCCTTCAGTCCATGTTAAGGTGTCCAGCAATGGTCCACTGGCCATGTTCTTATCCTCCAATGGGCATCTGGGAATCCTAGATCTGCAACTGGGGCAGGGGAAGGTGGATGGCCCATGTTATTTCAGCCAGGAGTGTCATCATAGTGCATTAGTAACTCCATGACCTGTGGCTGATATGGCCTTGCTGACTTTAGGGGGGGAGGTGAACTTCTCTGCACACAAGACAATCCCATGGAACTGGTAGCACTGCGTGCCATATAATCTATGACTGTAACTTGTTCTGGCCTCACCACTTGGGCAGCGGTACTGTGGCCTACAAAAAGACGCTACAAACCCTGGCACTTACTTGCACCAGAGAAAGGTGTAGCAAGTACAGATGACACACATCCTCTCCCTGCAGCACCAGCTCCATTACCACCAGCAGCAGCACTACGGGCACAACCCTGTCCCTTATTTGCTGCTTTCTGCATTGTTTGTCTGTATATACAGCCTGTCCCAGTACGCGCAATACAGGTGGGCAGGGGTAAATAGTAGAGATGAGCGAACTTTTGAAAAATTTGATTCGGCTGATTCGCCGAATTTTCCGTCAAAATTTGTTTCGGTCCGAATTTATTCGCGACAAATCGCTATTAAAAACAGCTATTTCTGAGCTTCCTAGAGCCTCAATAGGGTTGTAAACCATTCTACCTTGCTGTAAAACGCATAGGATGCGTGCTGGGTTAGTGAAATAATACTGCAAATAATTATGACATGCAGATCAGAGGCATCGCTATTAGAATCGCAGAGCGGCACAATTGCAGAGAGTTGAGGTGGCATCACTATGAGGGGCCCCTATATTGTCTGAAAAACACACCCTAGAGCTGGCAGCAGCAGGAGCCCAAATATTGGCTGCAATACATCCTGGAGTTGGCAGCAGGAGCCCAAAAATTGGCTGAATGACACCCTGGAGTTGCAAGCAGCAGCAGCAGCAGGAGCCCAAACATAGCTTGAAAGAGACACTGGAGATGGGAGCAGGAGCCCAAAAATTGGCTGAATGACACACTGGAGTTGCAAGCAACAGCAGCAGCAACAGCAGCCCAAACATAGCTTGAAAGAAAGAGACACTGGAGTTGGCAGCAGGAGCCCAAACATTGGCTGAATGACACCCTGGAGTCGCAAGCAGCAGCAGCAGGAGCCCAAACATAGCTTGAAAGAGACACTGGAGTTGGCAGCAGGAGCCCAAAAATTGGCTGAATGACACCCTGGAGTTGCAAGCAGCAGCAGCAGCAGGAGCCCAAACATAGCTTGAAAGAGACACTGGAGTTGGCAGCAGGATCCCAAAAATTGTCTGAATTACACCCTGGAGTTTCAAGCAGCAGCATCAGCCCAAACATAGCTTGAAAGACACACTGGAGTTGGCAGCAGGAGCTCAAAAATTGGCTAAATGACACCCTGGAGTTGCAAGCAGCAGCAGCAGCCCAAACATAGCTTGAAAGACAGACTGGAATTGGCAACAGGAGCCCAAAAATTGGCTGAATGACACCCTGGAGTCGCAAGCAGCAGCAGCAGCAGCCCAAACATAGCTTGAAAGAGACACTGGAGTTGGCAGCAGGAGCCCAAAAATTGTCTGAATTATACCCTGGAATTGCAAGCAGCAGCCCAAACATAGCTTGAAAGAGACACTGGAGTTGGCAGCAGGAGCACACAAAAATTGTCCTAAAAACACACTGCAGTTGGCAGCAGCAGGAGGCCAAAATTTGGCTGAAAGGCACACCCTAAAGTTGGCATCAGCAGGAGCCCAAAAATTGGCCTAAATACATAAATATGTTTTGCACCATTTGGAAAGTGTAAAACGTGGCACCATACTGAATCTAGTAGCATGCATCAGCCATTGGTGGGTGGAAATCCTGGCTGATCCATTCCTGATTCATTTTCACAAAGGTGAGTCTCTCCACATTTTTAGTTGACAGACGAGTTCTCCTCGCCGTAACTATGGCCCCCACCGCACTAAACACCCGCTCAGATGGCACGCTACTTGCCGGGCAGGACAGCTTTTCCAGGGCAAACTCAGCTAGCTGCGGCCACAAGTCAAGTTTGGCTGCCCAGATGTCCAGCGGATCCTCAAGGTGTGTTGGCATGGTCATGTCAAGGTATGACAACCTGCTGGTTCAGGTCCTGCACCAGGTCTTCCTGCTGCTCATGAGTAGACACACTATGCAGGTGTAGAAAGCTACTCATTAGCGACTGAAGACTGAGGCTGCTGCTGATGGAGCTGCTGCTGCTGCTCCTGCCAACCCCCCCAGCAGTTATGGCAGTGGAAGGTGAGCGCAGAGGTCCCCCCGAGTCAGACCTGCGAGAGTATGGACCATGGCGCAAATAGGCATCAGCCAACTGACTACGTAGAATGTATTTGTAGTAGGTCAGTTTGTCCTCCCTCTCGGCGGGTTTAAAAAATGCCCCCATTTTGTGCCGGAAGCGAGGGTCCAATAAGGTGGAGAGCCAGAAGTCATCCCGCCGACAAATGGAAACAATTCTGGGGTCACTACGCAAGCACGTGAGCATGCTTCCTGCCATTTGCACAAGTGACTCGGAGGGACTACCTGTCTCAATCTCCACTGCATACTGCCACGGTGTGTCTGGGTCCTCTGTCTCGCCTTCCTCTCAACCCTCTAGCTCCTCTGGCTGCTCCTGCTCCTCCTCTCCTGTCCGCTGACTAGATAAACCAGCCATTTCGCCAAGCCTAAACTGTGCACTGTGCCACTCCTCCTCCTCTTCCTCCTCCAGTTCAGCTCCAACGGGGTTCATGTGGCCATAAGATGTAGATGCCATGTCTCCAGTGCCCTGACCAGCCATGGTTTCTAACATGTGCGTAGTACATGAAGCACTGGAATCACGTCGTCCATCCCGTAATCCTGGCGACTCACAAATAAAGTTGCTTCCTCAATGGGCCTGAGCAAACGGCAGGTGTCACGTATGAGCTGCCACTGGTTGACATTGAAGTTACACAGGGAAGTCCCCCTATCTGCTTGGATCATCAAGAAATCTGTGATGGCTTTTATCTGTTCGTATAGTCTGTCCAACATATGCAGGGTGGAATTCCAACGGGTGGAAACATCGCAAATCAGACTATGTTGGGGGCTACCGTTCTGACACTGTAGCTCAAGAAGGGTGTGCTTGGCGGTGTATGAGTGGCCGAAGTGCATGCAAAGTTTCCTTGAAGTTGTTAGGATGTCTTGCAGATGGGGGGGGGGAACTTCAGAAACCGCTTCACAACCAGATTGAAGACGTGAGCCATGCAGGGTGCATGGGTCAGCCTTCCTTGTCGCAGCGCAGACAAAATGTTCTTCCCATTGTCGGTAACCATGGTTCCCATTTTCAGTTTTCTTGGAGTAAGCCATGTTTGGATTTCTTGATGAATACATTTAAGCAGTTCCTCCCCTGTGTGACTCCGTTCGCCAAAACAAACCTTGTGAAGCACAGCATGACACCTCCATGCCCTGCACACATGGTAGGCTGGAGGGGCACTGAGACTTGAGCCTACAGTGGAGGTTGAGGTGATGGCGGAGGATGAGGAGGCTGAGTCGTACGGTGTCACAGGCCCAACGGGCAGGGAGCGTGGAGGCCGAAGCGGCGTGACCTGTCCAAGTTGCTGCTGCTGCTGCAAAGGGACCACATTCACCCAGTGGGCCGTAAACGACATGTACTGTCCCTGACCGAAGTTACAGCTCCAGATGTCGGCGCTGCCATGCACTTTGCTACACACCGACAGGCTCAAGGACTGGCCCACCTTCTGTTCAACAAACGTGTGCAGCGCTGGTACTGCCTTCTTGGCAAAGAAATGACGGCTTGGGACTCTCCAGCTCGGCTCGGCACAAGCCATCAGTTCTCTGTGCAGAGTCCACCACCTGAAAAGGGAGCGACTGCAGCACCAGCAACTTGGACAGGAGCACATTCAGCTTCTGCGCCGTAGGATGAGTGGGCGCATACTGCTGTCTCTTGGACATGGCTTCGGTGAGGGATTGCTGGCGGGATGCATGACTTGGAGGAGGAGGAGCAGGAGCGTCAGGAGGAGCGACGGAGGATGGGAATGACACACAGTTGCCTTCAGCTGAGGTGCTGGAGCCTTGGCTGGCAGAAATTGGGAGCAGTGTGCCACTTGGTGAGGAAGCAGGCTGGACCACCTCTTCAGAGCCTCGGTTCTCCCAGGCCGCTTTATGGTGACGCATCATATGTTGACGCAGGGCCGTGGTGCCCTGGCCACGCTTCACCTTCTGCCTACATATCTTGCATGTGACCATGTTACCCTCCTGCGGATGCTTGAGGAAGAACTGCCACACTGCAGAGTAGCTACTTTTCCCACCAACAGCCCGCACTGATTCACTGCTACTGTCGCCAACTCCAGGAACCCCTGCTCCACTACCTCCCGATAAGGTAGCCTGCCGCACAGCAGGTGCTCTACCCCGGCCCCGGCCCCATTTGGCTCCAGGCTTTACAATTCTGCCCCCATGCTGACTGCCAACCATGCTGTTAACACCTTGCTGCCTCAGCTGCTGACTCCGGGGCAACCTGCGCCCCTCTTCTCCTGATGATGAGGATGAAGCCCCTTCTGCACCCGGCTCCCACATGCGATCGGCTTCATCATCATCACCGAGTTGTGGCTGCACGTCACTGATTTTCTCGGTTTCCTCAACAGTGTCTGGCACAGGAGCTGGAACGCTCGCAACAACACCCACGCCACTCTCCACATCACTATTTGTCTGCCTAGCAAAGGAAGCCACCTTCATTTCTTGGCTGGACAGTAGCTGCTGACTGTCATCTATCTGATCGTCCTCCTCACTAAAGAGTGGAGCTGAACCCAAAGCATAGGATACGTCGCTGGGGGAGGGAACGGCATAGGACAGAGGCAATGGGAGCACAGGGACTGCTCTCGGGCCATGCCAACTCAGGGTTGTGTTAGAGGAACCTACCGACCCTAGACTGGGGATGTCAGATGTAACTTGTGATGATGTGGATGACCGCATTAACCAATCTACCACGGCAGATGCGTTACTGGTGGAGACACGACGGCTAGCAGATACTGGCAGATCAGGTCTCTCACCGCGACTCCTGCTGCCACTCGCCCCTAGTCTGCTGCGACCTCTGCCTGCTGAATCTTGGCCTCTGCCACTCCTCTGTGAACATCCTGGCACTTGTTTACCTGACATTTTTATGTATTTGAAATGCGCAATAGGCACCTGAAAAATGTGTTTACTTTAAAAAGCAGAAGCTAAATAAAGTGAGATACTGCTTCTCTGCACCAGATACTATGAAAATTGGCAATATGGGATACCCTGCGGCCTGGTGTTTTTACAGGAAGCACAAAACCAATTCAAAAAGCAATATATTAATAAAACAGAGCCTGTAGAAGCTGCTTTAGTATAACAGATAGTGTGAAATGTGCTGGTTTGGGATACCCTGCGGCCTGGTGTTTTTACAGGACGCAAAAAATCAATTCAAAATGCAATATATTAATAAAACAGAGCCTGTAGAAGCTGATTTAGTATAACAGATAGGGTGAAATGTGCTGGTTTGGGATACACTGCGGCCTGGTGTTTTTACAGGATGCACAAAACCAATTCAAAATGCAATATATTAATAAAACAGATCCTGTAGAAGCTGCTTTAGTATAACAGATAGGGTGAAATGTGCTGGTTTGGGATACCCTGCGGCCTGGTGTTTTTACAGGACGCACAAAACCAATTCAAAATGCAATATATTAATAAAACAGAGCCTGTAGAAGCTGCTTTAGTATAACAGATAGGGTGAAATGTGCCGGTTTGGGATACCCTGCGGCCTGGTGTTTTTACAGGATGCAAAAAAAAATATTCAAAATGCAATATATTAATAAAACAGAGCCTTTAGAAGCTGATTTAGTATAACAGTTAGGGTGAAATGTGCTGGTTTGGGGTACCCTGCGGCCTGGTGTTTTTACAAGACGCAAAAAATCAATTCAAAATGCAATATATTAATAAAACAGAGCCTGTAGAAGCTGCTTTAGTATAACAGATAGGGTGAAATGTGCTGGTTTGGGATGCCCATGGGGCCTGGTGTTTTTACAGGACGCACAAAACCAATTAAAAATGCAATATATTAATAAAACAGAGCCTTTAGAAGCTGATTTAGTATAACAGATGAAATGTGCTGAAACAGTATGCCCATGTGGGCTGGGGGTTTTACAGCATACAAAAAAAATTAAAACGAATCGAGTTATAAGAAATGCTTGTGTGTAACAGATAGGGTTAAATATGCCACTGCCAAGATGGGATGCACAGTGGCCAGGAATATTTACAGCACAAAAAAAAAGCAATTTAAAACTGATCTGGCAAATGAAGTGAAGTGAAAATAAAAAAAAAGTTTCCCTGTAACTTTCTCTGCTGTCCCTGCCTGGATCGTTCCTGATTTTTCCCTATCTTTCCCTGGCTCTCCCTGGCACTGTGTGGGTCTCTGTGGGTCTCCCTGACTCTCCCTGCCTGTCTGTAAGTCTCTCCCTGTCTGCAGCAACCTCCATTCTGTCTGCAATGCAAGGCTGAAATGCGCACAAGCAAGATGGCCGCCGTTTATATAGCGCTGTGACGTCACCGGGCTTCCTGGCTGCAGATAGGCTGCATGTGACCTTCCCATGATAACTTGCCCCAGTGAACATGTCCGGACATGTGCATCCACCATTTTACAATGGCTGTAATTGAAATAAATGGAGTTTAAAGGAAAACTTTGATCGATCGATCGCAGGGAAATTCGGATTCGTTCAGAATCGACTTTTTCCTGAAATTCGGAACGGATTCGGGTTCGTCCGAATCAATTCGCTCATCTCTAGTAAATAGCTCTATCAAACCCCCAGTAAGTAAATTGCAAGGGGTGTCAACAAGTGAGTAGTTGTTTTCTAACCCACATCAAGTATTATGACAGGGGTGTCAGCCGGTGAGTAGTTGTTTTCTTACCCGCAAGGGGGGCCAACAAGTGAGTCACTTTTTCTAACCCCCAGTAGAATGCAAGTGGTGTCAACAAGTTAGTAGTTTTTTCTAACCCCAGGTAAGTATTATGCAGGTGATGCCAACATGTGAGTAGTTTTTTCTAACCTCCAGTAAGTAGAATGCAAGGAGTGCCAACAAGTGAGTAGTATTATCTTACCCCCAGTAAGTACTTTGCAGGTGGTACCAACAAGTAGCTTTTTCTAACCCCCAGTTCCTTTTTGTATTTTGTAGTTTTTTCTAACCCCCAGTAAGTATTATACAGGTGGTGTAAACAAGTGAGTTTTGTTTCTATCCACCAGTAAGTAGAATGCAAGAAGTGCCAAAAAGTTTGTAGTTTTTCCTAAACCCCAGTAAGTAGAATGCAAGAGGGCCAACCATTGAGAATTTTTTTTCTAACCCCTAATAAGCATTATGCAAGGGATGCCTTCAAGTGAGTAGTTTTTTCTAACCCTCAGTAAGTAGAATGGAAGGGGTGCTGGCAAGTGAGTAGTTATCTAATCCATAGGAAATTTTATGCAGGTGGTGACAACAAGTGAGTAGCGTTTTCCTAACCCCCAGTAAGTATATTATAAGGGGTGCCAACAAGCGAGTAGTTTTTTTTTTATAACCCCCAGTAAGAAGAATGCAAGAGGTCCTGTCAGCACCCGCAGCACCTCTGTGTTATGCACCAAGGTCCGACCGAGGCATCCATTATATACTAGTATATAATTGTATTGTACACCTTCTTACACCACCAAGCAGGAACAGAATAAGACACCATGAACCAAATATATATATATATATATATATATATATATATATCTTTTTTTTGTTTATATCACAATACAAATATTGTATAAAGTGCTCCCGTATCCTGAATACATGGTCCTATTTTTATTTGTTTTAGATGTTTTTTATTATTATATTTAGAAATGCATCATATTTTGTTAGCAAGACTTTTTTGCATTAACATAATAATCTTACTTTTAGTGTTGTCTTTTAGTAAAATGATAATATAATGTAATGTAAATACTATTCAAATTATAATTCAAATTATTGTTATTCCCAAAAATAAAAATGTAAGCATTTGAAAAATATGATAATAAAACAATATGCTGTAAATTATTAACATTTGTTTTGTGTGTGTTCTATACAAATACACAGGTGGATTTTACTAACAGGCTCACTGGAAAGCATCTTTTGCCCAGCATCACAGTCTCATTGAAGTCTCTTTCATGCTCGTCTTGCAGATGTGCCCTTGAGGTTTGGCAAATCCATTTTGACGCAAATGGAATATATAGAATATCTAGAATGGATTTTTAGGGACCAGTAAGAAATCAAACAGAATAATAGTAAAATAAATATATGCAATCCATGTTGCTTAGCAACTAAAGCATGCATGCATGTGATACCCATGTTTTGTCCCCAGTCCAACCAATACATGAACATTGCTTTGTAAAGTGGAAACAAGGTTCTTTCACACTATTTCTGCACAATATGTGTAACACTGATACACGGGGAGAGCTGTAGGAAAGTAGGAAGAGAGTGCACATCATTTTATATCGTTAAAGGGACAGTCTAGGCCAGGGGTGTCAAACTCATTTTTACCAAGGACCGCATCAGCATTCTGCCTTCAAAGGGGCACTTAATAACTAAAGAAAAACAAAATGCAAACATGGCCATTCAAATGTATAGTTACAGGCACAGAATGATTTTGCCCAGAACAGATGCAGAATTATTTTGCCCAGGACAGATGCAGAATTATTTTGCTCAGGACATATGCAGAATTATTTTGCTCAGGACATATGCAGAATTATTTTGCCCAGGACAGATGCAGAATTATTTTGCTCAGGACAGATGCAGAATTATTTTGCTCAGGACAGATGCAGAATTATTTTGCCCAGGACAGATGCAGACTTATTTTGCCCAGGACAGATGCAGACTTATTTTGCCCCGGACAGGTGCAGAATTATTTTGCTCAGGACAGATGCAAAATTATTTTGTTCAGAACATATGCATAATTATTTTGCCCAGGACAGAATCAGAATTATTTTGCCCAGGACAGCATCAGAATTATTTTGCCCAGGACAGAATCAGAATTATTTTGCCCAGGACAGATGCAGAGTTATTTTGTCCAGAACCGATGCAGAACTATTTTGCCAAGGACCGATTTAAAATTATTTTGCACAGGACAGAATCAGAATTATTTTTCCCAGGATAGATGTAGAATTATTTTGCTCAGGACAGATGTAGAGTTATTTTGCCCAGGACAGATGTAGAACTGTTTTGCACAGGACCGATGCAGAACTATTTTGCCAAGGACCAATTTTGAATTATTTTTCCCAGAACAGATGCAGAATTATTTTGCCCAAGACAGATGCAGAATTATTTTGCCCAGGACAGATGCAGAATTATTTTGCCCAGGACAGATGCAGAATTATTTTGCCCAGGACAGATGCAGAATTATTTTGCCCAGGACAGATGCAGAATTATTTTGCCCAGGACAGATGCAGCATTATTGTGCCCAGGACCCAATTAGAATTATTTTGCCCAGGACCCAATTAGAATTATTTTGCCCAGGACAGATGCAGAATTATTTTGCCCAAGACAGATGCAGAATTATTTTGCCCAGGGCCGATGTATAACTATTTTGGCCAGAACAGATGCAGAAGCATAATTATTGTGTCCAGGACAGCACTACAAACATTTTTCTATTGCAGCAGATGTAGCACCCACCACTGTGGCAGTTAGTTTGGTAGGTCCTTGTGTGGAGAGAACTGTTTGCACAGAGACACAGTCGGAGACGGAGGGCCACATAAAAAGACTTGGAAAGCCACATCAAGCCCCCGGGCTCTTATCAATTAAATTCTCCAAATGCGGTCTCACAGCCGTCCCTGTCCTTCAATGCTTCCAATGTGGGAGAGCATGGCAAGTGTGACCACTGTGGTTTGCCTAGCTTGCTCACATTGTAAGCATGAAGGGACAGGGTGAAATGAAATTGAAAGAAGGGGCAAACGTTGGATAACTGATACCGCACCTACAGTGCACTGCAGAAAAATGGGGGACATATTAGTTGAACCCAAAGGTTTGAACCCTTCTTTCCTCAACACCTTTATACTGTAACCTTAAAATACACATACAGATTGTATTAAAACTTACCAATGATTTTATTTCATACCAATTTAAAATTCAGTTGCCATAGGTAAGTACATCTAGCCCAGCGCCATAAGTGGGCATTCTCTGATGGCAAAATACAATTGTGTTCACATACATAAGGTTGCCATAATTAACAATTAAATAGCAAAGGAAGAAAAGACCATTAATATATTCCCTTTGAAAATAGTTGGAACAAAATTAAGACGATAATATTCGTCTGTAAATTCACACATTAGATCTAATAGACTAGTTAATTATCTGGCTTTTTCAACATATAAGATATAAGATAACCCAATGTCTATACTACATGGAAATAGGGGACAGGGGGTTTCATAAGTCCCAACCTTATCAATACCATATATAAGCGCCAAATGCCATGTGGGGTGAGTTCGCTGGGCTCCCAAAACCACAGGTTTGAGGTCCATAGGGTGCAGAGGTCTAGCCTCTATAACCTAATAATATGGTTGAAGAAAACACAAGTGTGCATTAGGTTCAACTAATGGACAGCGTTATTGCAAACTTTTTTATTATTTACAAACAGCTAATAGTAACTGTTCATGTTATTTTCTTCCTGAAAAAAAGCACATAATTCCTTTTTGAAGCTGTCAGCTGCCAATGCTGTAAAAACTCAAGATTTATAGTTCTTATGCTAAAAAAGTTTTGTCATCTCTACAGATTGTCTATAGACATCAGCAGACTGCACAAAAATGCTAATCCAATATTAGGCAAAGACCTGCCCTGAGCCAATTCTTGTGAAATTGTCCCGCAATTTTTAGACACAGTTTTTCCAAGGTCAATTGCCTTTCAAAATTTCCTGTGAATAGACTTTTGAGTTTTTTTACAGCTTGGTGGCCCTCATTACTGAGGGAGCTGCCCCATAGTGCAGGGTTTTGAATAGAATTGTTTTTCTTGGTCTCTGTGGTTCTGGGAGAAAGTTGGACCTTTGGATATCCTCACTGAAAAAATCTTTAAACATCTCAATAGCTTATATGAAGTGTGCAGCCATCAATTTCTTAGTAGCAAAAAATGATTCTCCCCTCTACCATTACGGAAAATTTTAGAGCATAGTGTCTATATAACAGAAGGCAAAGTTTACACACTTGATTCAGAGGAGGACCTGAGTGCTTAATAATACTAAGTCCTTGTGGATTGCCTCCACATTATGGTCTGTATCTCAGAGAAACCATGGCTATTAAAAGTGAAAAGCCTATTGTAAGCTGGGCACAACATAAAAAGTAGCATTCTGCCTGGAACCCACTGCTCATTGGTCAGCTCTCATCTGTGCCTGAACATGCCTCCTTGAACCCAAGTCTTTTTCTGACCCTTCTCCTTGGTTCAACCTCAGTTCTATTCTATGACTATGCACCTTTGCCCCAAGTCCCGTTCTCAGTTCTTTTCTTGGACCATGCACCTTCACTGCCAGTCCTAACCTCGGGCCTGTTCTATGATTACACATCTTGGAAGCCAGCCTCCTCCTGGCCCTGTTCTTTGGCCATGTGCCTTCTTTACCAGGCCCAAACTTTGCTCTATTCTTTGACCACACACCGTTGCTGACAGTTTCTTTTGAGACATCCTGATCCTCTGCACAATGCTGCACAAATGTAACCCAACCATCAGGTGCAAGGGATAACAGACACACAGACTCTGCTTCCCATAAATCAGGGTGTGCTTCCTCCTTAGGGACACCAGTCCTCATCATCGGGAGTGCTTATCACCTGGCACCCCTAGTTCATTCTTTAATGTTTCTAGGGGAAATTACTGTAGGTTGGACTGTTTTCATGACCTTCTTCATCCACATTGTATCACTGTATATAAAAATATATTTGTTCAGCTGTCTATATATATATATATTATATATATATATATATATATATATATATATCGCATTGAGAAAGCCTGAGTGGGTGAAAAAGGTCTGCCCAAGTCCTCACAAATCAAGAGCATATATCCAGGTTCTATATGGAAATGTACTGGATGTGACTTCTGAGAAGAACTTTGTGGCACAAAAAATAATAAACTGTACATATGTAGTGTCTAATGATTTTATATGCATCAATAAATATAATTAATTTTAATCAAGATTCATACGGTATGTGTGTGACGAGGTTGGATACAAAGGCTTTGACTAATTTGGAAGGAGACTACAGAATGTATTTAAACCAGACCAACACCAATTTTTGGTGTTGGTCCCACAGACAGCTAATCAAAACTAGCTTGGGGGGTCCAGAAGGCTGAAGCCCCCCTACACATAACCTCCCAGAATGCCCGTAATCCTCACCTTCACTACGATCCAGCGATGGGAACAGAGTCCCATGACTGGCCGGTGATGACGCAGAGGACGCAACCATGACCCACGTGCGTGCCGGTGGCCAATCGCAGGACTTTTTTCCTCTACTGGCTTGTAGTAAAGGTGAGGATTACGGATATATTTGAGGGTTATGTGTGGGAGGAGGGGACTCCAGCATTCTGAATGCCCCCCCGAGCTTGTTTTGATTAGCTGTCTCCGGGTCCAACACTTGTTAAAGTGGACCAACACCCAGGGGTGATCGGCCCGGAAATCTATAAGATTCCCGGGCCGATCACCTCCCACCCCGCGGGACATCCGAGATCGGGATGTCCCGCGGGGTGAAACCCCCCAGAAACCCCAAAAAGACCTTACCTGATCCGCCGCCGCTTCCGCCCCCGCTCGCCCCTCCAGACGTGTGCGCGCCCGCGGCGGCCCTCTGTGAATGGCCGGCGCGGGCGCGCGGGCGCCGAGAGTGACGCGCGGGAGGCGGCAGCGGAAGCGGCTTGTACGTTCCTGTCCCCCGCCTGGACGTTGGCGGGGATTGGCTGCGGCGTTCACGTGGGAGCGGGGAGAGGTGAGTTTTTTGGGGTTTCTGGGGGGTTTCACACAGCGGGGCACCCCCGATCGGGGTGCCCCACCGAAGTGGACCAAAACCCAGGATAGTCAAAATCCTGGGTGTTGGTCCACTTTAAAGAAAAAACAGGTTTAATGGGCCTGTATCATTATCAGTGTGGTAGGGACACGCTAACTGGAACTGCATACACACACTTCTATATCTGTAATAACCCGGCTTAAAAGACTGAAAAAAATTATTTTCAGATAAATGAAAATAATTAGAGAGTCATTTGCATTCCTGAACCATCTTCCTAGAAAGCCGCACAAGCGCATCATCCATCGGAGCAAGGCAGCGAGCGAAAGCTCCTTGAAAATGAATATGTACCACCTGGTTGGCGTTCCTAATCATTAACATTAAACCCTGTGTTCCACCTAAATACAATGTTAATCTATTATTTTGATAACTTAAATCCAAGATCATTGAATTTGCTTCTCTGCTTCGGTTCCTTGTGTCCATGGCAACGGAATACTCGCATTGGATTGACAAGGGAAAAAAATACTATCCATATAAAGCGGGTGGATATACCGTAGGGAAACAAGTTTTAGTTTTGCTTCCAACAGGTAATTTTCCTTGGTATAATTAATGTGTGATTTAACATGAGACCTAAAAAACGAGGGAAGGAGTTTTGAAAGGTACACAGTTGGACATTAGATCTGAAAGCAGCATGAACAAATGGATTTTCCAGCCACTCAATCCCGTCATTAGGTTTCGTGCAGCTTTAGGCTGCATTTGAATTTTAGACGCATGCATGTGATTGCTATGGAGCTGTTGTCGCTCGGTAGGGTTCCATGCTCAATTTTATCTCAGAAATAGAGACTGACATTTTCCAACGCCTCTTTTTCAATATATATATATTTTACTAAATAGTGTGAATCAGCTCCTCACAAGGACCTGGGTAAGAGCAGCCGTAATAATACACCGGAGGCCTTCTACTGTGGTAGACCATTCACCTCAGGATTTCACGTGTTGGGTTATTCTGCTCAAATCAGTTGATTTCATCTAACTAGACCACAGTTTTAAAATTGTTTTTGTGTCTGCTTTAAAAACCCTTGAGCACTGGGCATCCCATATTGCCAATTTTCATAGTATCTGTTACAGAGAAGCAGTTCTTTCAGCTGATTTCATATAACTAGACCACAGTTTTAAAAGTGTTTTTGTGTCTGCTTTAAAAACTCTTGAGCACCGGGCATCCCAAATTGCCAATTTTCATAGTATCTGTTACAGAGAATCAGTTCTTTCAGCTGATTTCATATAACTAGACCACAGTTTAAAAAGTGTTTTTGTGTGTGCTTTAAAAAACCCTGAGCACTGGGCATCCCATATTGCCAATTTTCATAGTATCTGTTACAGAAAAGCAGTTCTTCAGCTGATTTCATCTAACTAGACCACAATTTTAAAAGTGTTTTTGTGTCTGCTTTAAAAACCCCTGAGCACTGGGCATCCCATGTTAGCACATTTAACCGTATCTGTTACAGAGAATCAGGTCTTTCAGCTGATTTCATCTAACTAGACCACAGTTTTAAAAGTGTTTTTGTGTCTGCTTTAAAAACCCCTGAGCACTGGGCATCCCATATTGCCAATTTTCATAGTATCTGTTACAGAAAAGCAGTTCCTCAGCTGATTTCATCTAACTAGACCACAATTTTAAAAGTGTTTTTGTGTCTGCTTTAAAAAACCCTGAGCACTGGGCATCCCATGTTAGCACATTTAACCGTATCTGTTACAGAGAATCAGGTCTTTCAGCTGATTTCTTGTAACTAGACCACAGTTTTAAAAGTGTTTTTGTGTCTGCTTTAAAAACCCTTGAACACTGGGCATCCCATATTGCCAATTTTCATAGTATCTGTTACAGAGAAGCAGGTCTTTTAGCTGATTTCATATAACTAGACCACAGTTTTAAAAGTGTTTTTGTGTCTGCTTTAAAAACCCCTGAGCACTGGGCATCCCATATTGCCAATTTTCATAGTATCTGTTACACAGAAGCAGGTCTTTCAGCTGATTTCATCTAACTAGACCACAGTTTTAAAAGTGTTTTTGTGCCTGCTTTAAAAACCCTTGAGCACTGGGCATCCCATATTGCCAATTTTCATAGTATCTGTTACAGAGAAGCAGTTCCTCAGTTTATTTACCTTCTGCTTTTTAAAGTTAACACATTTTTTTAAAGTGTCTGTTGCAAATTTCAAATACATAAAAATGTCAGGCAGACAAGTGCCAGGATTTTCACAGAGGAGTGGCAGAGGCCTAGATTCAGCAGGCAGAGGTCGCAGCAGACTAGTGGCGAGTGGCAGCAGGAGTCCCTGTGAGAGACCTGATCTGCCAGTATCTCCTAGCGGTCGTGTCTCCACCAGTAATGCATCTGCCGTCGTAGATTGGTTAACGCTGTCATCCACATCATCACAAGTTACATCTGACACCCCCAGTCTACAGTTGGTAGGTTCCTCTGACACAACCCTGAGTTGGCATGGCCCGGGAGCAGTTCCTAGCCTCCTATTGCCTCTGTCCTATGCCGTTCCCTCCCCCAGCGACATATCCTATGCTTTGGGTTCAGCTCCACTCTTTAGTGAGGACTATCAGATAGAGGACAGTCAGCAGCTACTGCCCAGCCAAGAAATGGAGGTGGCATCTTTCGCTAGGCAGACAAATAGTGATGTGGAGAGTGGCGTGGGAGGTGGTGTGGCGAGTGTTCCAGCTCCTGCACCAGACACTGTTGAGGAAACCGAGAACATCAGTGACGTGCAGACACAACTCGATGATGATGAAGCCGATCGCACTTGGGAGCCGGGTGCAGAAGGGGCTTCATCATCATCATCAGGAGAAGAGGGGCGCAGGTTGCCCCGGAGTCAGCAGCTGAGGCTGCAAGGTGTTAGCAGCATGGTCAGCATGGGGGCAGAATTGTAAAGTCTGGAGCCAAACGGGGCCGGGGCCGAGGTAGATCACTTGCTGCGCGCCAGGCTGCCTTCTCGGGAGGTAGTGGAGCAGGGGTTCCTGGAGTTGGCGGCAGTAGCAGTGAATCAGTGCGGGCTGTTGGTGGGAAAATTAGCTACTCGGCAGTGTGGCAGTTTTTCATCAAGCATCCGCAGGAGGGTAACATGGCCACATGCAAGATGTGTAGGCAGAAGGTGAAGCGTGGCTAGGGTCCCAATGTTGGCACCACGGCCCTGCGTCAACATATGCAGCGGCGCCATAAAGCGCCCTGGGAGAACCGAGGCTCCGAAGAGGTGGTCCAGCCTGCTTCCTCACCAAGTGGCACGCCGCTCCAAATTTCTGCCAGCCAAGGCTCCAGCACCTCAGCCGAAGGCAGCTGTGCGTCATACCCATCCTCTTCACTCCAGATGCTCCTGCTCCTCCTCCTCCTCCAAGTCAGGCATTCCGCCAGCAATCCATCAGCGAAGCCATGTCCAAGAGACAGCAGTGTGCGCCCACTCATCCTACGGCGCAGAAGCTGAATGTGCTCCTGTCCAAGTTGCTGGTGCTGCAGTCGCTCCCTTTTCAGGTGGTGGACTCTGCACCTTTCAGAGAACTGATGGCTTGTGCTGAGCCGAGGTGGAGAGCTTCTTTGCCAAGAAGGCGGTACCAGCCCTGCACAATTTTGTTGAACAGAAGGTGGGCCAGTCCTTGAGCCTGTCGGTGTATACCAAAGTGCATGGCAGCGCCGACGTCTGGAGCTGTAACTACGGTCAGGGACAGTACATGTTGTTTACGGCCCACTGGGTGAATGTGGTTCCTTTGCAGCAGCAGCAACTTGGACAGGTCACGCCGCTTCGGCCTCCGCGCTTCCAGGCCGTTGTGCCTGTGATCTCCTCACCCTCCACTGTAGGGTCAAGTCTCAGTGCCCCTCCAGTCTACCATGTGTGCAGGGAACGGAGGTGTCACGCTGTGCTTCACATGGTTTGTCTTGGTGAACGGAGTCACACAGGGGAGGAACTGCTTAAATGTATTCATCAAGAAATCCAAACATGGCTTACTCCAAGAAAATTTAAAATGGGAACCATGGTGACCGACAATGGGAAGAACATTTGGTCTGCGCTGCGACAAGGAAGCCTGACCCATGCGCCCTGCATGGCTCACGTCTTCAATTTGGTTGTCAAGCAGTTTCCGAAGTCTTCCCCCCATCTGCAAGACATCCTAACAACGGGAAGGAAACTTTGCATACACTTCAGCCACTCCTACACCGCCAAGCACACCCTTCTTGAGCTACAGCGTCAGAACGGTTGCCCCCAACAGAGTCTGATTTGCGATGTTTCCACTCGTTGGAATTCCACCCTCCATATGTCGGACCGACTATACGAACAGAGGAAAGCCATCACGGATTTCTTGATGATCCAAGCGGATAGGGGGACTCCCCTGTGTAACTTCAATGTAAACCAGTGTCAGCTCATACGTGACACCTGCCGTTTGCTCAATCCCGTTGAGGAAGCCACTGTATTTGTCAGTCGCCAGGATTACGGGATGAACGGCGTGATTCCACTGCTTCATGTACTACAACACATGTTGGAAACCATGGCTGGTCAGGGCACTGGAGACATGGCGCCTACATCTTACGGCCACATGAACCCCGTTGGGGCGGAACTGGAGGAGGAGGAGGAGGAGGAGGAGGGGCACAGTGAAGCACAGTTTAGGCTTGGCGAAATGCCTGGTTTATCTAGTCAGCTGACAGGAGAGGAGGAGCAGGAGCAGCCAGAGGAGCTAGAGGGTTGTGAGGAAGGCAAGACAGAGGACCCAGACACACCGTGGCAGTATGCAGTGGGGATGGAGACAGGTAATCCCTCCGAGTGACTTGCGCAAATGGCACGAAGCATGCTCACGTGCTTGCGTGACCCCAGAATTGTTTCCATTTGTCAGCGGGATGACTTCTGGCTCTCCACCTTATTGGACCATCGCTACCGGCACAAAATGGGGGCATTTTTTACACCCACTGAGAGGGAGGACAAACTGGCCTACTACAGAGTCAGTTGGCCGATGCCTATCTGCCCCATCGTCTATACTCTCGCAGGTCTGACTCGGGGGGCCCTCTGCGCTCACCTTCCACTGCCATAGCTGCTAGGGGGGGGTTGGCAGGAGCAGTAACAGCTCCATCAGCAGCAGCCTAAGTCTACAGTCGCTAATGAGTAGCTTTCTTCACCCGCATAGTGAGGCTACTCATCAGCAGCAGGAAGACCTGGAGCAGGACCTGAACCAGCAGGTTGTGTCATACCTTGAAATGACCATGCCAACACACCTTGAGGATCCGCTGGACGTCTGGGCAGCCAAACTTGACTTGTAGCCGCAACTAGCAGAGTTTGCCCTGTGAAAGCTGTCCTGCCCGGCCAATAGCGTGCCATCTGAGCGGGTGTTTAGTGCGGCGGGGGCCATAGTAACGCCGAGGAGAACTCGTCTGTCAACTAAAAATGTGGAGAGACTCACCTTTGTGAAAATGAATCAGGGATGGATCAGCCAGGATTTCCACCCACTAATGGCTGATGCATGCGAGTAGATTCATCATGGTGCCACGTTTTACACTTTCCAAATAGTGCAAAACATATTTATGTCTTTAGGCCAATTTTTGGGTTCCTGCTGATGCCAACTTCAGGGTATGCCTTTCAGACAATTTTTGTGTTCCTGCTGCTGCCAACTCCAGGGTGTGTCTTTAGGCCATTTTTTGGGTTCCTGCTGCCAACTCCAGTGTCTCTTTCAAACAATGATTGGGTTCCTGCTGCTTCTGCCAACTTCAGGGTGTGCCTTCCAGCCAATTTTTGTGCTCCTGCTGCTGCCAACTTCAGGGTGCCTTACAGCATTTTTCTGGGTTCCTGCTGCTGCTGCTGCCAACTCCAGGGTGTGTGTCTCAGTCAATTTTTGGGCTCCTGCTGCTGCTGCCAACTCCAGGGTGTGTCTTTCAGCCAATTTATGGGCTCCTGCTGCTGCCAACTCCAGGGTGTCATTTAGTCAACGTTTGTGCTCCTGCTGCTGCTGCCAACTGCACGGTGTCTCTTTTAAGCAATGTTTGGGCTCCTGCTGCTGCTGCCAACTCCAGGGTGTGTCTTTAGGCCAATTTTTGGGCTCCTGCTGCCAACTCCAGTGTCTCTTTCAAGCAATGTTTGGGCTCCTGCTGCCAACTCCAGGGTGTGTTTTTAGGCCAATTTTTGGGCTCCTGTTGCCAAGCAAGCAATGTTTGGGCTCCTGCTGTTGCTGCCAACTCCAAGGTGTGTCTTTAGGCAATTTTTGGTCTCCTGCTGCCAACTCCAGTGTCTCTTTCAAGCAATGTTTGGGCTCCTGCTGCTGCTGCCAACTCCAGGGTGTGTCTTTAGGCCAATTTTTGGGCTCCTGCTGCCAAATCCAGTGTCTCTTTCAAGTAATGTTTGGGCTCCTGCTGCTGCTGCCAACTCCAGGGTGTGTCTTTAGGCCAATTCTGGGGCTCCTGCTGCCAACTCTAGGGTGTCTCTTTCAAGCAATGTTTGGGCTCCTGCTGCTGCTGTCAACTCCAGGGTGTGTCTTTAGGCCAATTTTTGGGTTCCTGCTGCCAACTCCAGTGTCTCTTTCAAGAAATGTTTGGGTTCCCGCTGCTTCTGCCAACTCCAGGGTGTCTTTCAGTCAATTTTTGTGCTCCTGCTGCTGCTGACAACTCCAGGGTGCCTTCCAGCCAGTGTTTGGGTTACTGCTGCTGCTGCCAACTCCAGGGTGTGCCTTCCAGCCAATGTTTGGGTTCCTGCTGCTTCTGCCAACTCCAGGGTGTCTTTCAGTCAATTTTTGGGCTCCCGCTGCTGCTGACAACTCCAGGGTGTCATTCAGTCAATTTTTGGGCTCCTGCTGCTGCTGCCAACTCCAGGGTGTGTCTTTCAGCCAATGTTTGGGTTACTGCTGCTGCTGCCAACTGCAGGGTGTGCCTTCCAGCCAATTTTTGTGCTCCTGCTGCTGCCAACTTCAGAGTGCCTTCCAGCCAATTTCTGGGTTCCTGCTGCTGCTGCCAACTCCAGGGTGTGTCTTTAGGCCAATTTTTGGGTTCCTGCTGCCAACTCCAGTGTCTCTTTCAAACAATGATTGAGTTCCTGCTGCTTCTGCCAACTCCAGGGTGTCTTTCAGTCAATTTTTGGGCTCCTGCTGCTGCTGACAACTCCAGGGTGTCATTCAATCAATTTTTGGGCAGAATGACTAGTAGTGATCATGCTCCTGTTATGCTAACTATCTCATGGGGGGAAAGGAAACAAAGGAGAAACCATTGGTCCCTTGATACTGAGATTCTGCAACAAAAAATAAGAGTAGAAAAACGTAAGAATTTGTTGCTGGAATATTTCACATTTAATGATACACCTGATGTGAATTTTAATACTATTTGGGAATGTCATAAGTGCTTTTTTAGAGGAGTAGCGCAAGCTGCAGAAATAAACATTAGGAAAGACAAAAAGATGGAAACCACAACCATCCTAGAAGAAATTACTAAATTAGGATACATAAGCAAAAACAAACAGAGAAGATACATAATGAATTAATTAAATTAAGACGTGAATTAGGCACAAAAACGGACCGCATCACTAAGGGCAACATAAAGAAGCAACGAGAACAGAAATTAAGGCTGAACACAGGAGGACAAGCTCTAGCAACATATTTAAATGATAGAAGAGCTACTAACTTTATAGAAGAGATAATAACTAAAGAGGGCGAAAGGAAATATAAGACCGAAGATATAGTAAACAAATTTCTATCATTTTATAAAAATATATATAACATAAAAAAAGTGGATCAAGATCATCGAATGTATTTAGAGGAAGCCTATAAGACCAAACTTGATAATAACCAAGCAAAGGAAATAGGAAAACCCTTTACTCGAAGTGAACTAACTGACGTCATCTCCAAAATGAAAGAAAAAATCACCTGGGGAAGATGGCTTACCGGCTGAGTATTATAAAGTTTTTGAAAATCAATTAGCACCATTTATGCTTAAATGGCTGAATAACATAGACCGCCGGCATCCTCCGAGCTCAACCATGAATACGGCAATTATAAAGCTTATCCCTAAACCAGGGAAAGATGGAAGTTATTGTAATAACTATCGACCCATATCCCTAATTAACTGTGATCTGAAAATCTACGCCTCCTTAATAGCAAATAGATTACTTAAGGTCATACCAAACATCATATCAAGCTTTCAGGCCGGGTTTTCCAAAAAGAGGCATAAACCAAAATATCTCTTTAGCTGTGTCTACAATTAACCATATTAAGGAAACTAAAACTAAAGCTATTATATTAGCCCTAGATGCTCAGAAAGCTTTTGATCGGGTGTCCTGGTCCAACTTGGAAGCTATACTTCATCGCATAGGGCTGGGGGTTGGAACTATAGATAAAATCATGGCCCTATATACCAACCAAAGAGCCAGAACAGAAATAAATGGAGCCATATCAGAACCATTCGAATTAGCTAATGGAACCCGTCAAGGATGCCCATTATCTCCACTACTTTTTAATTTGCACTTGGACCCTTTATTAGCCATGATAGAATCAGAACAGCAACTTAAGGGAATTAAGATAGGAAATACCGAAATTAATTGGATATATCCTGAACTAAGGGGCATCTGCTATTAATAGATTTATAATCTTTATGTATTATACAAACTATTATGCAACTAAACTCTAGGCGTCATGGGAGACCATTGTGATGATGGAATACCCCGATGATGTGGAGCAAATTGACTGCTGATCGTTTGTAAAAAAAAAAAAGAAAAAAAAAGAAAAAAAAAATAATAATTTTTGGGCTCCTGCTGCTGCTGCCATCTCCAGGGTGTGTCTTTCAGCCAATGTTTGGGTTCCTGCTGCTACTTCCGACTCCAGGGTGTGCCTTCCAGCCAATTTTTGTGCTCCTGCTGCTGCCAACTTCAGGGTGCCTTCCAGCCAATTTCTGGGTTCCTGCTGCTGCTGCCAACTCCAGGGTGTGTCTCTCAGTCAATTTCTGGGCTCCTGCTGCTGCTGCCAACTCCAGGGTGTGTCTTTCAGCCAATTTATGGGCTCCTGCTGCTGCCAACTCCAGGGTGTCATTTAGTCAATGTTTGGGCTCCTGCTGCTGCTGCCAACTGCAGGGTGTCTCTTTTAAGCAATGTTTGGGCTCCTGCTGCTGCTGCCAACTCCAGGGTGTGTCTTTAGGCCAATTCTTGGGCTCCTGCTGCCAACTCCAGTGTCTCTTTCAAGCAATGTTTGGGCTCCTGCTGCTGCTGCCAACTCCATGGTGTGTCTTTAGGTCAATTTTTGGGCTCCTGCTGCCAAATCCAGTGTCTCTTTCAAGCAATGTTTGGGCTCCTGCTGCTTCTGCCAACTCCAGGGTGTCTTTCAGTCATTTTTTGTGCTCCTGCTGCTGCTGCCAACTCCAGGTTACCTTCCAGCCAATGTTTGGGTTACTGCTGCTGCTGCCAACTTCAGGGTGTGCCTTCCAGCCAATGTTTGGGTTCCTGCTGCTTCTGCCAACTCCAGGGTGTCTTTCAGTCAATTTTTGGGCTCCTGCTGCTGCTGACAACTCCAGGGTTTGTCTTTAGGCCAATTTTTGGTCTCCTGCTGCCAACTCCAGTGTCTCTTTCGAGCAATGTTTGGGCTCCTGCTGCTGCTGCCAACTCCAAGGTGTATCTTTTGGCCAATGTTTGGGTTCCTGCTGCCAACCCCAGTGTCTCGTTCAAGCAATGTTTGGGCTCCTGCTGCTGCTGCCAACTCCAGGGTGTGTCTTTAGGCCAATTTTTGGGCTCCTGCTGCCAAATCCAGTGTCTCTTTCAAGCAATGTTTTGGCTCCTGCTGCCAACTCCAGGGTGTGTCTTTAGTCCAATTCTGGGGCTCCTGCTGCCAACTCTAGGGTGTCTCTTTCAAGCAATGTTTGGGCTCCTGCTGCTGCTGTCAACTCCAGGGTATGTCTTTAGGCCAATTTTTGGATTCCTGCTGCCAACTCCAGTGTCTCTTTCAAGAAATGTTTGGGTTCCTGCTGCTTCGGTCTTTCAGTCAATTTTTGTGCTGCTGCTGACAACTCCAGGGTGCCTTCCAGCCAATGTTTGGGTTACTGCTGCTGCTGCCAACTCTAGGGTGTGCCTTCCAGCCAATGTTTGGGTTCCTGCTGCTTCTGCCAACTCCAGGGTTTCTTTCAGTCAATTTTTGGGCTCCTGCTGTTGCTGACAGCTCCAGGGTGTCATTCAGTCAATTTTTGGGCTCCTGCTGCTGCTGCCAACTCCAGGGTGTGTCTTTCAGCCAATGTTTGGGTTACTGCTGCTGCTGCCAACTGCAGGGTGTGCCTTCCAGCCAATTTTTGTGCTCCTGCTGCTACCAACTTCAGAGTGCTTTCCAGCCAATTTCTGGGTTCCTGCATCAGCTGCCAACTCCAGAGTGTGTCTCTCAGTCAATTTTTGGGCTCCTGCTGCTGCCAACTCCAGGGTGTCATCCGGTCAATGTTTGGGCTCCTGCTGCTGCTGCCAACTCCAGGGTGTCTCTTTCAAGCAATGTTTGGGCACCTGCTGCTGCTGCCAACTCCAGGGTGTGTCTTTAGGCCAATTCTGGGGCTCCTGCTGCCAACTCTAGGGTGTCTCTTTCAAGCAATGTTTGGGCTCCTGCTGCTGCTGTCAACTCCAGGGTATGTCTTTAGGCCAATTTTTGGGTTCCTGCTGCCAACTCCAGTGTCTCTTTCAAGAAATGTTTGGGTTCCTGCTGCTTCGGCCAACTCCAGGGTGTCTTTCAGTCAATTTTTGTGCTCCTGCTGCTGCTGACAACTCCAGGGTGCCTTCCAGCCAATGTTTGGGTTTCTGCTGCTGCTGCCAACTCCAGGGTGTGCCTTCCAGCCTATGTTTTGGCTTCTGCCAACTCCAGGGTGTCTTTCAGTCAATTTTTGTGCTCCTGCTGCTGCTGACAGCTCCAGGTTACCTTCCAGCCAATGTTTGGGTTACTGCTGCTGCTGCCAACTTCAGGGTGTGCCTTCCAGCCAATGTGTGGGTTCCTGCTGCTTCTGCCAACTCCAGGGTGTCTTTCAGACAATTTTTGGGCTCCTGCCGCTGCTTCCAACTCCAGGGTGTCATTCAGTCAATTTTTGGGCTCCTGCTGCTGCTGCCAACTGCAGGGTGTGACTTCCAGCCAATTTTTGTGCTCCTGCTGCTGCTGTCAACTCCAGGGTGTGTCTCTCAGTCAATTTTTGGGCTCCTGCTGCTGCTGCCAACTCCAGGGTGTCTCTTTCAAGCAATGTTTGGGCTCCTGCTGCTGCCAACTCCAGTGTGTCTTTAGGCCAATTTTTGGGCTGCTGCTGCCAACTCCAGGGTGTCTCTTTCAAACAATGTTCGGGCTCCTGCTGCCAACTCCAGGGTGTGCCTTTTGGTCAATTTTTGGGCTCCTGCTGCCAACTCCAGGGTCTCTTTCAAGCAATATTTGGGCTCCTGCTGCTGCTGCCAACTCCAGGGTGTGTCTTTAGGCCAATTTTTGGGTTCTTGCTGCCAACTGCAGTGTCTCTTTCAAGCAATGTTTGGGTTCCTGCTGCTTCTACCAAGTCCAGGGTGTCTTTCAGTCAAATTTTTTTGCTCCTGCTGCTGCTGCCAACTCCAGGGTGTGCCTTCCAGCCAATTTTTGTGCTCCTGCTGCTGCCAACTTCAGGGTGCCTTCCAGCCAATTTCTGGGTTCCTGCTGCTGCTGCCAACTCCAGGGTGTGTCTTTAGACCAATTTTTGGGCTCCTGCTTCCAACTCCAGTGTCTCTTTCAAGCAATGTTTGGGCTCCTGCTGCTGCTGCCAACTCCAGGGCGTGTCTTTTGGCCAATTTTTGGGCTTCTGCTGCCAACTCCAGTGTCTCTTTCAAGCAATGTTTGGGCTTCTGCTGCTGCTGCCAACTCCAGGGTGTGTCTTTAGGCCAATGTTTGGGCTCCTGCTGCCAACTCCAGTGTCTCTTTCAATCAATGTTTGGGCTCCTGCTGCTGCTGCCAACTCCAGGGTGTGTCTTTAGGCCAATTTTTGGGCTCCTGCTGCCAACTCCAGTGTCTCTTTCAAGCAATGTTTGGGCTCCTGCTGCTGCTGCCAACTCAAGGGTGTCTTTCAGCCAATATTTGGGATCCTGCTGCTGCCAGCTCAAGGGTGTGTTTTTCAGGCAATATTCGGGCTCCTTATTGTGATGCCACCTCAACTCTCTGCAATTGTGCAGCTCTGCGATTCTAATAGCGATGCCTCTGATCTGCATATCATAATTATTTGGAGTATTATTTCACTAACCCAGCACACATCCTATGTGTGTTACAGCAAAGCAGAATGGTTTACATCCCTATTGAGGCTCTAGGAAGCTCAGAAATAGCAGTTTTTAGAAAACATAGAAACATAGAAGGTTGACAGCAAAGCAGAATGGTTTACAACCCTATTGAGGCTCTAGGAAGCTCAGAAATAGTTTTTTATAGCGATTTGCCGCGAATAAATTCGGGTCGAATTTTGACGGAAAATTCGGCGAATCAGTTGAATCTAATTTTTGAGAAATTCGCTCATCTCTAC
The DNA here is from genome assembly GCA_027917425.1 of Gastrophryne carolinensis. Lineage (NCBI taxonomy): Eukaryota > Metazoa > Chordata > Amphibia > Anura > Microhylidae > Gastrophryne > Gastrophryne carolinensis. The sequence goes on along the minus strand of CM051241.1, from coordinate 132,646,322 downwards.
TCTGAAGGACCGGCGCATGGATCAGCTGGCCTGCCATGCTTTTACTTGTGTGGGGGCTGGACTGCGCCCGGCCTGTGCTGCTGCCATTACTGCTGTTGCCCTTAAGAAACTGCTCAAGTGGCTATGTGATGGTGCTATGGCTGGTAGGAGAAGGGAGGATTATAGGGCCCTCTTGCTTTGCTCTGATTTTGTTGCATTTATCCTTACTGCCATGGATAATGCCGTGAGGCTGGGCGGTAGGACCTCTGCACTTTTGGTGGCTATGCGTCGCTCTGTTTGGTTACGTCAGTGGGCCCTCATTGGGCTCCCCTTTGCGGGGCTGCGGCTCTTTGGTGAGCGGCTTGATGTTTTGGACAAGGATGGCAGGCTGCCTCAGCGAAGGAGGCAGCCCCAACCTTTTCGGGGGTCCTCCGTATCCCTTCCCTCCTTTCGTTCTTCAAGAGGAGGTCGTGGCTCCCTCTTCTCAGGTAGCCACAGAGAGTCTTGGGGACGTGGCAGATCCCGTGGACGTCCCGGTCTCTCCTGGGGTTCCAAGCCCAAACCTCCTCCCATGGCCCCCCAGGCATGAGGGGGCGCCCTCACCCATCCGGGTGGAGGGACGACTTCGGCTCTTTGCTCACGTCTGGAGGCTCCACGTTTCAGACCGTGGAATCAGGAGGTAGTGTCCTCCGGTTACAAGATAGAGTTTGCAGCCTGGCCGCCCCCAAGATTCATCAGATCCCGGATGTCTTTAAACCCCCTGACAGCTCAAGGGTTACTTTCGGCGGTTCAATGCCTGCTGGAGTCAGGGGTCATTTGTCCGGTGCCCCATCAAGAAAAGGGTCAGGGGAACTATTCCAATCTCTTCACGGTCCCCAAAAAGGACGACTCTCTGAGGCCCATCCTGGAATTGGCCCCGGCGACTTCATGACCACCGTGGACATCAAGGATGCTTATCTTCATGTACCTATCTTCCCAGGTCATCAGAGATTTCTGAGGTTCGTGCTGGAGGATCAGCATTACCAGTTTGTGGCCTTACCATTCGTATCACCTTGGCACCTCGGGTGTTCATCAAGGTGCTGGCGAGAGTGATGGCTCTGCTGCGAACCCGGGCATTCGCATCCTTCCCTACCTGGATGACATCCTCATTGGCTCAGTCCTTTCATCAGGCCGAACGGGACACCCAGGTGGTGATATCCACTCTGGAGTCCTTTGGCTGGGTGATCAATTTTCCCAAGTCTTCACTGTCCCTGTCCTTGGTGAGATCCTTTCTGGGCATGACTCTGGATACCTCTCAGGTCAAGGTGTTCCTTTCTCAGCAGAAGGTAGAGGGCCTTCAGAAGCAGGCACTGGCTCTGCTCTTGTGTCCTCATCCCTCAATTAATCTGGGGATGCAGTTGGTGGGCCAGATGGTGTCCTGCTTCGAGGCGGTCCCCTTTGCTCAGTTTCACATGATACCTCTTCAGTTGCACCTCTTGTCAGTTTGGGATCGGGACCCTGTGTCCCTGGATCAGGAATTTGCTCTGTCTCCCCTGGCCAGGCAGTCCCTTTCGTGGTGGCTGGACTCAAGGAATCTTCTGGTGGGCAGGACCTTCCTGCCCCCATGCTGGGAGACTGTCACCACGGATGCCAGTCTGACAGGATGGGGAGGTTTTTGGAAGTCCCTACAGTTCCAGGGTCGTTGGGGCCCCCAGGAGGCCCATGCTCCCATCAATGTCCTGGAACTGAGGGCGATCAGGTTGGTTCTGTCCCACCTGACCACACACCTTCGGGGTCGGGCTGTTCAGATCCGCTCAGACAACTTGACAGCGGTTGCCTGCATCAACCATCAGTGAGGGACTTGGAGCAAGCGAGCCTTCAAGGAAGTGTCTCTGATACTGTCTTGGGTGAAACAGAATGTCTCCTGCATCTCAGCGGTATACATTCCGAGAGTGGAGAACCAGGTGGCGGACTCCCTGAGCAGGGGGACGTCTCGTCTGGGGGAATGGTCCCTCAACTACCAGGTGTTTCTCTCCCTGTGTCACAGCTGGGGTCAGCCAGTTGTGGACCTGTTTGCGACCCCGTCACAATCACAAACTTCCCAGGTTTGTCTCTCTGTCACAGGATCCTCTGGCCTTCACCACGGATGCACTGGCAATGCACTGGCAATGCCTTGGACAGATTTTCGGCTTCCCTATGTGTTCCCTCCGTTCCCTCTACTGGGCAGGGTCATGCGCAAGTTTTCTCAGGAGGGGGTGTCAGGTTTGCAGATGTCGTGCAGTTGGCAGTAGACCTGTACGTCTTGCCTAGGGATCAAGATCTTCTCACTCAGGGACGGCTACGCCATCCCAATTTACAAGCGCTGGCTTTAATGGCTTGGCTGCGGAAACCTACATCTTGGCAGAGAAGGGGTTTCTTGCCTCTGTTGTGGATACCATGATTCGGGCTAGGAAGTAGTCCTGTCCTCTATTACAGGGTCTGGTATGCTTACATTGCCTGGTGTGAGTCCAAGTCTCTTCCCTGTCAGGTTTTTTCCATTTCCAGGATTCTGGAATTTTTGCAACATGGTTTGGATTCTGGCCTTCAACTGAGTACCCTCAAGGGCCATGTTTCAGCTCTGGCAATTTTTTTCCAAAGATCCTTTGCCAACCACTGGTTGGTTAAAACTTTTTTCCAGGGTGTTACTTATGTGCGTTCACCTCGTAAGCCTATGCTACCAGTCTGGGACTTGAATCTGGTGTTGTCTGCTCTGCAGGGCCCTCCCATCTGTGGGGCTGCTTTGCCCATTGTGACTCTTAAGGTAGCCTTTTTGGTGGCTATCACTTCTGTAAGGCGAGTTTCTGAGCTGGCGGTGCTTTCCATCAAACCTCCTTATTTTGAGAGGCATCAGGATAAGGTGGTGTTTCGGCTTAAGCCGGATTTCTTGGCTAAAGTGGTGTCTGCTTTTCATCTCAATCGGGATATTGTCTTGCCTTCATTGTGTCCTAATCCTGCTAATTCCAAGGAGCGGACACTGCATTCTCTGGATGTGGTCAGGGCTCTGAAGTTTTATTTGGTCGCTACTGAGCCTTTCAGGAAATCTGATGCTCTTTTTGTTCTCACTTCTGGACCTAGGAAGGGTTTGCCTCCGGCTAAATCCACTATCAGCAAATGGATCCGTCAGGCGGTGGTTCAAGCCTGTTTTGCTAAGGGGAAGGAACCTCCCGTTAGAATTATTGCTCATTCCACTTGTGCTATTGGTGCCTGTTGGGCTTTTCAGCACCAAGCTTCTGTTGAACAAGTTTGCAAAGCCACTACTTGGTCTTCTGTTCATACTTTACAATTTTTACAAGGTTGATGTTAAGGCCTCAGCGGATGCTGCTTTTGGCCGCAAGGTGCTTCAGGCGGTAGTGACTTTAACTGCTGGCTGTTGCTTATTGGGGATCCCACCCTACTTTTGGACACTGCTTTTGGATGTCCCAGCTGCTATGAATACCGAAGCAGGCCGTGCCATGCAATAAAGAAAAAAGCAATTCTGTGAGTACTCACCTGTAGAATTGTTTTTGATCTTGCATGTTACGGCCTGCTTCGACCCACCCTTGTTATCGTTATTCTTGGTTTTTGAGGCGCCGTCTCTGGCCCTGCCGCTGCTATCGCTGTTAGAAAAGACAGCAATAGCAGCAACGGGGTCGGGGACAAAGCCCGCTGCTCCTCTGTCTTCATCTGGCCTCTCGCAGAGTGACAGGCAACGCGGGAGGGTTTTATTTTTTTTTTTTACATTCCCTCGATAAGGCGCAGGGACATTTTTCCACCACATTTGGGGAAAAATAAGTGTGTGTTATAGTGCAAAAAATACGGTACTTATGCAACATTTAATTAAGGCCTGTAAGTGCTGCAGCTGTGGGACTAAGGGGGTTATTTAAGAAGTGCTTCGAGGCGGCAGGCAGCATCTGGTGAATGCTGGGCGCTGTATGCAAAACCACATTTAAGAAAGCGAATCACAGAATTGTATTATTCTTAGTGTACATCCCATCCCGTTCCGAAAGATATCCTTACTCATGGGACATCCAATAGCAGTGTCCGTAAGGTAGAGTGGGATCCCCAAAGGCAACAATAAACAGTCTAAACCACTGCTGCCTGCGGAACTTTGCGGCCAAATCAGCTGAGGCCTTAACATCAACCTTGTAAAACTTAGAAAAAATATAAACAAATGACCAAGCTGCGGCCTTGCAAACTTGTTCAACAGAAGCTTGGTGCTGAAAAGCCCAAGACGCACCAATAGCCCGAGTAGAATGAGCAGTAAGGCGGAAAGGAGGTTTCTTTCCCTTAGCAAAATAGGCCTGAATCATGGCCTGACATATCCACTAGCTGATAGTGGATTTAGCAGGAGCCTGGCCCTTCTTAGGACCAAACGGAACCACAAAGAAAGCATCAGTCTTCCTGAAGGGTTCAGTAGCCACCAAATAGAACTTCACAGCCCTAACAACATTGAGAGAGTGTAACACCCTTTCCTTGGGGTTACCAGGGTTAGGGCACATAGAAGGCAACACAATGTCCTGATTGAGATGAAAAGCAAACACAACTTTAGGCAGAAAGTCAGTTTTAAAGCGAAACACCACCTTGTCCTGCTGTCTCTCAAAATAAGGAGGCTTGATGGAAAGGGCTGCCAATTCAGAAACACGCCTGACTGAAGTAATAGCCACCAAAAAGGCTACCTTGACAGTGGGTGGACATAGCCGCCTCCTGCAAGGGTTTAAAGGGAGACCCTTGCATGGCAGACAAAACCAAGTTCAAATCCCAAACAGGTAACATGGGCTTGCATGGAGGACGCAAATGAGTAACGCCTTGAAAGAAAGTCTTGACCAGATGATGCTGAGCAAAATATCTTTGGAAAAAAACAGCCAGAGCAGAAACATGGCCCTTCAGAGTACTAAGCTGAAAACCCATGTCCAAGCCATTTTGTAAGAATTCCAAAGAGATCCACATCCGGCTGGCCCCAACGGAGCACAGAGAGTGAAACACCCTGTTGCTGAGGGATCATTCTCCCATGCGAGAGGCCCCCCTGCTCAGAGAGTCTGCTTCCAGATTCTCCACTCCCGGAATGTACACCGCTGAGATGCAGGGAACATTGTCCTCTGCCCAGGACAAAATCAGGGACACTTCCTTGAGAGCCCTCTTGCTCCTGGTTCCTCCCTGATGATTGATGTAAGCAACCGCTGTCTTGTTGTCTGAGCGGACCTGAACCGCCAGACCCCGAAGGTGCATGGTCAGCTGAGGATGCCCTCAGTTCCAGAATGTTGATAGGGGCATGGGCCTCCTCAGGACCCCACTGCCCCTGGAATTTCAGGGACCTCCAAAAGCCACCCCAACCTGTCAGACTGGCATCCGTGGTGAACCACCTCCCAAAAGGGAGTCAGAAAAGATCTGCCCACTAGCAGATTCCTTGGGTCCAGCACCATGACAGAGACCGCCTGACCAGAGGGGACAGAACAAATACCTGATCCAGGGACCCTGGGTCCCGATCCCATACTGACAAGAGATGAACCTGGAGAGGTCTCATGTGAAACTGAGCGTATGGGACAGCCTCAAAGCTGGACACCATCAGACCCACCAACTGCATAGCCTGTCTGCTAGACGGATGAGGGCAAGACAGAAGGAGTTGTGTTTGTGCCTGAAGACCCTCTACCACCGCCTGAACGTCCAACTCTGCTTGTTGCAAAGTCTGAGAAACTACAAGAATGTCGTCCAAGTAAGGGAGAATGCGAATGCCCTGAGATCTCAGCAGAGCCATTACTCCTGCCAACACCTTGGTGAACACCCTGGGAGCAGAAGTAAGACCGAATGGCAGAGCCACAAACTGATAATGCTGATTTTCCACTGCAAACCTGAGAAATTTTTGATGGCCTGTTAAAATTGGCACATGAAGGTAAGCATCCTTGATGTCTATAGAGGCCAAGAAGTCCCCTGGGCGAAGAGAATTTATGGCAGAACGCGTCTCCATGCTAAAGTGCCTGAACCTGACAAATTTGTTGAGGAGCTTTAATTTCAGGATAGAAGGCCTGACTGATCCGTCCTTTTTGGGAACAGCGAAAAGATTGGAATAATAGCCCATGCCCCTTTCCCGCAGAGGGACCGGGCAAATGACCCCCAATTCCAGTAGATTTTGGACAGCAAGGTACAGATACTGAGCTGCCAGGGGGTCCTGAGCTATCCGTGATTTTTTGAATCTTGGGGGCGGCCAGGCTGCAAACTCTGTCTTGTAACCGGAGGAGACTACCTCCTGAATCCACCGGTCTAAGACAAGACGTCTCCAGATGTGAGCAAAAAACCGAAGCGGTCCCCCCACCCGGATGGGTGAGGGCACCCCTTCATGCCTGCGGTGGTTTGGGAGAGGATTTTGGCTTAGAACCCCAGGAAGGACCGTTCCTACCACGTCCTCTGCTTCTGCCCCATGACTCACCACGGCCTCCCACAGGGGGAGCCCCCCTTCCTCTCCTGGGGGAATAAAAGGGGGACAGAGTAACTCTGTACCCCCGAAAGGGCCTGAGTGGCTTCTTGCGCTGAGGCAGCTTGCCTTCCTTGGCAAACAGATCCAGACGTTCTCCAAACAGGCACAGCCCCAGTAAGAGCCTTCTTAGCAGCAATATCAGCCATCCATTGGCACAGCCAAACAGAACGGCGTATAGCAACCAACAGCGCAGAGGTTCTGCCGCACATTCTAATGGCATCTTAAACCCCCCAGATTACCTAAGCCAACTCACCTCTTCCCGGTCCTACGGTGCATGTGGGGCCGCTCACCCAATCAGCGCGCTCGCAGCCGCTGACGTCGCTACCCTCTAACAGGGAGCATGCCCACACCGGTCATTCACAAATGCCTGAAGCGGGCACGCACCCTGCTGAGGAATAGCAGGAATGCATTGTTGAACCAGGAAACAAGGTAAGTGTATGGGTGACCTGGGGGTTTCACACAGCGATGCATCCTGATTTTGGATCCAATCGCTGTGGGTTTTGGTCCACATTAAATTGATTCTACACCCAGAAAGGAAATTTATGTCGTCACCTTTTATCCCCAGCCCAGTGCCCCAAAACAGCCTGTTTCTTTTTTTTACTAAAGCCTTTGCCCAGTATTCATAGCAACATGAACTGGATGCAGAATGATGCCCAAATGGCAGAATAAATAGTCATATGCTACTATTCAGTTACAACTAAACTGTCACATAATGGCAATTGAAGTGCTCCCCAATGCCAAACTGTGTGTAATGTAAATTATGTATCATCGCTGGAAAGCACCAGGGGGCAGGGCTGCTCCGCCAGGGAGCAATATGGCCGACTCCATCCAGTTCGTGTTATGAATTTTTGGCAAAGGCTTTAGTAAAAAAAAAAAAAGAAACACAGGCTGTTTTGGGGCACTGGGGTTAGAAGGCGATGACATAAACTTCCTTCCTGGGTATAGGATCCCTTTAATAAAAGACAGGACAGATTCACTCAGGAACCCTGACCCCCTAAAGGTCCTTTCCCCGCCTCTTTCTGTAGTTGGCCCCCACCTGGTACACCAGGTTTCTATTGTAGCATCTCACCCCTCAAAGGGCCACAGGGACCCCACCAGACTTGGCCCTTCTTCACTGTCCCTTACAGGGAGGAAGTGCTCTGGCTGGACATCTAAGGTACTCCAGGTGGGCGATCTGAGATGCAACTCTCCACCATCCCACATTTACCAGATGCTCTTCTTGCTCTGGCCCCCAGACTTACAGACCACCCAAGTCTTTTTATAGGTTGGGAACCAATCAACAGCCACAGGCAAGGTCTCTCTTATCTGTGTTTACCATTTCCCAACTGTTCAGTGAGAGTGACGCTTAATGTCTAGACCCCCTCCCTGCTGTCCCTGCAACTAAAACCTAAACTAACTACTCTTTTTTATCTAACTAAATTAAAAGGGGTGCTGGCAAATTCAGTTCCCTGTTACAGCCCCACAGGATACTAGAGAATTCTAGAGTATTTTTATAGTGTTAGATGGTGGGCATTTCAATTTGGGTGTCGGGGGGGGGGGGGCTGAAGCTTTCTGTGTGACTTTAAACTGATGGTCCACATTAGAGATCCTGAATCAAGTCACAAGACTGGTGGAGGGGCACTCTCCTTCTTTCCCCAAACACAAGGAGGAGGTTACATGCACACGATTCTTTTAGATAAGGCATTTAAATCAGACTATTAAAAGCTGTTTTATTTTCTCCCGGGATTGAGCTGTTGCATGTTACATTTTAAAGTGGACCAACACCCAGGATTTTCACTATCCTGGGTTTTGGTCCACTTCCGCGGGCACCCCGATCGGGGGCCATTCACAAACGGCCGGCACGGGTGCACACCCTGCTAGAAGGAAGCGCGAGATGCGGCCGCAGCCTGCGCATGCGCCATTGGAACGGGGATAAGGTAAGGTTTCTGGGTGTCCTGGAGGGTTTATAGATTCCCGGGCCGATCCCCCCTGGGTTTTGGTCCGCTTTAAGAAACTTTGCCAATTTAACTGTTTACCATTGTCTCACCTTTTTCTGTCTTCTGTCATCCTTTCTAATTTTTGTCAAGAACAAATGTTCCTCTTTTGTTACACATCTGAGCTTGCTCCAAGGAGGGGGCATGAGTCTAAAATACTCAAGAATTGGATAAAAGCTCTACCTTAGGGCATCCTGAGTTGGGAAGTCCTGCTGTGTGAAGCTTCCACAAACCCCTCGGAATCTCCTATTGCTGACCTGGCTCCAAGCACTTACAGCATATGTGCAGTTAACTTCCTCTCGTCAGCAATAGCCATAGCAGCAGTGTTCTGTGTGTACAGAACTCACTACTCTCTTCTTGTATAACTGTTACAGTGAACATTGCCAATAGTAACAGATTGCAGGTAGTGCAATCAACCTATGCTAACAGGAAAAAAAAAATATATACACTTTCAAAAATTCCATTGAAAGTGGACCTACCCTTTAATAATGGTAACTCAAAAGTTGCATCTATATTTACCAAAATTATAAAATTTGTATAAGGATGATGAGGAGCTATTCTAACCATTTTTAGAAGGAGAATAGTGATATATATTTCCCTTCTGTTTAGTTGCTTGGAGACATTTTCCCTCCACCAAGAAGGGCTCCGGGTTTCAGGTACACAATAATCGGTCATTTACATAGCAGTTGCTGCGCAGAATGCTAAATAATTAGCCTATGTCAGCACCTATTGGACCTGGTATCCCAGAGTCAGTGAGTGCCACTTTAGACCGCAGTTTTTCAGGCGTTCAACTGCATATTTATGATTGCTGGGGACAAATTTTACAGTGTGTTTAGGCTGTGTATTACTTGTCCAAATTACACGTTGTTCATCTTCGACCAGAGTGCCCGGCACTGCAACCTTTTCGGCGCAAGTGTTAAGTAAGATGCTAGCTGGTGAACGCATTGGCGCAGCGCAGCGCAGCGTTTTTATTTCTTGAAATCGAACACTGGGTATTGCCGAAGCCGCAAAAGTGGCGCTGGCACTTCTTAAATTAGGCTCCCCATAAAAGTATTGTAGGATCCCATATTATATTTCAGACACAAATACTATATTTACATAGACAGGGATAGACTGGCTATATGAAGAACCCAGAAAATTGGGATGGCTCCTCACCTGGACCTAGAATTCACTAATTTCCATGAGCTGCTTTTAACACCTCTTACACTATCTTCCTATAAAGTATCCTTCCCACTGTAACCACCAGCCAAGGCACTCCAACTCACATTCTGTCCCTGAAATGCTTTAGCCCCAGCATCTCAGGCACATACCCACTCACATTATCTTCCCCCATAACAGTAAAGCTTTGTACCTTCACTGTAAGAGTGGACATATCCACTTCTGCCCTTCTGTCACAAGGCTCAGTCTGCTTGCCTGGGATGCCATTGGCTGGCTGGGCGGCCAGACAAATCCTGGCCTGATTTTTGGAACCAGGCCGCTCCAGCACAGAGGAGAAGAGGAAGCCAATAAAAAATTAGGTGCACCAACACTCACAGCTGTCCTCTGTCTATTTCTTTTGGCCGTTACACTGGATATTAATGAAAAGAATATAAATCTGAGCCCACTTCCATGGAGGTCCTCCTGACAGGAAACCTAAAAATGACTGCACAATGCAGTGCCGCACACCCCTTTTGGTAAAAGTGTGGATTACATACTTGAGTGCAATTGTTTTTGGGCCCCCTGCTGGAAAAAGCTTCAAAGCTTTTTGGTTGTGTAAGAGGGGAGCTGGAAAATGGTAAAGGTGGGTGAGAATGGAAGTGGGGTGGGTAAGTGGAACTGGGATGCAGGGACAAGCTTAAAATTCCTGGGGCCCCATGCAAAGTAATTAGGAATTTTAATAAAACAATAAATACAATATTGAAGAGGAACAAATGAAGAGAAGGTGCTTTCTTTCTCATGTAGCCTCTGCACTGTTGGCATAACCAGTATTACATGAGTATTATAGTAAGACGGTAGCCGCTTCCAGTGTTCACTCAGCAGGGTTCTGGAGGGCACTTGAGAGGTGGGAGCCCCATGCAATTGGATTGGTTGTGTGGTGGCAAAGCAAGCAATAGTGGGGTGGGGTAAGTAAGGTAGATTTGGGTGGGTGAGTGGAGCTGAGTCGGGGGATGGAGGAGTGAAGCAGGGTAAGTGAGTGGAAGTGGGAGGGTAGGGTGGATGGGTGGAGCTAAGATGGTGGGGGATAGAGGAGTGAAGCTTGGAGGGGGCCTGATTAGTGGAACTGGAAGAGTGGAGTGGGAAGGGCAGATGAATACAGCAGGCTGCATGAATTATCTGATGGCAAGGAGCGCCTCTAGCAAGTTAGGAGTCAGAATTGTGCATTGTGGCTCATACGTATAGTTGTGATAATGGAAGGATGTCAGTTCCACTAATGTTCTGTAATGCACAGCCTTCATTTTGCCCAAAAAGATCCTACCAACCAAGCGCAAAGGATGTTAAATGACTGAGCGCTCTGTAACGATTCCCAGCACACTGCATCCGAGCATTGGTGAGCGCCGCGCATCAGACACAAATACATTTACTAGATGCTCTTCATTGCATTTTAATGGAAGCAAAATCCAGTTAAAACGAGTGAATCCTCTTCGGCGGTAAACAGTGATGGGGCATCTGAGGCTAAGTTAATGGAGGCACCACTCCAAATAAAGCCTGTAAGCCTTCACATCTGTTCTACAATCTCATTTTACATGTACAATCAAAGCAGAATTCATAAAAACACTCTCCAGGATGCAGTAATCGTTACAGATATTTCTATAAATATTCCATAGCTCTGGGCTCAGTGGACCGGCGGTAAAGCTGGATTTGGCAAATTAGCAGACAGTATCTCTTCGGCTATATTGAGAATCAGCAATGTAAAAATGATTTATTTCATTTTTGTATTAAATTGTATTTTATCATGTGTTTCAGTATCGGGGACTCAATACAGATGGATCTATTTAAACACAGTTAGCACAGTCAAACTGTAATACAATTCCTAGACCAAAAGTATTTCACGCAGCAATCGGGTGCCCTGGGAGAGAGGAATAAAACACAGGATTTGGTCCACTTTAAAGTGATTGAACATTGGACTACAATTCACTTTCTACTTTCAAGGGCACCTGTAATCATCAGGGGCATTCTGCTGGCCTCTCCCAGGACATGAGTACCTCAACTTCCCAGGGAGAACCCTTTTCCATGCCTGGTCACCTCCCAGCTTTCTTCTAAAGCACAACAAAGCTCCACCAGATGTCCTTGTTACAGCTCTTGGTTCACCTAGTAAGCCTTACTGGTTGCCTGCAGATCCATGAACCTGTTGTTGATAGTGGCTGCCACTCAGGGCCTGCCAAAGGTGAGCATTCTTTAAAGCAGCCATTTTCAAAATAGATCAATAACATAAAATCCTTAGTCTGCCTTGTACATAACAGGGTCACATTGCACCTCCCTTCTGATATAGAACCTATAGTTCCTCCAGCGGCATGTACTGCCATTTAGCCTTGCTGCAACCAAGCTGGTACCAGTCCATCCTTCTTATGGTGGCGCTGCCTGTCTGCCAACCACAGGTATTGCAAGTCGGGGGGTGGGAGTTAGCACCAGACCACCCCACCCCCCCCCCCCCCCCGTGGCAGTGGCGTGGTAACTGCCTCTCCTTTAGGAATGTCCTGGTAATAAAGTAAATCTACTCTGCACACTAAGCAGTTGAACGCCATGATAAAGACCATTCTTAACCGATATTTTCATAAAATAGTGACTGGAATGTTTCCAAATAAATTGGTAAAATTAGAACCACGTTATTATCATTAAGCATTGTGTACATAAAGTATTGAAAGGCAGGACTATCTAGCTCTTTTATCATTTTAATTCCAGCTTCCCTTTAGTCTAGACAAAGTAATATAACATTTAATAAATGGCAAAGTCAATTATTGGCTTCCCCTAAGGGTAATTTAGGACGAGCTTCTCTTTTCAGCGCTGTCCCTCGTGTCCATAGAAACATATGTTCTAGGTAAACACACTAAATCACACTCGACAAAGCTCAAGCAATCCAGGAACACTTGGGTCCCAATTTATGTTCATGTTTGGTTTAGTTTGCTTTTTTTAAATTTTGCACAGCAGGTTAGGATATATATATATATATATATATATATATATATATATTAGTCCCTAATTTGAGAGTAAAACTTATAGTTGACATGGTTGAACTGCTTACTCACTTGGAGCCCATTGAGCTGGTGACGGGTCCATGTCTTCTATATCCACTTATTCTGCCATCCATGCACGCCCTCTTATTTTAAACAAAGAATACAGCTTTGAACATGGGGACTCCTGCAGACCTTGGACTGGAGCCAGAGGATAGCCAAAGTTGGATTGTTTTAATTTTTGTCTAAACAGGTCCTTTTAAAAGGACTTAAACTTTTCAATGGCCCTCAGGGCCTTCACATCTGGTTTTCATGATTTGGGATGTCCGTTACAAAGAGGCTGAGTAATTACTAGCGCCAGGTATCTGCAGAAGAGTGTCTGTATAGTGGCGCTTAGAGCGATCACTAGTATACGCCGTGATCGGATATCGTGCGCTGTAACAGAGCGCCTCAGTCTCTGTAGTAACCTGGCCGGCATTGATGAGATGTATGTTGGGCGGTCTAACACCAGTACAGCGTTGCAGCGAGCAAAAGGTAGCGACAGTTCAGTGCGACTCTCAGCGACTCACACCATATTCAACAAATAAACAGACGCACACAGTGTCGGCTCTCTGGATCTGGTTGCTATAGCATAGAGTGGCAGACGCTGTGTGATTAAAGTCTGTATTTGAACACATATTCACCAGTAACAAAGCGAAAACACATGGAATGACATTGTTGTAACATTGTGTCATTAACACAGCAAGACCTGTAATGACAATTCTGCATAAAAATATAAAAAATCTAAAAAGTTTTTGAAAATTACTCTTTCTAGGCCAGAAGAGGTCACGCAATTATTTTAGAGAAAAAAAAATTAACAGAAGAAATGGAACGTCCATTTAAATGTATGGGAAAGCGACAGGTAGCAACAGGTAATACATGGCGCTCTGGAAGCTAGTGCTATGGATACACGCATAAGACTGTAGGATATTTAGACATCCGGTAAATTGAAGGACACTGAGACAAATGGTAAATAAAAAGATATATTGTTGGTAAAATAACACAAGATGCAATCAAATCTTACAAAACAACAAGATACCACACGCTATGATCAGAGTTATATGACCAGCATACACATATACAATGATTAAGGCAAACTTAAGAGCACTACCTAACCAGCAACTCATACAGTTACCCTCCTGACAGGGGAACCCACAAGCAGACCTTTAGCTGGCAGCCTTTTGCCTCCTTTCTTCGCTCCCCCTCCTAAGGCTCTCCTCCCTCCAATTATACCCCGATATCACTTTGATGTCCAGTCTTGTCCTGTCAGTTTTGCTAGCCTAAAACTTGTGGAATCCCGCTTTGCAAAGAAACCTTTGGCTTTTCCCCAGACCCTGAAACTGGTTTTGCTAATTATGGCTTTGGTTTTAGGAATGTATATAACTTTATAGACTGGTAGTTTATGGATTTGGGTGGAATACATTCTGTTGATGAAAACCTGGTTTTATTAGGGTCGGAAAAGAATGTGGGCTGACCAGCCTCTGGGCCCGTGAGGGACATTAGCCTGCCTGAATGACCTGACCTATGTATGACTGGTAAAACGCAACTGATTATACATACAGAAATAGATTAAAACATTACACAATATTTTAACAATATTCATTTTCCATAAAGGCCCATTTTTTAGACCCTCTTCTCTGATATTGCAAGTTGTTCGTTTAGTACGAGAGCTCACATGAAAATTCTCTCCAAAAGTGTAAAGTCCATGACGTGATTCAAGGAGTGTTTTTTACGGGGACTTTTGGTGGAGATTGGATTTTACTGTTTTTACTGACATCTCTCGCCAGCCCACGGCACCCCTGGTAAAGCCCTGAACACATATTGAAGGGCATGAGGGCTGGTAGTCCAGTAGGGCCAGGGGGCGTCTGGCATGGTCTCTGAGCCCTGGGTTTCCAGACCTTATGTCTGGTGCCCAGGCTATATGACTTTTGTGGGGGAGGGAAGGCTCTTTTTTAAAATAATACTTTATGGGAAAAAAACAAAACAATTGCCAGCTGTCATTTCCATTAATAAAAACCATGCTGGCACAGCTCTGAGTCGAGCCCTATAATGTAACTTCTTGTGTGAGGGTGGCTATAACTGTATAAAAATGAAGCTCTTTCAAAAAGAAAGTAAAGTTGAAAATACTTGCAGTAGTCTAAAAACCACACCCACAACATTTGTATAAACTAAAAAGGGATTTTTTGGGGGAATAAGAATATAGATATAGATATAGAATATAGATATAAAGATAGCAAAGTTGAGATGCAGGATAGGATAGGGTTAACGGGGTCCACTGGGGTCTTCTCGTCTGGGGCTGGGAAGGGAGAAGGGATGCAGATGCCTGTTAAGGGAAAAGGGGGATTTTGTTACTAAAGGAAACTGAATCTGGATCGCTACCTAAGGGTATTTCCAAAAATTCATTAATTGAGGTCCACTTACCAGGTAGGTGCAGGAAGGCTCCTGTGTGCCCAAACGTGGAAACTGTAAACCCCAAACACGGGTGCTCCAGGCAGCAGGATGAGTCTGGGTCTTACAGAGGAGCCCTGTGCCATCCCCGGACATCCCTGTCACATCCAACCAGGACCTCTATAAGAGAATGGGCAGGGTTAGTAAAGGGGAGAGTGAGAGTGAAGCTTACCTTGGCTGGGGACGTGCATCCTTGACCCTTGGAGCTGGTTCTGGATGGGTCAGGGGGAGGTGGTTAGTTGCCTCATGGTGCTGCAGAGATGCCACGGGCAGCATGAAGCTGCGGGGTGGAGAAGCATTCAGCTGGACAACTTGGTCCTAGCCTGGGGAGTTGGGATCCCCTGGTTCTCCCAGAATTGGAATGCCCCTCTGGGGTGTTGTGCTTCTTGCAGGTGGCCTTGTGACCTTGGGTTCAGTCCGGCGTGCTGCCCCCTCCTGTTTCTGCTGCTCTCCTCCATTAAGCTGGTGGATGAAAGGGCGGTGTTGGGCAGAGCTGTTTGCCATCCTTATGTCATTTGGCAAATGGCTCTGATTTGCTTCAATGAGGAGCAAGAGCAGCCGCATGCCCAGTGTAGGCACAGCCTGAGGATGAAGGGGATGCGGCCGCCTTCTCTCCCGATTGTAAGCATTAAAAGACATTTTCTGAATGACATAAGCACGTCAAATGGCACTAATTGGACTAGAGAGCCCACAAATTGGACCGTGGGAAGGTGAGTGAATATTGGCAACCTGGGGGTTTCACACAGTGGGGCATCCCAGTTTGAGATGCCCTGGGGGGGGGAGTCTAGCGGGAAGTCGAAGCAAGGAATCCTTTAGTTTCCAGGGCTGTCTGCCCTGGGTTTTGTTCTGCTTTAAAAAGAAAGGAAACAAATAATACCCCCTATCAGCACCTGAACAAACAGATGATGCTGCAATATTTATTTTAGGATACTACTATGGATTTGTTTCCTGGACCCATTTGACCAAAAGGTGAGGTTTGGCATCCCCTCACTCTCCATGTGGTTATGATCACGAAGTATCTTTACACTCCCTTCTTAATGGAGAAGCACCAAGGGTTAGAAGCCCATTTAGGCGATGCATGTGTAAACAATTATTATTATAAAAACCTCAATAAAAATATCAATGATTAATATAACAATAAATGCCCACTGTAGGTTCTAGGTTGTGGATGACGTAAGGAATCACACCAATGAGAATGTATAAAAGATTGTACTGTGCACAGACTTATGATACAGGACAGCAGTACATATGTAAAAATAATACAAAATATATATAAAAATAAGGGCCTAAACTGTTAAATTAACCACCTAGACAGTAAAGGTATCACAGGGACTAAACAAATAAAACAATTTCTAACATGTACTGTTACCATTGCCAACTAGGCCTAAAGTTGCTTGCTCATAATTACCAATACAGGGACCTCATGCCACGTGTCCTTGCTCTTCCTTCGTCCCCTCTCAACTGCCCCAAAAATATCTCCCATTCTTTTAGGCCACCTCACTTGGAAAGGGCTAGCCCCTCCCTGTAGACTGTACCTCTGCTCACAAAGGGATTCCACGGGCAGGTATTGACTTAATTTACATTACATAGGAATCCTTTGTACACCCAAATCTATTGTGTCCACCCGACCCCAGCCAAGATGGTGGGATGATACCAAATTAGCATCTAAGAGGCCCAATTACCATCCTAGCCAGGGAAGCTACTTGGAGAGCTATTTTAGATATTCAAAACTTATATATCTAATATTTTATATTTAATGGGAATTCTCTATTTCTTACAGTCGCCCACTTGAGAATGAGATTTATATATATATATATATATATATATATATATTATATAATCGAATTCTCACCAAATTAAGTTAAAATGTTTGAATGGCACCAATATGGATTTACTGAGATAAACCTGAGACTCAGCAAATGAAATTGATAACAGTTTTCTTTGCCACCTCTAACGCTCTTCTTCTGCAGCCACATAGTTGATTCCATCTGTAGTGATCATCTCCCCACAGTCCTTTGCTGCTAATAGGTGGAGTGACCAAATGTATTCCTGCCTCCATATGAAGATGCACATGTGTTGATTGTAGTTCTTTCCTGTCTCCCCTCGAATATGTACCATCTGTCCAATACTGGAGATATAGGTACCTTAAGGGAAACAGTTTCTTGAAATTCCAAGAGACAGTGAAAGAGCCGCTGGTACACTGAGCATTCAAAACTTGCGGTGCTCACTTAAGCAGTTCAATGCGAATCACATGGGTAGCAATAGTTGATTGTAGAAGGTTTAAAAAGACAACAGTCGGAAGTTCATAGCAGGGTACTGGTCACATAGCAGGCACCACTGGCACTTTTAGCCTCTCAAGTGGAAATGTCACAGAAAATAAGGACAAAGATCAGGGGAAATGGAGTGGTATTGTGGCTGGGAGTTTTTCTCGACGGTTGCTTGGTACATTAACACTCTACCTGTTACTAAAATCATATCTATCTCTGCAAATCCATATAAATGCCACCCATATTGCCATGCAAAATGCTACATTTATCCAAACATATCCCACATTTAGTGCTGGACCTTTTGGAGACACAGGTTATTAAACAGAAGTCATTTTCATAACTGAATATGGCCTGTTGGCAATAAATCATACTACTTAAAAAAAACACAACAAAATGACTCCAATCTTCTTGGGAGAAAAATCTTACCCCACTGCTTGATTTTTTGTTTTACACAAACGAAAACCCATAAACTTTACTTAAAACTACAGGTATCTAATGTGAGCTTGACTACCAAAACAAAATGTCTAATACAAAGAAAAATGTTACCCCCTCCAACAAAAATTATATACCCGAAGAAAATCAAAACTCAAAAAATGTGACAAGCCCATAATTTTAAAAACATTAACTCACGATTAACCCACCAACGTAGTACATTTTATGTCCAGGTGACCCCTTTAAATATTACATATAATATAGTACAATTAAAAAGGGACAATCTCATTTGGGCTTTACAAAATTGCAAGATCAGGAAAAAGTATTCGCCCACTTCAAACATTTACAAAAGGTAAAACAGTAAAAATAAAAAACTTATCAAGACCACAAAAAGGTTGTGTTTGCTTTTCTTTGGCAAAAAATTATGTCCTAAAAAAAATCAATACAAACAAAGCTTGCATAAAACCCCAAAAGCAAAGCACCAAAAATGCCTTAAGCACCCACTAAATTTGAAATAAATTTATAATGCTCCATTTTAGTGGTCCAAAAATATTGAGACTATTCTCGATACCCAAAACAAATTGCCATTGAACTATGAAAAAAAATACAAAAATTCCAACAATACAAATGCAAAATAAGTATCTGTGACCTCCCTAGTTTCACTGAGGGTGTGACTGTACTATAAACCAAAGAAAACAAAGTACAGTTTTCCCGCTCTTAGTGCACAGATACAACAATGGCAATTCCTACAAAAAAATACCACTAGGCTGGCCTTAGATGAGCACATTTTAGACTAAAAAAAATAATTACTCATCTGGGGTAGTGAGGGAAAAATCCACCCACCTAACAAATCCCCATTTTCCACACCAGCTGGCAGTAAGGCATTTTAACCAAAATAACCTACAAAAATAATTTAGAATTTGAAATCCTCACCAAATTTATAATTTGAAGCTTGTCCTTAACATTCGGAGTAAAAATAAAAGTTAACAAACTCCATGTTAAGGTCTTCACAATACCTTAGAGGCTTTTTAATATAGACAATAGGGATAACAGTGTTTTGTCATGGTCATTCTTCCTGCAAAATAAAACCCAAAACCATTAATAACCTCTATGCAGACAACCTAACTGGGCTCACAGGGACTGAGTTTAACTCTCTAAGCCTTTGATCTTTCCTGAATATTTGAACCTCCCGTTGAAAATCCCTATACTGCTCTGCAAACCGTCCCCTCTCCTCCTTTAACTGTCTGTTTTCATCCCGTAGACGGCCCTTTTGGATCCTAAGAGCTTTTAAGGAACCCAACATGGCGGGTGTCACGATACTGGTGAATACTGCTGGAGTCCAATGGCAGAGACTAGGCCAAAGCGCAGAAGGTCAAAGTCCAAACAGGGAAGCAGATCAAAGCGGAGTCAAGTCCAATCCGGGTCAGCAACAGGGAAGCAGATCAAAGCGGAGTCAAAGTCCAATCCGGGTCAGCAACAGGGAAGCAGATCAAAGCGGAGTCAAAGTCCAATCCGGGTCAGCAACAGGGAAGCAGATCAAAGCGGAGTCAAAGTCCAATCCGGGTCAGCAACAGGGAAGCAGATCAAAGCGGAGTCAAAGTCCAATCCGGGTCAGCAACAGGGAAGCAGATCAATGCAGAGTCAAAGTCCAATCCGGGTCAGCAGCAGGGAAGCAGATCAATGCAGAGTCAAAGTCCAATCCGGGTCAGCAGGTAGCAAGAATTTGCAGGGTAAACCGCAAGTGGAGGAACAAACCGGAGAGTAAGTTCCAGGCCAGAGAACTGCACAAGCAGGAAGTCTAACACAATACTCAAGCACTGAGCAACAGGCCTGAGAGGTTTATATATATGACAGGAAGTAAGATGGCACCCAGCTGAGACACAATCCGCCATCTTAACTAAGGGAAAACTTAAGGGAAACAGTCCAACTAGACAGACGTAACAAGGCTATTCCTGACATTACTTCCACCTCAACAGCGGCCTCTGGACGTGACCTGCCTCGGCCTCCCAGGATGTCTTTGGTGAAACTGTCTGATCAGTCGGGGAGCATTAATATTACTCACAGGTTCCCAAGAATTTTCTTCAGGCCCATAACCTTGCCACTTAATGAGGTATTGTAATTGGTTCCTAAAGATTCTAGAGTCCAAGATTTCCTCTACAATAAACTGTTCTTGCCCATCTACCTCCACTGCATCGGGAGGAGAAGGAATACGTTCTGGAAAAGGGTTGAGCACAACAGGTTTTAACAGAGACACATGAAACACAGGATGAATCTTCATGGACTGTGGGAGTTGAAGCTTAACAGCTACAGGACTAGTAATCCTGATAATCTTATAGGGCCCAATAAATTTCTGTCCCAGTTTTGGTGAAGGCAACTTGAGTCTCAAATTTCTGGTGGAAAGCCATACTTTATCTCCCACTTTAAACATTGGTGCTGGCCTACGAAATTTATCTGCCGCCTTCTTGTAATTTTCTTGAGCCTTCTCCAACGTTGTCTTGATTAGTTTCAAATTTTGCTGTAATTTAGAGATCCTTTCCGCAACTGCAGGCATAGGTAAAACCGCAGGGAATTTGGGTAGAATATTTGGATGATACCCCAAGTTTGCAAAGAAAGGAGTTTGCTTAGTGGAGGCATTTTGGGAGTTATTGTAGGAGAACTCAGCCACCGGAAGCAGATCGACCCAATCATCTTGTAAATGACAGATATAGCATTGTAAGTACTGTTCCAGGGTCTGATTTGTGCACTCAGTTTGTCCATTAGTTTGTGGGTGAAAGGCGGTTGATAAGTTAACCTCAATATCAAGTGCTGAACAAAAACTCCGCCAAAATTTTGACGTAAATTGTACCCCACGATCCGAGATGACTTCATCAGGAACTCCATGAAAACGAAACACATTCTGAACTACAAGGTCAGCAGTGTCTTTAGCGGAAGGTAGGCCGGTACATGGAATGAAGTGTGCAGCCTTGGTGAGCCGGTCAACTACAACCAGAATTGTATTTTGTCCTTTAGAGGTAGGTAGATCTACTATAAAGTCCATGGAAATGGAACCCCAGGGACGAGAGGGGATCGGCAAAGGCTGTAACAAACCCAAGGGTGAAGAACGTGGAGTCTTGCATCTAGCACAAACGTCACATGACAATACATATTTTCTTACGTCCTGTTGATAATTGGGCCACCAAAAGAAACGAGATAGGAATTCCTGTGTCTTCTGCACTCCCTTGTGACCAGCAATCTTAGAATCATGGACTAGCTTTAGAATTTTCAATCTTACTGTTTCGGGTATATATAGCTGCTGCCCATGGATCCACGTCTTGTTCTTAAGCGTTAAGTGCACCTCATCAGATGGTTGAGAGAGCAAGGAATCGGTGTTATAGGCCTCTTTTATCTCTTCCAGCAAGTCCTTATTTTGGATTACTCCAATAAAATTAGACTCAGGAACAATAGTTTTTGGTGGAATAATAGAAGTGGAATCTTTGGAAAAAATTCTAGATAGAGCATCCGCTTTGCCATTACGAGATCCAGGCCGATATGAGATTACAAAGTTGAATTGGTTGAGAAAAAGACTCCAACGAGTTTGGCGAGGAGATAGACACTTGGCTGATCTAACAAACTCCAAGTTACGGTGATCAGTTAGAACAATTATTTGCTGTGAGGTTCCTTGAAGGAGATGCCTCCATTCTTTAAATGCTGCAATGATGGCCAACAGTTCTTTATTATCCACATCATAATTCTTCTCAGCGGGTGATAAACGGCGGGAGAAAAAGGCACAGGGATGCAATAACCCCTTGTCTCCTTTTCTCTAAGACAGAATAGCCCCTATAGCACAGTCTGAAGCATCTACTTCCACAATGAAGGCGCATTCTGGGTCGGGATGGATTAGCACTGGGGCTGTAGTGAACTTGGACTTTAGGAGACAAAAGGATTCTTGTGCTTGAGGAGACCAAGCAAAGGCATGTCCTTTCTTAGTCAGCTGTGTAATAGGAGTTATGATCTCCGAGAAATTCCTAATAAAACGTCTATAAAAATTGGCAAAACCTATGAAACGTTGAACATCCTTTATGTTTTTTGGAGTAGGCCAGTCTACTATTGCTTTAATCTTGCTAGGGTCCATGTGTAAACCAAGGGTGAAATTATATAACCCAGAAATTGTATTTCAGTTTGATGAAAATCACATTTTTCAATTTTAATGTAGAGTTGATTCTTCCTTAGACGATCCAGAATCAATTTCACATGTCTCTGATGTTCTTCCATAGAGTTGGAAAAAATTAAGATATCATCCAAATAGACGACTACAAACTGGTCCAAAAGATCTCTGAAGATATCATTGACAAGATGTTGGAAGGTAGCAGGGGCGTTGCAAAGACCAAAAGGCATCACGAGATATTCATGATGTCCATAACGTGACCTAAACGCTGTCTTCCATTCATCTCCGGGTCTTATACGGACCAAGTTATAAGCGCCACGCAGGTCTAACTTGGTGAACACCTTTGCATGTCGTACTATCTCCAAGATCTCAGGAATCAATGGTAGAGGGTAGCGGTTCTTGATTGTAATTTTGTTAAGTTCCCTGTAGTCAATGCACGGCCTTAGAGAACCGTCCTTTTTTTTGACAAAGAATATGGGAGCCCCCGCAGGTGAAGAAGATGGGCGAATGAACCCCTTAGCCAGGTTTTCTTCTATGTAGTCCTTGAGGGCTTTTAGTTCGGGGTCTGCCAAAGGGTAAATGTGTCCAAAGGGTATAGGTGCACCAGGAAACAATTCTATGGGACAGTCATAAGATCTATGTGGGGGAACCTTGTCGGCATTTTGTTTTTCGCACACGTCCGCATAGTTCTTGTATACAGAGGGTAATTCTACCATTTTATTATTTTCAACTGGTTCCTTAGAATCTTGTTCAGAGTACCCTGTCGAAAGACCATCTTCCCCTTTCCCAGTTGACAGGGTTCTGTGCTTGCAACCATGGTAGGCCTAAAATAACAGGAAAATGTGGAGACGAGATCAACAGGAAAGAGAGGACTTCACGGTGCTGGGGTGTTATAATGACCTCAAGTGGCTCCGTCTCTTGATCCACAGGCCCTGAGCTCAGTGGAGATCCATCTACGGTTTCCATTACCAAGGGTGAGAGTTTTTTGTTAAATCTGACCCCATGCTTTTGGGCAAAAGAAAGGTCCATGAAATTGCCACTAGCCCCAGAGTCCACCATAGCAGAGGCAGAAATCCACTGAGAATTAGTCAGAAACTTAATGGGAAGAAAGCAATGGGAGTCTTTATTTTCTTTCTTAATATGAGGGGCCACCGATGAGATGGAATGGATAACTGCTTCCTCAGATAATTCTGTTTCGGAAACAATTGATTCTCTGTCCGAAAAGTCAGAATCCATAATAGCTGCTACCAATCTCCGAGGGCGGCTAGGGCAGTTGATAAGGAAGTGGTCAGATTTTCCGCAGTAGAAGCATAAGCTTTCCCGGAGCCTGTGCTCTCTTCTGTCAACGCTTTCACGCCTTAGTATGGAATCTACTTGCATCGGCTCACTGCCCGATTCTCTTTGAATCTTTCCTTGCGGTTCCTTAGAAATAGCTACAGGAAAAGAAGGGTACTGCTTAGTATCAAAATTCAAGGTAGCCCATTTCTCTTGTCGTCGTTCAGATAGTCGGGTGTCAATTCTAATACAATGGTTAATAAAGTCGTCTAAGCCTAAAGGGGCCTCTGCACGGGCAAGTTCGTCTTTTAATGCGCTGGAAAGTCCTTTCCTAAAAAAAGACATTTTCGCCGCGTCATTCCAATCAGTGTCGATAGCCCACCTCTTGAACTCCATTGCATACTCGGTGACGGGGCGTCTGCCTTGGCGCAAAGCTAGTAGTGCTGCTTCAGCTGTAGCACCTCGATTGGGATCATCAAACATTTGACTCATGGCGTTGATGAAATCTTCAAGGTTGTTCAGCCGGGGGTCTTGGGTCTCAATTAATGGACTAGCCCAGGCTATGGCTTTATGTGTCAGCAACATGATGATACACAGGACTTTAGACCGGTCAGTAGGAAACTGGGTTGGATTTGCATCAAAGTATAGCCTACATTGATTGAGGAATCCCCTGAATTTGTCACGGTCTCCGCCAAATCTGAACGGTGGCAACTTAGGACTCATGGCAGGCACGGAAGTAGGTAGTACAGAAGCTTGAGCCTCCAAGTGAGCCATCCGGTCAGATAATGTCTGCACCGTCCCACGTAGCTCTTGAATTGTTTGTCCATAAATATGGACATTGTGAGAAGTCTGTCCTTCAAAGGCATCATATTTGTTTTTCAACGTCTGCATCTCGGCGTGCATATAAGCCAGAGTAGACTGCAGCTGGTTAATGCGAACCTCCAAACACCCAGTCCCAGCGGACTCCATTTTTGGCTTGAGTATCCTGTCACGATACTGGTGAATACTGCTGGAGTCCAATGGCAGAGACTAGGCCAAAGTGCAGAAGGTCAAAGTCCAAACAGGGAAGCAGATCAAAGCGGAGTCAAGTCCAATCCGGGTCAGCAACAGGGAAGCAGATCAAAGCGGAGTCAAAGTCCAATCCGGGTCAGCAACAGGGAAGCAGATCAAAGCGGAGTCAAAGTCCAATCCGGGTCAGCAACAGGGAAGCAGATCAATGCAGAGTCAAAGTCCAATCCGGGTCAGCAGCAGGGAAGCAGATCAATGCAGAGTCAAAGTCCAATCCGGGTCAGCAGGTAGCAAGGATTTGCAGGGTAAACCGCAAGTGGAGGAACAAACCGGAGAGTAAGTTCCAGGCCAGAGAACTGCACAAGCAGGAAGTCTAACACAATACTCAAGCACTGAGCAACAGGCCTGAGAGGTTTATATATATGACAGGAAGTAAGATGGCAGCCAGCTGAGACACAATCCGCCATCTTAACTAAGGGAAAACTTAACCCTTTTGTTGCCAAGCCCGTAACACCTACGTGCTGGCTTGGCTGGGCGTTAAGTGCCAAGCACGTAGGTGTTACGTGCTTGACATTCACTCACCTCCTGTCAATCTGCGGCAGCATTCAGCAGGGATTCCGGCTCCATCTTCTAGGAGGGTCCTGGGGGGTCACCTGGAGGTGACCCTGACTTCACCCGAGTCACCTGATCGCCGCTGGACGAATGAGAAGTGGGGCGCGCGGCTGCTGTCATCAGCCGGCGCCACCACTATATAAACAACATGCGGTCTCCTGTTGCTGTCTTTGCCCGTCGGATCGAAGGTAGGTGGAGGTGTGTGGGGGTGGTGGAGGTGTGTGGGGGAGTCACTGATTGTTGGGGGGGGTCACTGATTGTTGGGGGGGGTCACTGATTGTTGGGGGGGTGAGTGGGTGGGTGGCCGTAGGTGCTCAGGTGTGCGCCGCTCCGCCGCCGCTGCCGCCACCACTTCAGGAATGTGGGGGGGTCACTGATTGTTGGGGGGGTCACTGATTGTTGGGGGGGTCACTGATTGTTGGGGGGGTGAGTGGGTGGGTGGCCGTAGGTGCTCAGATGTGCGCTGCTCCGCCGCTGCCGCCACTCCGCCGCCGCCGCCACCACTTCAGGAATGTGAGGGGGTCACTGATTGTTGGGGGGGTCACTGATTGTTGGGGGGGTGAGTGGGTGGGTGGCCATAGGTGCTCAGATGTGCGTTGCTCCGCCGCCGCCGCTCCGCCGCCGCCGCCGCCACTTCATGAATGCTGCTCCATTTGCCGGATCTCTCTCATCGGATCGGAGGTGTGGGGTGGGGGGGTGTGTGTGTGTGGGGGGGGGGTTGTGATCTGTGGGGGGGGGTTGTGATCTGTGAGGGGGGTTGTGATCTGTGGGGGGGGTTGTGATCTGTGGGGGGGGTTGTGATCTGTGGGGGGGGTTGTGATCTGTGTGTGGGGGGGGTTGTGATCTGTGTGGGGGGTGGGGGTTGTGATCTGTGTGGGGGGGGTTGTGATCTGTGTGGGGGGGGTTGTGATCTGTGTGTGGGGGGGGGGTGTGATCTGTGTGTGGGGGGGGGGTTGTGATCTGTGTGTGTGTGCCGGCGGTCAGATCTGGGGTCAGATCTGTGCGTGCCGGCGGTCAGATCTGGGGTCAGATCTGTGCGTGCCGGCGGTCAGATCTGGGGTCAGATCTGTGCGTGCCGGCGGTCAGATCTGGGGTCAGATCTGTGCGTGCCGGCGGTCAGATCTGGGGTCAGATCTGTGCGTGCCGGCGGTCAGATCTGGGGTCAGATCTGTGCGTGCCGGCGGTCAGATCTGGGGTCAGATCTGTGCGTGCCGGCGGTCAGATCTGGGGTCAGATCTGTGCGTGCCGGCGGTCAGATCTGGGGTCAGATCTGTGCGTGCCGGTGGTCAGATCTGGGGTCAGATCTGTGCGTGCCGGCGGTCAGATCTGGGGTCAGATCTGTGCGTGCCGGCGGTCAGATCTGGGGTCAGATCTGTGCGTGCCGGCGGTCAGATCTGGGGTCAGATCTGTGCGTGCCGGCGGTCAGATCTGGGGTCAGATCTGTGCGTGCCGGCGGTCAGATCTGGGGTCAGATCTGTGCGTGCCGGCGGTCAGATCTGGGGTCAGATCTGTGTGTGCCGGCGGTCAGATCTGGGTGTGCCGGCGGTCAGATCTGGGGTCAGATCTGTGTGTGCCGGCGGTCAGATCTGGGGTCAGATCTGTGTGTGCCGGCGGTCAGATCTGGGGTCAGATCTGTGTGTGCCGGCGGTCAGATCTGGGGTCAGATCTGTGTGTGCCGGCGGTCAGATCTGGGGTCAGATCTGTGTGTGCCGGCGGTCAGATCTGGGGTCAGATCTGTGTGTGCCGGCGGTCAGATCTGGGGTCAGATCTGTGTGTGCCGGCGGTCAGATCTGGGGTCAGATCTGTGTGTGCCGGCGGTCAGATCTGGGGTCAGATCTGTGTGTGCCGGCGGTCAGATCTGGGGTCAGATCTGTGTGTGCCGGCGGTCAGATCTGGGGTCAGATCTGTGTGTGCCGGCGGTCAGATCTGGGGTCAGATCTGTGTGTGCCGGCGGTCAGATCTGTGTGTGCCGGCGGTCAGATCTGGGGTGAGATCTGTGCGTGCCGGCGGTCAGATCTGGGGTGAGATCTGTGCGTGCCGGCGGTCAGATCTGGGGTGAGATCTGTGCGTGCCGGCGGTCAGATCTGGGGTGAGATCTGTGCGTGCCGGCGGTCAGATCTGGGGTGAGATCTGTGCGTGCCGGCGGTCAGATCTGGGGTGAGATCTGTGCGTGCCGGCGGTCAGATCTGGGGTGAGATCTGTGCGTGCCGGCGGTCAGATCTGGGGTCAGATCTGTGCGTGCCGGCGGTCAGATCTGGGGTCAGATCTGTGCGTGCCGGCGGTCAGATCTGGGGTCGCGCGTGCCGGCGGTCAGATCTGGGGTCGCGCGCGTGTGTGTGCGCGTGCCGGCGGTCAGATCTGCGAGCGCGCGTGTGTGGGTGCCGGCGGTCAGAGATCTGCCGGTGGGTGGGTGCCGGCGGTCAGAGATCTGCCGGTGGGTGGGTGCGTGCGTGTGCCGGTGGTCAGAGTGAATCCCCTCGATTGCCAGTAAAACTTACCTTACCACCGCTCTAGGTATAGCATAGTGCGGCTGTTGTCCATGCATGCGTCCTAATCTTAACTTTTTCTCTTAGGTTGTTCGCTGAGATCGCTACTGCCTTTGTTTCGTTGTTTGGACCTT
Organism: Gastrophryne carolinensis; assembly: GCA_027917425.1. NCBI lineage: Eukaryota > Metazoa > Chordata > Amphibia > Anura > Microhylidae > Gastrophryne > Gastrophryne carolinensis. The sequence continues at coordinate 132,618,911 of CM051241.1, read as the reverse complement.
TCGCTTGCTCTTTTGGGAGCCTATCCCCCGCCCCTCCTTTTGGGAGCCTTTCCCCCGCCCCTCCTTTTGGGAGCCTATCCCCCGCCCCTCCTTTTGGGAGCCTATCCCCCGCCCCTCCTTTTGGGAGCCTATCCCCCGCCCCTCCTTTTGGGAGCCTATCCCCCGCCCCTCCTTTTGGGAGCCTATCCCCCGCCCCTCCTTTTGGGAGCCTAGCCCCCGCCCCTCCTTTTGGGAGCCTAGCCCCCGCCCCTCCTTTTGGGAGCCTAGCTGGGATCCCGTGACCTGCTGCTCCTGACTCCACCACTTCTCATCGGGTTGTAACTATACTCTTTTATTTCTATTTTTGTCATTTTTTTGCTTTGTTTTATTGTATTGTATTTTTTTGTTAAATTTTTGTCTGTTTTTTTGCTTTGTTTTATTGTATTGTATTTTTTTGTAATTTGTCTTTAGTTTTAGCCTTTAGTTTTAGCCTTTAGTTTTAGCTTAGTTTTAGCCTTTAGTTTTAGCCTTTAGTTTTAGCTTAGTTTTAGCCTTTAGTTTTAGCCTTTAGTTTAATTTTTTTTTAGATTTTTGTTTGCATTGGGGTATGGCTGGTAAGCGGTACACTGCACAGGAAGCTGCGGCTTACCTGATGGCGTCTGACTCGGAAGATTTTAGTGAGTTAGGGTCTGAGTACTTCCCATCAGATAGCGAGTCAGACAGTGTATACTCTACTGAGGAAACACAGCCGCGCAGTGCTACCAGTAGTAGCCACCGTAGAAGGGATAGTACCGCACAAAGTGAGGCCACGCTTCAGGCGAGTGTAGTGCAGGATGAGGCATCGAGTGCTGCAGCTGGTGAAGGAGCGTCTGCGTGGAGGCCTCCTAATAATATTTCCCCCGAAATTCCCCCTTTTGATTCGGTCCCCGGGGTCAATGTAGACACCACAAATTTTGGTGTCATTGACTTTTTCAAATTGTTCCTCACAGAAGCCATCCTACTGGATATGGTCTTCTATACCAATCTCTATGCCGAGCAGGTCTTAGCGAAAAACCCCCTGCAGAGGCACGCCCGAGCTCAGGCATGGCATCCCACAAATTTGAGTGAGATAAAGAAATTTTGGGGGCTCACTCTAGCAATGGGTATCCTAAAAAAATTTAGTATTTCCTCCTACTGGGATACCCAAACCATATTGGCAACTCCATTATTTCCGGCCGTAATGTCCAGAAACCGCTACCAAATTTTACTGCGGTTTCTGCATTTTAACGACAATTCCACTGCTATTCCCCGTGGTGAGCCCGGTCACGACAGGCTGCATAAATTACGGCCCCTGCTCAACAGCCTGTCAGATCGCTTCGCAGTAGTGTACACCCCCGGCCAAAAATTATCAATTGACGAGTCACTACTGCTTTTCAAAGGGCGCATTGTTTTTCGGCAATATATCCCTAGCAAGCGTGCCCGCTACGGGATTAAATTTTACCAATTATGCGACAGTGTGACCGGCTACATCAAATATTTTCGAATCTATGAAGGAAAGGACACCTATCTGGACCCCCCTGGTTGTCCCCTTGATTTGTCAATAAGTGGAAAGATCGTTTGGGACCTTATGACTCCATTGTTGGGTAGAGGTTACCACTTATATGTGGACAACTTCTATACCAGCATCCCCTTATTTCGCGCCCTTTATTCGTTGGATACCCCGGCCTGCGGCACCATCAACCCTAAACGCAAAGGATTGCCCAGGCCACTACTTGAAAAAAAATTAAAAAGGGGGGAGTCTTATGCTCTAAGAAGCGATGAGGTCCTGGCCATGAAATACATGGGCAAAAAAAATGTATTCCTTCTGACAACACTCCACGATGAGTCAGTTGTGAATGTAAGGCAACGTGGTCCCCGAGCCCCTTCCCAAAAGCCACGTTGCATAACCGATTATAATAAATTCATGGGTGGCGTTGATAAAACGGACCAAATATTAACTTATTACAACGCCACCCGAAAAACTCGAGCCTGGTACACTAAGGTTGCTATACATTTGGTCCAAATGGCAACCTACAACAGCTTTGTTGCCTTCAAGGCAGCAGTGCCAGGCTCCAATTTATCGTACATAAAATGCCAGCAGCAGTTACTCCCTGCTTTGTTGTTTGGGGATACTGCGGAAGAACCAGATCTGCCTACCAATGACAACCAGGCCAGATTAGTAGGGAAGCACTTTATAAAGTTGCTTCCCGAAATTGGTAAAAAGCGGTATCCCCAGAGAGCTTGTAGGGTTTGTAGGAAGCGTGGCATTAGAAGAGATGTGCGGTATTATTGCCCGACCTGTCCCAGCCAACCCGGGTTATGCCTCGAAGATTGTTTTGAGGTATACCATACTCAATTAGATTATTGAGCAATGCATTTTTTTTTTTGGTAGGTAGGCCCCTTTTAGGATTAGGTTTCTTAGGTATTTTGTGTTGCCGTTATATGTTATTTTAGTTTCTTTTCGCTGTTGCTAATCCGATGGGAAATGGTGGAGCAGGAGCAGCTGGTTACTTGTGGCAAGTGATGATAAAATGTGACCAATTTCAGTTTCTTGATTCCTGATATTGGTCATTGATCACTGCACTGATCTTATAGTCTGATGACACAGCTACAGTATCCTATAATCTGATGACACAGCTACAGTATCCTATAATCTGATGACACAGCTACAGTATCCTATAATGATGACACGGCTACAGTATCCTATAATCTGATGACACAGCTACAGTATCCTACTTGCACTTCTTAGAACAGGTAAGAAATTGTTTTGTTTTTCCATAGCGCATGCTTGACTTTGGGGTGATTGGTAACTCTACACTTCAAAGTACCTATGCATGTGGGGTATTGTTTTGTTCCACAGCCGTTGTGCTTTCAGATTTACTGCGTTACTTCTTGCTTGCTTATTGTTTTTATAGGAAAATATGGTTTTGAATCTGCTTTTTGCTTTTTTTTTTAGCGAAATCCTTTGGAACCAGAGATTCTGCCAATCAATAGATTCTGAAGGAAGTCACAGACGTCAACAAGCCCAGTAGCCTTAGAAACCTTGAGGTATGTACTTTCCAAAAATATATAGTTTGTGGGGGGTATTTCAAATGTAAAGGGTTGTAAATTTGAAGAAACTGCAAGGTGCGCACTTTGTGTGCGGCGCTGATTTTTTCAAGTACAATTACCCTCAAACGCATGCTGGACTTTGTGGTGTTTGGCAACTCTACACTTCAAAGTACCTATGCATGTGGGGTATTGTTTTGTTCAGCAGCCGTTGTGCTTTCAGATTTACTGCGTTACTTCTTGCTTGCTTATTGTTTTTATAGGAAAAAATGTTTTTCAATCTGCTTTTTGCTTATTTTTTTAGCGAAATCCTTTGGAACCAGAGATTCTGCCAATCAATAGATTCTGAAGGAAGTCACAGACGTCAACAAGCCCAGTAGCCTTAGAAACCTTGAGGTATGTACTTTCCAAAAATATATAGTTTGTAGGGGGTATTTCAAATGTAAAGGGTTGTAAATTTGGAGAAACTGCAAGGTGCGCACTTTGTGTGCGCCGCTGATTTTTTCAAGTACAATTACCCTCAAACGCATGCTGGACTTTGTGGTGTTTGGCAACTCTACACTTCAAAGTACCTATGCATGTGGGGTATTGTTTTGTTCAGCAGCCGTTGTGCTTTCAGATTTACTGCGTTACTTCTTGCTTGCTTATTGTTTTTATAGGAAAAAATGTTTTTCAATCTGCTTTTTGCTTATTTTTTTAGCGAAATCCTTTGGAACCAGAGATTCTGCCAATCAATAGATTCTGAAGGAAGTCACAGACGTCAACAAGCCCAGTAGCCTTAGAAACCTTGAGGTATGTACTTTCCAAAAATATATAGTTTGTGGGGGGTATTTCAAATGTAAAGGGTTGTAAATTTGAAGAAACTGCAAGGTGCTCACTTTGTGTGCGCCGCTGATTTTTTCAAGTAAAATTACCCTCAAACGCATGCTGGACTTTGGGGTGTTTGGCAACTCTACACTTCAAAGTACCTATGCATGTGGGGTATTGTTTTGTTCAGCAGCCGTTATGCTTTCAGATTTACTGCGTTACTTCTTGCTTGCTTATTGTTTTTATAGGAAAAAATGTTTTTCAATCTGCTTTTTGCTTATTTTTTTAGCGAAATCCTTTGGAACCAGAGATTCTGCCAATCAATAGATTCTGAAGGAAGTCACAGACGTCAACAAGCCCAGTAGCCTTAGAAACCTTGAGGTATATACTTTCCAAAAATATATAGTTTGTGGGGGGTATTTCAAATGTAAAGGGTTGTAAATTTGAAGAAACTGCAAGGTGCTCACTTTGTGTGCGCCGCTGATTTTTTCAAGTAAAATTACCCTCAAACGCATGCTGGACTTTGGGGTGTTTGGCAACTCTACACTTCAAAGTACCTATGCATGTGGGGTATCGTTTTGTTCAGCAGCCGTTGTGCTTTCAGATTTACTGCGTTACTTCTTGCTTGCTTATTGTTTTTATAGGAAAAAATGTTTTTCAATCTGCTTTTTGCTTATTTTTTTAGCGAAATCCTTTGGAACCAGAGATTCTGCCAATCAATAGATTCTGAAGGAAGTCACAGACGTCAACAAGCCCAGTAGCCTTAGAAACCTTGAGGTATGTACTTTCCAAAAATATATAGTTTGTGGGGGGTATTTCAAATGTAAAGGGTTGTAAATTTGAAGAAACTGCAAGGTGCGCACTTTGTGTGCGCCGCTGATTTTTTCAAGTACAATTACCCTCAAACGCATGCTGGACTTTGGGGTGTTTGGCAACTCTACACTTCAAAGTACCTATGCATGTGGGGTATTGTTTTGTTCAGCAGCCGTTGTGCTTTCAGATTTACTGCGTTACTTCTTGCTTGCTTATTGTTTTTATAGGAAAAAATGTTTTTTCAATCTGCTTTTTGCTTATTTTTTTAGCGAAATCCTTTGGAACCAGAGATTCTGCCAATCAATAGATTCTGAAGGAAGTCACAGACGTCAACAAGCCCAGTAGGCTTAGAAAACTTGAGGTATGTACTTTCCAAAAATATATAGTTTGTGGGGGGTATTTCAAATGTAAAGGGTTGTAAATTTGGAGAAACTGCAAGGTGCGCACTTTGTGTGCGCCGCTGATTTTTTCAAGTAAAATTACCCTCAAACGCATGCTGGACTTTGGGGTGTTTGGCAACTCTACACTTCAAAGTACCTATGCATGTGGGGTATTATTTTGTTCAGCAGATGTTGTGCTTTCAGATTTACTGCGTTACTTCTTGCTTGCTTATTGTTTTTATAGGAAAATATGGTTTTGAATCTGCTTTTTGCTTTTTTTTTTAGGGAAATCCTTTGGAACCAGAGATTCTGCCAATCAATAGAGTTCAAACCAATGGACCCACGCCAACAAGCCTAGTATGCTTAGAAACCTTGAATTGTGCACTTTCCAAAAATATATAGTTTGTGGGGGGTATTTCAAATGTAAAGGGTTGTATTTTTTGAAAAACTGCGAGGAGCGCAAAGTATTTGTATTTTATCTGAAAATCTCCTCTAGCGCTCTTTGCAGTTTCTGGGGTCTCCTGGGCAGGAAAGGGTGTCTACTAATACATGTGTGGTACCGTTGTAACCGGGAGAAATGGGGCTTTTACTCTCAATATGTTTTTATTGAAAAACCTTTATTTTCGATTAAAAAAAACCACTGCAAAATGTAAAAACGTGTGTATTTTTTATTTTCTTTCACATATTTTGCCCAAAATAATTATGATAAAACTACAAAATTGATAAACAAGAGATATGTTGTTAAAGCCCAGATTCTGCTGAAAAAAACAATATGTAATTTTTATGGGAAGTCCCAGAAAATCCCTTCAAAAATTACAGTTGAACATGGGGAGCGCAAAATAGTGAAAAATGCTCTGGCAACAGGGAGTGGGAAATGCTGCAGGTAGGCTGGCACTTAAAGGGTTAAGGGAAACAGTCCAACTAGACAGACGTAACAAGGCTATTCCTGACAGCGGGTTTACTAAAACCTGTATGGTCTCTTACAAACTTTCTCTGATTGTAACTCCCATTACCCCACCTAGCAGAGTAGACCATGGCTTGTCTTCTGTGGGTTTTAACGTGTGGAGGTTTATTAACAACCTGCTCTGTATACTTCAATTTGCACCATTTAGCTACATGTCCTAAATGACCACAAGAAAAACACTTAACTTTTCTAACACGCTTAAACCGAGTGTTATTCCTGCCCTGAGAGCTATGCACAGCAAATACCCTCTCTACTGCTCTAACTTGCTGTGTCTGGTGGCCACAGTTAGCTTGGGGGGCCTTCTCTAGCTCATTGCTCTCATCTAGGCTTTGCATAGGCTCCTCTACCTGGATACCCTTTTCAAGCTTAACCACCTCTTCTGCCTTTATCACCTCTGATGGTTTAGCACTCTGTGTAGCACATGAAAGTATTTTTGCCTGTAGGTTACTGTTGGTTGCAGCCAAATGCTTAATCTTACAGTCTGCAGCCCTCAGTTCCTCCACTAACAAATCTTTTTCAATGTGCAACTTTTTGTTTTCCGCTTCAAGCTGCTGAGCATCCACCTGGACCGCAGCAAGCACTTCAGGGTTTACCTTCATAAGATTCAAGGCATTCTTCAGAAATTCTACCTCATTCTGAAGGCTTAATTTTTCCTCATGTATTAATTCACACTGTTTTGCTATCCAGCATGCAGCATAAATTAATGCATGTTTACCCTCTGACTTAGAGAGTTTCCTACCTACAATTGCATTTGCAACATATTCCTTAGCTACTGACCAAGGCTTGAGAGTTTCCTCCATTTTCTTGATAAGTTCAAGAGGGTCTTTTACTCTAAACAATATCTTGTTAAGACTTTCCATTTTGCTCCAACACTACTAGCAACTAATGGACAATTGTACTCAAAATATATTTGACTAGTCCCTGTGCTATCCTAGTACAACAACTTACTGTACCCACACCACAAGCTCTATGCACAACAAAATAATACACAATCACTAATATGATCCCCAGTCACACCAACAAACCTCCTGCCTGGCTCGCCAAATTTGTAAACAATTATTATTATAAAAACCTCAATAAAAATATCAATGATTAATATAACAATAAATGCCCACTGTAGGTTCTAGGTTGTGGATGACGTAAGGAATCACACCAATGAGAATGTATAAAAGATTGTATTGTGCACAGACTTATGATACAGGACAGCAGTACATATGTAAAAATAATACAAAATATATATAAAAATAAGGGCCTAAACAGTTTAATTAACCACCTAGACAGTATAGGTATCACAGGGACTAAACAAATAAAACAATTTCTAACATGTACTGTTACAATTGCCAACTAGGCCTAAAGTTGCTTGCTCATAATTACCAATACAGGGACCTCATGCCACGCGTCCTTGCTCTTCCTTCGTCCCCTCTCAACTGCCCCAAAAATATCTCCCATTCTTTTAGGCCACCTCACTTGGAAAGGGCTAGCCCCTCCCTGTAGACTGTACCTCTGCTCACAAAGGGATTCCACGGGCAGGTATTGACTTAATTTACATTACATAGGAATCCTTTGTACACCCAAATCTATTGTGTCCATCCGACCCCAGCCAAGATGGTGGGATGATACCAAATTAGCATCTAAGGGAAGCTACTTGGAGAGCTATTTTAGATATTCAAAACTTATATATCTAATATTTTATATTTAATGGGAATTCTCTATTTCTTACACATATTGTCTTTTATAATAGCAGTCCATTACAGACTGGCTTTTAGTTAACAGGACATGGTGGTCTTGACAATCGTTGTGGCAGAGTCTGAAAACTTGTCACCTCGATAATAATAAAGACAAATGGTAAGGATCATTTAATTGAGTGTGATTGTGCTGGGCTATGTGACTGCCTCTGATTGGTGACACAGTAACCAAGACTGGCAGGGCCTGTCACTGTAGCTCAATGCTGAGAGGAACATCTTCCCTTCCTGCCTGGCTGGTGGCTTAAACGCTTAGGAAAAGAAGAATCAGGAGTAAAATCTGGCGTATAAAAGCAGTTTGAGTTATTTATCAACACTTCTGATATCAGATCAGTTTGATTCGCTTTTCAAGAAACACAAACAACAAATGTAATTGGTGAGGCTACAGAGCAGATATCTGTCTTTCTGCACTTTGGAAAGTTACTGGAAAAAGGAAAATAAGAAATTCTGTACTACACAAAAGCTTTGATACACAGGTAGCAGCCAAATGGGCCCACAATTGTGGTTTAATAAAATGTGGAAACGATCAATGCAAACTTTCCTCAGGGCTCCCACACCCCATTCTATACCTTAGCCTATGGGATTCAGGGGCCAGGCTGGCAGCTGCCAACGCAGAAATGCAACTTACAAGGGTCATCTTACACTCACAACCCCAGGCCAAGCTGATTTGGGATGCCCTTCTGTGCAGCGTAATAGGAAGCCCAATAAGAGGCAAGATAACCTCCCAGTGTCCATACCTGCAGGAAACTGCTGGTGACAAGCTCGCCAATTCACCATTGATCAATCACAAATGTTTGGCTTGCCTTGCCATTGACCCCAAGCAGTCACATGAGCCTTGACAACAATGTAGGAATGTGGACCTGAGTAATTCAGCCAAATGTTGTACTTCCTTGGAGTGTATTTCAATTTGGTCTTTTTTAAAGGGGGGGCATTCACCCTAGTAAATGGAATAAGAATTAGTTTTAGAGATAAACACGGTCACACGTTGGGGTGTGCAGATGGAGCGCCCAGGGGACCATTATTATAGAGGCACCAGCATAGCACCAAACTTGCTGCCCTCCACTGAGATTTAGATGACCTGTAAGAAAATATTCAGTTTTCCGCATTCCCTTTATTATATTTTTTATCATATTCTCTTTTCACATCCCATTTTTACAATCCCTCAGTCGTTCTATTTTTTTTCCACATTCCCTCCATCACTTTCCTCTTTTCACATTTCTTCTCTCACTTTCACATTTTTCACCACCATTCTTTCTTTTCCACATTCCCTCCATCACTTTCTTTTATTTACATTCCCTCCATCCTCCATTCTTTTCACATTCCTTCCATTTTTCTCTTTTCACATTTTTTTCACTCCATTCTTTCTTTTTCACATTCATTGTGTCTCCTTCTTTCATCCACATTCCTGCTTCTCCCTGTCATTTCCATACTCCCTTAACCACCTTTTCAGTTACAGTAATTCCTTCTCTCTCTCTTTCACACTATCACCATTGCTCCATTCCCTTCTTTTTTCACACTTCCTGTCTCTACTGTTGTCTGAGAATGTATACATGAATGTTTTGGTGGCACAAGCCTTAATTCTTGCACAGGGCATCTCTTAACCTAAGGTTGGCTATAATGGATAGATTTGGTTCAGACAGGCCTGTAGGAAAGCACCAACACATGGTGAGCATGTTCAGTACACATCACCCATGTGACAGAACACTTACATTGTCTATCCTGGGCAGAACCACACCTCAAAGTTATATTTCTCTTGTTCAGTCTGTCTTGGGTGAAGTTTATGTCCCCATCTTGTACAGGCTGGAGGAAAGACAGGAAAGAGGGGACATGAATCAAGACACAAGTAAAGAAATGAATAAAATTTAGAAGGAATGTGTTTTATATGTATTGATTATTTATTTATTGAATAGAGCATATACATATATATGATACAAGTGGCAAATTTCAATTCCTTTACAAAACATTGCAGTTTATGAAGACATACTATTTGATACACAACCATGGCAAGACAAGTACAAATAGAAAAAATAAAGGATGTCAATCATCTTATATCCTGTCCCCCTATTGTCCCCAGGCACAAGACAAATTAACTCCAACTGCTACATTGGTAACATTAGGGTTATATCAATAATCCCAATCTTTAGAAAAGTGGAGTACAGTAAGAATTGCCGATATTGCAGTTTTTTTTTCTTTTATGAAGGGATATGTTTTAAAGAAGAAACGTAATTGTAGAACAAGGGGGAAAAACCTATAGCAATTTGGAGGCTAGATCAGGACCAGATCTCCCCATCAACTTGAAAGGTATTCAGATTTGGGTGCTGAACCAGAATTTTCCAAACAAGTGTCTGAACTGCATTCAAACAGAACACTAGTCAGTACTAGGAGAGACATAACCGGGCTCGTTCCATAAATGCATCCTGTGACGGGCTTCTCCATTGTCAGCTGGTAATTGCTCTTCCTGTATAATGGGAGCCATTAACAACGCTTTACAAAACAAAGAGATGCAATTTAATTGAAGAAGAAGTGAAAGGATGAGATTCATTAATAAGTATACCCAACTCGTCTGACTTCCGATGCTATGCAACTTCTAACACATTTCCTGAAGTCGTGCTTAAGAGCGACAGTAATGTTAATTCTGCCGCACTATAGTGGCCCAGAGGGGACCCTCGTGCGACAATGGCATTGTATTTTTTTTGTGTTTAATGAGGTTGTGTGGTCTTCAGCTTCAATAATGAAAGGCATTATTTAGCAGCACGCTGTTTACGCTCCCCCATAAGTAGCTCAGTTGGAGCTTTGTATTAATGAGCTCTGTCTCTAACTGCTTCATTCACTGCTCGCAAAGGACGCAATTAACTATTAAAATGTTATCCCCGCTTCTATTCAATTCTCTTTTGTGCTTGCTCTACAGTAGATTATTCCTTTAATGAGAATTACATATTCGATTACAGCTATGGGGCATGATAAAGGGGTATACAAGGGGGCACTGTAACCTCTGTCTTGATCACCTCCTGCCTATTTAATTAGCAAATATATTAAAGAGGACCTATAGTAAAAAAAAAAAGATCTTGTTGTCCCAGCGACCAATAAGGTTTGATTAGTTCTTGCATTAGCATTGGGCTCTGCACCCTGGAAGGGCCCCCATCACATGGTGATCATGTGACACAACCCTTAATAGCGGTGGATGGGGTCATTCCCTCTCCCACAGGTAGTCCCTATGCAGGATCAGGGACTGGGCACAGAATGGCCATATTGGAGATTATGTATGAGTGTGTGTAACATGACAGACATGCTGATCCCTTTCTTGAGGTGAATCTCTTTCAGTTTGGTGTGCGATGCTTATAACAAAATCACAAATTCTTGTATTGAGAAACAATATCACACAGCTACGCTGCAGCTATGTTGAACTTTAATGCAGCCAGCTAGAGAAGGTTTATCTCCTTCTAACACTCTGTGTGGAAACAGATAAAATATCTCTCTGGCTGGTTGGCTGATCATAAGGAAACTCCCAGCTGTGTCTGTGTGCTAGCAAAGACCTATTCATGCTCATGTGTAAGCAGAGCTGTCAGGTATTATACAAGATGGCCGCCCCATTTAATTCTAGGAATGCAGCTTTTCCACCACATCTATGTGGAGTTAAGCCCTCTCAAACGGCATATGCCTCTAATCGTCAAAGAGGGGCTTTAGAGGAACACATTACTAAACTTTATTTTCTTGACTGGAGGTCCTCTTTAAGTTAATAAAACTTTATATAATTTGGCAAGGGTAGGAATGGCCCTCCACAGTCATGATGCTCAAACTATAACATTGTGAGACCCAAAATGTGTGGCCAATGAGGACATTTTCAGTGTCTCCATACAGTATGTCCTACCTGTCCCTGCTCATATTAAAATGTAAACTCTTCTATCCCAATAGGAGGAAATTTGCCAACATTTGGAGTACTGTATTAAATCTAAAGATATAGTATAGGTGGAAAATGTATACAATGAGGAGAAGACAGCATCTAAAGAATATGGCACTGTGTTATCTAAATGGATAGTAGGGCTAAGGGAGAGGGCCCAAACATTTGCATTTCTAAATGAGTCACTCTTGTCTGTTTGCCATGTTGTCTTCCCCTCCAATGAGCTCTGCTGCTGCTTTTTGTTCCTGAATTTTCATCTCCTGGAAGTTGTGAGGCATTAATCGTTTGTGAGTCTCCCAGTATAACACTGGTGGCAGCTAGCTTTAGCAGAATCATTGTAGATTGCTTCAGGGATAACAAAGGGTTTACATCCAGCACATTATTTGACATCTAAAATGTCCCTTGTATGTATGTATCTCCTTATTTATTTATTGTAGTTACACCTGCAGAATCCATCTAAATAAATTTTCCGTCACTGAGACAATATAGGGAGAGGGGGAGAGAAAGTTCATATGTCATTTACAGTCATTTAGAAGAGTTCTGGTGGTCTCTTGTTCACAGTCCCTTCTACCTATATCTTTAGGGAATAGGTTGAGGGACTCTGATACTAGAGGTAAGCAAATTGAAATGCCATGAATAAAACATGTTACAAAATTCTATAAATATTGTGATGGCGCCTAATTTAATTTGTTTGTAATCACTCAAAATTGGGGCAGCCATATAAAAGCACAAAAGAATTATGACACCTTGGGTGACAACTAGGCAGTCTTCCATGTTATTGCCTTGCAGGCAGATACAGAGGGAAGTAGTTGCAATGTTCTGGTCAGCCAATTACAGAAGCTATAGGTGTGGTCAGTGATGATGACTAACAGCCATTATACAAGTTCAAGCAGAAAATGCTGATGCCGTTTACTGGGGAAATACATAAGAGAGGGGAGAAAATCTAAGAGCTCATACAGATAGAAACAAAAACAAAACACAATACTGATACCGACATCATTTTTCTGGTAATAGAAAGGCATCGGAAGTAGTGGCTGTCACTGATATTGCTTTCACTACTCTCACAATTACAATTCTTATGTTAAATTGGCAGGCTGATTCATTACAAGCCACAGCTATCGGCAGATGAGCGTCTGTACAGAGGCGCTAAGAGCGACCGCTAGTATATGCTGTGATCGGCTATCGGGCGCTGTAACAGAGCATCTCGTTCGCTGTAGTAATGTGGCCGGCATTGATGAATAGTACAGCGCTGCAGGGAGCGAAAGGTAGCGCCAGCTCAGTGCGACCGACTCTCAGCGACTCACACCATATTCAACAGACAAACACACACAGCGTAGGAGCTCTGGATCTGGTCGCTATAGCACAGAGCGCCAGAAGCTGTGTGATTAAAGTCTGTTTTTGAACACATATCTACCAGTAACAAAGCGAAAACACATGGAATTACATTGTTGTAACATTGTGACATTAATATTTTAATAATACAAAGTACATAATATTAATAATACATCAGATGCTACATGGCGCTGTTAGAGTCGCCCACAAGATTCGCTTTCATAAATGTGGTTTTGCGTACAGCCCAGCGTTCACCAGACGCTGGCTGCCGCTATCCATTTATGCCATTTATGTTGCATTGACATCACATTTTCATCTTCTCTACATCCCCCACTCGTTTTTTCTTCTCCCTCTTCCTCTCTTTTCACCTTCTCTTCATATCCTTTTTTTCACCTTCTCTACATCTCCCTCTTTTTTCACCTTCTCTACATCTTCTCATTTTTGAGAGAGCAATGTAGAGAAGGTAAAGTGAGAGGGAAATATACAGAAGGTTTAACAGTAGGGAGATTTCGAGAAGCTGAAAGGAGAGGAAGATGAAAGGGAACTAAAGACAAAAGTAAGCTGAAGTGCAGCAAAAACCACCCTCACACATTTGGGTATTCAAAAGGGGATTTATGTGGAAATTGTCCAGTAAAATATAAAATGTGTTGCTATTCTCACTTTGGCCACTAGATGGGGGGCATAAGACCACAAATGAGAGAAGCAGAATTGTAATCAAGCTCAGAATTATAGCACAGAAGTTGCCCTTTATGATGAGCAAGTTGGCATAAGATACTTTTGGGATAAAACAGAAAACTGCTGAGATTGGTTGGGAGCTTTTTGAAAGGAAAACTACAGGCAACATTGTATGAGTAGAGGTTTCATAAGAGAAAGTCAGAGGGACATACAGGGAGATGTTCATAACCATGCTAAGTGGAATACTGGTGTAGCCTCCTGCGTAAGATGTCTGCTGGGGCTGCTACAGGTCCCAGGTGCAGTTGGGGATGCCTGCAGCAGCAGCCACTGGTGAAACACTCAGCGACTCACCCAACTAGGAAGCAGGGCCACTGCAGCACTTATTGGTCACTTAGCAGTCACTCCAAGCTGGAAACTTGGAACCATTGCTACACAGGGCTTCTTTCATAAGACACTCAGTAAGTGTTCTGTTTCTTATGTTTTACGGACCCTTTTCGATTATGCTTATTGTCAAGGAGGGGGATGAGAGGGTGGGGGCTGGGTTGTTGCATTGGCCTCAGGAAGGACACCTGCAAGACCCTTTTACCACAGTGGTTTTGGTAAGATTATATATGCGCCCCAAGATAATAAGATCAGGACTAGGACCAGCTGTATCTCACAGTGTATATCTAGAATTCCACTTTGCAATGTTTAAAAAATTGAATGGTGGTCTTTAGACGGTTGTTTCTTTTGAAGTGCTTTTCTAACCTTAATCTTTGCAACATTAACAGTTTCGTTTCAACCAAGACATCTTCAAAAAACATCAATTATTAAAAGTGGCTAAATGAATAAATAATTGTGTATTGGGAAAAGACACACTTCTTCTACAAAGATCTGGGCCAGTGCTAATAGTTCTCTGCCACCGATGTGAAAAAAATGCTTCGGCTACAGCATGCTAAAACAAAGACGCTCCAGGGAACACATTGAAAATTCATCATTTTGACACGTTCTTGAAATGTGCAAAGATTATCTACTAATCCAAATTATTATTATAGTTCTGTACCAGTGGCCTGGAATTACATACCATCGAATGATGACTTTATCTGTCATTTTAAAGATGAAAGACAACAAACCTGTTATTTCCTACATTAGCTATAGATACATCGATTTCCCTTTTTCAACCTATTAAGGGTTAAACCCAACTTCAGCCAAAAAGCTAAAAATATTTTAGCTTTAAATGGAGCAAGCCACAGATGGGGGAATCAAGGATGGAATTGGAAACCAAAAACAATGGAAAACTATGGCAAGAATAGGAAAATTACTTACTTGTCCCTATGGCCAACTGCCCATGTATGGTCCCAGGATGAGTTATCTCAGGGGTGCGTAGGTACCCCCACCTCCATCCTAAGCTGTGCCACAAGCTTTCCGTCACCCCGCCTGGGCTCTGTACCTACCCTGCTGACTCTGCCCAACCTGTAAAAGGAGATGGCGCCTTCCCCTTCCTGCTTTGGCCTATGATCTTAGGCAAGATGGCATCCTGTGGTGGCCCCGCCACCAACCCTGCTCCCCCAGGCATCCATCAAGTCCTACCTCTGCCCCTTCTAGCTCCCGCTCACCCTCCCACTTCAAACATGAGCACTGCTTTCAAAGCAGCCCGTTGGTGTTTTTCTGTGTAAAACTAGTAATGGGACCACAAAGATCATTGCAGATGGAGAGGGAAAGGCTCTCTCTTGGCTCAGTAATTCCAAAGGGTCACTTGGCCCAGAGAAGGGAAAAATGACCTGTCATCAGAGGGTGATAACTTCTCAAGTAGGCTGACAGTTAAAAATACCTATGCATGTTGCATATTGTTTTGTTTGGGGGACCTTGTGCTTTCAGATTTTGCTTGTTTTTTTCTTGTTTGCATGTTGATATTTTAGGAAATGTGTTTTTTTATTCTGCTTTTTTAATACTTTTTTAAAGGAAGCCCTGTGCAACCAAAGAATTCTACGAGGGATTGCTTCCAGAAAGATGCGCCCAAGTCAAAAAGCCTGGTACACCTAGAAAGCTTGAGGTGAGTACTTTCAGAGAATATGTAGCTTGTGGGGGTGGGGTATTTCAAATGTAAAGGTGCACATAGCAGCTGAATTTTATCTAAAAATCTGAGTCTCCTGGGCAGGAAAGGGTGTCTACCAATATATATGTGGTACCATTGTAACTGGAAGAAAGTGGGGCTTTTAATATGATTTCATTGAAAACCTTACATTTAATTTTTTTATTACAGGAAAAAACTACAAATTGTTTTTTTTTTGCACATATTCCACCACAAAATATTGAGAATACACTAAAAAATCACAAACAAGCCATTTTATGTTGAAGCCCAAACAATATATAATTTTCCTAGGAAATCCCTGAAAATCCCTTCAAAAATCACAGTTAAAACATGTATAACACAAGATAGTGAAAATATTTTGAAAAAAATGGTCTGACAAAATCTAGGTAGGCTGGCACTTGAAAGGTTAAAGTTATAATGTTCACTGAAAGGCAGGTAGCCAACCTCCTCACACCCAAAAGCACACCCAAAGAGGAACTTGCTTGATAGTTTTTAATTTTCCTTACTCTGTCGGGGTTGGATTTAATAAACAGTAGCTGGGACCTAAAGGTAAAAGATGGCTGTTGAAAATGGAGGTTCTCAATACGACAGTAGAAACTAGTCTAAGAAAAAAAACATAAAAGCCATTTAGATTCCAATACGCACTTACATTTTCTCTCTTGACAAACCTACTAGCTGTGCATTCAAGTAAAAAATAAAGCTGACATATGGGAACTCATTAGGCTGAATTATCTCCAGCTTGTCTGTGAAAAAAACATTACTAAATGAACAAAGTAAAGCCTATTGCAGATTGTAGGGGCAAATAGGGCAAATTGTCAACGGAGCTGAATTTTTAAAGATTGTTCAGGTCTAATTACAAAATGTACAACAAATTGGTTTACAGAGAATTCTTGGCTTTTAGGATGTGAAGGGATTACTCGTGCTTTATCATTAACAAGGCTTCCTGTATGAAGGTACAGCTAATGTTCGCATTATTAGTATACTTAGCTAACGATAAACCAGGAGAGATTAGATAGGATTGTAATTTTAATTATCTGCAGATTAAAAAAACACTGATTTATGTGACACTAAGAGCTGTTAACGAGATTTAAATATGAATATATGTATATATATATATATATATATATATATATATATATATATATATAAGGAGGGGTGGGATCTGAATTTGTAAAATGTTCTCTATATTTCACATCACAAAGAGGTGCAGCGCAAGTTTCACACACATATTTTGACATTAAATATTTGCATACAGCCTAATAAACACCAAACAGTAATACCATTAAAGAAATAGTAACGGATTGTACTTGGTAATATTTTCATAGTATATTACCCACCCAAGACAGTTTATGCACACCTTACCCCAAGACATATACTCGCTAATTGTGATGTGCTTCTGATCCGGGATTAAGGTAGATTCGACCTGAATCTTGCCCCATCCAGGATACCCGTAAGAACTGGATCAGATCATCCGGCATGCCGACCATTACTACCTTGTGAACTGGTATAAGTTCTTTGTACCCTTTAGCACTTCACAAACAGTTAAAAAAAAAAAAAAAAAAGGAAAAAGAACTCATCATCACAGCATCTTCCTTCATCTGTCCTCCCACTGGGCGATGTCCTCTCTGCAGGTCCGCAGGGTTGGGGACTGCTCTTGCAGCCACATCTTTAGTGTTGGGTGGCACAGGTCTGGCATTAGAAAGGAGGAGGATTTCCCCCCTCACTGCAGATGATGGCAAGGTGGCTCCCAGGCATCAAGAAAATCACAGCCGCCAGGGGACAGATGAAGGAAGATGCAGTAACAGGGTTTTTTTAGAATGTATTTTTATTTATTTATGCATTTATTTTTGGAACCCCGATACCAGTTTACATGTTGTATTTGTGACGGGTATTATTCAGAAGCACAGAACGTTGAATGGGAAATTCTCCGGCCCGAAGGATTTCGAATTGGATTTTCCAGCCTGAGTCTGGGTTTGAATTGTGTCTGATTTTGAAATGGGCCAAGAGGTTGTGAGCCTCAAATTCCTGTGAAATATTATTTGCATGCTCATGTAGCCTGTAGCGACACATTCTCCCTATATATTGTAGCTTGCAGGGACAAGTTATTAAATATACTACAGGACCTGTATTACACGATATAGTACTTCTGATCTTATACATTCTCCCTGTATGCATAGACCCAATATGTCAGTTTTTCTAGTTGTGTCGTTGAGCAATGTGCATCCCCTGCATCTGCCACACCTAAAGAAGCCATTACTCTGTGGCAAAAGAATGTACTTGCTTTGGGGGGGGTCAAAGTTAATTTGTCAATTGGTCAATTTGGGAGCACTCCTGGGGTACGAAATGCGTCGGCGCTAAGTGCGCTTGCTTGGCTCTTGGAAAACCTCCTATAACCTGATGGCTGCAGGAAGTGAGGGGACCTTAGGAATTATGAATTACATACATGGAAGCCAGAGACTGCAGTGGTTCAGTTTGACGCTATTGAAACCAGAAGTGCAATTACAAAATAACAGCATACCTATGATTTTCAGTATTACGCTATGTCTTTTACCTTGTGACTCCAGCCCAAATTTCACTCATTGGGCAAAAAAGTGCACATTTTATGGCAGAGTGTTGCTCCTGATAGAATAAGGATCAGACAGACTTTTTTAAAACAAGTGTTATTGGCCAGATATCATGTGCTGAAGTTTCAAGAATATTTCAGGTGACTGCTTATTGTCTTGGTTTATTGAAATATATTAAAGATTCCAACCACTGGATTTTGCAATACAGTAAATAAGTTCACATTTCGGACTCTATACTCGTACTTGTCGGACTTACACACGCATGAATTAGCCACTGAGAACTGGCTACAATTTCAATTAGATGAGGAGAACCGACTGAATCTAATCTGTCTCTCTCTCTCTCCCCCCTCTCTCTCTCTCTCTCTCTCTCTCTCTCTCTATATATATATATATATAGTGATGATTAGCTCTGGTAGACAGCAGGATGTTTGCAGTATAGAGGCTCAGAGGCGAAAAGTTAAACTTAAAGTCCGTGTTTATTCACACCAAAATCCATAAAAGTATATGCCCTTTCGGGTTACGTCACCTTTTCAGGAAAATGCAGCATAAGTCAATCAGACAGGCAAACAGCATTTTTAGTCCTTGGGCAAAGTTGCTGCTTTGCAACCGAATCCACCTTGGGTTCGCATGAAAGCCAGCATAGGAGTTTTCAGCCAGGCTCACAGAGTCTCACTCCACAAGTGAGCTCCAGTCACAGACAGTACACAGCTGATTCCCCAGGCTATTTATGTGGCCTGTAAAACCCGGACCTGGGTAGTGGAATGGAGTCCCACCCTGCTCTACTCCATCCCAGTAAAACCGTCCCGGGTTAGCCTTTCAGCTATACTAACTTCAGCACCAGACTGCCATTAGCAGCTGATGCTGGGAAACCAAACACACGGTTTTACTGCACCAAGGACAGGTACATTGGTGCCACATACCTTCCGTCAATGACGGCCCCTTGCACCTTACCACAATATATATATATATATATATATATATATATATATATACACACACACACACACACACACACACACACACACACACTGGATGTAAAAAGTCGACACAACCCATTGTGGTAAGGTGTATGGGAAAGTAATGAATGATGTCTATTTTTCCCCTGCTATGCTCTATCAGGCACGATCCATGCCGGGTTTTCAGGACCCAGTTCACATTCCCAAGTCCTCTAGAGCAGTGGTTCCCAACCCTGTCCTCAAGGCACACCAACATGTCATGTTTTTTGGATCTCCAAATAGCCAGCTCTATTGCTCTGAAGCTGCACTAATTACTCCACCTGTGCATCTTTGTGGAGATCTGCAAAACCTGGCCTGTTGGTGTGCCTTGAGGACAGGGTTGGGAACCACTGCTCTAGAGGTTTGTTCCCTAATCCCAGGCCTAACACAGGTGATGAGGCTGATTGCGGGGAAGCCTAAATAAAAGGAGCCGCTGAGGCTTTCAGTTTGCTGTTGAACAGCCTGAAGTAAGGAGCCCAGGCCATACTGCTCAAAGTGAATAACAAAACTGTATGCAGCCGAAGGACTTTGTTTGTGACCCTGAACTTGGACTTGTGGATGAGCAGCGTGGGCTTGTATGCTCTGTAAGCGGACTTGTTATAACCTGGACTATTAAACCCTGGACTTTCACAGAGCTGGAGAAGTAACCGCTTGATATACTGCGTTGTATGCTGCAACAATCTCAGAAGTAAGAGATATTTTTGCTGGTGACTATTCTATTTTCAATAAAATTACCTTTGTTTTTGAAGAACTGTCATCCGTGTCACTGGCGTTTGCCCCAGACCCTGACACCATGTTGTGGCCAAGACCTAAAAATAATTTCAGAACATTTTCCATTTTTATTGTGATTCATAATCTGTATAATGCCATTAAAAACCAATTTAAATTTCTAGGGGAGGGGGGCCAATAAAAACAGAACTTAAATAATGTGGTTTCATATGTGTGAACACCCTCTTTTAACTGGGGATTTGGTTGTAAGAATTAGCAGCCAGTCACATTTATATTAATCTTAAATAGTAGTAAGTACACAGATTACACCATTTAAAGTGATTTTTATTAGCCCCATATAAATTTCAGCAGTTCTAGTAGGATTTCCCTGACATTTATTTTCTTAGTTGCATTTTACAGCAAAACACATGGTACGTAAAATGATTACAGCACATCAGAGAGATCTCTTTGTTGAATGGTATGAGTCAGAAAAAAGATACAAAGGAATTCCAAGGCATTAAAGCCATTGTCCGGTCAACATAACCAGGACTATACTGATGGCTAATAGGGCAAATTGCTCTGATCATGCTGATAGTCCTATTTTTTGTTTTTATCTAACAAGGCTTCTATGCCTCTAAAAGCTTAGCCTAATGTCTTCAATGTAACTTTCATTTCCTGTCTTATGGGCATGTGCTGTTGAGCGTCGTGCATTAACAGATGTGGCAAGCAGAGGGGTGTCCCCAGGGCATGGAACAAAATCCAAGGTTCGGTCTGCTTTAAGCCAAGGTGAAGGGAATTTTGAACAGTTCTAAATATCAGTCAGATTTAACACAAAACCTTGAGACCTTTGCTTAAAGATGAACAATTTATAACCCTGCAACCCCCTGCCCCCCTTCTTGTGCTAAGCCCAATTTGCGTGTTAAAATAAAAAAACAACTCACCTGATCGCTGCAATCCTCCGTTGATTCCAGCAGAAATGACAGCAATAGACCTGAGTGACAGTACAGTAACACTTCTGCATGGGATTGGGTAACACACCTGCCACTCTGTGCATTATCTGCAAGATGGCTGCGCCCAGGACTTGAGTTTACCTAGAGACTGGACTTCCAATTTAAAAGCAGGAGATTTAGAGGATTTTTACCTTTTAGCAGGACAATAACCCAAAGCCTTACCTACAACCATCAAAGCCTTACCTTCAACCATCAAGATGGTTTTGGCAGAAGATCAAAGTTTTACAATGGCCCAACAAGAGCCTTGACCTAAATCCAGTTTACAAATATGTGGGTTGACCTGAAGAAGAGTGGTCATTAGTTTATTGTTTCCATCCTGAAATATTTGTTTGTTTTTAAAGTAAATTGTTCAGATTATAGGTGACTTCAAAAGTGGAAACATTTCTGGAATTCTTTTTTACATAACAAAAACCCATTATAAAAGGGGCAGGTAGCCTTTGTCTGAGCAAACATGTCTTTGGATCCACATACACAATATCACTAGTACTCGCCTCCCACCTTGTCCCAGCCTCATTGGTACACATCTGCTGTAAACTCCACTGGTATCCATTATGTCATGGTGTAGTACTTTTCTTACCTCTGCTCCCATGCTCGCTGGTGACCCCCAACTACCCTGATCATTGGAGTTGGCAAATTCAAAAGCTTCCTCCAGGGATCAGCACCCTGCTGACCATATTGTCAGTGTGCATGCAGCGCTAATCTGTTCTGCAAGGTTTGATACAATCCTGTTGCTGACCTGTTCCACATCCCAAAACATCTGTATGGAGATGCCTGTGCTATGTTAAACCATGTCTGTTCTGCTTCCTGTCCTGCTTCAAGCTAAGTTCTAAAATGTATTGGTGTTGCATGCATGATGCCTGGGTAGCAACAAGGGTTTATTAAAGTGTCTTTCCCCTTAAGCCCTTAGGTTTCTATGTTGCACTTGTGAAATGTGGATGCTGTCAAGCCTGCTCACATTCTTGCAGCAGTACATAGATTCTACTTACTTTATTAAAGGCCACTTTAAGATTCAAATGCAACTGTATCGGAAGTACATCTCCTTTAGTAGTGGTCTGAAAACATAGCCACTAGTAGTAGTACAGAAAGCGCCGTCCCTTTAAGGAGGGCAGCCCCCATGACTGGCCTGCGTTCCTAGCCGGAGGCAGACCAGCCATGGGGAGGAAGTGGTCACTAAGGGAAGTGACATCGGGGGGGGGGGGGAGTATAAAGGGGGCGTTCGCCCCCTCCCTTCCCTCTTTGACCCCTGACTGGACGGACGAGCAGTCAGGACTGACGCTCGCCCGGCCAAATTCCCTTATGGAAGCACTTCTGTTGCAGCTGAGGAGTGAGGCGGAGCGGCGAGGCGAGGACTGGGTAAGGAGTTTAATCCCCCCACAGTCCTCGTCGCCGCCCCGGCTCAGCCCCTCGCCTCCCCGCCGCTCTGACCGGTGGGGAGCGAGGGACGGTTCACGGCCTCCTCCTTCCCCTCCCCTCACCCTCACCCCCACCCCTCCAGCTGGTCCATACCTGATCGTCGGGCGGGGGGTGGCGCGACCGCCACGTGTGCCTCCCCCGCCTGCGTCCTCCCCCTTGATGGCCGGCGCCTCCTCTGGGCTGGATCCGGCAGCGCCCCGTCGGAGGAGTGCTGGCCGCAAACGGCCAGCACCTCCTCAGCTTCCTGCGGGGATGGGAGCGGCGGTGACATCACCGCCGCTGGCCCCGCCCCCTCCTTCGTTGGTTCCTGCACGGCCCGGGCATCGCAGCTCGGGCCGTGCGAGTGCTGCGGCTCCCCGCTGCTCGGGCAGGCGGGGAGCTGCGGTGTTAGTTTCACCCCCCCCTCGCACAGCACAGTGGGGGGGGGGGGTCGGCGGGCGGCTCCCGCTCACATAAGGCGGCTCCTCCGCCGGAGCCCGCCCCCTCTCCCCCCCCTCATCATCACCGTGACATCCCAGCCCCCCCACCCAACCCACACCACGCCAGTCAGGCCGGTCAGAGCCCCACTCCCTACGGAGCGGGGGCTGGGGCCGGGGGCGCAGCTCGCGCCTCCGGCACCAGCAGGGGGCCCCCCGGCATCCTTCGGGATGCCTGGCCGGGCCCTTCAACATGCACCCAAACACCCCCCACCAATCCCGCCCTCCCGCGCCCCCCCCCTCCCCCGGCGGTCTGGTCTCGGCACCCCCCTGGTACGCCCCCACTCTTACGGGGCACGCCGCGGTCCGAGGCCGCCGCCCCCCAATTGCTCCCCTCCCCCCAGGCTTTACTGCGTCCCCTCCCGGCCCCGCTGTCAGGGCACGCCCCCGCATCCTTGCAGGCGTGGCCCTTCGAGCTCGCCACCCCCCAGCCGTCCGGGCTTGCGCGCATGGCGTTCTCCCCCTCCCATTCGCAAGCGGGCGCAGCGGACGCGCGGACATACGGCCGGGGTCTCGGTTTCCCGGCTACGGACAGCTACTCGCCCCTCCTTTTTTCTCCGCAGGCGGTGGTCGACCAGGATCTGGCGCGGAGCAGCGTGGCGGTCGGGACACCAGGTTGGTGGGCGGACGGCGCAGGACCATCGTCTTCCTCCAGAGGGTCGGCGGCGGCAGCGGGACATCCGGCAGTAAGCGGGTCGCTGGGCCAGTCGGGCTTGGCGACTCAGGGATCGGAGCGGCAGTATGGCGGACCTAGCGGCAGGATCGTTCGGCAGGGTGAGCCACGCGTTATTACTGATATTTCGTCATTATCACAAGCTCAGAGTGGGGTTGCCATGGGTGGGGGCGCAGAGGGTTTAGCTGATTTTGTGGCAGGGGTTAGGGAACTGTTAACAAGGTGGGAGGTGGGGGCCGGTTCGGGGGGACAAGGTCTGGGGGCGTCTCAGGGCCAGACAGCGGCCGGGGCACCGGGGGCAGTGGGTTCAGGGGTGGACGTCGGGGGGTCAGCGATGCCGCGTGGGTTAGAGGGCCCGGGTGGTGGCGAAGGGAGGTCTATGGAGGTCTTGGAGTCGGGCGGGGGCAAGGGGAGCGATAGGCGATTTCGGACTCCGCCAAGGGGCACACCTATGTGTGTTTTGAGGGCCCGTTGGGGGGGGCACTTGAAGCAGGAGGTGAAGGAGAAGATTTGGCGTCGGGAATACGTGGATATTTTCACGCTGTTACCGTTGGAGCGTTTCGGGGTCGAGAGCTGGGAGAAAGGGAAGGAGTATCGGAGGGAGGAGGATGAAGATAGGAGGCGCTTCCGTCTGATTCCGAGAACTTTTGGTAATTGGTTGCAGGCGTTTACTCTCGCAAGCGTGGTGGGGGAGAAAAACCCGGAACACTGTTCGCCGCTGTTTTGCTACCTGGATGCCATATGGGGGGCCCATCGGATGTACGGGGGGTCGGCTTGGCTGCGGTATGATGAACAGTTTCGGCAGCGGATGGCGGTAAGCGGGGAGTTAGGCTGGGACCACATGGGGTGCACCTTAATGATATGGGGAACGACCTGTTCAACCTAGCTTTGAAGGAACGGATCGAGATGGCGGTCGAGTTGTGGCGGGCCAGGCAGCGCTAAGGTTTCAGCGCTTCCTGGCTGTGGCGGGTCTCCTCTCGGGTTCTGGGTCTGAGCTAGCATGTACAATGGGGGGGGGGTGCGGCTGTTTCCACGGGGGGGAAACCGGCCAGGACGATTCTGGTTGATATGGTGGTGTTCAGGGTGGAATTTTGTTGGCCACCAGCAGTTAGCCCGATTAAGCTCCCTGGCCTAGGAGGGATGCGGCCGAGCTTATGTTGGTTTCTGCTTGGTTGGAGGTCGGATTGGTAAACTTGGTCCTCTTCCCTTCCCCTTTAATTTTGGGGATCATGAGGCTGCTCAGACCCGGAACATAAAGGGGGGATTTTTTCATAGGCTTGTTGTAAACTTGTTTATACTTTGTTGGCCGTGGCCGATTAAAATTAATCATTCCAACTACATGGTGGTCTGGTCTTGTTATTCTGGGTTGGATGGGCTTAGACGGAGGACTTATGGAACGCTAGTCCAGTCATGTACATTCCATATTTACCAGTGCCAGGTCCTAGTTCCCCCTCAGCAGCTCCAACTGGCACGATACACCTAGACTCAAACAAGAACAATTGCATTTCTCAACTGGTTCCAACTAGACCTCTCATATCTGCTCTGATACCACTCCAATACAATTAATGAAATACATCTGCACAAGAGGCGCATTGGCATTTTATTTTACAGTTAAGCTGCAGCTAAGCAGCCTAGGGATATTCTTGTTAACTGTTTCTTTTCCTACTCACCCCAGTGACTCCCATAGCCTATTGCAGTTCCCCATGATCATCATTCCTTTTTGGAGATGTATTACCCAGAGCCAGGCCAGGATGGAAGGCGCCCTGTGCAAGACTAAGGGTGGCGCCCCCCCATACACGTCTGCTTTTTCTCACTCCTGGCCCACTGACCCACATGGTTTCCGACAGCCACTGCGGTTCACCTAAAGGGCACAATCTAGCTTGAAGCCTGATGCCAGGCAAAGGTACCAACTCGCAGAAGCGCTCCCTAGCCATTGAGTGCTGGTTTTCCATTTTTAAATTGAAAAAGAATTGAACCAGTGTGGAAAACTGAGTCTGGATTTTTTTTTATTTGTATAAGGTTTCATGCTCTTTTCTGAAGAACCTTTCTATGTAAACCTAAATATTTAACAATAAAAAGATTGAAAGAAATGGCCAAGATATCGAGGTTTACAGTTTCATCTTATGATTTCTCGTGTGAAGCCCTTGGCTCCGTGATTCTGCATAAAAATTAGCATAATAAGCAGAGTCCATAAGATTCCCTGAACTTGCATAAGTCACACTGGCTGTGCTTATCCCCTCTTACCCTGTTGCTAGGTGACATTGAAGCCTGGACCAGCACTCCCAGACACACAAGTTTGCAATCCCAATCGCACATGCACGCACTCTCAAATTCGTTTGCTCGCACTCCCAACGTGCATTCACGCATTCTCAAAGCACAAATGCATGCACTCACAAGCACACATGAGCGCACTTCCAAAGCGCATGTGCGCATTTCCAAAAACACGCATGCAGTCCTAAAGTGCATGCATGCACTTCCAAATTCCATGCGCACACTCCTAAAGCGCATGAGCGCACTCCCAACCGCTTACTCCAAAGAACAGATGAGCACACTCTCAAAGTGCATGCACACACCCCCAAACGTACATGCACACACTCTCAAACACCCATGCGCGCAATCCAAAGAGCATGAGCGCACTCCCAAGCCCAAACCACATGTTGGAGTTAGGAATCTGCTGACCGCACCTCCTGCTCCCAGCAATATTTGCCCCAAAGTATCTAAACATGGAGTACATTGAACATTCATGGATACCACAGGCAGTGTCACTGCTACAGGAACCTTGGGTATTTTTCTAATCCAGGTGACACACATGGATGTTCTGTTTACTAAACTTTCTTTGTTCAGTAATCAAACTACCTACATGCTAAATCAAAATTTCTGACCTGAGTTCACGGCAGTTCACGGCGAGTCTACACTATCACTGGATGATACAATGCTGGGGATTGTACAGCAGCTCCAAAATAAGATGTGGAGGCTTTTATTAAACTCACCATGGATTGGTATACAAATTCTCTCTCTATTGATTTCAGTAGACAGTCATTCTGTACATGGCCTATCTGTGTTTAAGTTACAGATGATTTGTTGATGGAGACTCTTACAAATACACTCTTGTGTTACTCAATACAATTAGTAACCCTGGAAACACCCCCAACACACTTTTTACTTCCACACCACTACCTCCCTTGGTGAGAAATAAAGGATGGCAAGGAATTTTTCTTTGCAGTAAATCCCCAAGAAGACTTAAATTATTGGTCTATAGAACACCACTCGACTGATCGACTGATTGATTGATTGATTGGGAACAAGGCTTAGGGAAGATGTGAAAAAGTTCAAAACGCACTACCAAACACCAAAACAGCACTTTACAATGGCGTAACTATATGAGACAGGGCCCCGTGTGAACACTAAATGGTACCCTGTCAAGGCTCATACAGTAAATTTTCTTTTTGTCTTTTAACTCAGTTGGATGCAGGGGGAGCCGGCCTGGGCATCAGAGTGCATAACCCCCTGCATTGTCCTGGAGTGCCTCCTGTGGAACTTCAGGCATAAAATAAAAAGGAGCCAATCCCCTCCAAATCGGCCCCTACTTACCTTTTGGAGGTCACCGCTACCTGCTACGGTGACATCCGGACGCTTTGGGGCCCGATCCTCGCCCCCGCCGCTAACTTAGCCCTCTGTAAATGACAGTACGGTTTTAGCTGGCCTCTGCAGAGTCATGCACCACTCAGCAAAATCTTGCGAGATTTCGGGCGGCTCCATAGCATCCCAGCACTGGCACTGCGCAGGGGCAAGATCGGGGGCTGTGCACAGGGCCTGATGGGATGCAAGATGGCGCTGCCCATTTTAACCCACATTCTGCAGGCAGCAAAATACACCATTCTATATTCACCTTTAATCCCCAGCTCAGATACTTACTGATCAACCAATCTCAATTCTACGCTGCTCACTCAAGCCATTCATCACAGGAACTATTGGATGTGCCATTGTTCCTGTAATTGCAGCATGGATTTTTTAAATGAAATTAGTTGCAAAATCTCATATGGCATGTAGTTTGGGCCCAGCCACTGCAGGATGCGATCCAGCAATCGAGTTGCAGGACCAATCACCCTTTTGTTTTTTTTATTTGAGTGGTCAATACCTCTCACAAAATAAACTCGTAAGCTAGTAAGTATGCTATCAGTGGTGTTACTAGAATCCTATGGGCCCCAGAGCAAGCTTTGGTCTGGGCCTCCCTTTTCATAGGACAAGCCCTGGTCTCCTCCAAATCAGTGGAGGAACACAACTGGTCCTCCGAGAGCACAGACCTGGGTCTTACCCAATGCAGATGGGAAGCCATCTGCATATTGGGCCCTATGCATATCTTTGCACTTATAAAAATATGCTGGAAATTGCTGGCCTGGCTTTTTAGGTAAAAAACAACATAAGAGAATGTGCTGAGTATTTTTACACCTTCTCAGGACAGCTGTAAATAATTCATTTAAAAGAATAGTAAAAACTAGAGTCAAAACATTGCTGAATTGCACTAATTTCTTGTTACAGACCTTGTTGAATCGAGGCCACTGTCTCACAGGTGTCTGAAAATCATATGAGAGAATTCTCACATGCATCATGGACCTCGAGCTGAGAAAATGTCAACCCGAGCTGAATATCATGATTTAATACCATGACCAAATGTCTTAAAGGCTTAATTCCCATGCAATCATTATTAGAGATGAGCGAGTAGTATTCGACCGAGTCGGTATTCAATCGAATACTACGCTATTCGTCATACTCGATTTCGATCGAGTACAGCGGCGATGGCGCACTTACAATTCGTTTCCCCTCCCACCTTCCCTGGCGGGTTTTTTACACCAATCACCATGCAGGGGGGGGGGGTGGGACAGGTCCTGGGAGGACGCTGGCATCGCGAGAACGGCGTCTAGACGCATTGGCTGGAAAAACCATGTGACCTCGAATCTACAAAACTCAGCACTTCCTCTTCATCAGCATTAGCAGCTTGAACTTAGTGAGGGATAGACGCTAAGAGCAGGGAAAGACAGGCTGTAGCTGTATGTAGGCAGGCAGGGCCCCAGAAGCTCAGAATATCGCATTTACCACCATATATACCAGCTACCAGAAGACAGGAGAGTCATTGAGAGCCCTTATTAGGGCTACTATGCTGAACGGTATATAGCTCATTCTAGCTATATACACACTGCACACAACGGCTGCTTTAGTGAGGGGTAGCTGCTGCTGCAGTAGGGACAGAGAGGCTTCAGTGGTGTATTAGCACCTATATACAAAACTATATACACTCTGCACAAAACGGCTGCTTTAGTGAGGGGTAGCTGCTGCTGCTGGAATAGGGACAGAAAGACTTCAGTGGTGTATTAGCACCTATATACAAAACTATATGCACTCTGCACAAAATGGCTGCTTTAGTGAGGGGTAGCTGCTGCTGCTGGAATAGGGACAGAAAGACTTCAGTGGTGTATTAGCACCTATATACAAAACTATATACACTCTGCACAAAATGGCTGCTTTAGTGAGGGGTAGCTGCTGCTGCTGGAATAGGGACAGAAAGACTTCAGTGGTGTATTAGCACCTATATACAAAACTATATACACTCTGCACAAAACGGCTGCTTTAGTGAGGGGTAGCTGCTGCTGCTGGAATAGGGACAGAAAGACTTCAGTGGTGTATTAGCACCTATATACAAAATTATATACACTCTGCACAAAACGGCTGCTTTAGTGAGGGGTAGCTGCTGCTGCTGGAATAGGGACAGAAAGACTTCAGTGGTGTATTAGCACCTATATACAAAACTATATACACTCTGCACAAAACGGCTGCTTTAGTGAGGGGTAGCTGCTGCTGCTGGAATAGGGACAGAAAGACTTCAGTGGTGTATTAGCACCTATATACAAAATTATATACACTCTGCACAAAACGGCTGCTTTAGTGAGGGGTAGCTGCTGCTGCAGGAATAGGGACAGAAAGACTTCAGTGGTGTATTAGCACCTATATACAAAACTATATTTGGCACTACTGTTTTGTGTCCTCTGTGCCAACAAAACCCTGTTATATACCCGGTGCGTATAGGCACCATTTCACCTTCTGGCAGTATACGGCTGTATAGCCAGGTGTTCTCCTAAAAAAAACCTTCTATATTTGGCATTACTGTTTTGTGTCCTCTGTGCCAACAAAACCCTGTTATATACCCGGTGCGTATAGGCACCATTTCACCTTCTGGCAGTATACGGCTGTATAGCCAGGTGTTCTCCTAAAAAATATATATATATTTGGCACTACTGTTTTGTGTCCTCTGTGCCAACAAAACCCTGTTATATACCCGGTGCGTATAGGCACCATTTCACCTTCTGGCAGTGTACGGCTGTATAGCCATGTGTTCTCCTAAAAAATATATATATATTTGGCATTACTGTTTTGTGTCCTCTGTGCCAACAAAACCCTGTTATATACCCGGTGCGTATAGGCACCATTTCACCTTCTGGCAGTATACGGCTGTATAGCCAGGTGTTCTCCTAAAAAAAACCTTCTATATTTGGCACTACTGTTTTGTGTCCTCTGTGCCAACAAAACCCTGTTATATACCCGGTGCGTATAGGCACCATTTCACCTTCTGGCAGTATACGGCTGTATAGCCAGGTGTTCTCCTAAAAATATATATATATTTGGCACTACTGTTTTGTGTCCTCTGTGCCAACAAAACACTGTTATATACCCGGTGCGTATAGGCACCATTTCACCTTCTGGCAGTATACGGCTGTATAGCCAGGTGTTCTCCTAAAAAATATATATATATTTGGCATAACGCGTGGCCAAAAAAGTAAAACGTCTGAAATGCGGAGGGCTAGCGCAAAGGGACGTGGACGAGGACGGGGGCGCGGAAATGCTGGTGGGGGCACAAACCGCGTTGAAGCCAGTGGGGATACAATGCGTGCTGGTGAGGGGCAGCCAGCATTACGCTCATCCAGCTTCCCTGCCTTTATGGGACAGTTAAGCGGGGGGCGGGGTACACCTCTGTTGAGGCCTGAGCAGCGTGAACAGGTGGTGCAATGGCTGGCCGATAACGCTTCCAGTCACTTGTCCACCACCCAGTCATCCACACAGTCTCACTCTGACCCTCCTTCCTCCCAACCTGGCCAACAGAGTCAGCCCACCCTTGACCCCTCCCAGGACCTCTTTTCGGGTCCTTTTCCAGATGTGCTGCAAGAATCCCAGGAGCTAGCAGAGGAATTTGTTTGTAGTGATGCCCAAACACTTGAGTATCCGCCATCTCCTAGTGATGTGGACCCGGAACCAGCATCTGCTATCATGAGCGATGATGATGAGACGCAGTTGCCATCAAGGGAGGCTGTTGGAATGTCCAGTGGGCAGGAGGAGGAGCAGAGAGAGGAAGTGGAAGAGGAGGTGGTGGACGGCGAAATGACCGACCCCACTTGGACAGGGGTGATGTCCAGCGGGGAAAGCAGTGGAGATGCGGTCTGCGCATCACCGAATAAGGCAGCAAGAGGCAGAGGACAGTCCAGAGGCAGAGGACAGTCCAGACAGAGAAGGCAGGCCACAGCCAGCAGGGCCGAAGCTCTTCCCGGCAGCAGGCAGTCGCGCGAAGCACCCCCATCGAGGCCTCGTACTTCTGTGGTGTGGAGATTTTTTAATGTTTGCGCGGACGACAAACTGAGCGCGGTTTGCGCAATCTGCCACTCAAAACTGAGTAGGGGCTCTGAGAAGAGCAATCTGACCACCTCAGGCATGCGCCGTCACTTGGAAGTCAAGCACTGGGCTGATTGGGAGAGAGCAAACGCAATACAACCTGCGCCTGGTCTTGCTGCCACTGCCTCTTCCCCTTTGTTGTGTGCTGCCACTGCGGTCCAGACCTCCAGCCAGGACATCTCCACATCTGCCTCTGCCTGGGCTACTTTGGGGCCTTCTCCTTCAGCCCCCCCTTCCCCCGCATCTTCGTCTGCACCTTCCATCTCCTCGTCCCATCAACTGTCCATCTCGCAGGCGTTCAACCGCAGGAGGAAGTATGCCTCCAGTCACCCCCAAGCCCAAGCCTTAACCTGCCTCATCTCCAAACTGCTGGCCCTGGAGATGTTGCCGTTTAGGCTTGTGGAGACGCAGGCCTTCCGCGACCTGATGGCGGCTGCTGCACCTCGCTGTTCCGTCCCTAGCCGCCACTATTTTTCCCGGTGTGGCGTCCCCGCCCTGCACCAGCACGTGTCGCGTAACATCAGGCGGGCCCTGAGGTACGCAGTCAGCGCAAAGGTCCACTTGACCACCGACTCGTGGACAAGCGCTTGCAGCCAAGGACGCTACATCTCTTTGACGGCACACTGGGTGAATGTTGTGGAAGCGGGGACGGGGTCGCAAACAGGGACGGCCTACATACCACCCCCGCCCAAGATTGCCAGCACGGGTTCTGATAGACCCCCCTTCTCTTCCTCCTCCTCCTCCCCCTCCTCCTCTGCCTTAACATCGCCCTCAGCCCCTAGCTGGAAGCGTTGCAGCACTGGCGCGGGGAGACGTCAGCAGGTGGTGCTTAAGCTCATCAGCTTGGGCGACAGGAAGCACAGCGCCGCAGAGGTGAGGCACGCCATATTGTAGCAGACAGAGATGTGGCTGTCGCCGCTGCAGCTAGGACCAGGCATGGTCGTGTGCGATAACGGCCGTAACCTGGTGGCGGCTCTGGAGCTTGCAGAACTCAATCACGTACCATGCCTGGCCCACGTTTTTAATTTGGTAGTACAACAGTTTCTAAAGACTTACCCCAACCTGGCAGAGCTACTGGTGAAAGTGCGGCGCTTGTGCGCTCACTTTCGGAAGTCAACTGTAGCTGCTGCTAGCTTAAAAAAACTCCAGCAACGCCTCCATTTGCCTCAACATCGGCTGTTGTGCGACCTGCCCACTCGCTGGAATTCCACCTATTGCATGTTGGCCAGGGTGTGTGAGCAGCAGAGAGCATTGATGGAGTACCAGATGATGCATCCACGCGTGCATCCAACTCAGCTCCCTCAGTTTGCCAACCACGAGTGGCCATGGATGACAGACATATGTGATGTATTGCGTATCTTTGAGGAGTCCACTAAGAAGGTCAGCAGCGAGGACGCTATAGTGAGCGTAACCATCCCGCTCCTATGCGTCCTTAAAGAATCGCTCATCGCAATAAGGGAGAACGCATTGCACACAGAGGAGACGGGGGTAGGAGGAGACGCAACGCAGGTAGACAGTCAGACCATACTTTTGTCTGCTGCTCGGTGGCAGTTGCAGGAGGAGGAGGATGAGGAGGAGGATGACAACGTGGAGGTGGCTGTGGAAGAGGATGCTGGCGGCGAGGGTAGCAGTCAGGCTGTGTGCGTCCCATTGGTTCAGCGCGGATGGGGCGGAGGGGAGGAGGAAGAGGAGGAAATGGAAAATGATCCTTCTGGTGGGGGCAGTGACGTCATGCCTACTCAGAGTCTGGCACACATGGCTGACTTCATGCTGGGCTGCTTTTCCCGGGACATACGTGTTGTCCGGATATTGGAGAACAAACTATACTGGGTCTTCGCATTCCTGGACCCCCGGTATGAAGATAACTTCTCCTCTTTTATTCCGGTAGAGGAGAGGACGAATCGATTACTGGAATACCAGAGGGAACTCGTGCAGAACATGATGCAGATTTTCCCACCCACCATCGCTGGCGGCAGAGAGGAGAGTGTCTCCCAGAGTCTGACAACATCGATCAGGCCCACAGCCACCAGGGAAACACTCTCCAAGGTGTGGGACACGTTCATGGCACCCCCTCGTGCAACTTCCATCACTGCGGGGCCCGCTATCAGCAGGAGGGACAAGTATCGGTGGATTTTGCGGGACTACCTGGCAGACCACACCCCTGTCCTCCCCGATCCCTCGGCGCCCTACACTTACTGGGTCTCCAAGTTGGACACGTGGCTGGAACTGTCCCTGTACGCCTTGGAGGTGCTTGCCTGCCCTGCCGCCAGCGTGCTATCAGAAAGGGTGTTCAGCGCAGCCGGGGGCATTATAACCGATAAGCGCAGCCGCCTGTCAACCGACAGTGCCGACAGGCTGACGCTAATCAAAATGAACAGCAAGTGGATTGACCCGGACTTTGCTTGTACAACAGTGGAAAGCAGCCAAGAGTGAAGTGCCATCTGTATGAAGTGCCATTTCCTCCTCCTCCTCCTCCTTAACCGCCGTAGAATTGCTGTATTAATAAAAAAAATTATGGCTCACCTCTTGGGCTTAATACAATCAATTTTTAAGAGGTCTCAGCTCTTGGGACTCCACACAATTTCTAAGAGGTCTCAGCTCTTGGGCCTTAATACAATTTTTAAGAGGTCTCAGCTCTTGGGCCTCCACACAATTTTTAAGAGGTCTCAGCTCTTGGGCCTCCACACAATTTCTAAGAGGTCTCAGCTCTTGGGCCTTAATACAATTTTTAAGAGGTCTCAGCTCTTGGGCCTTAATACAATTTTTAAGAGGTCTCAGCTCTTGGGACTCCACACAATGTTTGAGAGGTCTCAGCTCTTGGGCCTCCACACAATTGTTAACAGGTCTCAGCTCTTGGGCCTCCACACAATTTTTAAGAGGTCTCAGCTCTTGGGCCTCCACACAATTTTTAAGAGGTCTCAGCTCTTGGGCCTCCACACAATTTCTAAGAGGTCTCAGCTCTTGGGACTCCACACAATTTTAAGAGGTCTCAGCTCTTGGGCCTTAATACAATTTTTAAGAGGTCTCAGCTCTAAGCTTCCCTTACTGCTGGGGTGACACACTGTAACAAACCTCCTTCTGTAAGCTTCCCTTACTGCTGGGGTGACACACTGTAACAAACCTCCTCCTGTAAGCTTCCCTTACTGCTGGGGTGACACAATGTAACAAACCTCCTCCTGTAAGCTTCCCTTACTGCTGGGGTAACACACTGTAACAAACCTCCTCCTGTAAGCTTCCCTGACTGCTGGGGTGACACACTGTAACAAACCTCCTCCTGTAAGCTTCCCTTACTGCTGGGGTGACACACTGTAACAAACCTCCTCCTTTAAGCTTCCCTTACTGCTGGGGTGACACAATGACACAAGAAGACATGTCTGACCACATCTCACACACACACACACACACACAATGACAATTAGGGGTGGGGTCTATTTGTTTTCCCCCTTGCCTATGCCATCTGTGGTTGTCATAGGCAACGTGATTTTAAGGGGTGCAGAATTTTGTTCTTTTTTGTACAGTTTCGCTTGGGTACCATGGCAATGTAGAGGAAAGAAGGTTTCCTTGTCTTGTCTCACTTTACGTAGAAGTTATATTGTGTTTGGAGTGTATTGTTGAGAGGCTGTGATAGTGGCATAATAGTGCGACTTGGGCGCGTTATATGCACCCAGACATGCTTCCCCTGCTGTCCCAGTTGCATTCCAGCAGTGTTGGCATCACTTTCTGATGTTTCAGGGTGGACTTGGTGACCTCCAAGTGGTCGAATTGAGATTTCCAAGTGGCGAGCATTTTTTTCCCATAGACTATAATGGGATTCGATAATCGGTCGAGTAGTCGAGTAACGCGGTCTATTCGAATCGAAATTCGAAATTTCGAATATTTCACTACTCGCTCATCTCTAATCATTATCCTTCAGGCCTTTTATGGAGCTAATTAAATATAGCATAAACTAGAAAACATCTTGTAACAAGAGTATCACACAGTAGCACACATTGTAAAAAGCTGGCCATCTTACATCTCACAAAATAGTTATTCATAGGAAAAGCTAAGCAAGGACACATCTGTATAACAATCTCCATTCACTAAGCTTGTTTCCTGTAGCCTTGGGTGTAGAATATTGTTACTACCTACATATTTGAAAAACAACACAAATCACATAGATGGCCATGACATGCAATTCACCAATGTCATGAATGACAAGGATGCCATGCACATATTTAACTCAAAATTCTATGCAAAGCATCTTTCAACTCTTTAAAATCTATTTTCAGCAAAACCACTTTGATATGTATTGAAGCTGCTGTCCTTCAAATCCAACGGTGGCTAATTGATGTGAAGGGCATGCAGTCTTCTACAATGGCCCTTTACTTATTTATATAATTTGCATTACAAAATGTTTACCATGGACAACAACGCTCTCCTATCTATGTCTACTAGAAAATATGGATACACATTATCATTATTATTATTTTAAAACCCCAAATTACAATTCCAACTTATTAAACATATGGATTACAAAGTTGACAGCAGAAGTGCATGGAGGTTGCTGGGCCCTCACAATTTGAATAACTGGTTTTGTATTGAACAAAATGCAGACTTATAGGAGGAGGGAATCAAATGATGGGCCATTATCAGTCGGCTTTGCTCTTGAGGGGAGGCCCAAGCAATGACCAGGGGCTTTTCTCTTAGGGTGAGAGATGAGGGCATGTCTTGTTCATGCCAAAGGATGAAGTGTCTATCACTCACTTGAAGGTTTTATATACATTTTTAGAGGCATGTCCTATTTGGGCAAACAAGTCGAAACTATCCGGCCATCCATTTTGTATATTTTTTTGCGTTTATTTTTTTTTTCAAATGCTCCCCTCTGCCCAAGACTATCAGTCACTGCCCCAGGAATAGGTAGATACTGACTAATAACATTCCACCCCAGGACCCAGGAGGGAGTGCAGTTAACTCAGCTTCCTCCACCAACATTGTTCTGTCAGGATCTGTTGCTTGAACACTTCTCACAGTGGTGTTGCTATTCTGCAACGGCTTCCTCTCTGGCTTCTGCAGTGTCTTGGAACTTGGCAAAAGGCTGTCATGACGCCAAGTTTTCTTCCAACAGCCCAGGACACTCTTCCCAGAAATGCCGCAAAACTAACCTGCTTTCTGGCTCCCTCGTCGATGTCAACATCGGATGGGCACATCCCTGAATTTTCAGTCAGTGAGTGTGCCCATTCACATAAGCTGGGGGGCAGGAGCGCAAGTGCTGTAGGGGATGCAGTCACTCTTGCTCCGAATGGCGAGACCCTGCATGTAAGCAGAGCCATTTGCCCAGCATTACATGTGCACAGAAAACAGCACTAATTGCTCAAGAGCTCGCGCATGCGCCATTGGACCGGGGAAAGTCTAAAAGGAGCCACAGCACTCAACCCTGTTAGCTTGCAGACCAACCTAAAATCTGTGTCTAAACTTGTTTAAAAACAGAGGACTCGGTCACACATATCTGTATATCTGCAAGTATGCTTAAGCTGCACCATCAGCGCCAAGGTGTCTCTGTGGGGTGCAGTCCTAACTCTAATCTCTGAGAGCCCCATTTGGGACATACAATGCAATAGATAAATTGAAAGCAGGCTTACCTGAGGTTGCCCTAAACCTCAAGTGCAACCCATGGGGTGGAAGGGTCGAAGACCTTGCAATACAGCCTAGACCCCACACCCCAGGTTGTTTTTAACCAAGTTTAGAGACAGATTTTAGGTTGGTCTGCAAGCTAACAGGGTTGAGTGCTGTGGCTCTATTAAGACTTTTGTATCCTATTTGCCCTGCTAATGTGCACCTCCCAGGTTAGTTATAAAATGGTCTGAGCGGCTGCCAACCCTCCTTTGTTTCTATAGGACCGGGGAAAGGTACGTTTGTACTTGCATTCTGGGGAGCTTCACACATTGGAGCATCACAATTAGAGATGTCCCTGGAGCATGGAACGAAAACTGGGATTAGACTTAGCCTTCTTCCCTTCTACCTATCCACCACCTACTGGCATTCCTTTTAATCTTTTAAGATGTAGCACCAGGCGGTATGAGCAGTTCTGCCAACGCTGATGCTGGCATCTACTATCTGGAGGCACCAACTCTGTGAACTCTACCAGCTGCAGACACCAGTATTTTTAGCAGGGTTGTGAGATGGAAGGATTCTTTTCCTCCTGCACAATAAGCCTATGCCATAAGGTCAGACTTGTAATTTGCATGTAAAGATTTTTATTAAAAATTTTTAGTGGCAGATGATCACTATATATAATGTGCTGAATGAACCTTCCAAAAATAGGAATTAGGGATGAGCGAATCGATCCGGACGAACCCGGATTCATTCCGAATTTCATGAAAAATTTGATTCTGAACGAATCCGAATTTCCCAGCGATTCGATCGATCGAAGTTTTCCTTTAAACTCCATTTATTTCAATTACAGGCATTCTAAAATGGTGGATGAACATGTCCAGACATACCCCCTGGGGCAAGGTATCATGGGTAAGTCACATGCAGCCTATCAGCAGCCAGGAAGCCCGGTGACGTCACCGTGCTATATAACCCGGCGGCCATTTTCCTTTTGCGCATTTCAGCCTTGCATTGCAGACAGAACGGAGGTTGCTGCAGACAGGGAGAGACTTACAGACAGGCAGAGAGAGTCAGAGAGGTAGACAGAGCCAGGGAAAGATAGGGAAAGATTGGGAAAAACCGGAACCATCCAGCCAGGGACAGCTTAGAAGTGACAGTGAACATTTTTTTTTTTCATTAGCCAGATCAGTTTTCAATTCAATTTCAGTTCTTTGTGCTGTAAATCTGCCTTGCCACTGTGCATGCCATCTATGCAGTGGCTTATTTAACCCTATCTGTTACACACAAGCATTTATCATAATATATAACTGGATTAGTTTAAATATTTTTTGGTCTGCCTTTAACAAAAAATCCACCAGCCCACCTGGGTATCCCAAACCTGCACTTAGCAGCCTATCTGTTATACTAAATACGCTTGTTCATCCTTCCTCAGATTAATCAAAGTATTTCATTTTGAATTGGTTTTTGGTCTACCTTTAACAAAAAAAACACCAGGCCACAGGGCATCCCAAACCTGCATTAGGCTAGTTGAACCTCCTCAGCTTAAACAAAGTATTTCATTTTGAATTGGTTTTTGGTCTGCCTTTAACAAAAAAAACACCAGGCCACAGGGCATCCCAAACCTGCATTAGGCAGCCTATCTGTTATACTAAATACGCTTGTTGATCCTTCCTCAGCTGAATCTGAGCATTGCATTTTGAATTGGTTTTTTGTCTGCCTTTAACAAAAAAGCACCAGGCCGCAGGGCATCCCAAACCTGCATTAGGCAGCTTATCTGTTATACTAAATACGCTTGTTGATCCTTCCTCAGCTGAATCAGAGCATTGCATTTTGAATTGGTTTTTGGTCTGCCTTTAACAAAAAAAAACACCAGGCCTCAGGGCATCCCAAACCTGCACTAGGCAGCCTATATGTTATACTAAATACGCTTGTTTATCCTTCCTCAGCTGAATCAAAGTATTGCATTTTGAATTGGTTTTTGGTCTGCTGCCAAAACACTAGGCCGCAGGGTATCTCATATTGCCAATTTTCATAGTATCTGGTGCAGAGAAGCAGTCCCTCACTTTATTTAGCTTCTTCTTTTTAAAGTAAACACATTTTTTATCGTACCTATTGCTCATTTCAAATACATAAAAATGTCAGGCAGACAAGTGCAAGGATGTTCAAAGGGGAGTGGCAGAGGCCAAGATTCCGCAGGCCGAGGTCGCAGCAGACTAGGAGCAAGTGGCAGCAGGAGTCACGGTGAGAGACCTGAACTGCCAGCATCTGCTAGCGGTCGTGTCTCCACCAGTAATGCATCTGCCGTGGTAGATTGGTTAACGCGCTCATCAACATCATCACAAGTTACATCTGAGACCCCCAGTCTAGGGTCGGTAGGTTCTTCTGACACAACCCTGAGTTGGCATGCCCTGAGAGCAGTCCCTGTCCTCCCATTGCCTCTGTCCCTCCCCCAGCGACGTATCCTATGCTTTGGGTTCAGCTCCACTCTTTAGTGAGGAGACCGATCAGATAGAGGACAGTCAGCAGCTACTGCCCAGCCAAGAAATGGAGGTGGCTTCTTTAGCTAGGCAGACAAATAGTGATGTGGACAGTGTCGTGGGTGTTGTGAGCGTTCCAGCTCCTGCGCCAGACACTGTTGAGGAAACCAAGAACATCAGTGACGTGCAGCCACAACTCGGTGATGATGATGATGATGAAGCCGATCGCACTTGGGATTCGGGTGATGAAGGGGCTTCATCGTCATCATCAGGAGAAGAGGGGCGCAGGTTGCCCCGGAGTCAGCAGCTGAGGCAGCAAGGTGTTAGCAACATGGTTGGCAGTCAGCATGGGGCAAAATTGTAAAGCCTGGAGCCAAACGGAGCCAAACGGGGCCGGGGCCGGGGTAGAGCACCTGCTGCGCGGCAGGCTACCTTATCGGGAGGTAGTGGAGCAGGGGTTCCTGGAGTTGGCAACAGTAGTAGTGAATCAGTGCGGCCTGTTGGTGGGAAAAGTAGCTACTCGGCAGTGTGGCAGTTTTTCCTGAAGCATCCACAGGCATGGCCACATGCAAGATATGTAGGTAGAAGGTGAAGCGTGGCCAGGGCCCAAATGTTGGCACCACGGCCCTGCGTCAACATATGATGCGTCACCATAAAGCGGCCTGGGATAACCGAGGCTCCGAAGAGGTGGTCCAGCCTGCTTCCTCACCAAGTGGCACGCCGCTCCCAATTTCTGCCAGCCAAGGCTCCAGCACCTCAGCCGAAGGCAGCTGTGCCTCATACCCATCCTCTGTCGCTCCTGCTCCTCCTCCTCCAAGTCATGAATCCCCCCAGCAATCCATCAGCGAAGCCATGTCCAAAAGACAGCAGTATGCGCCCACTCACCCTACGGCGCAGAAGCTGAATGTGCTCCTGTCCAAGTTGCTGGTGCTGCAGTCGATCCCTTTTCAGATGGTGGACTCTGCACCTTTCAGAGAACTGATGGCTTGTGCCAAGCCGAGGTGGAGAGTCCCAAGCCGTCATTTCTTTGATAAGAAGGCAGTACCAGCATTGCACACTTTTGTTGAACAGAAGGTGGGCCAGTCCTTGAGCCTGTCGGTGTGTAGCAAAGTGCATGGCAGTGCCGACGTCTGGAGCTGTAACTACGGTCAGGGACAGTACATGTCGTTTACGGCCCACTGGGTGAATGCGGTCCCTTTGCAGCAGCAGCAACTTGGACAGGTCACGCTGATTCGGCCTCCGCGCTCCCTGCCCGTTGGGCCTGTGACACCGAGCGACTCGGTCTCCTCATCCTCCGCCATCTCCTCACCCTCCACTGTAGGTTCAAGTCTCAGTGCCCCTCCAGTCTACCATGTGTGCAGGGCACGGAGGTGTCACGCTGTGCTTCACATGGTTTGTCTTGGTAAACGGAGTCACACAGGGGAGGAACTGCTTAAATTTATTCATCAAGAAATCCAAACATGGCTTACTCCAAGAAAACTTAAAATGAGAATCATGGTTACCGACAATGGGAAGAACATTTTGTCTGCGCTGCACCAAGGAAGCCTGACCCATGCCCCCTGCATGGCTCACGTCTTCAATCTGGTTGTCAAGCGGTTTCTGAAGTCTTCCCCCCATCTGCAAGACATCCTAACAACTTCAACTTCATACACCGCCAAACACACCCTTCTTGAGCTACAGCGTCAGAACGGTAGCCCCCAACACAGTCTGATTTGCGATGTTTCCACCCTTTGGAATTCCACCCTTCACATGTTGGACCGATTATATGAACAGAGAAAAGCCATCACGGATTTCCTGATGATCCAAGCAGATAGGGGGACTCCCCTGTGTAACTTCAATGTCAAC